>BMAU01018628.1:0-644533 GCA_019973935.1 Trichonephila clavipes
AAAAATAGGATCACCTTCGAGGATTATAAGGACTGCCTATTCTCACAAAAACTACAGTACAGAACCATGAATCTCATCAGAAGCACAAAACATGAGATTCATTCTGCAACCTGAGATTAATAAGATTGCTCTTTCTGGTAAGGACGACAAGCGGCACATATTACCAGATAGAGTACACACTTTGGCAGCTTGGTCCACTATGCGATTCAAAATGAGAAGAGTGAGAAATAAAATATTTTTTTTTTTTGTTGTAATAAATGTCTAATGAAATAGATTGGAACGAATTCTCTAAAAAAACTCTTACAGAAGAAATTTTGCATGGATTGTCAGATTTGTGAACTGGCGTTACGTTTTCAGTACTCACCTTTAAGCGAAGCCTTCATAGAAAGAATACGCAACTGAAGAAGATTGGTCTATTATTTTCCCAATTTCAGAAACTGTCGGAATCTTTCATGGATAAACATGAAAAGATTTTGAATGGAGTACACTGTGTAGATTTCAGAAAATGTCTGAAGATTTTATGGAAAAACATATCAACTTGTTAGACGGGTTGCTGTATCTCATCATCAAACTCTGTGAACCATTCATTAGAAAATATCATGAAAAGTTAGATATGGACTTAGTATCAAAATCTCAGAAACTTAGTGAAAACATGATAAGAGTATGAAGATCGAGTAAACTGGAGAAATATAACACGGTTCCAATCCTTTGATGAAAATTTTTGCTATGGAATTTCATATAAAATTGACTGGTGCTATCTTTTTAGATACAAGCTGCATATTTTGTCTGATGAGTTCTCGCTTCACTACCGAAAAATTACTTGTATATTACTAGCTGCAATATGCAATCGTGGTTCAGTTTTTTTCCCCTTCAATGAACCATAAATTTAGTGGATAAACATATTTTTTTAATATTCGAAAAGTATTAAGATGAAAACAACTTGAGGGTGTTAAGTACATGCATGGTGTTTTTTTGGCACCATTGTTGAAAGAAGGAGGTAGATGCGTCCCCCTGCTTACGGGGTTGGTCCAGCTCTCTCGAGGGGGGGTCCCTAGGATGGATAAAGTCAACGCCATTGTTTTATAACGATGAGAGGGATCGATGAGGTGTCATTACATTTTTGGGGGTACGTCAAATTTGTTCTTGTCGCCCTGTTTGGGGTCTTGGTCAGCTCTCTCATATATACACTACTCTTATATATTAAACTTCCGAAAATTCCACTTTTCGTATTTCAGTGGAAAAAAATTGAGAGGAATGGAGCTTGTTTAAAAACGCAATTCACACACACACACAATAGCATAATTAGTGAAAATGCTGAACTTTCTGAAAATGAAAAATTGTATTATTTAAGAGGATCTCTCAAGGGAGAAGCAAAATCGTAGTAACCGCAGACGATACTTTTCATTCTCTCTTTAAAGCTTTAGAGCAACGGTACGAGAACAAAAGATTAATGGTGAACTGTCACATAAAGAACATTTTAAATATCCAGCCTCTAAAACATGAATCAGGCAAGGATCTACGCTACGTATTGGACACAATTTTAAAAATCTCAGGTCATTAAAAATATTAGAATTTGAAAGAGACAAATTGTCGGACGCGTTGTTGTTAAAAAACATCATTCTTGATAAATTAGCGAGACAGCCACAAACAATACGAATTAACATTAAAGACAACAATGTACCTGAATTTGACGATTTTCTTGAAATTTTAGAAAGAAGGTGCCAAATTTTAAACAACATTCAAGCTAACATTTCATCTAAATTTAATAACGAGAGATCAAAATCCTTTTTTGTAAAAACAGATAAATTTTCAAAATTCTGTGTTGCTTGTAGAACACACACAAATACACCCACTTTATCACTGTAACGCATTTAAGGAAATGAAATTATCGGAAAGGTTGGATTTAATGCAAAGAAACAGGCTATGCAAAAACTGCTTATCTGACCTTCACCCCTTAACTAGATGTAACTCTAAAAGTTCGTGTTTCGTATGCAAGAAAAAACTAGATCATCATACATTGCTACACAAATATTCTACGCCGACTAGTCATAATTCAGCAAACGAAGTAATGATCCAGGCGCCTACACACTTTCAGGAAAGAAATCAACAGACTAATAATTTAAAATCTATCGAAACGCCCGCGCCAGTTGCCTCGACTTCTGCGCCAACCCGTCTTTCTCGTTTTTGTAACGGGAATAAAAGTATTCTAATAAACACAGCGATAGTTTATGTGAGAGACACTTATGGAGAATTTAAAGAACTGAGAGCTGTTCTGGATAGCGCTAGCGAGTCATCATTTCTCTCTTCAGCTGCAACACATATTTTGGGTTTAAGAGAGAGTAAACATTCCAATTTGCGGTTTTGAATGAATCGTCATTAAATGTAAAGAAAAAAGTGACAGCTGTTTTATCGGATGAAAATAACTATTCATTTTGGGAGATAGATTTATTAATTGTTCCGAATATTGCAAATCTTACACCTTCTAAAAAAGACTAAATATTTCGAACTTAAATATTTCCAGGCAAGTTAAATTAGCGGATCCATCTTTTCATATCCCCCAATGATAGACGTTCTGTTGGTGCAGAACTATTCTTTTCATTTTTAAACAACGATAAAATAAAAAATTGCAGAAAATTTATTTTTTGCAATCAAGTGTTTTTCGGTTATCTTGTCTCAGGTGTTGTTTCAGATAATAATTTCTATAATACACCTAAAAATTGTTTTTAACGAAAACTTAGACATTCTTGATAAAACTCTTAAGCGCTTTTGGGAAATAGAAGAAGTAGAGACAACCGAAGTTTACACTAAAATATTGCAACGATCATTTTGAGAAAACGCATTTACGGAAACCGGAAGGGAAATTCGTCGTTGAAATGCCATTCAAACCTGATTCTTCCGAGGTAACATTAGGAAATTCTAAGGCAATCGTTTCAAAAAGGTTAGATCAATTATGGACACGTTTAGAACGCGACCCCGCCATGCAAACGCTTTATTCAGAATTCCTCAATGAATATGAATTATTACAACATATGGAAGAAGTTAAGGAAGATTCAGATGTCGAAAACGGGTACTACTTACCACATCACGGGGTGTTACGTCTATCGAGCAAAACGACTCGTCTCAGAGTAAGTAGTCTTCAATGCTAGTGCAAAAAACGTCTAGTGGACTTTCATTAAATGATTTACTGTGCAAGGGAGGAGTGATCCAGGAAGATCTATTTTCAATTTTAATTAGATTTAGAAAGTACGCATATGCATTCACAGCTGATATCAGACAGATGTTCCGGATGATTGAAGTTAATCCTTCGCAGACTAAGCTTCAAAAAATCCTACGGAAGAACAGTAAAACCGCACCAACTAAAGTTTATGAATTAAAAACAGTCACTTACGGAACCGCGTCCGCTCCATACCTAGCAACAAGGGTTTTGCAACAACTTGCCCTAGATGAGGAAAAGGACTTTCCTTTAGCTTCAGAGGTACTACTCCAGGATTTTTACATGGATGATTGCCTCTCCGGTGCTTCAGAACTTAGCGAGTTTGAAAAACTCAAATCAGAATTATGGCAGCTTTTCCAACGAGGAGGCATGACACTGCACAAATGGTGTTCCAACAAGGCTCCATCCACAGAACTTCGAGAATTTTCGCTTGACCGTAGTTCTGAGGAAGTAATGGTCAAAACTCTCGATATGCTTTGGGACAGTTCAGGGGATTCCTTCACGTACAAAGTAATCACCAGTACAGACTGCAACTACACCAAATGAGACGTGCTTTCGCAAATAGCCCGAATTTACGATCCCCTCGGACTTCTAGGACCTGTCATTGCGAAAGCTAAAATATTTATGCAACAACTGTGGTTGTTGAAACTAGACTGGAATGAGACACTACCTCCAGATGTGTCCATACAATGGAGAAACTTTATTCAAACTCTAAAGGACATCGAATCCATCCATGTTCCCAGATGTTTTCTGGCAGTTCCCACAAAATTCGTAGTGTTAAACGGATTTGCTGACGCTTCTTCAAAGGCTTATGGAGCAGTCATTTATGTTCAAACTAATGAGACAACCAATCAACTACTCTGTAGTAAATCACGATTAGCACCAATCAAATCCACGACGATCCTCAGATTGGAGCTCTGCCTCTTGCCTACTTCTCGCAAAACTTATTCACAAGGTGAAAGCTGCATTAAAAATGCAAATAAATTCTGTTAATCTATATTCAGACTCAACCATAGCACTTGCATGGATAAACTCTCCATCTAACCTGCTCAAGGCATTTGTTAGCAACAGAGTTTTCTCAAATTCAGCAGCTATCAAGGGACTTCCAATGGCAACATGTTCCTTCTGAGCTCAACCCCGCTGACCTAATTTCAAGAGGACTCGACGTCAAGACCCTTGCAATCAGTGATTTGTGGTTTAAAGGACCGGACTTCTCTAAATTAAGCTTACCTTCTCATCGGACTGAGCAAAATTCTAGTGACTTAACTGATCAATTTTATATTCGTGAACTTAAGCCAGTTCCCAAATTAACTTCGTCTTTAAACAATGACTCTAAATTTTTAGATGAGTTACTTTCTATCACTAATAATATTTTTAAACTAATCAGAATTCTAGCCTTTATTTTCAGGTTTTTTTAAAAATTCAAAATCAACCGTTAAGGAAACAGGATTCCTTAAACAAAGGGAATACGCAGATGCGGAAAAATCTCTATTAAAACTTGTACAAGTAAAGTACTTTACAACGGAAATCGCTGCTATAAAAGGGAAATGTCAGTTCCATCTACAAGTTGAGATTTCTTAATCCCTTCATAGATAAATCCGAAGGATTAATTAGGAGTAGATGGTAGACTAGCGCATTCTAATCTGAATTTTTAATCAGAAACATCCAATTATTCTGCCAAATGGAAATAAATTAGTTAAACTAATATTTCAGTATTATTATCATAAGCGAGATTTTCATGTAGGCCCTCAAGCCCTTCTTAATACGGTTCGTTTAAAATATTGGCCAATTGGTGGTAGAAATGTTGCACACCAAGGTAGTTCACAAATGCGTAGAATGTTTCGAAACAAGCCATTTGTCGTAACGCAGATTAAGGAGACCTTCCTGCAGAAAGGAGTTACTTCTAGTTCAACATTTTTAAATGTAGGAATCGATTTATGTGGGCCATTTGAAATAAAATATATGGGGCAGAGAAAGGGCACATTTCAAAAAATATATGTTGCTTTGTTCGTATGTATGGCAACAAAGGCTGTGCACATAGAGTTTGTCTCAGATTTAATTTCGAAGCACTAGTAGCAACATTAAAAAGATTTTTTGCGCGTCGTGGTAAAAGCTCCATCCTTTTTAGCGACAATGCAACAAATATTACTGGAGCTTCCGCAGAAATAAAACGTTTATACAAATTAATGATAGGTAACGAAAACATTTCAAATATGCTTTCCTCCGAAAGTATCACTTGGAAATTCTCGCCCCCTAGGGGACCCAATTTTGGTGGCCTCTAGGAGTCGGGCGTGAAATCATTTAAGTATCATCTAAAGAGAGTAGTAGGTTCCGCAAAACTAACACTTGAAGAGTTTTTAACAGTAATAACTCAGATAGAAGGCATCCTCAATTCACGACCACTCTCACCTTTACCTACTGACACTGACGATTTTCAAGTTTTGACACCAGGTCATTTTCTGATTGGAAAACCTATAAATTCCCTCTCAGAGCTTAATTTAACCGAAAGAAGGGACAATCTACTCAATAGATGGCAAAGAGTTCAAAAAATGGTGCAGACCATATGGAAATTGTGGATAAACAGCTATTTAAGCCACTTGCAACAGCGATCAAAGTGGCTCCTTAAAAAACAAAACCTAAGTCCTGGTATGTTAGTTTTAATAAAGGACATTCAACTTCCAAAACTTACCAGTGGCTCCTAGGAAAAATAATTAAGGTATATCCAGGTCCAGATGGTAATGTCCGAGTAGCGGATATCCAAACCACCCAGGGAATTTTCAAAAGGCCTATTTCTAAAATTTGTATTGTATCAATTGTAGATAATTTTGATTTAAATTGAAATGTATATTGTATCCGTTCAACTATTTTTATTAATTGTATTCATTATGTCAATTGTAACTATTGTGCTTCATTTTACATTTATATGTCGAAAGAGTGTTGTAGTTATATATATAAAGGGAGTTTTTTTTAGAGGTATAGAACTTTAAATTGCAATAAAACAACGATGTATTATTCGATTGACATGAATTTTTTTTATTCGAAAGATAATCTTGTGGCATTACATTTTAAATATGATTTCTGGCATATGACTGCCACGGCTGGCTCGGATGTAGTCCAATCTGGACGTCCAATTTTCGATGATTTTGTGACAAATCTATACGGAACTTTATCACTAACCTTCTGAGACGTCTTTTTTAGGGAAATTTAATTCCCTACCTATTTCCAATCAGCTCCAAAAAGAGGACAGGGATTCCGTGTTATATGCAGATTAGATAAAGTATTTAAGTCAAACGGAATAGTAAAGTGAGAGGCAGTAGGAGAGAGAGATTGAAGCAGGAAGTTATAATAGTGAAGTTAGAGATTTATTATTGAAGATTTCTAGGTGGATAAATTAGGCTCAGGAAGAGCTGAGATTCAGTGTGGTAAATATTGATTTATAATTAAAGTCTCATTAAAGTTTTATATTAGGAGTAAGATTAAAGTTAAATGTTCAGTAGGAACATTATTGAATATAATTCTGGGATCTCTTATTGCGGTAATCTCTGCGTGATCGATATTCTAATTGTTAATTAATTGGATCAGTAAATATTTAAGTTAATATAAAGGAAAGGGCCATTTAAACCTCATAAAGCTATTTGAATTATTTGTTATTAAAAGTCTTTGATTCTATTTGGGAAAGATAACCAAATAAAGAGAGTTATTCATAAAAATGGCTACTGGTTCTTCTTTGACTCAAAATTATTCTCGTTCTCAAAGTGAGATCCAAGGGGATCTTCACAACTTTTTCCAACATTTGTGGCCGTATATCGGCAATAACACGGCGAATGTTGTCTTCCAAATGATCAAGCGTTTGTGGCTTATCCGCATAGACCAATGACTTTACATAGCCCCACAGAAAATAGTCTAGCGGTGTTAAATCACAAGATCTTGGAGGCCAATTCACAGGTCCAAAACGTGAAATTAGGCGGTCACCAAACGTGTCTTTGAATAAATCGACTGTGGCACGAGCTGTGTGACATGTTGCGCCGTCTTGTTGGAACCACACCTCCTGGACATCATGATTGTTCAATTCAGGAATGAAAAGTTAGTAATCATGGCTCTATACCGATCACCATTGACTGTAACGTTGTGGCATTCATCGTTTTTGAAGAAGTACGGACCAATGATTCCACCAGCCCATAAAGCGCACCAAACAGTCAGTTTTTCTGGATGTAACGGTGTTTCGACATACACTTGTGGATTAGCTTCACTCCAAATGCGGCAGTTTTTTTTGTTGACGTAGTAATTCAACCAGAAGTGTGCTTCATCGCTAAACAAAATTCACTTATGAAGTCATCGAAAATTGGACGTCCAGATTGGACTACATCCGAGCCAGCCGTGGCAGTCATATGCCAGAAATCATATTTAAAATGTAATGCCATAAGATTATCTTTCGAATAAAAAAAAATCATGTCAATCGAATAATACAGCGTTGTTTTATTGCAATTTAAAGTTCTATACCTCTAAAAAAACACCCTTTATATATATTTTTTGAAACATTGCATATTTCAACGCCGGGCGGGATGTTCCGTACTTGTAAACACGCCTTTGGCGACGGAGCACCTTTCTTGGCACACTCTGTAATTTCGCCTACTTGGCAACCCTACTAATTTCAACGAGTCTTCGCATATACTATGATGATAATAAACGCATCTCTTTTTTTTCCCACTCGCTCTAAATTTTCTTACGCTATCTCCTCACACACACTCATTTTAACCCCTAGAAATAATCATCATTATTAGGTAAGTCGGTATGAATAATAATTTACCTTATTTCCTGCTATATGCTATCCTGCAACCAGTAAAATAAATCTATTGTTTTAAATGTCCGGCAGTCCAGATTCCATTATTTATGCACAACGCGTTTGCACCGCGTTACGTATTTAGTAAGGTTATGTCTGTGTAATATAATTCAGTGCTCCACAACCTTTTTATTGCCCCGGACCGGTCAAAGTTTTAAAATTTCACCATGGCTCTCTGAAGGGGGGGATGCTGATTGTTTATATTTTAGATTGTTTTTATTTTATAATTTTAATTTAATTGTATTTAAATATACCTTAAGAATTAAATACAGTTACACCAAGAAAAAGGAATATAAAATGATTTAATACACAGAACATAAAGTGATTTCCATGGAAAGTATCCCAAATCTGTGTGAGAGAAATACACCACAGTAAATAAAATAGAAATAATCCAATGTTCTTTGGGCAGCCAGGTACCATTTGATACACGAACCGGTATCGGTCCACGGGTTGGGACCACTGGTCTAATTCATCTGCCTGCTTCTTAATGTAAGCCGCTTTATAGTTATCATCCCACTCTTAACACTCGGCACCATGCAGGCCTTAGATATCGACGGACAATACGGACATAGACGTGCAGGTAAGAGGCGCGGGTTATTTTCGCAAAATCCTTTGTTATTTGTCTAAAGAATTTTTCTATCAAATCTTCAACTATCGAAATTTATAACCAAAAAATCAGGTTAAGTCCAGCTTATCCGGATCCTTCCAAGCGCCGGACCCCTGGGCACCCGCACCAAGTACCCAATGGATAAACCTGCACTGTTGGCAACACACATGCGGATGTTTATTCAAAATAAGTTGAGGTTTCCGGTTTTAATAAAAGAATTATCTTACTCACTATTTGAGTATGTTAATGAGAATAAACTTCATAATTTTTTTAATGAAAATAACGCTAAGAGATCAAACTTGTTCCTCCAAGCCTTCACTACAGTATACGGATTCAGGGAAATCTAATGTAGTGCGGACTCCGTAATTTATTTTTAATATTAATTGTAAAATACCAGAATCTAGCGGAAAATTTGGAAACAAATTTTAGCTTCTTTGAAAGATCATTGTCAGTGACTTTGTTTCCGTGGGCACCTGGGTCACGAAGCAGCTCTCAAGCCCAAGTTTGGATAGAAAGATTGACGAATGATGGAGCTTTTCGTTCTGTAATGCTGATAACAGAGAGGAGAATTTTCAGCGATTGGTTCATATCAGTGGCGCACACAGGAATTTTCAAGGGGGTCAGGGGTCGAAAGTTCACCATTCTTGTACCATGCTCCCTTTGATTTTGTCGATTTTCGGAAACAAAATACAGTAAAAAACTAATTATTAAATAAATAATTAGCATTAATTAATAAAATTAATCATTAATAACAAATACTTAATTAAATTTTACGTACTATATACTTAAAATTATAATCAATCGGAAAAAAAATCAAGGGCTTTGGGGGGTCCGGACCCCTTGTGTGCGCCACTGGTTCATATAGCTGCCGGAATTGGGAGCTCTCTAAGGAGTGTTTGCTTCGATCTTGGATTTCTAGTGTTGATATCATCATTAGAGACAGAAATTTCATTGGTCCATGGAGAGTGACTCTATTGGCTACCCAGAACTGGGGTACAGTTGTTACATAAGCTATGAGTATTACTAATCTGATGAAGAAACTTTCTAAGCTTGTGAGTTGCACAAGGTGGTTGTGCTTATTCATATATCGCTTATCATACAACAGTCTTCATAACAGCCATTTTCAATCTTTTTATTTTTTACTTTCGCTTTTTTCTGTTTTAATTTTTTCCCGGATATCGAAAGAAAAACAGGATAAAAAAAACTGTCCAGATGTTAGAATTTACTAAAGAAAACGAAGCGAGACTTAAAAACCAAAGCTTTAAAAATACCCAAGCTAACGGTGTCGATACCAATTAAATGCCTCAATTCCCATTGGAATTGCCAAAGGAATTTAGCAATCGTCGAAAGAGAAATCATTCTCGGGGAAAGAAAGGCTTTTAATCCCGAAACAATACTTACAACTTCAATAGAACTAGTCAAAACATCCGAAGAAATAATGGTAAAATCTACTGCATCCTGATTGAACATTAACGCAACATATCCTTCATGTCTATTTGCCAGTCCCTGATAATCCTGGTTTAGTGCTAAATTCATTATTAGCAACCCAAATATGAGTTTTAACGGAAAAGGATCCTGGATGTTATCAAAACTTGATTTCAAATTCCAGTTACCCAAAACGCAAACTATTGACGTAAATTTCCTGAGATATGCCAATTGGGGGGCGTAGTTGGTTTGGAGCTGGCCTTGTATGCCCAAGCTTGCTGGTACAACCTCAGCCCAAGTAAGTGGATTTTCATGATGAAAAAATTGACAGCGCCCAGGTCGTATGATTATGCAGCATGTTAAAAATCCCTAGAGAGCCTGTTTGGCTTGGATGCTCTCGGAAAAACTAAATTTCTTGTATAGTTTCGCATCATCAGAACTCAAGTGTCTCATTCTAGGGAGGAAACTGGGTGTCAAAATTACATTGTGGTCACCTATATGGTGCCACACTAAAAAGTGATACCAGCTCCCGGGGAATGTAATATGTCTGCAACGGTTATTACCAATCCGCAGCACCATTAAAAAAAAGATTCTGTGATATATATTTCTGTCGGATTTCACCAAAAAATGAAAGTGTTACAAAGGATTGGTTATACAGGGTGTCCCGAAACTCAACGGAAAGCGTGCCCGTGGGGAAAGGGGAGGTCATATCAGTTCCGGGGAAAATGAAAAAAATTCCCTGTCACTTGGTTAATTGATAACTAGCATATTTTTGAAACTGAGGAAAATTGACACCCTCCATCGCATCAGTAGATATTGTGACCAGTGCCGATTAAAGCTCATTTCGAGCCCTGGGCGCAGAAGATCTCCCTTCGCACTGGAGGGTTGAAATTTATAACCAGAAAATTTGGCTAAGTCCAGCTTATCCGGGCCCTTCTGGACCCTGGGCGCCCAATGGATAAACCGGCACTGACTGTGACCACAAATTTCCGAATTTTATGGTGCTTTTTTTACTAACGGGATGTTATCTAGTAACCGTGCTCTTAATCACAGTCACAAGGGAATGAAAAGTTCACTGGTTTATTAAAATTAACGTAATTGTTTAAGGGGGTTCGAGAAATCGATGTCACCTAACTTTGACTCTCCATAAAAAGCAAACTATTTCATACAACCCTAGGTAAGTTCTTCAAAAGATGGTCCGTTTAATTAAGATTTCAAAATGGTACATCGCTACTTTTCACACAATCCAAAATAATTGTTACTTATATTTTTTTTAACAAAATGACTTCATTTCAAAACAGATTTTTTAATATTTTAATTGATTAAATATTCGAAGTGTTTACCTACTAATTTCTTTTAAACCGATCGAAAATGTAACCAAGCTATGCTAAAGGATTGCTGAAGCAGTAAAGAAATAAATTTAGCAAGTGTTACTCATGACGCAAGCGATCACTTTTAAAAAGATGTGGAGTCTGCATTTGTGTAGAATGCAAACACTGCATTTAATTCATTAAAGTACTACATAAAAAAAAAATTCTGTTTCATTTTTAAATTTGTTGCCTCTAGTCAGAATTACACTCTTAACATTAATTTTTTAAAAATGAAGTCATTTTGTTAAAAAAAATGACAATACGAGTATTTGACAATGCATGCTATATACTATCTATTTTTAAATCTCATGTAGGCCCTACTTTTGCATAGGGGCCCAGGGCCTCAAAGAGTCTTAATACGTCCCTGCGTTGTTGGTTTTATTTCTATTTAGTGATGCTTAGAAAGGAACTTTTAATGTTTTACTAGCCTCAGAGTTTATTTTCAGAGAAGACGTGTTTATCTTTTTCTCTTAAAATTACTTTACAGTTCCAATTTTAAAAAATCGATTCTAAGATATTTTGCCATATGTAATTTCTGCATGAGGACTGCCCTCCAAATACAAACGAACAACCATTTCAAGTGGTTACTAGTAGAAAAAGTAGTAAGGCACCTCCCTCCCCAACTGGAAATAACAAAATTGCATCAGGGCCGTTTTTAACCTTCATGGTACCCTAGGCCAGGGGTGGCGAACCTTCATGGATCAATGTGCCATTTTTTCTAAAGAAAGGTTTAATGAGGTATAAACGTGCCGTCAAATAATTTTAAGTTGCGATTATTGGAAAAGTAATAAAACTAAGTACTAACAACTCAAAACTCTATTTATTTCGAAGAAATAAATTTTGCTCTTTATAGTAGTAAATATTTTAGTTATACGTGTAATTCAAATTAAAGTAACATTAGTGTGATTTCTGTTGCTGCTGATTATAGATGAAAAATTACATATATTAGGATTATAAGATGTTAATTTTAGCAAAATGCATGCTGAATCGGAGTCATCTGTCAAACAGTTTCTAAGCGAGTTTTTAATGCTATTCATCTATGAAGATAATGACTCGCAGGCGTGGACAGATGCAAATATCGTTAAAATACACTGCTCAAAACAATTAGGGGAGCAAGCAAAATGTGAAGAAAACCGTGTGAGACAGCCACGTATTGGCATACAATGTATTGTACACGCGTATCAATGCGCAATACAGAAAAAAAGGCGTAATAAAATTTGGAATTAAGCTTTAATGCTTTGAAAATATGGAAAAAACATGAAAAGATGATTTAGGGCAACAATTTGGTTACATGTAAACGATAAAAAAAGGTACTGTTTAGACATGATGCATGAGTTTTAATAGGGCGTGTGGTCTCCTCGAACAGCTAAGACTGCTGCACACCTGTTTGCCATGGATGCGATGAGGTTATCGATCAGACTTTGGGGAATACTGTTCCACTCCTCAAGAAGTGCAATCTCCAAGTCTCGGACAGTAGCAAGTGGCCTTGGTCGAGCAGAAATGCGTCGTCCGAGCATGTCCCAAACATGATCGATTGGATGGATTCAGGTCAGGAGAGCACGCTGGCCATTCCATACGCTGTATTGTTTCACCTTCAAGCATGTTCTCCACCAGACTAGCTCTATGCGGTCGGGCATTATCATCCTGGAAAACAAAGGAATCTCCAATGGCTCCAGCGTAAGGGATGACATGAGGTCGAAGTATCTCGTCTGCATACCTTCGGCCCGTCAAAGTGCCATTCCAAATGATATACAGGTCCGTATGTACGCCTATGCTGATTACACCCCATACCATCCAACCAGCTCTTCTGTATTGGTACCTTTCACGAACGAATGCGGTTTTATTTCGAGTGCCCCTGTCCCTCCATACAAGAACACGTCGGGTGTCACACTCTAGACTGAATCGGGACTCGTCTGTAAACAGCACTTGGCTCCAATCATGTTGCTCCCAATCTCGATGTTCAGCAGCCCATCTTCTTCGGGCCGCACGGTGGCGTGGGGTCAACGGAATGCAGACCATTGGCCTACGTGCATAGAGCCCTCCCTCATGAAGCCGATTACGTACTGTTTGGCTGGACACTCTTCGTCCTGTTGCCAAGAGCAACTGTCTTTGCAGCTGCGTAGCATTCTCTGTTCTGTTTCGACGGGCTGTTAACTGTATATACCGGTCATCAGTTGATGTAGTGGCGCGTGGCCGACCTGCCCCTGGTCGACGTCTAACATTTCCTGTTTCTTGGAATCGATTCCACAGCCTTGCAACAACACTTCTGGCGACTCCAACAGCGTCCGCGACACTACGTTATGTTTGCTCGAATTCCAGTTTGCCTATAACACGCCATGCCATGAGAGAGAGAATTCCAGTAAATCACGTTGTTGAGACATTCTCAAATAACCTTGTCTCAAAAAAAATACTGCGCAATCGAATTTCACAGTTACGGCAATAAAAAACAGACGTTTCTGCAACATCCCGATTTCTCCCCTTATCTCCTTTTTCTGGTTTTGACGTCATAAACTTTGATTTGCATATAAAGTTTTTCTTCTTCCGTTTCCTGGTAGGCTTTACATTATGGATGATTCATTTTATGTTATTTATTGGTATACATCTTTGCTTACTTTTGTTAAAATCATGTGCTCCCCTAATTGTTTTGAGCAGTGTAGCATAATCCAGCTTCTTCAAACAGTTAAATGTGTCTGGAATCGAATTCCTTATTTCCGAAATTTCCTTTTAAGTATTTTTACTTATATTGCTCTTTAATCTTTCTGTATGGCCGCGGTAGCCGAGTGGTATAGGCATCGGATCGTGGCTGGCTTTGTCACGAGTTCGAGCCCAGTACCACTAAAGACCCGCCGTGTAGGGCAGTGATGCACGCTAAATCTGTCGAGAGCTGAAACGTCCTCCCGTTGGTGTGGTGTGGTAGTTAGGAGAGGGGGTTGCCAGCTCAGGTGTCGTCCACGTCACTTGACCATGGTTCAAAATTACGTGGTCCGTCGCCAAAAGCCCTCGTGTAGCTGAACAGTGCGACGTTAATCTTCACTCACTCACTCACTTAATCTCTTTCTGTTTCAATCAATTCCAACTTGCTCCTTTTTTCAACAAGTTTTTGAATTCATATTAAACTAGACAGGAAATTAATCAGTAACATTTTAAAATTTTCAATTTCCAACCAATTGAATTGGGACAAGTTCAGTCTATTAAATGAAATCATATCAAGGTACATAAAAAAATTTGAACGTTTCCGATAATTCTTTGAACTGAGAAAATCTCGCTGAAAACTGCGACCGATTACTTACGTTTGTTCGTAATACTTCATACTGAGCTTTGTTATAAGGAATTAAAATGCGAACCGTTTTGATCGGTGGCGTGCCCAAAATATTGCGTCGTGTGCCATCAATGGCATGCGTGCCAGTGGTTCGCCATCCCTGCCCTAGGCACTACAATAGCTAAGCTTCCTCCTATATCCAGAGCACACTAGAGTCTCCAAACTGCCAGAAATGGACTATTCTATTTTAGAGATTGGTAGGGTAAGGTAAATTCTTGCAGTTTGTTGGAGGGAAAAGTATGTCAGTTTAAGGGAAGAATTTCTCAGTTACAGGAGATTTTTCCCTAACATTAAAAAGCGGTTTTCTATAAAAACATTCCTTGCAACGATTATTTATTTAAAGTTATTTTATTGAGAAGTATGAATCTGTCTCTCCTGGAAGAAAGAGCAGTACATGCAATGCAATTTTTTTTAAAAATGAATTAGCAATAGTGTAGAAATTAAAAGTTTGGTTTGAAAGGAATTATGTGATTCGAAATAATGAGTTATTTCACATCACAATAATCCCATGGTTGGGAAAAATTCCACAGAAAGAAAATTTATTTGGAATAATTTCTCCATTATTTTAAAATTGTATTTGTGTTAAAATGAATGGGGAAAGTAATTGTACATTATATTTAAATTATTATTTTAATGCAATAATGGTAAAATAATAAATTGCTTCATTGCATGTGTATTGTTTCTTAAGAATTTTAGCAGCATTCTCTTAATCATGTATCAAGTTCTCATTAGGTCTGATGATCAGAATAAAAGATTTGTATATGAAAGTTTTGCAATTTGTTTGAAATATGTATTTAATTAAAAATAAAATCTAATATGTACATACATTTGAATAGCAGTAGTTTTTAAAGAATAGAAGTATATATTATTGTACATTTAAAAAGTAACAAAAGGTTGTGAGGTAAAAATGTTGTTTGTAAAAATGTTTATGTATGTAAATGGTTTATGTGAAAAAAAACACTAACATCCTCTGTTTAAATGACTCATTAAATATTCACATCATGTCAAAAAGATGGTGTAATACTTTTAAAATGAAACATCACTTCTTACTGCATCCTGAAAAGAAAGATTCAGAATTATTTAAAGCAGTATTTACTGAATTATGAAAAAATCTCTCTGCACGGTAACTATCAATAAATTGACATCTATTTTTGACTGCTGCATGTCATTTTCAGAGTGATTTAATTGTTTGAAGAAAATTGCATGCACTCTGCTTTCCGCTTTTGGTTCCATATATATATATATATATATATATATATATATATATATATATATATATATATATATATGAAGAAATTTATTTCTCTTATGAAATATATTTTGAGTCCATAAAGAAATTGTTTAATAGTTGAACATTCAGAATGATGTGCGAATCAGATTGTAAGTTACAAATTATTCCACTTATATTGCGATATTAAATAGAGCTTTGCAGGGACAAGTTTCATATTTAAATTAAAAATTTTATTGAAGGTATACTAATTATATTGCTGAAATATTTATATTTGTTACTTTTTATTTTAATCAATTTTTTTACAAGATGCGTATTTATATGTACAATCTGAATTTTTACCTATGTTAAAGGAATATAAATATATATTTTATGTGTAGAGCTTATTTTTATGTTATTATTAATATCTTTAAATCTATATGTATCCCCAGTAGGTATATTTCCTTACGCGACATTAAACGTACCGTATTTTCCTGTGTATATATAATCCGAGGATTACGTGAATTGTGATTATGTGTGTGTGCGATTATGTGTTTAAAATTTTGTTGTGCGTATTATACGCCGTCGCAGATAATGTGATAAAAAACATTCTCCATCAGAAAAGCTGATAAAGTTTTGAAAGAAATAGTACTGACTTTGAACTAAACATAAAAGAAAAGGCTACCGAAGGAGGAAATCGGGAAACTGCAAGATTCATCATTCAGCTATGCATCTCAAGAATTGCAATGACATGAAATGATGCGAGAGTAAATGCTTATAAGGTCTACTTACGTATCATTGGCTAGCTTTTGCTTTTTGAAATATCTGGATTTTTGCTGAACCCGCAGTTGAACAATATTCTTATTTGCTGGAAAATGTTGAATACTTGGTAGAGATGAGCAAAATGGTGAAATATCCATAAACTGAAGTAAGTTTTTCACATCTTGATCAATTCGTTTAATTTGTTCTGCATTTACTATATCTATTGCATTGTTTAACAATTGCATATTTCTTTTTACTTGTTCATAAACTAACTCTGTAGGTTCCTCATGTACAGCAGACTTTTCCTTTTCTTTTAAGATTGCTTCCTTTTCCTTTTCTCTCCTCAAACGATTTGAATCCTCATCTACTAAGAGTACAGTTTCATCACTGACATTTGCCACTATTAAAGGGAATTTTTGACATACATAATGGATGTGTTTACATATTGTGAACCTAACTGCATAATCGACACAATTACAGGTGAGGGAATGAATGCATATTTGGCATTTGTGACAACGGATGGGACAATCACAGTCTTTCACTTTGTTTACTTCATAGGTGTTAATTCCTTTAGCTACAGTTTTATAAATAATCCATTTTGTTGGTTGCAGTTCTTCAGCAGTATAAGCTTGCATTTCTTTACAACTTTTCTCGTGTCGCATTCTGATAGTTGAAATTTTTGCAGTTAACTTTCCCCTTTCCATGGAAATCATTCTACCCATTAATTTTTTTGATATGGTTCTTAATACTAAGGAGAGAGATTTATCTAATCGTCTTAAAGCTTTACCTCCACCTTCTTCATATTTCAGCTCTCGATGCCACCTCTCCAATTTCATATTTGTGTTGATTTCACACCCAACTCTATAACAATATGCCCACTTTTGTTTTCTTCCTCCATAACTTTTCACAAAGTATTCAACAAAATTTTTAGATTCTTCATTTTTTGTATATTCTTGCACAAAATCTTCATACGTGTATTTCATTCATCAATTTCTTCAATTTATCACCCATCTCCTCCTTCAATTTTATGTTGTTTTTTATTTTTCCCATTAAGATTTCTGTTCCAGCTTCGTGACACATGCCAACTGCACAGCAAAGTAAACTCTACTTCCCCAAACACTCTACTCCAAGCATTACAAAAAGCAGGATCATCATCCGACATAAACACTTTGGGTTTTAAATGAGGAAGTCTATTTTTAATTTCTTCAAAAAACGGTTCCAGGACATCACTACTTACTCTATTTGAATAACAAACTGCAATTGGCAACCCTTCATGGTTGTCATCACTTACCATAATTGTTGTCAACAAGTAACCATACTGATTCGTGCCATGGGTAGAATCCATCATTATTATATTTTTTCCATACAGTTCTAGGAATTCTAATTGTGCTTCAGTCATTATACCGAGAATAAAATCTTGCTTTTTTATGAGAGGATTATTTGCAAGAGAAGAACCAAGGGGTTTATAAATCAAAACAGGATTGTAAGAGTCCCTTTGCATTTTTTTTATTTGTAGATCAACAGAAACTGCATCTTCTGCATGTAAAATACTTTCATCCACTTCAAAATCCCGACTTACATTATGAAGATCCTTTTTGGTTAGAAGTCCTAATCTTTCAGTAGGGGACATTTCTTTTGGATATTTTCTATAATGTTAGTATATGGCATCCCAACTTTTAGAGAGCTGCTAAATTTCTTCTATCTTCCTCGTAAAGTTTCAGTTTACCAACCTGCATTTCATGACCAGCATGCACAGATTGGTACTGTACAGTTATTTTAATTGCCTCTTCTTTTTGTTCTCGGATGGCCGTCATAAAGGCAGGACATGTCTTTCCACATTTAACAGATCCTCCTATTTTCTCCATGCGTTTTCTTTCCGATTTTAACTTTGCAATACCGCTCCTGTTACAAATATAATAAGAAAATTGCTTGTTCTTTGCACTTTCCTGACACCACCATTTTTCACAAATAAAGACTTCGTTCTTACTTCTTCCATTTTTGAAAACTTTCATCAGTATTAAACACATGTTCTTCTTGTTTCAGTTCTATTTCATCATGAGATACTTCGTAATGTTTCTTCAATTCTTTCAACGTTCTAAACATTTCATCACAAAACGCGCAGACATGTTTCCCAACTACAATCTCTTTCTCCGATAGCCCTGAAAAGGGCTGTTGTTCCAGGCAATGGTTATCAACCATTTTTTAACAAAAGTAATTGAAAAAAATCCGGCTCAGTGAGAGTAAATATTCCAAATCGCCAGAAAGGAAAATGGCGCTCGATTGATATATACACGCGCTCGAAATTGATTATATATACATGCTATGACTTTTCTAGAACATTCGATTTTGGCGGGATAAAACTTTTTCCCTAATCCCTACTTCACCAAGCCCTCCTTCTCGTTCCACCTGCTCTTCAATAGACTGAGCCATTTTACTTGCAGTTAAGAGACGCTACTTCCAGAGCACCCCCTTCAGTTCTTACTTTTCCAGTTTGTTTCGGGAGGGATTTCCCCCTAACTTTCCTACTCTTTTTCCTTTTTTTGTTTATGCTGTTTGAATAATCTTTCCATTATCCGCCACTTATGGATTGACAATCATAAGTAAAAAATAGTGGTATGGTTTGGCCATTCTTGTTCATTTTTTACTTTACGGCATCACGGACCACCTACCTTTTTCTAAACAGTAAATTGTAACAGTACAGTAAATTAATTAAATTGCTTGCAATTACAGTATAGAGTATACATTATTGTATGAACTGTTTTCAACTTGTTAATTATCATCTTTTTCATCGCTTATCCCTTTTTATATCTTTTACTTCTAGATATCCTTATTCTTTGTTGAGCCACTGTCATTGTACTTGTACAACGAATATTTTCTTCGAAAAACGAAGGATTTCTTCGATAAAACCATTAATAACTTCATTGTAATCAATTTCCATTGCAATATCATTTTGAGTGCTTAGCACCATCAAACTGTTAAGCCTTTCATTTTCCATAATAGATCTCATTTCAACCTTTACTCTCTTGAGGGCAGAAATGTTTCTCTCTCGATCCGCTAGGCGGTGATACGTTCGCTGTAATTTTAATTTTTTTTCTCTTTTTTCACCTTCCAATTTTTTGCGCCCCTGAATTGCATCTTTGAAAAAGCTCGTATACATGACACAACTTTATGCCAAAATAAGTTCCAAAAATAAGATCTCCTTCAAGCGAAATGGAACTTAAAAAATTAGAAAAACAACCCGACACTTCCATCCAAAATCAGCAACCCGGTGGCATCGCAATGAAAAGGCCATATATGCGTCTCCGATTATTGTCCATAAAGAATGAATGAATCGACAGTCCTGAAGCAGCAGATCACAAAAAATCAAACTTCAAGTACGACTGCTTGGAACGAAAACGAGATTCTTCTTTACAATTCTTATTCCTACTATGTAATAAAAATAATTCCTTATCCTATTATCTCTATTGACCAAAATAGCCTCGAAGGATATGCCTATATACTACCGGAGAAAAAAGAGCTAAGAGTCGTCATTCGAAGAATGTGCCTATGGAAATCATTAAAGAGTTAAAAAATATGAAATCTAAGCTGAAGAGTGTCGCATAATGATTAACAAGAAAATTAACCAGTGTCAATGCCTCTTCCTCACCTCTTTCTAAAAAACCTAATAAGACATTGATAACATCTCTGAACTCAACCACATGAGAGTAAAAATGAGCCACTGAGGAAAAAATAGGATCTCCACAGTGCTTCAGATATGCTAAGGTGTTTTCCACTCTTCAAAATACTGCCTCCCTCAAATGTGCTAAATGTGGAAACAATCACTAAGCAAGTGAGTGTACCAAGAAAGTCGATAAAAAGCATAAATGTTGATTCTGTGAGGGAGAACATCCAGCAAATTACCCGGGATGTTCTAAGCCCCTAAAACACTTCCAAGAAGCAAGCCCCTGCACCCCCAACTGTAAAGGTTTTAGAATAACGAGCAAAGAAGGCCACACTACGCTAACAGTCAACTGGTGCATCGATTCGACCTTCACAAGAACATCAAACTACCACATTACCCCAACAGTCATCTCAAACAGTCCTTTAAATTTGCAATTCAACACCTGACCTTTTCTTGCAAATGAAGTGCCCGGAAGTTAAATTTACCTCTCCATCCTAATCAGTTTTTTCTCTTTCCCTAACAGGAATAAATCCTAAGACATGCTCTCTAGCCTCAATCCTGGAAACCCTATTGTTTCTAACCTTAATGATTCAATGACGCTGTAATTAATTTAACTCCACCATCAATAACGCTATTCAAACTAGGAGAAAATTTAAAATAATCAGTGCTGGTTTATCCATTGGGTACTTGGGGAGGGAGCCCAGGGGTCCGGAAGGGTCCAGATAAGCTGGTCTTAACCAGGTTTTTCTGCTAATAAATGCGATTCGCCAGCGCGAAGGAGGCCCGTAGATCTTCCGCGCCCAAAATGAGCTTAATCCGGCACTAAAAGTAATCCGCCATTTTTTTCTGGGCATCCCATGTTTCATCTGATAAAAAAAATCAAACGAAAAAAGTTAATTTCGAAGAGAGGCCAAACAATAAATACCCCCTCCCCCTTTCAAAAAAAAAATTAAGTACATTACAAAGACAGAAAGCAAAGATTTCCCTCTACAAAAATAAAACTCGGGGAAAAAATACTTTCTGAAGCCTCAACTGAAGATCAAATCTTTCGTCAAAAAATTTAAACTACTCCATTCCTTATTTCATAGTACCCAAGACAATATAAACGTACTGATTCACTGGCCTGATTTTGCAAGGGGGGGGACTAACATTCTCCGTTACGCCACCGGTACATTGATAGAAAACATTACAGTGGCACCAAAGCCGTTGAAATTCAAATATCATATGATAAAAGATCGAAAAAAAATCGCTTAATAAAGGACCGCACAAAAACATGTTTTATTGTAGCAGTGAAATTACTATGGGTCAAGACAGATTAGCAAAAAAAATCTTGCAATTAATTCTATAGAAAATTATATTTTTCTCAAAAATTAGATAGACTTATAAATTAATTTGCAATTCAGTCGAAAAGTTCTTGTATAATTTGACTCTTATCAAATGTTGAAATTATTTGTTTAGAAAATTGTTTCAGTTCATTATATACTTTGTTAGCGCGCGCGTGTGTGATCAAACAATTTATACGGAAATAGATTTAATGTGTTCATATAATTTAACGCAAATAACTTATGTAATATATATATAATAACATATAAATAAGATATTTATCTATACATAACATCTCTCTCTTAAGCTATACATTTTTCACAAAAAAAAAAAAAAAAAAAAAAAATCAACATATTACATATATAAATTCATTTTTTTTCGAATTGTAAGCTGACAATGTTAAACAGTATATTTGGTATATTAGATGTAATATTTTGCTTCTCATTTGCAAAAAAAAGCTATATATTTTTTGTAATATAAACATATACATAATTCTTCATTAAATGTGTTTGAGAGTAGGTTTTAACAAAGCACACAAAATGTTTACATTATATATATATATTAACATCACATCATTCTTTATATATATATATAATCAAATTTTTAAATTCTTTATTTTTTTTCTTACCACAATAAAACCAAATTTCTGCTATAAGCCATCTTTCCCTAATATCGCCACTGAATAAAAGCGCTCATTAGATAGTGCAAAACGGCGCCGCATAGGCTTCGAGCGGATAGTCATTCAGACGTTTTCCATATCGATTGAAAAAAGTCGGCGCTATTTGTTTGAGCCAGTGGCGTATACAGCGGAGGGGTGTTCAATCCCTCACCCCGACGAATTTTTAATTTTTGTACGGTAGAGAATAATTCTCGGTGTTTTTATCCATGTTTTTTTTTAAAATGAACCCCCCCTTCATAAGAAAGGTCTGTGTACGCCACTTGTTTGAGTGCCCAAACCCCACCCTTGTGTACGTCATTGCTTGTCGCTTAAATAGATAAAAAGTTTGCTTTGTGATTATTTCTTATCATTCGAGAAGATATTTGTGACGCGAGTTTTTCAAATCATTCATAACAGTTAATTTATGAATGAAAGTTACATTAATCTTACAAGAGAAATGTCGAGATGTGCGAGTATATAAAATACTCCCTAAGAGCTCAAGATTTAATCATGCGTTTTCGAATTTCTGAAACAGTTTAAGTCCTCAAATTCTAATATTTCAAGTAATTAAAAATAATTATCCACATTATGTTATTCAGTTTTTCTCTCTAGTGACATACATTATAGTTTTCAAAATTAAAATGGTGAATTCATTAAAAATATGCGATAAATGGTATAATTCTAACTCTTTCATTCGACTCATAGAACTTTTTTACATCGAAAAGAATGTAAATATCGAAAAATAAGGATATTTTTAATAATACTTGTCTCTTGACTTTTGAAAATATTAAAAGTAATACAAAACTTAATTAGCTCAAAATAATTGTAGAATGGGACACATTCAAAATTACGCCTTATAGTGTGTAATATATTCCAAGAGTATATATATTCTTGCTATAATAGGCTCGCGGAAGATATAACAAATGTATTTGTGTCGTGGAATATGCTAAAAATGTAATAAGAGAGCGAGGGGAATATATTTTGAATGTAACACGATAGTGTAGCATGTATTCAAAAATAAATACAAATATAAAAGGGTAATGTAAGTATGTTAAAAAAATAATGGTTTGGTAGTTATAAACTTCGAACTCAGAAGCAACGATAGACATCTTAATTTTGAACCTTTGACAGGTGCTGAAGATGACCCTTGTGCTATCGTCTCATTCTCCAAATTTTCATACCTCTCCAACGTGAGGCCTTTGAGGTTCGACAGATTTAACGAGCATCAACCTCACTACACAGTAATCTTTCGCGTCATAAGGACTCGACAGAAATAATGGCAGCCAGTAGCATACATAAACCTCTTATGAGAGAGGGTTATTTTCTAAAAAAATGTAGGCGAAAGCACCGAGGGGCAATCTCTATAGTAAAAATCGTTTGGTGTATGGGGAATTTGAAACCTTAAGCCCCATCTTTGTATATGCCACTGATGAAGCCACGAGGTCACGACCATGACCCTGCTTTGGTTATTACGAGTCTATTACTAGATTGGAACCTCTTAAAAATAGTTTGGTATATGTAAGTAAGGATAAGAAACATATATCAAAAACATAATCTCCTATTTACCCAGTGGCGTAGCTACCAATGGGCTAGGCGGTGCCGTGCGCTTCGAGGCCCTCGGACCCTGTCCACCAAGCCGAACTTGAGATAATTTCTCCAACATTTCAGATACAAATATAAAAGGTTACAACATAACTATAATCAGGGCAACTCAGTTGAAAGTAATTTCGAATTTGTGGGGAATTCCCCTAAATTCTTTCCTTTGTATGGTGTTGCAAACTTTACTAATCGGAAAGGTTTATATTATTTTTCAATTTTCTAGCTTTTACTTGAATATCAAGTTCCATGAAAAATCTTACCATACATCTTAAAAAACCTCCACAGGAAGCTATGTCTTCTAGATAATTTTATTTTTAAAAACAATATGATTCATCCACTGGCGTAGCTAGCTCTGAGGAGGCCCTGTATCAAAATTCCTTCGGGGCCCTTTTTTAGATATGGGAGCCCTGTTAGTGGGACTGTAGTTACACATGTTGGGGCCCCGTATCATTAATACGGCTAATACGGTGGTAGCTACGCTCCTGGATTCATCATAAATTATTTTCCTGTTTCAGTATTTCGCAATCTATTCATACCTGCAATAGACTGATGTAATTTTGTCCCCCCCTCTTCCTCTGTTCTTTGGCAGAAGAGTTTTTTAAAAAACACTTATAATAATGTATTATTTTCTTGTTCATACATATTGTTCGTATCCTTTTTTTTTTTGCACCAGGGCCTTTGGATGCCTAGCTACGCCACTGTGTTTTCCATTTTCCATAACATATTCGAATCTTAAATTAAACAGCTAATTATTTTCCCAGAAAAGATATTCCAAACATAATTCCATACACACACAATCTTAGCTCATTAAATCTTTGTCTTCGCATATACGTCCCCCGCTTTGCTTTCCAATCAAAATATAATCTAAAAAGTAATGTGATTTAGCTATTCTGAAAATAAACCTCCAATCCAATTAAAATTCGGGGCACTTGTAGTTGGTCAATCTCACTACTAAGATGTGTCGATCGCTGGCAGAATAAAACTGTTTTTCCAAAAGTTCTCGATGCTTACTTTGAACACACGCAGCATGTGTTAATCACATGATAATTGCATAGATATATACTTAACGTTAAAAAAGCTGAGCTCTCTCTCTCTCTCTCTCTCTCTCTCTATATATATATATATATATATATATATATATATATATATATATATATATAACTAAATAATTCAACCAAAAAATATTTGGTATTAAATATGGAATATTCAAAAAACATAAAATAATGTGACATTTTGATTTAGCTTTAAATTGTATATGTACTTTGGATTTATAGATTCACAAATAACATATTTATCGAGTTTTTACATAAAAAATATAACCAATGTGAAAAAATTAAATATAAAACAAAACATTGTGAAAGAATAAAAAATACAATGAATTACTTCCACTTAAAAGCTGTTGTTGCTAATGCCACCTGTCTGATGGAGTCAGATCGAGCCCAACGAAATTCATCATGATAAAGGGTTAGGTTATAAGCGTCTGTCGTTATCCGTAGTTTTGAGCACCATACAAATGTCAGTACGATTTGGTTCGGTTCCACCCCAATTTAGAGGAAGGTCAGGAGCCTCCAACCTATCTTCCCCTTCCACCAAACTTACGAGAGGACTTGCGGCTCGATAGCTTTTTAGAGTACCCTCATGCTACGAAGGCACTATACATTTACAAATATCCCCGCCGTCTCTTTGATTCGAATTAAGGCCCAAAAGTCAGCGTCACTAACCACTATACCAGATGGCGACTTAGAAGCTGTAATTACATTTAATAAAAAACGATTTCAATTTGAACCTATTTGGATATATAGCTCTCTGCAACTTTCTTAAATTAATTTTTAAATTCCTTGACCTTTGAAATGATTCTTAAGAAATCTGAAATTAAATATTTCTATATTTAAAAAACTTATAAAATTTTTATTTCTAAAAATATGTAAATTCTGTAAATATTTTTTTGCAAATTCTTATTTGAGTGTCTTGGACAAAATATAAATAAGAGTACAGTACACAAGATACAAATTAATGCTCCTCAAATGAAATTCAGCTGTGTCCTTTATCACAATTATTCTAACTAATGAGGGAAAGCTGAAGTATTTTTTCCATCCTATTTTAAAAGAACATTTTTATAATACTGGCATTTTCAATCTTTTCATTTAACCAATATACAAACTATAAACACACACATTTATTCAAATTAAGTTATACCTCTCCTAAGATAACTTGTTTGAGAGTGTCAATGACCATAAGGCTTCAAATTCTTAGCTTGAAGCTAACACAAATTATTGCTCCTTAATGTTTTATCCCTTTAAAAATGTTTTGAGATTAATACCAATTTTTAAGGAAAATCCAAATACCGTTGAACTGTGTGTGTGAAACAAATAAATCATTTATATATATATATGCATACATATATATATAACCACTTAATAATTTAATAATATTTAAAAATTAAACCAAAATTCAATAACACAAAAAACTAATAGAAAAATGAAATATTCTGTTAACTGGCCATGTATATTTTTTGATATTTCCCTGGTAAAGATTCACAGCTAGAATGCACAATATGTGTGTATATATAGCTCTCTTACAAATAATTTTAGAATATCTAAAATAAAAGAACAATTGTAAATGTTTATATTTATATGTGATTTTTTTTTTTGCAGTTCATTTATGCACAGATTTTAAATGATTTTTCTCAAAAAACATACTTAAACTGTTCTAAATATAAAAGTTGTATTTCATGCTTTTTTTTATTCAAACTTCCAAATTAAAGTGTTTCATTTTTCTCAATTATTAACATATTGTAAGTTGATAAATGAAGATTCTGGTTCTATTTCATGATTTTGAATTCTTTTAGTAAGTAACAACTATCAGGGAAATGAGATAAAGTGTAAGATAACATTTTATACTTCACACATACAAATAATTTAAAAGTTAATTCTGTTTATGTAACATTCTTAAATTTTACGTACTACAGCAGTCCATAAAATGCAAGGGGAAAAAAGCTCAAATATTTGTATATTATATTGTCTTTTTAAAGGTAGTGTTTTCTGTCATACAAAAATGAATAAAAAATTTTTTTCACAGGATTCTACCTTGCCATTATGCAACATAAAATATACCTAATTACATTGATATACATAGACTATGACAAACATGTAATATAAAAAACATAACAAATTATTATTTGATAGTAATTTTGTAATATCAGTTTTAAAACAGAAAAAAAAAAGAGTTAGATTATATTTTGGTTTGAATCTATCTGGATCTAAATGCTTTGGTAACATTTGAAATTTATTTGCTTTATAAGAGTAAATTCCTACAGTTTTCAAAATTTTTATTTGCAGTATATTTATTTTTACTTGAATTATTGATACATATGTATTATCTCTAATATTACATATAGAATTTAGTTATAGATAATTCTTGCAACCATAATATGTTGAACATCTTATGCTCTTTTCTACAGTATCTGACTTACATTGTCATACAAGACTGAGACATTCAGCAGGGAATATAATAATAAGCAAGTAATCAAGAATGCATGTAAATCAGAAATTTACTTCTGCAAAGCTTCTTCCAAGACCTTTTTGAATTAGTGCACATTATAACAAAAAGGGGAATAAAGAGTATGATACATTAAAAGATTTCCTATTGTTGAAACAAAATTACTGCCCTGACCAATATTATAAATAATCTATGGTAATCTCAAGAATATTAAAAGCAAAAATTAACATGTTTGCCATCAAAATGGTTTCTACAAATAAAAAAAAATTTGGATAAATCTTGATAATTCAAGCTTCAAATCTAGTTTCCAAAATTGCTCCATAAATGTGCGACTGATTGACTTTTTTCATTAAATTTTTTACTAAAACTTGTGTTTTTTATTAATAATAATATTTTTTTTTGTAAAAAGTCTAGCTGTAATTTTTTTTAACATTAACAATGTTAACACTAATTTATACATCACACACAGCATTTAGTAGAAACACTAAACATTTGCACTTTCTAATTTTTAAAAGTAATAAAAAGAAAATATCAAATTTTATCTCAATGCTTTTTAATTTTTCAGAAGTAGTTAGTTTTCTGTAATTGTTTGTTATGTATTGACATTATTATCAACTCGGTCTTCATCCATGGGAATCTATTGATTTTCACCTTTAAAAACTATTAGAGAGATAATCCCCTTTTAATTTTCACAAATAATAGATAACCATAAATTTTATTGAACCTATGAGTGACTTACATAAGGGTGGGGGTTAGGGGTTGAAATCCTTCCCATAGACAAAAAAAATATTTTTACTTTTTAGCATAAATATTACATTTCAGTACTTTCATCTACCCCTTCCATGAGAGCAGTCTGTACGTCAATGGAAATTAAAAAATGTCAACATTTCCAGTAAAAAAACAATTAAAAAATTTATTTCAAGAGAATTCTACCCTTTATACCAAAATATTTTGGAATAAGTAATCTTGATTCTAATTGTATTTCACTCAGAATAATGAAAGTGATCTATATCTTTATCTGTCACAGGTGATAACAGTTCACTTTGTACATACATGTGTATTTTCATCAAGATTTCCTCCATAGCATTTTTATGTACTGCAGGTTTATAAATAATCTGCATTAAAATTTCAAGCATTATTGTAAGCTTGTAGAAAAAGGAATTTAACCAAGGAAATAAATCAATGAACAAGTTTGATAAGATACTGAAGGAATGCTACAAAATAGCATATTTATTTTCTAAAAATGAAATTATGTATATAAATATTTGGTATAGAAGAGAGTTTCAAATGTGAACATGAATTTATCTTTTAAATATATGTATTTCAAAGATGATTAGAATATGGTTTCAAAAGGCAGAGTTAAATTTAAAAGATCAGCAAAATGAAAATATCTGCAAGCTTAATATCAAACATGTAAAATTGAAATACAGTTAAACATTTAAAGCAATAAATGATATAAAAGGTAAAATTAATTTGTATGACATGTTAATTTCTTTGGATGTGATGCTTTTAAATGCCTAAATTTGAACAAAAAACATTTTAAAAATTATCATCGACACAGTAAGAATCTATACAACTTCCTTCACTTAGTATCCATCTCTTGTCAGTAATGATATTTTGGATGAAAAATGTTTCTTTATAAGTATGTATTCGGTAAATTTTGTTTGAAATAAAAATTATATATATATTTTCCTTTACACATATCTTTCATGATCTTTTCATTTAACTGTGTTACATTGCAAGAGTTGTAGTTAATAAATATTATTATGAAATATTCTTGTCACAATTTATGTCTTTTCATCCGAAAAAATTTGTTCTGGTTAGCATTGTCTCAAGAATAATCACATAAAATTTAATGTGAAATAAGTTATTTAAAAATAAAATATGGTTTCATTCCTACCTTTATCTAAAAGAATACCATAAAAAACATTAAAATCACTTCAAAAGTAAATGATAAAAAATTCATTACAAATCTCACACATATGGTAAGATTTTTCATTTAAGACTAAATATAGAGTTGAATAGCATTTTTCTACAAAATTTCAAACCTGATTTTCCAATCAAGTATTAATATGTGTAATTTTGTTGATATCCTATTTTTAAATAAAACCAATTACTTAATTGATAATTCTGATAAAAATTTGAAATATCTTTTGTGTTAACTTTTGTTAAATACCAGTTGTAATCAAGTTAAACTTATAGTTTAGATTTAATTTTCATTATGGAAATATTCTTATTCCTTGTATCTTCAAAACACTTAAGTTCTTAAAGAATGAAGTAAAGAAAATGTCACAACTTGTTTATTTTACCTTTAAGATTCATTTACAGCCTAAGCCTTTGAATTTTTTTTTTAGGAAACTATATTTTATATCTTATTGAAACAGAAAACTTTTATCAAAATTAACTTTTTACCAAAAATGTGGTTAACAAAACGGTGTTACAAACAAATTAAGATTGTATCATTTATTGTAACATATTGTATTCAAAATTGCAACAGAATAAAAGTAATTCTTATAAATGAAATTTTAAGTCCCACAGGAATATACATCTATTAGTTTCTTGAATTCTTACTATTTGATAATATTTCCTCTAGTTGTTTCACTCGAACTTGATAATAAAGTAACATGAATATATTTCCAACATTGGATCTAACTAGACTAAATCTTTGAATAGCTGAAAGATATGGAGTTATGTATATGATACACACAAATGCGCTTACATAAAACACATAATAGAATGCTTTCTTTTAATGAAAATATAAATGCTACAAATATACAATATAAAACAGTGCAATATAACTAGCTTCTATATTCCAAACAACATTAAACATTTAAAAAGAAAAACTCAACAATTTTTATACTAGCAATTCGACTTGAGAATATGTCTATTTAGTAGCTTCTAAGTAGTCTGCAAATTATATCAAAACCTTTTGATGAAGGGCTTTTTAATGCAAATTATATATGCTTGTTAAACTTTTCTTTATAAAAGAAATGAAATTTATTACAGTATTATTTTCCTTAAAAAATTTATTTGCACTTTTTTCATTCAATTTTGAATGGCAATAAAAACAGTAACTTCAAAAAAAGTAGTAATTTTTTTTTTAGAAAAATTAGTATTTTGAAATTTTAAAGCTTTTTTGTATTTGATATAAATAACTAGTGTAAAAATGGGCACATAACAAAAATTGATTTGAATAATTTAAAGTCAAACAAGTAGAAAATACCGGTGTACTTCTCCAAAATTCGACGAGAAACTTACCACCACAGCAAGAAATACTACCTAAAAATATAATCTCTTTCCCTCACATGGTTAACGACTCACAAATAAATTTCTACTGGAGATTATTTTTTCCAAAATTCCCTTTTCCCCTACTCTTTTTTTCAATAATCCCTAGCTCCGAATCTCCCTGGAGATTATTTTTTTCAAAATTCCCTTTTTTCCTACTCTTTTTTTTTTCAATAATCCCTAGCTCCGAATCTCCCATTGTTGGGATCGTTCCTGTCACAAGGCCTCGGAATTTCTGACCAACACGCAACGCAGCTAGCGATTATAGATTTTTTTCCGCGCTCAGCAAAATAATCAATAAACGTCTTGCAACTTATCAGCTTGTTTTCGCCTCATTCGATTTGAGTCACATTTTTTTCTTTTTGTAAGTTGGCATATAAAAATGAAGAGCACTGACAGAAGGAAAGGAAATCTCCGGTAAAGGGTGAAATATTTGGTTTTCAATGGAAGATCAGAGCATGATTTCGACTTGGAGTTCTGGATCGCCTCCTCCATCGTATTATGACGTGATTGGCAAAGAACCGTGTACCGATGGTTTTTTCACTTTTATTGATTTTTACCTGAGTGCCGCGATCCTGGTGGATTAATTTCCAAACCTGAATATGAGACTTTCAGGTGAGCTCTTAACTTTTAATTAAAAGGCACAGTTTTTTATTTACCTTCTTGTCAGGAGCCTCTCCAGAAATTTAGATTATGGGAATGCTTCGTTGTAATTAATGATAGTAATTAATATATTAATAGTAATTTTGATATTTCTGTTATACTAGTTTTTAAATGTATAAATTTATTTCGCACTTTATTTTAAATATATTCATTTGCATGGTTTGAATAAGTACTTAGTATCACTGCATGCTAACAGATTGACACATGTTGAATGTCTCAAAATTTTCAGGAAAATTTTTTTTCACTTCACGGAAATCGTATGTTGTTATTTTACAAAAAAAAAAAAGTTACATTTACTTTCAGAAATATATATATTATTTCTTACATTTTTAATTGGGAAGTCTTCAATTACCGGGGTTTTCTGACACTTCAAAATGCGCCAAAACGCTAAACAGAGCGAGTACCTTTCAAATGTGGCTGTCGTCTATTAAATCTTCTTACTTCTGGCTACGTCACAGAGGAAGAGCAACACGAAGTACGATAATTTAGAGTTAAAGGAAATGGTAGAATGCCGTTCTTCCGCAACAAATTATAGTCCGAAATATAATTATATTTTTTTAATAGAACACAAAAAATGAATTTTTAATGTCAGTTTTTGGGCTTATTTTGAATGCTAACAAAATTTCAAACAGTTTTAGAATAATATTTTTAGTGTAAATGAAGAGATTAAAAAATAGAAGAAATTAGTATATATATATATATATATATAAACGCTCATTAAACAGTTCCTTTACATTTATAATTATTTTTAAGCAAAATTTCCAATTTTCTTTGGAACAGTTGATATATTTTTAAAAAATGTAGGAATTCTTGTTAGAAATTATAGAAATTTGAAAATAGTATTTAATATATGAAAAAGTTTAATTTTTAAAAGTTTTTCTCTATTATCTTCTTAATTTTTATTACATTATGATTACATTTTTATTTATTATCTTCTTTACTGCATATTTTGTACATTTTTTATATATTATTATTTTTATGTAATATTTTTACAGTAAAACTATTTTTGATAAATTTATATAATTTTTTAAGGTAAAAATCAATATTTGATTTATACAAATATGCTTTTAAAATATCAATAATATATTTACTAAAAATTTTATTTTAGTGAAAATTTATAAACTTTTCTTCATTTTTTTTTTTTTTTATAACTTCGGGTTTTTTTTTGTGAGTTATTAATATAATTTTTTTGCCTTTTCTTGGTTTTCCTTCAATAATTCACTTGAATTGAATAATGCATGGATTATCGATTTTTATTAGCAGGTTTTGATTATTTTGAAGACATGTTTTTTATACAAAAAGAATATTTTTATTACTGGCACTCAATTTTTCCTAAATCGTTCTTTTTCTTTAATATCAAAGAATGTGTCAAATTTTTACAGGATACACTTGATCATCTAATTTACTATTGCAATCCTAAAATTAACTACTTTCTTGAATAATTTTATTTACATTTTTCAGACTTGTTTCAAATTAAAAATTTGTTAGTCAATATTTAATGATTGGAAATGATATCTCTGTAAATTGTTTTAAGGGATGACGATAACGAAGATGGTATACCATTCATCTAACTGCCACACCACACCACATTCCCCATAGGGAAAAAAAGAGTCAAATTCAAATATTATTATCCTTTGCATTCCATTTTTCAAAATTTATTTTTTCAAATACAAACGTAGTTTTAATATTATTCTTAAAAATGCAGCTATCTTTCCAATTGAAATTTTGGGAAGATTTCTAAGGATTTCTACAACTTTCTTTTTTTTTTTCAAAAACTACCGCAAAAAGTACACATTAGTGTGCTATATAATTTCTAAAATTTTATTATTAAAATTAATACAATTGTACTCTTTTTTTTAATTATATTTAAATACAAAAAAATAGTTTATTTTTCATCAATAGTTTATTTTTAATGAATATTTAATGATTCGAAAAGTTATCTCTGTAAATATTTTTAGAGGAAAGACGAGATAACGAAGATATATATATATATATATATATAGTATATAATTCTTTTAACTGCCACACCACATTCACTTAGGGGAGAAAAGAGTCAAATTCAATTGTTATAATCCTTTTTGCCTTCCGTTTTCAAAATTCCGACTCTGCTTATATTTTCTTCCCATTCAAAAAGGAAACCGTCTCCCTTAATTTATGGTCAGAAATGAAAAATTAAACACAGATTGAAGGATAAAAAGTTTTTAATGAGTTAATTTTACGTGAATTGCAAATTAGACAAAAAAAAGCTTTTGCATATCTCAGCTGAACAAAAAAAAAAAAAAAAAAAAGAAAGAAAAAAAAAAACACTTTTATTAAATTTTAAGTATGTAGATCTAATAGATGATAAAAAGGATTTTTTTTATTTATAATTCCCCGTAACACTCTTGAGGGTCGATTTTAGAAAATATCTCCCTACGCTGATCTCTGCTCAGCAAAAGTAACACATTGTTAAAAGTTTTGCGTAATGAACGCTTAAAATAGTGTAAATAATTTATATCTGAAAGTGTAATACATTAATATTACTTTCTGTTGTATTTATTTTATGTTAAAATTGTAATATTCGCAAGCCGTTTCTTAAATTATAATGGTGATTCAATGAAAAACATAGCAAAATGATAACGACAGAGTCAAGTTGGCAAATGTCTAGCTACGTTCATAGCTCGAGCTTTATTAGAGCTTTGTAAGACCCGCCTTGTAGGGGCAAGATGCACGTTAATGCTTTATCTACCACATTATGATTTACTGCAGTTTTTTTCATGCAATATTTTTTTGGATCACTACATTGAAAATTAAGGGTTATACATTAACGAAATATACTCCACTTTGGGAAATTTAATCCGTTAGAGATAATAAATTAATTAAAGATATTCCACTGTAAAATTAATTATTTACACCGTTCACTTAAAATAAATAGTCAAATCGTTTTCTAAGATCCTTATTAACATACAAAAACATAAGACACTTAAATTTTGACAAACTATTTTTTCGGGACAAAAATAATAATCTTTGCAATCCGCTGAAAACGCATATCTGCTGCAAAACTGTTCGCCTTTACCGCTAAAATACTCATCATAGAATCCGTGCTGCCATATATCTTGGAAGAGTGGATTTCAAAGAATATTCCTGCTAAGTATTGGTGGAATATTCCTTCTAAGTTGGTGTGGTAATTAGGAGAAGGGGGTGGCAGCTCAGGTGTCGTCCACGTCACTTGACCATGGTTCAAAATTACGTGGTCCGTTGCCAAAAGCCCTCGTGTAGCTGAACAGTGCGACGTTAATATCCATTCACTCAAAAAAATACAGTACAGTAGTTATAATTATTTTTATACTCAAAATGCAATATCCGCCTATTCAATTAAAATTATAGCGTTATAATTAACTACTAACCACAAGCAAACTATGCAAATGTGTCCAAATGATGTAGTGTGAAAGACAAAGTTTGTTTACTGTAAGTACCAGAAGCAATAAAAGTATTTATTTTGAAAAAAGATAAATTTCTTACTACCAAATGTGCATAATAAAATCATTAAAAAAAACATTCAAATAAAGAGAGATTTATAACAACCTCTCCCTTCAAAACTTAGTTTTATTCTGAAATAAAAAAAAATTAAGGATTATGCTGATCACAAGAATTGATTAGAATCAAGCGCCTTGCGTAGCCAAAACAAAAAGAGTTCTTTCACAAACAAAAGATAGATATATGGTGACGTGGGCTTTTTTGCAGCGCACGCCAGAATCGCTTGCAGATGGCAGAATTTTTTCCTACTTACTTGACAAATATCGTTATATTTTGGACACTTTTCACAATATCTTTATAAATTATAGCCTATGTGTTATTCTGATGTATAAGCTATATTACTGTACAGTTTCATTAAAATCCATTCCGTTGTTTTTGCGTGAAAGACGCCCAAACATCCTCACAAACTTTCGCATTTATAATATATATCTAGATTAAAAACTTGGAATATAATTTTAAAAATATTTTATTATTGTTAAAGAGTACATATACCAATAGAAAAATTTTAAAAAGTTGAAATATTCAAAAAAAGAATGTTTAAGATTTGTTCCTTGGTCATAGCCAATATTTAAAAACTGTTATCATTCGATATCGATTTGTTGATAGATCATAGTCAATAAAAACATGATTAATAGCATTAGGTTAATTTCAGAACTTATAAAATGTGAATAAGTAATAACACAATATTAGTGGCATAATGTACACCCCTGCATCGCGGGGATGGGAGTGTCAGGGTTCTAAGGGGTCCAAAGCCCGACTGCCGCCAAGTACCTACCCTTTGTAAAATCTAACTTGGAGGCCCAAAACCTGACTTTGCGGGGGATGGGGGGAGCAAATGTGTTCTTCGTTACGCCACTGCACAATTTCAAATACCATATCACATTCGATTCTGTCATTTAATATCAAGGAACTGAAATAGCGTTAAGTTTTATGAGTAGGGTACAAAAATGAAAAAAAAAAAAAAAAAACTGATAAAAGAGAGTTAGTATACTTAACTTTGAAACAATCATAACTTTCTCTTAATTTGTAAAAATTGAAAATTTGCTGATATTAATTACAATTAAAATGAAATAGTATAATTTATGAATATATTTTATAATTTATTATATAAGTTTATGAAATTTGAAATTCCTCTTTCTTTCTTTTTGTTTCATGTAATAATTAGTGCTTGCTGAATTTCGCAAGATGAACCTTTAATGAAATCAAGATTTGAGCTTCCGACTCATCTAATAATCAGAATACTTTTCTGAATATAATACCCTTTAAAAATAAAAGCTATACAAATATTTTTAATATAAAATAGAAATTAATGCGCTAATTAAGTAAAATTATTCCTCATAATGCAGATTTTTGTATCTACGGTTATATTACAGAAACCTATCATGAAATGCAGCTTTCTAAATATAAAAGAAAGTTAAAAAATGAAAATGACTAATTTTAAGGTATTAGATAATTAAGTATTACGAAAAGGAATCGATTTCGTTTGAATGAATGACCTGAATTGAAAATACCAAATTATGTTAAAATTTAATTGCAGGAATTATTACAAAAAATTTGATTTGATATTTGTTTTTTCACAAAAAATTAGACATATACAATTCTTTATATTTTAATTCTTATGTTTGCACTAGAGTTGATATTTGGGCTATTGAAATCAAGTGATCTGATCACAAACACTGGGCTTCCAATCGCGCAACGGTTTTAAGTTTTGATTTCATCGAAGATCCTTCATATCAAATATGGGAAGTATACTTGTATATATGTTACCGGCAAAGTATGAAATGCCGGCATTCTATAGAATGCCTGACTTTTTTGGCAAAGTATGAAATATGAGAATTATTTCATACTCAGCCTAGGCATTGTATAGAATGCCTAGGCATTCTATACAATGACCAAAACTGTTTAGGTAAAGTATGAAATAAGGTCAAGATAAGGCTTTTATATTAATGACGTACATTTCTAAAAATACAAATGTTATTCTGACAAAATAATGAGAGGGCCATTAAAAAACTATTCAAAGTACATAAAGGAAAAAGAAAGTTGCACCTTTTATGTCTTTCTTTTTTTAGGGAAAACAAAATTTTCAAATAAAAAATTAACCTACTTATTGCAACATGGTAGGCTTGAATGTCATTTTGAATTACATTTTTCTCGTTAAGACCATTCCTATTTTGGTACTTTGCTTTACACATACATTTGACGAATCATTCGCTGCTTCCATTGGAATGAGCAATTGCAACTGACAGAAGAGGAAAATTTCATGGTCAAGAATATCTTTAATTCTAAGCAAGTTCTTAGGGCACAAGATAAATTCTGATTCCACATATACTTATTTCAAAACTCCTTCTGAAGTTTCAAATCGATAGAAATCATTCTATTTCCCACTCGTTACAAGTGCCAATATATTGGCATTCAGAAAAAAATCGAAAATTTCACAACAATGCTTTTTTTTTAAGTAATTTTTTTTGTTTTGTTTTTTTCTGGCTAGGGTCACAAAGGTAGATGTACAGTTCAGTATCATAACGTGTAACGTTTTTGTATTTGTTTGAAAGTTCTTTCAGAATTACAACATGTCCTCCGTGTCCAATAGCCAAATGAGCTTTATAAAGTATGTAAAATAATTCAGAATCCTTGACGTAATACTGTATGGAAGTGCTTCCCAATCTTTTTATCCCCACTGATCGGTCAACGTTTGATTTAATAATTTAATTGTATTTAAACATGCCTTAAGAATAAAATCCAGTTACTCCAAAAATGAATATAAAGTGATTTTACATGAAATATGAAGTGATTTCCATGGAAAGTCAAACTAACACTAGATAAATACATCCCAGTAAATAAAATAGAAATAATGTAATACTCCTTGAGTGACTCGATACTATTTGATCCACGGACCGATTGTTGGGAACCATTCTGTATAGAACTGACGCCTTCTTTAACAGGTTACAGGAGTTTACTTTTATTTCCCCCAAACATCACATCATAGCTATTCAGCAACCAATAGACGATGGATTCCTTTTTAGTAGTCATTTTGTACATCAGTTATTAACTTTTAGTAAGTATAATTTCAGTTTTAAAAAAAAATGCTTTTTCTTTGCAGCTTTAACTCGAATTTTCGGCAGCTCGGTTTCGAATAGTTGTTTCATGCCTATGTACCAGGGGTCGGCAACCTTATATCTGTGGCATGTCAAAAACCAATCTACCAATTATGACTCAGCGTGCCACACAGTAGGGCATTTTTGAAACAATTCTATTCCCGCGGTAATGTATGCAGAGTTATAGAGAATAGAGTTCAATTATATAGATTTATAAGTTTATGTGTGTGACACATTAATTTTGCATCAATTAAAAATGTTTCTTTACATTGAAATAAACAGCACAAAATATAACTTTCTTCAACAAAAATAATGAGTTTCAGCCCAGTACCACAACAGACTCGCCGTGTAGAGGAGTGATGCACGTTAAATCTGTCGAGAGCTCAAACATCCTCCCGTTGGTGTGGTGGGGTAGTTAGAAAAGGGGGTGCCAGCTCAGGTGTCGTTATCGTCACTTGACCATGGTTCAAAATTACGAGATCCGTCACCAAAAGCCCTCGTGTAGCTGAACAGTACGACGTTAATGTTCACTCACTTACTCACTCATTCAACAAAAATTTTAAGAAAATACTCGAAATTGTACATTATTATGTTTTCTAAACATATTTATTAAAGTAAGAAATAGACAACGTAAAATATAAGTATTTCCCTTCATTATACAGTTAAATAAAATTTTATATGTTAACTTACTACTGCTTCACTTTCATATCACAATGTGATGTAATTTGTGACTTCCACTTTGGCATGATTCTAAACATTCAGTCGTTAAACAATTTCTTTGCAGACTCGAAATACTTTTCATATCAGGAAAGGTATTTTACTTAGATATGTAGAACTAAAAGCGGAAATGCAGATTACATGCAATTTTCTCTCTTCAAACAATTAAATCTCTCCTGCAATGACATTCAAAAACTTACAAAATAGTTGCAAATATATCTTTAGAGTTATCTTTCAGATTTTTTCGTAATTCCGTAATTGTCCATAATTCTGGACATGTTTGTCAAATAAGGTCGATTACAAATTTATGAAGTTCCATTTATTCAAAAATTGACAAATTTGTTGAGTAGTGCTGAGTGCCACTGATAATTGTACCGTATGTTATAGGTTGCCGACCCCTGCTATAGACCACGATTCCTTCTCCAACACTTCAGCTTGCTTCTCCATTTTCATGCAGGACAGAAAAGAGAATTTTTTTGTTGAATTAGTTTAAGGTATATATATATCCAACTACGTTCGGAACCGTGATTTTGCAAAAGCGTATAAATGGATAATATTTATGATATTTAGTGTCACTTAGATTAGAAAATGTATACAAAATTGTTTTAAGAATAGTATTACGTAAAAAAATTATTTAAGTAATAATATTTTGACAAAAAATAAACATAGAATGACCCATTTTCAAAATAATCTCCTTTTGTGAAAAATGCTTCTATTATAATAATATTTTGCCTGTATATAGCTCAGACCTCTGTACAGAGGCTCAACTAAAACTTTTGAAATATATAACTTAGAAATGGGTTTATCCATGTTTTACGACAACAGAGGGCAGAAATTTTAAGAAAAAAACGCCGATAATTGTTTCAATTGGTGGTAACTCTGAAAAAATATATAATATGAATTTTTCAAAAATCATAGTTGAGCCTCCGTACAGAGGTTTGAGTTATATACAGGTAAAATAGAAGTACAGGTATAATAGAAGCATTTTTCACAAAAGGAGAACATTTTGAAAATAGGTTATTCAAATTTAATTTTTTGCCGAAATATTGTATTTAAATAAGTTTTTTTTGTCAAAATGTCCTTAAAACAATTTTATACATGTATTTTAACCTAAGTGACATTAAATATCATGAAAATTATCCATTTATGCGCTTTTTTAAAATCACGGTTCCGAACGTAGTCGGATACCTTAAGTAAAATTGAGTATTTTTAGACTCTCGAACAACAAATCACAATGTTCAACTGACAAATTCTGAGCCTGAGGTAAGCGTTAAAAGTCTCGTGCCTTGCCACACAATATTCGAAACGAATGGGAGATGTATTTCATACTTTGCCGGTTTCTCATTAGGCATTCTATAGAATGCCTAGGCAATGTGTGAAATAAGAATCATTTCATACATTGCTGGTTAGTTTTAGGCATTCTGTACAATGCGTAGGCATTGTATAGAATGTCGGATTTTATACTTTGCCGGTAACATATATATACAAGCTCTGGTATCATCCTTGTTACTAAACTGCAATTCAGAATTACAAGATCCATCACCTATCCAAATAAAAATTCATATTTGGGAGTGATTTTGAACCAGTTGCTTAGTTCTTATGGTAATAGCATCTTTAATAAACAGGTATTGCATGCAGAAAACGATAATTCAAAGAATAAAATTTTGAAAGGCGATTCTATTGAATAAATGCTATGGCAAGCTAAGGCTTCGACCAATTATTACATTTCTGTTTTATAAATTAATACAGAGCGTATTATACAGCAGTTATCAATATAGGTAGTGGTAGTGGCGGAGCGGTAGTGCATCGTGCTTCCACGCCACAGGTACGGGGGCTCAAACCCTGGGCTGGGCAAAGTCGACTCGGCTTTTCATCCCTTCAGTGGGTTGATAAATGAGTGTCAAGCTTGTTTGGGAACTTAACACTAAGGGTTTCGCGTCAGACTAACCACCTGACCGGAACATCTACTCATGCACCTCAGTGCCCAAGGTCAGGAAAACTGAGACGGTAATAGTAGGCCTTGGCCCTCATGGGCTGTGGCGCCTTTAATTTGAGACATCAATACAAACCATTATTATCCAGACTCTTGCAAACAAATTCAGATGTTTTATATCATGCAATCAATCATATTGAAAAATTTTTAATGAAAAAATTTCCAGATCATAAAGAACATGAATATTTTTTAAAAATGCATTTAATGTATCTTGAAAATGATAAATCCACATTAAAAACATTTAATTATTAAATGTTTACATTATTTTAACATATTATGATACATTTTGATATTTACAGATGCTAAAATAAATTAATTTGTTGAAATGAAATATAATTAATTATAACTGAATATTTTCTTGTTCTCTAAGTACCATGAAAAAATATTTAACATTTCACACCGCTTAATGATTAAGAGTTAACCAGTAAAAATAGAAAGGGCTGATTAAATATATCGATTAAGAAAGACTGCCTTCCCCTTTCAAATTATTATAATTTCACAAAATGAGTTTACTTAAATTTCTATACGATCAGATATAAAGTTACATTAACTGTGTATGTGTGGTACCGCAGTTCAGAATTACAAGATCAATCGACTATCCAAATGAAAATTTGTATTTTTGTGTGATTCTGACCTATTTCCTTGATTCTCTTTTATGATAATTAGTTAATTGGTTATTCATGTGGAATCAATAATTCAAAGAAAATTTTGAGAACGCTTTCATAGTGTAAATACTATATTTAAGCTAAAGCTTCGACTAAATGATACATTTCTGTGTGTTATGAATTAATGCTCCTCATATTGTACAGAAGTCATCATTATGAATAATTATTACTGCAAACGAATTCAAATATTTTATATGCAGTCAATCATATTGAGAAATTTTCAAGAACAAAATCACAGGTCGGGAAGAACAGAAACGTTTTTGTTTTAAACATATCTTTCAGGTTGGATTTATATGTTTGGTTTAATCAACTTATTCAAAAAATTACTGCTTTTAAAAGTTAAGTTTTTAAAGGCTTTAAAATGAGCCACTTTCGTTTTCTTTCTTTTATATATTAGAAAACCGCAATTCTTGATATCTCTGCAATACATTCCCGTATATAAAAATCTATACCCTGGTGAAAATATCTGTTGTTGGTACTTATGCCACCTTATCGACAGTAACCGAGTGTAACATCAGATCAAGGCCCATGAAATTCATCGACGACAAGGGCTAGTTTTACGCCTGTCGTTAGTCTTAGCTTTGAGCACAAAACAGGTGATAGTGTGATTTGGCTCCATTTCACCCTAATTGTGAGGGAGAACACCCTGGGGATGATCAGGGGCTTCCCATCTCTTTTCCCCTTCCACCAACCTCACGAGAAGATTTGCGGCTCAATGGCTATTTAGAGTAACCCCATGTCGCAAAGGCACTCGTCCTTTAACAAATATTCATGCCTTATCCGGGATTCAAATCAAGGCCCTATGGCACAGCAATCAGTTTCACTAACCACTATATGTTTTACACATAGAATGTATCATTCATAGAAAAATATTTACGTAGGTATTGGAAGAACTTTTGTCAATACGTTCATATCTTGCTTGACTTCCAGATCGTGTGCAAGGAGTTAATATATGTACTTAATTTTGCTTCTTACAAAATCTTTATTTTTTATAAGTTTTCATCATATTGTGACTGAATTTTTATTATAAAATTTTTCAGAAATATAACCCTGAAAGGAATACTTTAAAAATTTTTCCTTTGTGATTTTATCAATACTTATTCATTTGTATACAAGATTTTTTTTTTAAAAAAAACTCATTCAAATATATAACAAATCAAGAGAGTGAGAGGAGGATTACATTAACGTCGCACTATAAAGCAACAAGAGGGTTGTTGGCGAAATATTTCGTACTTTTGAGCCTCGGTCAAGTGACGAGGACGACACATGAGCTAGCAACCCTCTCTCCTAACTACCACACCACAACAACGGGAGGGCATTGAGCCTCTGCAGATTTAATGTGCATCGACCTTCTCTACACGGTGGGTCTTTTGTAGCACCAGGACTCGAACCCGTGACATTACGGCATATAGTTCGTGACCATAATCACTAGGTTACCGCAGCCACTATTCAGAGTGAAACAAAACTATTTAAATTTTTAAAAATCAAATTTTAAAGCATACGTAAAAAACACAGACGTTGTAGAATTTCCTAACATTTAACTAAACATAGTATTTTGTATGTATTAGCATAAAATGAACAGAAAAATAAATAAATAACATTACAACATTTTATACTAAGTTGGTTAATATAATAATATAAATTTGATTATTACGGAGCTTAGAAAAAAAGTGTAATCTTAAAAATTTGAAATAGCATGCTATTTTCTTATGAATATATATGTATATTAAGAAATTAAGTAAAAGAGTATCTGATTTTTTTTTGATAATAAAATTCAAAATGTTGGCGATATTTGTAACTAAGTAGTAATAATTAAGAGAAAAAAAGGAATTCTGATTGGTACAGAGCTAAGTATAACAACTTTTATATATTGCTCTCATTTTTACGTCCTATCGACAAAATTCAATGGTATTTTAGAACCTACATATTACTTATAACAATTGAATGTGGTATGCTGTAAATGATATTTTACAATAAAAAAAAGTTTACCTATAAAATGAGTTATATATATATATATAAAATCACTATTTTGTTTACTATTTATTTTTATTTTAAGTTCTGAAATTAACCAAATGTTATTAATCATATTTTTATTGGCTATGGTCTATAAGCAAAACTAAATTTAATGCTATCATTTTTTAAAATTTTGCTAAATCCCTGAAAAAATCTAAATCCTGTTGATTAAAACATTAATTTTTGTTTTGTAAGGAAAAAAGTTAACACACATTAAGACAAAGTTAAACACATTTTTTTCCAACATTTTCACACTTTAAAATTTCGCAGTTGATATAATATATATATATATATATATATATATGTTCAACCTTTAGTAATAAAAAAATATTCTTAAAATAGTTTTCTGAGTTTTTGAGACTTAAGTGTTTTTAAATGTTTATTAAGGCTTTTATAAGAAAACAATGAATTAAGGAACACATAAATTTTGACATCTCATCACTGTATGAATGTAAATTCTATTTTAATGTTTACATGAATATTTAAACTATGTCAATTATAACTTTTAGTATAATTGTTGTGTGTTGTACATGGTTCAAATACTGAAATATAAATTGTTCTAAATAGAAATCACTCATTTTCATTGAAAAGAATGCTTACATCTTATACTTGTTTCGAAAAAATTATGTACGTGTACATAAAATTTTATATAAACAGATGTATATAAAAGTGTTTTATTAAATAATTCAAGAGGTTTAATAAAGTTTTTCTCAAGTTGATACAATAATTATAAAAATCATGTAGGATTATAAAGAACAACGAAATTTTACACACAAAAAGACATTAGCAAATTCTAATTTTTTTGTGTGTAATTTGTTTTATAAAAAATGCTAAAATTTTGATATGTTAATTTGACAAATATATTTATATTTCCTGTCCAGTCAAGTGGTGCAGATAAGATATCACTTTACAATCATCCCTTTCAATAAATCCGATCTTCTAAGAGTCGTGATGTTTCGGTTGTTAAGAATTCTAGATTTTGCACGTGGATAATTCAGGATTTTTTTTTTTCATCACATTTACTTAAAGAATTTTATTATTTGGAGCAGAGATGAATTTTCTTATACTATTCACTAACATGTATATAATATCAACAATTTTTTGTAAATTACTATTTTTTCGAAAAACTATAAGCGAAAAATTAGAAAAGTAATGAATAATGTAAAATAAAATACACTACTCTGCAAGTATATATTCACTTCCAAATTATATCTTTTAACTATTACATAGGAAAAAACCTCAGTAGGAAACAATATTTGTTGAGTATAATAAAGCAGCTATGAATAAATATAATGGAGGAAAATTCAGTAAAGTATTTGAATATTTCGAAAAAGCATGAGTGATTATCTCCTTTAGAAATTAAGATAATGATAGAAATAAAACAAATAATATATATAGAAAGATAAGATATAAGAAATTTCTGGTATATATATATATATATATATATACCAGAGAAATTTCTTATATATATATATATATATATATAATTTATATATATATATATATATATATATATATATATAATTAATTACTTTCCTTAGTACCGGCAAAAAATTAAAACTACTTATAATTTGACATTTATGTCTTGTGTTTGTAAAATTAATGTAATTTACCTTCGTACTTAAATGATAATAATTCTTTGCTTTGAAAAAAAAAAAAAACCGAAATATTTAATGTATAATAATATATTTAGAAATGTATAAAAAGTTTTTTAAATCTGATCTTGATTAAAAAAAAAAAAATTTCAAAGTGAATTCGAGAAATCATTAAAACGACTGCTGAAGTTACACTGGTAATATTTCCAGAGAACTTGAGCTTTAAACGATTATCAGAAATGCAGTGTATTACTACGCGGAGGTTTTCCCGCGAGGAGAAACATAAAGCACATGTTTACTGCAAACCGGTTCCTCTCAAGGATACGCCTTGGCGATCTATCTTTTGCTATAAAAGAGGATTTGGCGGTCGAAAAACCCAGCCCACGTTATTGAAGTTTTCCCTTTTAATTATATGAAATAAATGTGAAAACTCATGATCAATATCTTAATGTAGAGTGTGTATTTTTATTTAATGTCCTCGGCCTAATATTACGAAATATGGCCAAATTTCGACATATTTTTTTAAACAGAAAAATATTTCAGAGTTAATATTATGGTCTGACTCCTGCGTTATCTACAGAGAAAAGCGCATATTTTACTACACACTCATTCTGCTTCAATCCGTTTATTATTTTTTCCAGTATGAAGTATGCTACATATTCCTTCTACATTGTAATGCTAAATTCATTTTTAACTTTACTAGTAGTGAAAAATGCTAAATTTATATATAATGTATTTTAAAATTACAAGCATTTAGCATGACAAACGGTTATATTTATTACAATCACATGAATTTGTATTAGTTTTAGAAACTGTTTCAAACTGAAAATGTGTACCGAATTTGAATCCTGTTTTGAGAGTGAATGTCTTCAAAAATTCGACACACCTTTCATTAATCGTTTTGTACATATTTTGTTTTTTAAAAAAGAGAAATCCCTTTAAAACAAAACTGAAAGCGATAAATATATGAATACATGATAAAGTTTTTTGAAAAAATAATTTGATATGTAATGCAATTAATTTTTCCCCACGTATCTTTCATATATAAGTAAACTAAATCTGCTATTATTTAGTTTTGAAAAAATGCATTTGTCTTAAGATACCTATTGAAATCAGTGATTCTTCATTGTAAATGTAATCTTTCTAAATTTGTTTTAGAGCTCGGCGTAGCACAATAAGAAAACATATAGTATACAAAATGTTATACTTTAGTTTTGGGGTTGAATTAGAGAGAGAGAGAGAGAGAGAGTATATGCAACTCGAAATTTTGCTTCTGCATATTTTACTACAGACTTTTCGAAAGTATAAAAGAAAAGAAAATACCTTAAACGGATAAATCCTTAAAAAAAGAAAATACATAAATCCTTACATTTCATCCCTTACTCTTATATTTTTTGTAAAAACCTTACAAAAAAAACTATTCCATTTATAAAAGTAAAGACAAATATTATACAGAATAACATTTCATATACCTATGAATGACATGTCCATGATATCATAAGCAGTTATAGCATATAATATACATATAGCGGCTATAACATAGCTAAATTCTTACTGATATTTTAAATGCAAAAGTATGTTTGGATGTTTGTTCCTCTTTCACGCAAAAACAACTGAATGGATTTTAATGAAACTCTACAATAATATAGCTTATACATCAGAATAAGACATATGCTATAATTTATAACGATATTGTGTGAAGTCTCCAAAGTATAACGATAATTGTCAAGTAAGTAGGGGAAAATTCTGTCATCTGCAAAAAAATCCCGCGACAGGATATATCTATCTTTTGTGTGGGAAGCACAAAAATTTTCTCATTTTGTTTTGTCTACGCCAGGCGTCAAGAACTGCGAAGTCTTGAACAGGCGGAGCTTGAGGCAGATTACAATTTTAACATAAAATAAATACAACAGAAAGTAATATTAACGTATTATACTTCTAGATATAAATTATTTACACTATTTTAAGCTTTCATTGCACAAAATTTATAACAATGTGTTTCTTTTGCTGATCAGAGATCAGCTTAAGAAAGTGTTTTCAAAAATCGACCCACAAGAGAGTTACGGGAAGTAATAAAAAATAAATAAAAAAAAAAACACTTTTTATCAGCTATTAGATCTACAGACTTAACATTTAATAAACATGGTTTTCTTTTCTTTTTTGTTCAACTGAGGTATGCAAAAAGCTTTTTTTTGTTTAATGTATAATTTTCGTAAAATTAACTCATTAAAAACTTCTTTATCCTTCAATCTCTGTATTGTTTAATTTTTCAATTCACCCGTGCAAAGAACGGGTATACCAGCTAGTATATCATAGTTGTTATACACTGGCATGCATTTTCGCGGATTTTTCAAAAACTACTGGATTAATTCAAGTGGAATTTGGTATGAAAATACTTTAAAAAAATTTACTAAAAAGCTGATCACTAAAAGTTGATTGTATTCACTCATGATCATGATTTATGTTCGTGAAAACATGATAATGCGCGATTGATGTAGCAAGATGGCGGCCTTTTTAAAGAGTTAAATATGTGGTATGATAGCCTGTGACAGCAATGCAGGTCTCACACAGAACTCTCATCCTGTTTATGAGGCTGTTAATGAAGTCTTGAAAAAATAAATCCCACTTTTACACCAAAGAACTTTCCAGCTTCAGGAATATTCTGGAAGAGGGCTGGTGAACTGCAGTTGCTCTGCCAAGAGTATCCAAGGCTTGTTCAATGGGATTCGGATCTGAAGATCTGACTGACTACTCCATCCTTTGAATATCCTTAGTTATGAGGTATTCGCTGAACGGCCAAGCCCTGTGTCGGCTAGCGTTATCCCCGTCAAAGTAAACTGGGTGCCAACTGCCCCTTCTTAAAAGCCTCTCACAGGATCTAAAATCTCATCCTTTGCCTGAGAGAAGTCAAGGTGCCTACCTGAAAAACGTGCATCTCTATACACACGTCCAACATTTCACCGGTCCAGATCACACATAGCAGCATCACCTCCATAATTGTCCATCTCCATAATATTGAAAGAAAGGCATCGGTCTTTGGTCCTCTCCATATGTGAACACCTTGAGAATCATTGTTCATTCTGAATCTCGACTCATCAGTGGAGGGTACAGATGCATATTGCTCTTGTATTCAAATATGATGTTGCTTGCACCATGTCAGACAAGATCTCTTGTGATCTGGAGTGAATGGAATGCGAACCATTGGTGTCCTTGCATCAAGTAAAACCTTTTCTAATTATGCTTTCGATAAATAAAAATCTCGAAACTCTGAGATATCAGAAGCACCAGAGAGTTCGTCTGTGCATTGATTATAACTGTCAACCCCTCCTCTGTTACATCCTGTGCTCCCAGGAACCCTAGGGTGCCACTAGGCATATCCAGGCGTTCTACGTGTCAATAAAAAAAGCAAAAAGAAGATTATAAATATAAATGTGCATGCAAAAGTAAGATTCATGTTTTTAATGAAGTTTGTATAACCACAAGTTTAAATAATTTATACTCATTCAATTTATTAAATATTTTTTTAAAACTTTATCTATGCATTTTGCTTTATTTGTAATACTTTTTTAATTTGTATCATTGTACAATAAAGGAATATTAAAACGCGTGCGCGTTTATTCTTTATATGTTTTAGATTGTGAATATTCTAATGTTTATTGCCACGGGTTTCAGGAAATAATTTTGTTTTCGTTAATACAATGTTTTGCTAAACTAAATAGTTTCCTAATAAGAAATGCACCTTTCTTCATTTGTGAAAAAAAAAACACCTGTAATGAAGGAGAGGGAACAACTTATCGACATATCATTAGATTTGGTGTCAAAATCTAAATTTAAGCAAGAACAGTTCTTAAATTTTTGGTTGCAAATTTATGAAAAATGCGCACAGGATTTCTCACATAGCTACAGAAATTTTAATGCCATTCTGAAGAATTCATTTGAGGGGAAAATATTTCTCTCTCGACGTTAGTGGCTACAAAAACAAATTTAACAAGGAATATGAAATGCGACTGCAAATAGTTTCAATAGACTTAGACTTTGACAGCTTGCGTAAAAAAAATGTAAACACATATCCCAATTATTAATTATAATTTATGTGTTGGTGAATATTTTATCACAAATTAATATTAATGTGAGTACATTTTATTAAAATTCTTTAGTAACCAATAAAATACAATTTTAAATTGTTCTCACATAAGGTACCAATGACATGTTAATCTACTTTAAATATTGTTTTAAGATATAGGTATTCATCTAAGTTGTGTGTGAGTAGAATTGGGTACCCCGAAAACACCTTATAGTTCTAAGACCGGAGTCAGCAACTCTTTTTAGCTGTGGTGTGTGAAATTAATCTACCGATATGATTCTTCATGCCACGCAGTAGGGCATTTTTTAAACAACTTCCTGCAATAATACAAGCAGAGTTAGTGAATAAACGTCAATAATATAGGTGTTTTTACAGTTTTATTACGTATTAGTTTTACATCATTTATTAAAGATATTTCTTAACATAAAAATAAACAACATAAAATATAAATATTCCTTCTATATAAATAAAAAGTTAAAATTGTACGTATAAATATATATACATTTTAAGAATATTTATTAAAATAAGAAATAGATATAACATAAAATACAAGTATTTCCCTTCATTATAACTAAAAAGATCAATATTAAATTTTTAATGTGTGAACCTAGTGTCTTGCACCCTTCTACTTCACCCCAGAATCAAGGGCATAATTTGTGACTTTTAACTTGACACGATTCTGAGCTTTCAGTTGTTAAACAATTTCTTTGAGGACTCAAAATATTTTTCATACGGGGAAAGATATCTTAGATATGTAAAACTAAAAGTGGAGAACAGAGTATATGCAATTTTCTCTCTTCAAACAATTTAATCTCTCCAGTAATGACATTCAATAATTCGCAAAATATCTGTAAATTTATCTTTATTGTTATCTTTCAGATTTTTTTAGTAATTCCGTAAATGTCCATAAGTCTAAAGATGTTTGTCAGATAAGGTCTATTGCAAATTTATCAACTTCCATCCACTCAAAAATTGGTAAATTTGTAAAGTATTGCAGAGTGCCACTGAGAATTGTACCTCGTGCCATAGGTTGCCGACCCCTTTTGTAAAGGTTCCGTGAGTCGAAAAGGTTTGGAGACCACTAATACTAATTAATTTTCTTTTCTTGTTATGGGTAATTTTAATTCAGCATATATGGCTTTCTTTAGAAAACATCCGAGAAACGCTTTGTCGAGTAATATATTTATCTCTTTTCTTTATGATTTTTCTCATGCTCTAAAACACGACTGTGCGAGAGAGAGAGAGTTTCCGATAACTCTTCATTTTTAAACACATTTATAGTAGAACAGGAACGATTTTCGAAGAACATTTTGTTTTTCAGAATAGCGACTGGCGCATGAGATCACAAACAACATTGCACCAGGATTGAGTCAATAAATTCGAAATTTTCTTACGGGGGCACGCCTAGTACTATAGATTCCTTTTTTAAATACCGTCTGCCTCTAGAAGAGATGAATTCCTTCTTTTCTTTGCTCTGAGGAGTAGAAAACTTTTTTGCAGCACAACACGTTAAAATGCACCAAAAACCGAAGAAATTTTCTTTTTAAAGCATAAAAAAAGCTTCTGATATATCTTTATTATGAATAATAAAATTCCCTGGTTTCAAAACACTTAATACTTTGGTGTAATTTTAGATAAACAACTCACTTTCAGGCAACACATTTTACGGATTAAAAAGAAATTTAAGGATACGGTCCGTAATGCATACCCCTCAATTTCGTGTAAGTCTGTATAAAGCAGACAAAATAAACTGATTATTCAATAATCACTTAACCTTGACGATACAAACAACACTTAAAAATATTACCTATACACACAATTTTCTTCTTAAAAATATTACTAATACACTGATCTATAACGGGATGCTCACGGGATCTGAAGAAAATGACTTGATATTTTCTAAAACCGTAGAAACGAGTTTTTTCCGAACATGGCTGTATGGAAAGATTCTTCATTTGATGTGATTTTTATACACATTAGTATTAAAATAGAAAGAAAAAAAAAACATCACTGAAAAACTAGAAATGAAAGGGTTGTATGAAAAAAAAAAGAAAAAAGCCTAATGTTGCGTATTCATAAGATGACCAGTTTTTTTACAATGAAAAGGAGGACGAAGAATTTAAAAAAATGTTACAACGCAAATATATGAAACATTTTATTAATTCAAACAAAAATACGCTAATTATGCTTATATCCCTTTTAATTATTTACTTAAACGAGTATTTTCTCATCGAATGATTTTTTTGTTTGTCAATGTATTATTTTCTAATATATCGAAAATTTCGGAGTAAAAAATATCCTTCATCTTTTCTGTAAGTACTGCAGGTAAAATATCAAAAATCAATCTTGATTTCTCACTTGTCCAAAAATTACCAACTGAAAAAACTTTTTCAACTGGGGTATTAGTTCCAGGGCAGCGCAATGTAAATTAGAAAAGAATAACTAAATTTTCATATGGAATGTGTTCATTTTTGAAATCGTTCAGTATTTCTACCCATCTTATGAATTGTTTCAGTTTTATTATAATTTAATTATACATTCAGTGTCTTCCAATTTCTTCAAACTGACCATTGTCAAGGATTTTAATATCAGGCATTTCTTTTGATAAAAAACCAACACAGTTTTCTATATCTGCCCAATTTACTTGTGAGGAAGTCAAAAAAGCACCATTGAAAACTGTTTTTTCCTGTAATATTTGTTTCAGACTATTCCTCGAAATATTGTTAACATGTTTGGTTCATCTCTGAATACAGAGAATAACTGATCTGTTTTAAAATATTGAAAAGGAGGACACTCTCTCTCTCTCTCTTTTCGAGGAAGGACAGGACCTATAAAAGGAGGACTGTTCTTCCTAAAGGAGGATACCTTAGGGAGACCTTAGTATTTATGCTCTACTGATGTTAACGAATGGATACAAACATGCACACACACACACATTTTTTGTCAGTGACGTAGTAGGACGATGGGAGGAACTGTTGGGAATAATGCAAATAAAGGGATGTGAATGTGAATTTGAGATATGGCGTTGTACATGTTACTGGCAAAGTATGAAAAAAGATCATGATAAGGCTATTATATCAATGACGTACATTCCTTAAAAATACAAATGTTATATTGACAAAATAATGAGAGTACCATTAAATAAATTATTCAAAATACATATAGGCAAATGAAAGTTGTATCAAACAAAATTTGTCTTCCTCATTAAGGAAACCAAAATTTTCATATAAAAAATAAGAAATTAAAATTAATCTACTTGTTGTGCAACACGGTAGGCTTGAATAGCATTTTGAATTACAGTAAGACCCCGCTTAACGCGGGGGATACGTTCCATCAAAGTAGAGCGTAATGCGAAACAGTGCTAAACGAGGCTATCTTAACATGTAAATAATGGGGTTAGGGGAAGATGGATAGAAAATTGGTTAGATATTAAATTTAATAATTATGTTTTTTTCAATAAAAAAAATAAAACGAAACATTTATTTCTTACAAAAATAAAAATAATATACACGAATATATTCATATAAAAACAAATAAAATTCTAAGTCAGTCAGATCATTCAGTCTATTCTGTGTTTCTAATTTTCTGCCTTTTTGTCAAGAAGGCATCTTGTTGAAGTTGCCAAATTCAATGCAGCACTAATTTGAGATTGACGTTCACCAGAATCTAATCTTCTAATCACTTGCATTTTAGTTTCGAATGAAATGCTTTTTCTGGTTGCTTTCTTTTCTTGTTTTTCATTATCACACATGATAAAAACTAAAGAGCATAATATTTGTCACTGTATTAATTGTTATAGTATTACATAAATTTATACTTACAATAATGTCAACAAATGTTTCAAATGATAAAAATGCGTCCGTGCAGTACCGCACCAAACAAGAAACACAACTTACACTGTTTCGGATATGTTATGTATACATTTTGAAACCTACAATTTCGCTGAATCCCCGTAGCGCTGCGAGCAATTTCGGGGAATCCCCGGGATAAATAAAAGAGCGCTAAACCGAAACAGCGTTAAGCGGGGTCTTACTGCACATTTCATTTCAATTTTTCCCGCGAAAACAATTCTTATTTTGGTACTTTGCTTCACACCTACTTTTGACGAATCCTTGGCCGCTTCCATTGGAATGAGCAATTGCAACTGACAGGAGAGGAATTTCGTGGTAAGGAATATCTTTAATTCTAAGCACGTTCTTAGGGCACAAAGTAAATTGTGACTTCGCATATACTTGCTTTAAAATTCCTTCAGAAGTTCCAAGGCGATAGAAACCATCTTTCCGACTCATTACAAGTGCCATGCTAATATTTTGGCATTCAGAAAAAATCACAGGTTTCACAATAATACCTTTTTTTTTATTTTCAGTTTTTTTCTGGCAAGGTTCACAAAGGTGGATGCACAGTGTAATATCATAACGTGTAACGTTTTTGTACTTGGTTGAAAGTTCTTTCAGAATTCTATTCCGTCCTCCACGTCCAACAGCCAAATGAACTTCATGAAGTACGTAAAGTAACTCAGAATCCGTGACGTAATACTGCATAGCATTGCTTCCCAACCTTTTTATCCTCGCGGACCGGTCAGCGTTTGATAATTTTACCACTGCCCATTGAGGGTGGGACGTAGATTGTTTATATTTTAAATTGTTTTGATTTAATAATTGTATTGTATTTAGACATGTCTTCAGAATAAAATTCAGTTGCACCAAAAAATGAATATAAACTGATTTTACATGAAATATAAAGTGATTTCCCTGTGCGAATTAAGTTTGTGCGAATGTCGCACAAACACGAGAGAACTACACCCCAGTAAATAAAATAGAAATAATTTAATGCTCCTTGAGTGGCCCGATGCCATTTGATCCACGGACCAGGGGTTGAGGACCACTGTTGTACAGTACTGATGCCTTCTTTATCAGGTTAAATGTGAATTTACTTTTATTTTCCATTAACATCACAGCATAGCTATTAAGAAACCAATAGTCCCTGGGTTCCTTCTTATTAGCCGTTTTGGTCTTTTGTATATATATACATCAGTTATTAATTTCTAGTAAGTAGTTTCAGATACTCCCCCCTTTTTTGCAGCATTAACTCGAATTTTCGGCAGCTCGTCGTCGAATAGTTTCATGTCTTTGGACCAGGGATCGGCAACCTTTTAGCTGTGGCATGTCAAAAATCAATCTACCAATTATGTTTCAGCGTGCCACACAGTAGGGCATTTTTGAAACAATTCGACTCCCGCGGTAATGCGTACATAATAATATAGATTTACACTTATTATATATTAATTTTTCATCAATAAAAACTATTTCTTAACATAAAAATATATAAACAACATAAAATATAACAATTTCTTCAAAAAAAAAATGAAAAAAAACCCCCTCGAAATTGTATATGTATTATGTATTTTTAAACATATTTTCTAAAATAAGATATAGACAACGTAAAATATAAGTATTTCCCTTCTGAACTGAACTCAGTGGTGCAACAGCCCGTGAGGACCAAAGCCTACTGTGCCCATCTCAGTTTGCGTTACCTTAGACCCTGGGGTGCATGTGCAGATGTTTCGGTCAAGTGGTCCGTCTGACGCGAAACCCCCAGTATTCAGTTCCTAAGCACAAGCTTGGTACTCATTTATTGACCCACTTAAAGGCTGAGTCGACCTTGCCTAGCCCGGGATTTGAACCCTGGACCTGTGGCGTGAAACTGCGATACACTACCACTCAGCCACTGAGCTTAATTTCTCTTCATTACAGTTAAATAAAAATATAAAATATAAAAATTTTAATGTGAACGTAATGCGCTGCACCGTTCTACTTTCATATTGAAAAATCTGGGATATAATTTGTGACTTTCAGTTTGACATGACTAAGCATTCAATTGTTAAACAATTTATTCGCGGACATTTTTCGTACGAGGAAAGATATTTTGCTTAGGTATATAGAACCAAAAGCGAAAAAGCAAAGCACATGCAATTTTCTCTCTTCAAACAATTAAGTATCTCCAGCATTTGCATTCAATAATTTACAAAAAAGCTGTAAATTTACCTTTAGTGTTATCTTCCAAATTTTTTCATAATTCTGGAGATGTTTGTCAAATAAGGTCCATTATACTAATTTATCAAGTTCTATACACTTAAAAATTGACAAATTTGTTGAGTAGTGCAGAGTGCCTCCGAGAATTAACCGCGTGCCATAGGTTGCCGACCCCTGCTATAGACCATAACTTCTTCTCCATTACTACAACTTGCTCCTCCGTTTTCATGCAGCACAAGAAAAAAAACACTTTTTTTGTTGAACAATTTTAAGTAAAATAGTGTATTTTGATACTCCCGAAGAAACCGCAATGTACAACTGACAAATTCTGAGCCCGAGGCACGCGTTTAAAGTCTGGTGTCTTGCTACGCATCGATACGAATATATATTCGAAACGAATCGGAGATGTAATTCATACTTTGCCGGTTTCTCATTTGGCATTCTATAGAATGCCTAGGCAATGTGTGAAATATGAATCATTTCACACATTGCCGGCTAGTCTTAGACATTATATACAGTGTCTAGGCATTCTATTGAATGTCTCGGATTTCATACTTTGCTGGTAACATATATAACCAATGAGATCGCGCGTATTTAATTTCTTATGTAAGTATTGATTATGTTTAAAGAAGACAAAAATAATCATTGGAATGTTGAAAAGGGGATAGTCTAGTATCGTAAATGATGCACAGTGCATAGTTTTAAAAGAGAGGAAAAGGTGCTAAATCATTAGAAACGTTCATAGATAATATGATGTGTCGACCAAGAATAACAACTGATGCAAAAGATTGATTTCTGTCCATAACCGAACGATGTTTGCTAAGCAGCTGTCTATGGAGCTTGCTACAAACAAGAGACAAGGATTTCCAGGCGTACAAGACTCGTGTTCAGTTGTTTGTGTGCTATAGAGTTCTGTGGGAAAAAGAATCTGTTAGGGATGGACTCAAGGGCATAGTAACTTTGGGAACTGTACAGACAATGAATAGAAGGATGTGATGTTCTCTGATGAATCACGTTTCAGTTTATAGAAAGAAATACTTTTTTAATGCATCTAGATATATAAATGTATGTTAGCAAAATTATTTGATATAATTTCATTATTTGATGTAGGTGTAATTTATAATACCTATTAAGTAATATAACGACTGAAAGAGCAAATGTATGGTTGTTTTTCAAAAGGAATACAGGTACCTTTAAGGTATCCGACTACGTTCGGAACCGTGATTTTAAAAAAGCGCACAAATGAATATTTTTCATGATATTTAGTGTCATTTAGATTAGAATACATGTATAAAAATGTTTTAAGGATATTTTGACAAAAAAAAATTATTTAAATATAATATTTTGGCAAAAAAAATAACTTGAAATAATCTTTTTTCAAAATGTTCTCCTTTTATTAAAAATGCTTCTAAAATAATAATATTTGGCTTATATAAAGTAAAGACTTCTCCAGAGAGTCTGAACTAGGATTTTTGAAAAATTCACATTATTTTCAGAGTTACCGCCAATTGAAATAAATATCGGCGCTTTTTTCTTAAAATTGCTCCCTTCTGTTGTAAAATATGGTTAAACCCACTTCTAAGTTATATATTTAAAAATTCTAGCTGAGCCTCTGTAGAGAAGTTTGATCTATATACAGGCAAAATATTATTATAATAGAAGCATTTTTTCACAAAAGGAGAATATTTTGAAAATTGGTCATTCTATGTTCATTTTTTGTCAAAATATTGTACTTAAATAATTTGTTATTGTAATAAAATATTCTTAAAACACTTTTATATACATTTTCTAATCTAAGTGACACTAAATATCATAAATATTATCCATTTATACGCTTTTACAAAATCACGGTTCAAAACGTAGTCGGATACCTTAAAACAGGCATTTCTATAGCGCGGATTCACTCCAACCCGGTACGAGAATTGAGTGTAACTCCCGTAAAACATGAAATGTAATAAAAACAATTAAAAACGAACTTTATCTACTTTGAAATAAAATAAATATCTGTACCAAAAGAAAGGGGGAGAATCCAGTTTTATAAACGTTATAAATCTTTTAACTGCGAAATATACCTTATTTGACATTTTACATTTGAACCCTTAAGTACTGTCAGATTTTTATGCAGAATTTTTGTGGACTATTAATACTTAAGTACACTTAGAAACTTTGAGTCACTTTGTTTTTACGAATATTTAAAATTTTCGAGTAGATAATTATCATAATTTTTAAAGAAATAACAATTATGTTTTTATTTTTATGAATTAATCCGTAGCCCTAAGCTATGTCAAGCGAAAATAGAAGAAAAAATGCCTCTTGAAGATAAATAATGAAGTTAATATAGTGCTTAGTGATGCCGTAGAAAACATTGTTTAATTTATATTAATATGAATTACTTCTTAAGGGAAAGAGTAGTACTTTTGGACGTTCAAAAAGTCAGTTTTTCAAAAACATTTTGAAAAATTAACATAGAATGTTAAGAACGTTTTATATAAAACAAACCGCGTTGAGAATTCCAACAATAATTACGCTCTCATAGCAATAAAAAATGTAAATTTAAAAAAAGAAGTGCTCGTTAAAAATGTAAACAAACAGATTTTTCGTTAGTTTCTTTTTGGATTTTTTGATTGGTTATTTGTCCTATTAGTATCACACTTTGAAGCAATGTGAGGACTATTGTCGATTAGTCTCGTGCTTTTAAATCATTGTCAAGTGATGAAGATGAAAACATATTTGACACTTTACTCTCCAGGATCTGTTCGGATTTGGAATATACCACAAATTTGTTTACATGATATAGGGCTATATAGCGTAATTATCGTTCAATAATTGATGAAGCGATTCTCTACATTTTCTGATGCTACTTCGTAATGTGTTTACTAAAGTGCAAAATCATAAGTAAATACTTTTTCCAACAAAAGTAGCATTATTATACCTATTGTTGTAATGATTGCAATCTAAACTTTAGTTACAGAATTATCTTCACAAAAATTATTAAAAACATAATTTGGTAAAAGACTCATAACTATGAAGAACCTTTCAGTTGTACAGTTTAGAACTGACAAAAAAATATCAGAATCTTCCAAAATAACAAATAGAAATATAAATAGTGTGATTTTAAATATAGTTTTTTAATTTTGTTTTAATTTAAAAAAATACTTTAATAAGAGATAAATTTAAAATTTGAGGTATGCCGAATACGGGCATTATTTAGCTTTAAATTTATTTAAGAATGCAAGATCTACTGTAAGTCTTTCAAAAGTTACCTTGTGAGTAACAGAAAGAAACTAATTAGTTTTTTATTATTTTTCATACCATAGCAAAAAAATTCTGTTAAACTTTGTACTAAATTGCACAAATTGTAAGCAACACATTAAAATGAGCAAAATTTACTGATGTATGAGGAAGCAAAAAAAGTTTGTCAAAATATGCAATTTTAAAACTCTGCTAGGTACTAGTCCCCCCTCTTAATAAAATTGTAATTAGATATTTATCTTAATTATGAAAATATAATAGCATATGTTTTTTTTATTTCTGGAACTTTATAACGGGTCTTTTTGCGTACCTCCTACTAATCCTGTTGGGGAAAAACTTTATTCAAATATTATTCTATTGATAACTTTCTCCCGAAGAAGGAGACGCGAATTACGCAAATCAGGGCTTATATTTAAAGATTAACTTTCGGATTCGAGGGGAGATGTTAGAAGCTAAAGGATAGCAGTTAGTGATTAACGTAAAGTTAGTCGAGGGTGATTCGTAGATTATTTGCTTAATATTTAAGATTGACGATTTGGTCAATTAGCTGTTTAAATTGGAATAGTGTCGGATTGAAATAGATTAACTTAAAATGTTTCTTCGATTATTTAGAAGGTGTATTGCTTTGATGTGACAAGAGTAAGTGATTCGATTTATAATTAAATACTCAATTATATCTCTAGCTTTTGCTCCCATATTTATCCAAAGGTGTATGTCTTAACTTGGGTTGTTGAAATTTGTTAGGTTGTTGAGACTTGTTAATAAGTTGTGTTTGTTTTGACTGTGGCTAATCTTCCTTCTAACTCTCGTACAAAAAAAGGATTGAGACAGCTCATCCTTTACAACTTGACCTCCCCTCCCCTCTCCATTTCATAGTTCTTCGTTTCGTATAACACGGATTCGCATAACATGGCAATTTTTCGGAACCTAACTCCTGTGTTACACGGGGATTACCTGTACTGTTGTTAAGGGAACCAGGACATGCTCGAAAGAGTAAATTGCCACAATTAAGACCCTTTGTTTATGAGACATATATCATTTACAATTTCCAAAAGGAGATTAGATTTTTTACGTTCTTAATAAAGATAATTTAATTATTCTGTAGAACTACAAAAATAACTTTTTACTCCAAAAGTTTTTTTTTTACTACTTAATTTAAGTAATACATAATTTTTGAGAACTCGTAATATATACTTGTGTTTAGGTACCATTTTTTAAAAAAAGTATCCCTTTTTTATGCAAAATATTTTTTACACATGCATAAAACAATACATAAAATACAGTTAACCTATTTTTTTAGTAAAATGTTAGTACATTTTCTTTAAAAAGATTATGAAACTTTAAAATTTTAAATTTTTTTATTTTTCTGCTTTTTTTCTGCATGAAACTATTTTTAAAAAATTAGGCACTATCTTAATAGAAAAAAAAATAGGTTTACTATATGCATATGCATCTTGTATAGAAGTATAAAAAATATAGAATCATATAGTGCAATAGTTTTTTTAAAAAATGTACCTAAATGCAAAACAATATGCTTTTGAGAAAAAGTGAAAAAACTAAAAAAAACTATATTTTCACGTATTATACACTTGATTAGTATTTGCTTGCCTATTTTTATATGACTAATAATAATCCTTAAATATTTTCTGGAGTTACAAAAGTAATTTTAAATTCATATGTTTTTTTCCCCTTTGTTTATGTTAACATGAACATAATTTTCGAGATTTTGTAATACATATTTTCATGTATAGGTACCATTTCTTACAAAAATATTCTTTGAATATACAAAAAAAATTACAAATATATATGCAGCAACATATCAAACATAATGAACCAGTTTTTTAACGAATTAATTGCATAATTTCTTTAAAATAATCATAAAACCTTAAAATTATGAAAATCTTAATTTTCTTTTTGCACGTATAAATTTATTTTTTTAAAAAATTGAAATTACATAATAAAAGATAATTTTTTCACTATATAGAACGTTTATATAGATCAAACACAGGGGAAACTACATATTTAAAGTTCAAAGGGGTATATCAAAAAGGGCGTGGTCATTTGTTTACATTTTTATTTTTCATATTTTACTGCTATTTTATCAGCAACCATATAAGTATTATACATTTTTAGATTCAGAAAAATAAGCACTGTTTTTTAGAACTAAAATTAAAAAATCGATTTTTTCAAAGCATACGATGTCCCTGTACTCTTAAAGAGACAATGTAGAAGAATAACATGAAATCTAGTGATTCTCTTCGCGAAATAATTCTAATAAAATTTATGATCATTAATAAAAAAAACTCTGAATAAACAGATTTAGTGAATAAAAAAGACAAACAAATTTAGTGACTGCTTTAATAAACTGTTTCTCATGTTATATTCATATTTTTTTTTGTTTTTGTTTTGCGAGATTAAATATTTAACTCAAAGATATAAAGATACCAAAGAATTCAACAGATCAATTGCTAATTTTAAATCAGTAGAATCAAATTACTAAAAAAATCGGGAGAAACACACACAAAAAAAGTTTTCTTCAGGAATGTAGAAAAGCGTTAAGAGAGAGAGAGAGAGAGAATTTCTCTAAGTTGTGGCACTTTAAAAAAAGTAGTTTTATTTCATCTAACTTTGGAAATAGGAGTTTAAAAGACTAATCAGCTATGAAAAGAGATTCATGATACATATCCACCTATAGTAAGTCAGAATATCACCGCGCAGTATTCAGATAAGAATGCGTAGAAGTGCACAATAAATGTTTATTTTGCGATTCTTTTGGAAAACAAAAGAATCTGTGATAGTGAGGTTTGAATAAACAGGTGTTTTCATGCTTATATATAGCTCCATTTCGTTATAATATTTTCGCCGCTTTCTGAAAAGTGATGACTTAGAAAACTGATTCCTTCTCGCTTTCTGCTCTTAGAAAGTTATTTGTTTTTAAAAAATCTGCGATTCTCCTACTTTTATTTTTCGAATTGAACGCAAAATAGCATTTGGGTAACCCTTCTTATTTACTGTTTCTATTTGAACTACCTGCTCACGGATAAAAGGTCAGCGTTTTTTAAGAACCTAAGAAAAAAAGTAATTTTTTTTTTATCATTAAAAGGAAACAAATCAACATTGTTTCTGAATGACATGTTAAATTATATCAGGTGAAACGAAATTATTGTTTCGGAAACTCTAAAGGAAGTTTTGGTACGCTTAGTTTCCAGTATATAATGAAATTTTCTTTCTTTTCATTCTATTTGTCATTATGTAACGTTTCCATGTGTTATCTGTTGAGGATGCAATGTAGCATTTCCATGTTTTATCTGCTGAGGAGGCAATGTAGCAACGAGGAAATAGATACGATGTAAAGATGGATAAATAAATAAAAAAAAAATTTCATCTTAAAGAATTCGAATTATCACTTTTAACAATACAATGTCGGGCAGTGTCGTTTCTCCACCAAGGCATGTAATTTCTGCTCTAAAATCTGCAGATTTGATGGAGACTGTATTACTCGTGAATTTTATAAAATTTTGAGGAAAAATTCACGTAAAAAATTTCGGGAAATTAACTTAATTCTACCTTACTTTACGAATAAAATTACCTATAACCCCTGTCTGATTTCAACTGGACATGGCAACAATTTCTATTCCCCTACTTCAAATTTCATTCTTCTGTGCGATTATTCTTTTGTATTATGAGTGCATTGAAGATTTGGGGAGTTTTAGACTGTTATTTTTTACCTCTGGTCAATATGGGGTTTTTTTTCAGCTGCACCAATACCTGCCGCTGTGATTTCATTTCTCGCAAAAATCTTGCGCACATGGTTACTTTTAAGTTATGATCACTTGGAGTTTTTGTAAGGTCCCCTTTCGTTTTTGTGACTTTCTATGAATGAAATTATAAGAAAAAACTTGCAAGAAAAGGCTTATTATGGAGGAAATACCGCTTTCTAAGAGAATAGTTCGATAATAAGTCAGAAGGTGGAGAATTATGCGGCAAGTATGATTCTCAAAATCAGAATGAATTTATGGCTCACGAAGGCTCATAGTGGAAAGAATGTGTTCCTTGGGAATACAACTAGTAGAATAGCTACCCAAAATAATTTGCAAGAAAATAGTGGTCAAATAATTATGCAAAAAGAAATGTAATGACAGTATTGAGTCTTGGGTTGCTTTTTATACAAGTTTAAAGTATGTATTAAAATACACAAGCACTCAGAAAGTAGTCGAGTTTTTGAAAATGCTTGATTTCTTTCAGAAGAGGAACTTTTCGCTTATATATCCTTTCTTTCACACGCGGCAACTTGTGCTACACCTAAATGAATGAAGATACAATTGGGAGCTTGTTTTAAACAGAAATCGTCTGGCTCCTTTCACACGTAGACAACTCACACCCTTCTGTGATGCTTCAAAATCCACATTCTCTTCCACACTAGACAGGTTTCACACGAGAAAGCTTTGTGGCAATCAACTCATTTTCTGTCACCACTCCTCTAGTGTGAAGGGGGAAGAGAAGTCCTTTCATACGCGGGCACAAAGTTTACTGAAAAGAGAGTGCTATGTAAATGACAAGGGAATGCAGGACTCAACCATATAATGATTAAGTTCGAAGAATATATCTCCATTTTCAACACAATATCAACTGATTCAACCTGTTGTACTACAACTTATGAACAGCATTCAAGGAAGTGTTTTCCAACAGGATAAGAGCTCTCATACCACTATCATAACACAGCATGCTTTACAGAATGTCGACGTGTTGCCTTGGTTTGCTAGATCACCAAATATCAAGCACGTGACATAATTGGGCCACAACTCCAGGATCATCCACAACTGGCATTAATCGTCCCTATATTGAACGATCAAGTGCAACAGACATGAAATTCAATTCCACAAGCTAACATCTGGCACCTGTACGACAAAATACATGCATGCTTGCATTCAAAATTCGGGCAGAAAAATTGGTTATTAATGAACCATCATTTCACGTTTGAATGGCTCTCCTCACGCATTCATTAACCCGGGGTCTTGAAATTTTAATCAATTAAATATGTTACTCAGACAAATGTATTGCCGGAATTTCGTTTCTCTAAGCTAATTTTTCTCTTTGAATTGGGATCTATCCCCACTGCATGTATCACAAAAATGTATAATTGATAAAATATGTTCTTTTAATGAATTATTTCACGTAAAAAATATACGAAATAGGTCAGCTGTAAGTATATTGGTTGTAAATAATGTAAATAAATATTTCTTTTGTTTATATTTACATATTATTTGTTTATAATACATATATTTATTTACTTGTAAAATTGTTCTTATTTTACTGATACAATATTTTGTGTGTGTACTTTGTATATTCTCAAAAAGAATATTAAAATACACCTTTTATTCGAAGTTTTCGCTTAATATCGGCCGTTGTCAAAATGACACTCGACGGGCGGCGTCTCAGGTGGTAACACGATTTACGGCATTTTTATGTTAAGCTTCGGGTAAATATAAAGTCTGATTTTTCGTGTTTTAAGTATAAATCACGTAGATCTTTTAAAATTTGGATGCATATTTAGTATTTATTATATTTTTGAAACTTACCTAATTATCAAAAAATAAAATTCTTATTTATAAATATTTCATATTTATAGAAAGTAAGTTTTAGATAAGTAATTGGGAGACACTCAATATTATTGGATTTAATTATGTATAATTTCTTATTCACTCTGCGAAAGAAAATCATTAAAATAAGAAACATGAAACACAAAACAAAAACATAATATTCATTATCACTGAAATGGACTCAAATATAGTTGTTTGCAGTGAAAATTTTCTACAATTAAAAATATACGAGGGTTGGGGCATAAGTCATGGCAACTATTTTTTTTCTTGTAGATATGTGAACGGATCACAAACGTATACGTGTCGAGTGGAAGTTCTGCAGGCATAGTGTGCATGCAAAACAACATATGGCTCTGTGATAGCTGGTAGTAGCTCAGCAGGGCTGTGAAATCAATCATTTGGTGAGTGTCGTGTGAGATGAAAGTAACCTGTGTTAAGCAGCGGGCTCACATCAAAATAGCCGTTCTCCGAGGGAGAAATGAGATTGAATGTCACATTGAATTAGTGGAAGCCCTTGGGAATAATGCCCTACCATACCGTACAGTAGCGCGGTGGGTAGGAAAGTTTCAGCAAGGACGTGTGTCAACCTGTGAGGAGCAACGTTCGGAACGATTCACACATGGTGCGGCAAATGCTGAGGCTTATGGCATTCAGCGCCTCCCACATCGCTGATAGAGTGTGGTGACAGTACAGGGGACTACATTGAAGATCTTTAGGCCTAGGTTTGTCATGTCAAATTTATGTGTACTATGTTGTCATTCTTTTGCACCATGAAGGCCATATTGCCCTGTATACTACCGTAATAAATTAGTGTGTTACGATATTTATCATTATCCACACATGTTTTTAACATCTTGTCCTTTCGTCTGTATATGTCACATTTTCCTTCCGGACTGGTATCTTAAAGAGAAAAAAAATAGTTCCCATGACTTTTGCCCCAATCCTCGTATATTGTGATAATTATAATAATTATGATTTTTAATAACTGTGTTCAACTATCAATACTGTATTATTTTATTTCTTTTCTAGGCCGTTAATAGATCGCGCCAATGCTTGGCTGCGAGCTAATCGGAGATGGAGAATCGTAACTTGTGAGAGTGTAGAATTCAAAGCTCGAAACGAACACATTAATCATGAGAAAATGACTTACTTGGAGTATGGTGAAAGTTATACGTGTTTCGTGAGAGGACTCCGGCAAGTTTATTTTTATTTCTCTCTTTGAAAAATTCTATATTATCATATCAAGATTTATTAGAGGAATTTTATAATAAGGGAAAAGTAAATGAGTTAATGTGAAAAGTAATAATAAAAATCAGTGGCGTAACGGAGAAGATTTGGGCCCCCAAGTTAGGGTCCTGCAAAGTCAGGTTTAAAGACCGTCAAGTTGGATTTTACAAAGAGTAGGGTACTTGGCGGCAGTCAGGCTTTGGGCCCCCCCCCATGATGTGGGGGTGTACGTTACGCCACTGATAAGGATTTAAAACAGTAATGGCAAAACTATGATCCGTCTAGTTGCTGTATCCGGGTAACCAGTTTTAAAACCACAATATGTAGAAATATTCATTTTGAGTGTTTTTTTTTTAAATCATTTAAAGACACGTTCTGGTGTTTATTTATTTTTTTACCTTATGTGAACATTTTCATGGATGTTTGAATAATTTTTGAACGTGCGAAAAATGTTAGAATTCTCGTAAAAATGAAAACAAAGGACTTCTGCCCTTGCAATAAAATGGGACCCGTTTTGATAAATGTGCTTAAAATTATTAAAATGCTTATTTGTTTTTACATATTTTGTTAAGAAATTTTATTTTGTATATTATTTTAATTTTTAAAAAATTTACAACCAAGAAATAGAAAAGTATATTCGGATTAAGGAGGTCCAGTCCGGCACATGAATTTTTGAAAAATTATCGATTTTGACTTTTTTTTTACATTTTTTAAAATTTCAAACATTTCCGCTTAAAATGATATATGATCAGTAGCGCACACAGGAATTTTTCAAGGGGGGGGTCCGGGGTCGAAAGTTCACCATTCTTGTATCATGCTCCTTTTAATTTTGTCGATTTTCGGGAACAAAACGCAGTAAAAAACTAATTATTGAATAAATAATTAGCATTAAATAATAAAATTAATTATTAATAACAAATACTTAATTAAATTTTACGTGCTATGTACTTAGAATTATGATCAATCGGAAAAAAATAAAGGGCTTTGGGGGGTCTGGACTCCCAGGTCCCCCCCTTGTGTGCGCCACTGTATATGTAATATAGAAATACGATAATTAGAAGTATTTTTATTTATTTTTTAAAAGGAAGCCACTCTCATTGACAAATTACAAATTCTTATTTTAAAGCCTGTTTTCTCAAGATGCAATAATTTTCCCTTTATATACCTTTTTCTAAAAAAGTAAATAATGTAGGATCCTCAAATTTTCAGTGAGCATACTTTCAACATATTTACACATTTTAATGGAGGGAATAAGATATATCTAGCGAACTGTTTTAAATAATGTATTTTTAAACTAAATTTTAAAGAAAAAAATTTGGTATTTTTTAAAAAAAATCATAATTATTTTAATTTGTAACAAAAAGACAAAACCCTCCATCAAAGTTTTATTGCTAGTACATATAACCTACTGCGAAAATTTCATTTATTAGTTACAAGAAGTTTCTGAGAAAAAGGTACATAAACTTACGTAATTTAACATGGGCTCCTGTGGAAGTGCCAGACCCCCTTAAAGGATTTTCACAAAATATACTCTTTTTTAATTTTAATTTTATTTTATCATAAATTACAGCAAATTCGTCAAACATTTTTCATTTTTTCTGGCTCATATCTGTTTACCCATCATTGACTTAAATAAATGATTAATAGTGTGAGTCTTTTTAAAAGTTTTATACATTTTTGATGTGTAACATCTTTCCTTTCGGTTGCTGGTTTTTGTGGGAGTGACTTCGTAAAAAGGGACGGATGTGTGTAACAGGAAGTAACGTAAGCGTGCGCTATTTGATTTGACCAATGAGAGCGCGTGGTGGTGTACAGCGCATCGGGGTACAGCTCTAGTAGCCATCAAGCACTCGAGCGCTTAACTCTGAATTCACAATCGGTCTGTAAAATCTACCCTTTAATTGCAAGAATCTCTATATTAGAGCAGAGAAAATAAATTGCTTATCTACACACTAATCCTAAGACCAGTATGACGCGCCAATCTGGGCACATGCAGCTAAAATTCATATTATCAAATTGAAGTTTCTCAAAGCATCATTCTCCGACAAATATTAAAAGCTCGATGGTTCATAAGGAGAATAAAGACATCCAGATCCGCGAGCAAAACGATGTCTATCAGACAATTTATCAAAAAATTAGCAACTAACTTCTTTCAAAAAATAGATAACTCTAATAATCCTTCGATCTTGGATATTAAAAAATATATCCCTGATCCTAATTTTAACGGACCCAATAATATTCATTCTCGGATCCTCTCTTCAATTAAAATTCTTATAAATTCATTTCACTCTTCTCACCCAACTTAAAAGCTTACTTTAACACCCTCCCCGAGCCTTCGTAGCCTAATGTTAATAGTAGCTGACTTGAAATGAATCGCCCCAGGTTCGATTCCCAGGAACTGGCTATTTTCAAATTTACTTTAAATCACTTTAATTTTCCCTGGAAAATTATTTATCCAGATCAAATTTACATTTACACGTTCTTTCCTATTTTTTCAAAATGTATTTTATTTGTATTATCAAATGTATTATTCAAAATGTGTTTTATTAGCTTTTAAAAAAGCTGTTTTTCTTATTTCAAATCATTCAATGTTTCTCTCATTTCTACAACGACTGAGTTCTAAAGCTGCATTCTCATTGGTCAGGCCTCACCTCGCCCACCCACTGATCGAAATTTGTTTTCATTCTCAGTGCTTGCACCGTTTTTAAAGATATCTTTTTTGAACTTAAAGCATTTTAGTAGTTTTAAATTTTAATTTTTTACTCTCATATAAGTATAATTTACTTTTTAAGTACCTTTTTTTATTATTAACAAAGGGGAAGAGTGTGAATTCGTCACAATCACTCAAAATCCTAAAGTTAAGAGGTTATAGCTCGGAAGAACTAGATGTTCTGGTCATCCACCCAATGACACGCTAAATCCACTTCGCACATACCAGCAAGTCTTAGACTTCACCCAAAATAAACGATCCTTACGCTCAATTTTCAAAGGGCTCACCAAACAGATTTCGACGACGTTATTTCATAAAAAGGTTCGTTACTCATGTTGTCAAAGACATGGTTAGATAATGACGAACGTGTTTCGATACCTAACTTCGATTGCTGTGTACAGTTTAAACGACCGAGTCGCAGAGCATCTGGTGTTGCGATCTATCGCAAACAGAAAAACTCACATGTTGTGATTCCTCATATGAACATTACTTATCGTCAAACAAGTGGACTGGGTATTGTTAGTAACGATATTGGGGGACATATGTGTGGCAGAATGCTTATTTGAAAACGGACAAATAGTGATTTCGGTGGTCGCATACATTTCTTGAAATCAAACGGTACAAAAAATTAAAAATTTCCTGCGTTTTGTACTTTTACCGTATACCGAAGGGGATTCTGCTCTTTTAAAGAAAACTATCACTCTCTTCCCATGATTTTGAGGGGTGATTTTAACTTTAATTTCAGTTTGCCAAAATCTGAGCCAAAAATTTTTTGAATGATGAATTCAAGCTCGAAATGAACACAAATCAAAATGTTTCGACAACTAACAGTGGTAATGTTATTGAAGCTGTTTTTCAACGGTTTTTAAATGCTTTGAAATCACAAGTATATGTGTCATATTTTAGTTATCATACGTCTATTGTCTCCGCTCTTCCCCAAATTGATCAAGAATAATTATTTTTGATAAAAAAATTTGCATTACTCCTTGTGTTAGTTAAATAAAATTTTCATTAAAGATATAATTATTCGATAGAAAATTATTTCCAATCATACCCAATTCATTTTTTTCAGGATATAAGTTACTATTGCGTATTTACTAAGATAACATGTCAGATGTTACACATCATATACGACTACTATAAGGCTCGTTTCTTTTTTTTAAGGAAAAAAATGCGAACCCCTAAAAATTAGTGTGCAAATTTCTTTATATCAGTATGAAAAAATATTAAACTTAGGGATTATTATAAATGAATAGAGTACAGCAATGCAGTACTCCTGTTCTTTCCCGTAATAAAATATTTCCTGCTCCCGTCTGAGCTACGAGAATTTGTAGAGAAGCGCTCTCATGATATCTTGCATATTCAAAACACATATGTGATCATACAATAAATTGATAATCGGTAACCACATCCCTTTTAGGTATGATAGAATAACTGAGGAGCAGGCCTCTGGAGAATCTATGATACTTGTTAAAAATTCTCATGTAGATCACTTGCAAACCCCCAAACCTTCCAACATCCTGAGGCTACTTTTATAGCTCTTAATCACCCAAGAATTAACCCTATAATTATTATCTTTATTTACATTCCTTCATCCTATTGCTCTATTTATAACAGATCTAGATATATTCATAACTGTGATTTTTGGCAATTTTTACACCACATACAATTCGTAGAATTGTCATGTAAATTCTATCTGAGAAAATTACGTTAAAATTTTTGTGTACTTACAGCTCTGACCTCCAAGTTTCCTACTTATACCATGTTTGGATGTATTTTTGCAAATACAATAGAATTTTTGCTGTTATCCAAGAATTGAAATATCCGTACATTATCTGAATTTCATTTTAGATCTCTCCTTAGACTACAATCCATTTATTCTAAATTTTATTTTTTACATGTTAATACAAATACTGCGGTGAATACTTGTTGCATAATTTTCCACGATTTTTCAGGTATAATTATTAACAACAATGAATAAGAATTGCAATCTTGATTTTTTGCTACTGTATATACAAATTAATTACAGTAATTCATTTTATAATTACAGTACAAAAAATGACGAGTTTAAGCACAACTATAGGATTTAATGATGAGATAAGCACAACTATATATATATATGTAATAATTCCCCCTAGTATCCTTTAATTAACTCTTTTTAATTATATTTAAACAAGCCTTAGTTCTTTGGTTCAAAACTAACGCCCTAATCTTAATCGTAATCAACTAGTACCAGAAATCCCTTTCCCGCCCATTTTAACCAATCAGAGCTCTTATTACAATATAGTCACGCGGTCTTCACTGCCGGGTATAAAAAGCAAAAATCTGATCTCTCTCTTTGTCTTTGTGTTCGTCATGTGAAATGTCGCTGCTGCTTGTCATTTCTGTTATATGTGTCTGTTTTTCGTGTTCTTACCAAATATCTGTGAAATACAGCTGTGAATTGTCCACCTACGCTATGTGCATGTAAATAAAAAAGTTGAAATTTAATTCTAAAGATGTTTTCTGTGAAACCCCTGGTAAACAAACAACTACTACAACAACACCGGCCAACGATATTACATATCTATGTATATATATATATATATATATATATATATATATATATATATATATATATATATATATATATATATGAAAAAAAGACAAACTATATGATTTTCTTCATAAATTTTTGCATAAAAACGCCAAACACGTTTTAACGGTTTTTAATTCTTTAAATTTAACAAGTAATTAAAAAAATTTTGGTTGTAAGCAAGTCACTATCATAATTTATAGTTAACTACAAAATAAAATCATTCGGTAAAATTTATATAATAAAGTATAGGCTATGGTGGAACATGAATCGATGCATTCGCATTCTAAATATGATTTGATTTCCTCATAAACTCTTTCCAAAGCTGTTTTTTTTATTGATCAGAGTAGTATGCCGTTGTTTGTATAACAGCATTCATGACATAATGGGAGTAAATAAAATTTGAAAATTTAATAATTTTATTAATTTTTTTATTTAAAGAAATTTCTTTATATTATTTATCTCGTTTAGTATTAATTTGGATGATTATAATCAATGTAACTTTTAAAACAATGTCTACATTATTAAATTACACAAAATCATTAAAATTTATATCGAAACGCAAATAGTTGAAAAATGTAATTTATATAAATTATTCATCACATCTGCAAGCAAAATAACAAAATTGCATTCAGAAATTTCATTGTTGCCTCATTACTGATTATTGAAAAACGAGTCATCTAAATGTATTATTTCCTGAATAATGTATTCATTTCTTTTCCTTAAATAATGATGTATAAAAAGACCTTATATTTTTGCGTAGATTATGGATTTCAGAAAAACTAAATGACCAAGAAAGAGAGCAGCAAATAGGATATTTAAACATGTTACCTCAACAATGTACCGAAGGTGGAATATTTTCTACACCAGAATTCGAAAGTTTAGATGGTGTTGTTTCCAGGTTTAACACAATGATCCAAATGCGGCCGTTACCAGGTAATTTATCAAGTTATGCTTTTCAGGTAAATAAATTTCAGGTAATTAAAAATTACAAGTACTATTAAGAGCTTGATCCTGTTAGAGTTTAAAACTTTTATTAGCATTCTATTTTTCCAACCTCAATTTTATACTGATCACTGGGCACAATTACTTAAAAAATTTTACTACCTGACATTTTTTTTAAATTGCTAATAAATTAATGGCATTCGATATTTTTCAAACATCTTGCACATAGGAAAGGAAAATGGGCATAGAAATTACCAGTTTGTGGAATTGTCACTAAATACATCTTTTGAAGTAACTTGCTTAGAGTAGTATGTAATATATATATATATATATATATATATATATATATATATATATATATATATATATATATATATATATATATATATATATATATATTATGGAGTGTCAATTTTAACTAAATCAGCAAAATTTTTGCTCGTTTAGTGACGGCGATTAATATCGCGGTGTACGTTAGTGAAAAAATCTACATGAAATTGTGGAATTTGTATTCACAGTAGATAATGATGTGATGGAGGGCGAGTTTAACACATGTTCAAAAATATGCTTGTCCTTGTCTTACCAAATGATAGGAAATTTTTCTTGTTTTCCTCAAAACAAATCTGACCCTCACCCCATGCCTGCTTGACATTGAGTTTCAGGTCACCTTGTATAGACAAGATGTCTATAGACAGATCAGTTCTTAGACAGTCAGGCACGAAGAATTTAATTTAGCGACATTAGTATTCCAATATAGCTAAAGAACGAACTGTTAATGGTATAGATACATCATAATTTTAATTTACAATCAGATAGAAAAATGATATCTAAGATAGTTCTGTATTCTTTAGATTTCCCTACTATATATATATGTACACTGGGAACATTGAGACACTTTAGGTTTCACCGGTCGTAGTATTTACAAATCCGTACACAGTATACTATTAGATGGAGCTGTGTTGTGAAATAATATTTTAGGCATTAGGTTGTATAGAGCAAAAGAAGGGGAAAAAAACTGTGTGCTACTTTCAGCACAGGTTTTTCCTTCTCCAGTATTTTTATACTTTCCTTCTGAAGGAAAAATCTGGGTAAGAATTAAGAATGCAGTTGATACCGATTAAAAACTTTTCAAATCCTTTTCTTCCCGATCGCAATTAGAGTTGCAATTGTGCCCTAGATTGGTACAATAGCATCTTACAAAGCTTGGCGAACTCCAACTTTCAAGCTTCTGAACAGAACTCGGAAAAATGCTATTTTCTTCATGAAAATTCCGAAATGATGAGATAATTAACTTTTTCTAATAGAAAACAATTTCGTTGGATTTGGAGATATTTTAGCAATAAATGTTAAGTAAAATTTTTCAAAAAACGAGCCAAAAAGTAAAAGTAAAGAAAGAATTATGCCTTAAAAATCTTTCATTGCTATATACAGACGTCAGTGGCGTACACAAGGGGGAAGGAACCCTCTCCCCCTCTAAACCTTTCTCTAAAACAGGAGATTTTTAATTTTTAGTATAAAGATTACATCTCGGGGCTTTCGTCTGTGTTTTTTTTTTAAAAATATAACTCCTTCCAGGAAAGTAGTCTGTGTGCGCCACTGTTTGCAGGTATAAAGTAGCTGGAAGTCATTCTTGCAGGGTTAAAGGCTGTAATTCGGACACTTGTTGCAGAAGTATAGAGATTCTTCAATGGCGAAGGAAAGAGTTCCATTTTATTTCTGTGGATGTTCATTGCTGGTACAGGTCTGAAAATGGAGTCTGTTTTTAGTTTCGTCCAGAGTCTGAAGACGAAGCTTGTTTTTAGTTTCGTCCAGAGTCTGAAGATGAAGCTTGTTTTTAGTTTCGTATAGTCTGAAGATGAAGCTCTTTTTTTAGTTTCGTCTAGAGTCTGAAGATGAAGCTGATTTTAGTCAGTGTTTTTAAATTTTGTCTCTCTTGAAAAGTTGATTAAGTCGCACCGTCAAAGAAAAACTCTTGACGCAATATTTTCCTATTTGACTTAGACAAAATCACCATTCAGTCATTGGTCCCTTGTCACTCCCCGGGGTGGATTTTGAAGTCGGTGTTGTAACGCCTTCTTATTTTTCACCGTAAAAGGGCGTGCGAGAGCCGCCGGATGTATTTTCGTAACTGAGTAGTAAACAGTAAATAAAGTTTTCTTTTTATAGGTCGTATTATAAACATAGAAAGTCAAGAGATGAAGATGAGACAATCGGGAGAAATAGATCCAGAACGAACCTGCTGGGTAGAGGGTGGTAACAGACAAAAACATTTTCTTTTTATCCTGAGAATATTCTTTGAAATATCAGATGGAGAACCGGAAGAAATAGGTAAATTTATGGTATAGTAAAATTAATAAATATGTAAAAATATTAAATTTTAATTTTATTATTGTTTTTTAGAAACGACGTTCTGTTTTATGAATAAAAATAACAGATAAATACTTGTTTTAAGTCAACGGAATTTGTTTTTAAATTGATGTATGAAGAGAGTATTTGAATTTATTTTCTTCTTACAAAGAGCTATAACTTAAGAGTGTTGAAACGAAGTTTCCCCAAAATCAACTGAATTTATTTTCTCGAGTAACGTTAGTATAATAAATTTTATTATCGTTTGAATTTCTTAAGAAATAATTATATAAATAGTATGATATAAAATTGTTTAATAAGTTGATATTATTATTGTTCTGTAATCGTTTTAAAGTTAAATCAAACAAAAAGAAACATTTTTTGTTGCTAAACAATAAAGAATTTCATTAAGTAGAAAACCCTTAATCTTGCCCCATAAAGATGCGAGAAATGAAATATGAATGCTCTGCTGGCCATTCAAAACGGACGGACAAGTGATACCAAAGCCACATTTATACGACCAATATAATAAGTGATAATTTGAAAAAAAAAATAACAAAAAGTGAAATAATTTAAATAACTGCCCTATTTGACTTGCTGAACATTAAGAACTAAATATTTTGTGTAGACGACATTACTGGCAATAACTACTGGGGTATACGCGTCAACATTAAATGAAAAAGTTTTTGGATGTATTTTTGAGATATTTCAGTCCATGCCTCTTATACACACGTTGTCAAAGTTCATTTGCCAATGCAGTGGGTGGTATATGCTGAATCAATCATGTGCAAACCATTGACCATTAGTATTCTATGGGTGACAAATCATTAGAACGGGTTGGCAAATGGTGATCAATGAAGAATTGTTGAACGTTGTGTACCGTGCGAGGTCTTGCATTGTCCTGCTGAAACTTGGTCTCACCAAACCTTAAAAGTAAAGGACGACACCAAACTTCCAAACTTTATAGACTAATAATGGCTGTTGCAGTAACTAATTATGCATAGTGTGTAACTGTGTAATGGATCTGTTCGCGATCCTTCCATTAATCCTCTTGGAAAATCTTTAGGCTATCAATCCGCGTTATTCACAACCAACCCTTCAAAAGAAGAAAATCGTAATATGCAAATTAAGTTTACTATATATAGTTGAAGGCCCAGTGGATGAGTGGTTAGTGCATCGCGCTTCCACACCACAGGTCCGAGGTTCTAATCCTGGGCTGGGCAAGGTCGATTCAGCCTTTCATCCCTTCAGTGGGTCGATAAATGAGTACCAAGCTTGCTTGGGAACTTAACATTGGGGGTTTCGCGTCAGACTGACCACCTGACCGGACATCTGCTCATGCACCTCAGGGCCCAAGCTCGCGTATACTGAGTTGGGCAGAGTAGGCGTTGGCCCTCATGGGCTGTTACGCTACTGAGTTAAGTTATGTATTAGAAGTTTTCTAGCTAGGAGAGATAGGAGAGGAGATAAACCAGAAATCAGGTGAGATTTTACTGACAGGTATCATTATTGGTGAATAAATACTTATTATATATATATATATATAGGAGAAATATTTAAAGTGACGATTGATCACTGAGATTAAATTAATATTAGATTAAATCGCATAATAGATTAGATCCTATTTAAAGTAAGAATCGAGTTTGACAGTCTTTTAATCTTTAGTGTATTTTGTCGTTGTTCCACTTTTGTGGTTAGCACCAAGACATTCTCTTACTGTTATTAATTGAATTTGTGTCGTTATATTGTGTGAACAATAAATGGATTGATTGGATCATGGCGAGTGTTTCTTCCCTACCTCATACATATCTAGGTGCCCAAGAGAGAGGTGAAACCTTTCACAACTGGAGGTTTAGGGAAACATTCCATTAGAACCTTAATCCTTAAAACTAGATAAATGACTGATCTATCTATATAGAGTCGATCATGCGATTGTAAAGAACGTGTACCGCGACAAGAATCATGTGATGTCTTGTCGCGATACTCTACACACGTATGATAAGACAACAAAGCGCTAGGGCGCTTTGTTGTCTAATCATACGTCAGGGCGTAGCTACTGCCGTATCCATGGCATGGGATCCCCAAGCTACAAGGGTCTAACTGCAGTCCCACTAACAAGGCTCCCATATTTATAAAAGGGTCCCAAATGAATTTTGATACAGGGCCCCCTCAGAACTAACTACGCCAGTGCCTGTAATTGCAATAAAAGATAATACCAGGCTTGGAAACCTTGCGAAATTTCCTTTCTTTTGAAGAAGATATTGAATGGGATGAGCCGATCCAGATTGTTGTGTACCCAGATTGTTGTGTCGACCCTAATTCTTGCGTTAAATTTGTCGATGCTCTTTTACGATTTAGATTTTTTGTATATATTCTATTTGAATTGATATTTTGACCTATCGATTAAAAAAAAAAGGGGGGATGATTGGTATCATCAAACTAGTTTAACCCAACTTATTCAGTCCTAAGTCGAAATTACTTTTTGACTCGTTGGGCTCCTTTTTCAGTTTTTGTTTAATTGTATTACTTTTCTTTCTTTCATATATTTGATATGTTGTTTTGTGATAATTGTATTACGTTTTTCTATTACTACTTATTCTTGCATGTTTTTGATGTTTTGTATATTTTCATTCTTATATTATATATATGTATGCATATATATATATATATATATATATATATATATATATATATCTATATATATATATATATATATATACTCGTTTTATACATTCAAATAAAACATTTCTTTTTGTCAAGCGAAACATTTTTATCGATGAGCAACTAAATAATTTATAACAATCATTTTTCTAGGTATCATGGATTTTATACCAAATGCTATTACCAGAGGAGGAGTGTTTTCCTATCCTCTTTACGAACCCTTTTCTAATGTGATTCAGAAAGCATCTAACTGGTGCGCTATACAAAATGGAATAAGAATTTGCAATGCTCAGTCAGTAGAATTGAAAATGAAGACAGGTAATATTTTAAAAAATATTTAAGCATGTTATTCCATTTGTAGAAACTTCACTTTGTTGTTATCGATTCCAAGCTTTACATGAAAAAGAGAGAGAAAGATTGGCATTAAAAGATGCAGAATTATCTTCTGTAAGGGAATTCTTTCGTTTCAAACTGTCTTAATTTGGGAAAAATGTTTTTATCGGTAGCATTTGGGTAGAAAGGTAAAAAAAACGACGAAGAATTTCAAATATGTATTGTTTTCTGTTCAGTACTTACAATGGCCGAGTGGTAGAGCATCGCGCTTCCACGACACAGGTCCAGGGTTCAAACCCTGGGCTGGGAAAGATCGACTCAGCCTTTCATCAATTCAGTGGGTCGATAAATGAGTACTAAGATTTCTTGGGAAATAAACACTGAGGGTTTCGCGTCAAACTGACCATCTGACCGGAACATCTTGTAACGGGTCTAATCGCGTACTTCCTACTAATCCTCATGGGGAATAATGGTTCTTTAAATAGTATTCTATTGAATACTCTCTTCCGAAGAGAAGAAGACGCGAATTATTCAAATCATGGCTTGTACTTAAAGATTAACTTTCAGGTTCAATGTTAAGAGATGTTAGAAGCTGAAAGAATAGCACGTAGTGATAAACGTAAAGCTAGTCGAGAGCGCTTTGTAGATTATTTGATTAATATTAAGATTGACGATTTGGTCAATCAGCTGTTTAAATTAGATTAGGGTCGGCTTGGAATTTGATTAAATTAGAACTTATCTTCAAATATTTTGAAGGTGTACGTGCTAACAGTAAGTGATCCGATTTATAATTAAAACTTCAACTATCTCGTCTACTTCGCTATTGCTCTCATATCTATCTAAGGTGCATCTCTTAACTTGGGTTGTTGAAATTTGTCACGTTGTTGAGAATTGTTAATAAATTGAGTTTGTTTTGACTAGGGCTAATCTTCCTTCTGGCTCTCGTACACTAATGGATGGGATCGACCATCCATTACAATCTGTTCATGCACCTCAGCGCCCAGTCACGAAAACTGAGATGGGTCCAGTAGGTCTTGACACGCCATGCGCTGTTGCGTCACAGAGTTTAGTTTACTTACATGTCTAATGGCCGAATCTTTTTTCTGCAAAAAACAATTTTTGTAAGAAATATGGCGCCAAAGATTAGTTAACGATTCCTTGATATGGGATATAAATAATCGTCATAACACTGAAGACCCGGCATGTAGAGATGCACGTTAAATCAGTTGAAGTTCAGAGTTTCTCCGTTGGCGTGGTGTGGTACACTGCTGGTCACCGTAAATGCAACACCAAAAAAGACAAGAGATAGCACAACAAAATTTATTTTGTAGATAGCATGTTGACCAAGTATCAAATGATTAAATTTATAGACTTCTGTGAAGTGTGGTTCCTGCCAGAATCAGTAGCAAGAGTAGCCGCCATTGTTGGAGATCACCGCTGCCACACGCCTCGGCATTGATTCAAAGAGACTTTGGATGTGTTCTTGGGGTACAGCAGACCGAGCAGTTTCGACACGTTGCCAAAGTTGTTCTGGTGTGGCAGCTGGGGGTGTAATCTGGGTCAATCGTTGAGCAACCATGGACCACATATTTTCAATCGGCGAAAGATCCGGTGAGAGAGCCGGCCAGGGAAGCAATTCAATCTAGTGATTGACGAAGAACCTTTGGGTAATGCGTGCCACGTGTGGTCGCGCATTATCCTGTTGAAATATAGCTGTGGCCAAGCCCTGAAGGTAAGGAAGGACAACTGGCTCCAACACCTCGGAGATGTAGCGCTGGCTGTTTAAAGTACCGGCAATGCGTACTAGAGGAGTGCGAGAGTGATATCCAATACCGCCCCATACCATAATACCCGGTACAGGACCAGTGTGGCGGTGCATAACGCAGCTGTTCAGCATTCTCTCTCCACGGTGTCTCCATACTCGAATCCGACCATCGTGGTGTTGCAGAAAGATACGTGATTCGTCAGTAAAGACAACTTCATTCCATTCTGCCGCCCACATCCTTCTTTCATCGCACTATTGGCGGCGGAGACGTCTGTAGTTCTGCGTCAAGGGTAGACCAAGCAATGGACGTCTTGCGGACAGACCACTCTGCTGTAAACGGCGTCGAATGGTACCCTCAGACACTGAATGATGCGTTACAGACTCAATGTGTTGTGCTACGGTTCGTGATGTGACTGAGTGATCCGTCACTGCCATGTGCACTATTTGCCTGTCCTCACGTGAAGTGGTGCACTGAGGTAGACGCGATCAACCACGTCGGTCTGTCGTACCCTCCTGCATCCAATGGTCACATATCCGCATTACAGTTGTTTGGTTTCGTCCAACACGACTACCGATTTTCCTGAAAGATAATCCACAATCTCGGTAGTCCACTATCCTTCCTCTGTCGAACTCGAATACTTGATCAAAAGCTGATCGTTGTTTTCTACGAGACATAACTGATCGTTTTTTGAAAAAACCACAAGAAAAACACAGTTGCCCAACTTGAAATCGTCGAAATCTCCAAGCCTTAAATAGCGCTTTGAGGTGGCGCCACAGGCACGCGTGATGTGTGTCTGCGCTGAAATTCAATCATTTGCACATCTCACCTCCGCTAATGTATGTTGTAAATTTCATGTTATTTGTATGCTTCCTTCAGGGTGTTGCATTTACGGTGGCCAGCAGTGTAATTTGAAAAGGAGGATGCTAGCTCAGGTGTCGTTCTCGTCTCTTGACCTTGATTCAAAACTACGAGGTCCGTCTCACCTATTTTTTCTTTCTTTTTCTTCTCAATCTTTAAACCTTTTTCCCCCCCTTTCATAATGTATTGCAACTTCCTGGTTTATCTCTTAGTCAACATTTTGAGTATACTTTAAGGTTAATTTCTTGTTTTTTCTCCCCTCCTTTAGTAAAAATGATATCTTCATTAAAATTCAATAATTTCTCTTCCCCGCTTTTCTTTCTCTTTATTTATTTGTTTATTTTACCCAGCTGGTCTAAAAAAGATAATCCTCTTTCCGGTGCTTTTTTTTAAACTGAAGAACCAATTAAGAAGAAAAAATATCATCAGGAAGTGTTGACACCAACTGAAAATATGATTTAAAAGAAACACGCACTTTATTTTTTATTATTTTTGTTTCCTGTCTTTCTTTCTCTCTTTTTTTTTCTTTTGGTCTGTTTGGTTAATTTTCTTTCTTTCTTTTTTTGTTTTTTTGAATTTGTAAGAAAGTTGGAACATATGTATTCTTTTTTCCTCTTCTCTTATACTCTTTATGTTATTATTATTTTTATTATATTTGCTTTGTATATTTGTAGAACGTTCACGCACATGTATGTATATAGTGCCGTTCAGTGGCGCACACAAAGGGGGGGGTTCCTGGGGGTCCGGAACCCCCAAAGCCCTTGATTTTTTCCGATTAATTATAATTCTAAGTACATAGTACGTAAAATTTAATTAAGTATTTGCAATTAATGATTAATTTTATTAATTAATGCTAATTATTTATTCAATAATTTGTTTTTTACTGTTTTTTGTTCCCGATAATCGACAAAATCAAAAGGAGCATGATACAAGAATGGTGAACTTTTTGACCCCGGATCCCCCTGAAAAATTCCTGTGTGCGCCATTGGTGCCGTTTCCTTTAGATTTGTATTTTGTCATTTGACTGTCTTCTAATGTTTATAAAATGTTAACTTTGATTTTTTTCTCAATCAAGTCTGGACATGGGAGTGGTTGTTTCCCGAGGGATCGGTTTGTAGCTCTAAACCCTTCTTGGGTAAGCTCGGTTCTTTTGAGCATTCCTCCACCAATAGCCCTCGTGTTGTTTTTTATGGAATGTTCATAAACACTCATTCACTTAAGCATAGTTCAAGGGCCGAGTAGTTGATCGTATACATACTAGGAATGATGTTCTCTCTTCGTGACCTCTGTCGATTCTCAAAACCCTTCCGTTGCAATGGTGTGGAAGTTTGGAGAGTAGAGGGCAGCTCGGATGTCCTTCATGTCTCTTGACCGAAGCTCAAAATTATGAGGTCCATCAACAATGAACCGCGCTTTGCGTTAGAGGGCGAAGTTAATTAAAAAAAAATCAAAAATTAAATCCCGCCGCAACGTTGATTAGATAGTAGTATAACAGCAATAAAACTGTAAAAACATCTGAAATAATACTGTAAAACTTAATCCGTGGTTATCTGGGATATATACCACAGATGGGGAATCTTTTCATCATTAGAGGTCACCTGTAAATTAAGTAGCAATAAAGGAGGCCGCATAGTTGATGCACCGATAAATGCGACTTTTATGAAATTATTATAGTTTTTACAATTTGGTGCATTATATAGAAATGTTAAAAAATAAATAAATAAACATAATAAATAACAGGGACACATAATGCACCGTATATAAATTTGGACCATTTTTGACTTTCTGTAGTCAATGAAAAATTGATTCTGTAATCTACGAATTGTTACACATTTATGTATGTTATTTATTTGACTGTGTTTCAGAGTATTCTGTTCCTCACTAAGAAAACTGTATATTATTTACTTAATTTGTTTCATGTGTACTGGGCACATGAAACAAACATAAAACTGAGGTGTTTTTTACTCTATACAAATTTCATCTTAGGAATCATTCCATAATGAATGAAAAAAAAAAGAAAGAAATATTCTTTGCACTACTCTTGCACACACAAACCAAACATTTCTAATACTGTAGTTTGATTTTTACAGTGTCATAACACACACACACACACACACACTGCTCTCCTTTTATTATTATATTATCCTCAGAGAAAATTATCCTCTTATGTATGTGGGAGACAACAAAGGGGTCCAAGACGTTGGTCTATCTTCTATTTTATTTTAACATTAAACAAAAATTAATTAAAAAGGTAGATGAGTTTACAGATAAGTTTGACGATGATATTCAGAAGGTAACGCCTGCTCGCGCACCTCTCGCGTTCTCCTTTCTCTCTCTTTCTCTGCTCTAATGTCCAAAAGTTTTTGTTTTGGTTTTGATTTGCTGCGCCTGCGCGCGAAGACTGCCTTGCTTTTGGCTGCATGCCACAACGGCCATTCTGACCGTACGCTGTCCGCAGCGGTATTTCCATGGAGACCAGAGGAGAATCTGAAACATACAAAAAAAAAACGGAACAGACAAGGACTATACGACAAATATATAGAGATTAAACATATCAAAATTTTGTTGAACTAGACAGTTTCTCCATCATGTGAAGGCACCTCTTCGACATCCGGAAGGTTCCACAGGAAAACACATTGTTTCACAGGCATAAGAACGTCTTTTTTAACAAGTTGATCTTTGGTTGAACGCATCGATATTTTCCTCTGTAGAGTTCTGGACGTCTGTTCAAAACGATTTCTCTTTTTCCTTCGCTTCCACTGCCAAGGCTGAAAGATCCTTCGGAGCAACACAAACCGATGATGTTTACTCTTCATAGTAAAAGGGTTAGGTGAGCGGGAGATAAATTCCACGGAACTCGTTTTCATGGCACCATTGGTTTCTTACACAATACTATATCAGAACATTTTTCTCTTACAATACTCAATTTTAACTTAGTAATCTTAATTTTATTGCATTTATAATCCTTAATTAGAGAACTCGAATTATTTCTAGTATTAAAGTTTTAACATGTGATAAATCATAACTAGAGTTTTCTATCACATTTGAAACAGAAACATTTGGAAAAGAAACAGCACTAGAATAAGCATAAGCATGAGCACCTAAAGAGGATTCACTTTCATTCAATAAAACATCGCTCTTTGCGTGGCCTAGTTTCTCTTTTTCAGAATATACACTGGGATGTATAATAAATTCTTCGGTCAAGGTCGGTGATATTGCCGTTCCAACACTTAAGCTAGGAGAGTGTTGATTAAGAGAAATATTTATGGGTTTAACTTCTACCATACGCTGTTCGCCAAAACATGAGCTTAATATTATGATTTCTTCGGAAGGTGTTTGCACTCTAATTAGTGAGGAATTTAAAACTGGGATCTGGCAACCTGAATCAATCAATGCTGTTACGGGCTGATTTTCCACAAAAATGTTTACGTATTGAAGATTTGCGCATTCATCGCTATTTTGTTTTTCGCTCTCGATTTTCAAAGTATTCACGTTTATTTTATTATGGATGTGATCATTAGATTCTTTAGGTTTAAAACGCTTCTCACAGTCTCTTGCGCAATGAGATGAATCACCGCATATATAGCAATTTTTATTTTCTCTTTCATGATATTGGGGATAGTTCTCTTTAATCTTTGTTTTAAAGTTTTGTGATTTATTTTTAAAGGGGTCTTGGGTATATCCATAAGTAATAGGAATTTCTTTATGTGATCCGCTTCTAGATGAAATATAAATATCACACTCTTTAGCTAAATCAATAGGCTTAAACCAATCTTCTGCTTCTCGAATGCCAATATGAGTTGCAGTTTCCTTATTTAAAGTTTCAAATAATTTATCAGAAATTATAAGATCACATAGAGATTCAAAGGGAATTAACTTTTCTTAACGAACAATAATATTGGAAGTTTGCCGTCAATCTTGCAGCAAATTGGATGTATGTCTCGCCTGATGATTTTACAGCATTTTTAAATGAGTTTAAACACTCGCGAGGGGTTAATTGGAATTCTCTGAGTACTATAGATTTTAGTTTTTCATAGTCATTTAATTCCTCTTCTTTAATATACAGTAAGACGTTATGAGCTCTTTCGCCCAGAAGATTTATTAAAATTTCAGATTTATATTCGTCATTTATTTTCTTGGTTAAAAATGCGCGTTCTAATGATTAGAAGAACAGATTAAAATTTTCAGATCTGGTGGGAACAGGAAGAGATAAAGTTTTTATACTTTTTATCATATTTTCTATGTTAGTTTCGAACTGTTTTTCTTCGACTTTAGCTGCAGGATTTAAACTTAATGCTTTATTTTTAGCCAATTGTAGTTCGATTTCTTTTTCTAATTTTGCTAACTGAAGTTTCGCGAGCTCAATTTTTTGTTCTGAAGTTACTTCTCTTTCGTTTTGCGATACTCTCTCATCTATACAGTTTTGAATTAAAGTTTTAACGAAATCTGGATCACTTTCAAATGTACTACTGTTCTCAATTTTAGTCTTTAGTTTAACTATAGTGTCAGTACTTTCGACAATACCGTCTAGCTCCTGAACAACTCTTATGAGATCCTCTTTAAGAGCGTTTTTATACATTTTAGAAATGGAAAGATCCTACCTTTTTTTTTTTTTTTTTTGGCTCCTTGTTGCTCGCACGTACGATGTATCCAATGAAGAAAAATTTCGATTCCACTGATTTCACCTCTTCGCGGGTAATATCTTGAAATTGTAGTTCCGGCCTCTACACAGGCGGATTATTCACACTGAATTAGTTCCAACCTCTACACAGGTTATTTTGTTATTTATTCCGACCTCTACACAGGCGGAATGAAGTTGAAAAATTCAACCTCTACACAGGTTGAACGAAGTTTCCGAAAAATGGCGGCGCGTCTCCTTCACGGACGCTGTTGTTCATTGTCCAGACTTTGGTTCAAAATCGAAATTTTATCTATCCCTTGATCCCGGCCGAGCCCCCATAATTTGTGGGAGACAACAAGGGGTCCAAGACGTTGGTCTATCTTCTATTTTATTTTAACATTAAACAAAAATTAATTAAAAAGGTAGATGAGTTTACAGATAAGTTTGACGATGATATTCAGAAGGTAACGCCTGCTCGCGCACCTCTCGCGTTCTCCTTTCTCTCTCTTTCTCTGCTCTAATGTCCAAAAGTTTTTGTTTTGGTTTTGATTTGCTGCGCCTGCGCGCGAAGACTGCCTTGCTTTTGGCTGCATGCCACATGTATGTATAGTTCACCGAAATGTGGTGTACAATAGAGCCTGTGTATTTTTAATTTATTATTTATTTATTTTTTTGAGAAATATCTTATGTTAACTACTTAAATTTTTTTTGTCTCCATTCTAAGGAATTAAGATTTTTTTTTTTTACATATGGATTATTTTTTAATATATTATTTTTATCATTTTTTTATGAATAATATATATCATTTTTTATATATTATTATTTAAGATTTGTTAGGGAAAAAAAAGGAAAGTAAGATAAGTATAAAAAGTTTTTGCTTGTTTCAGTGTTTAGTTAAACACAAGAAAAGATAATTTAACATTTATGCTGATGTGTTTGAATGCTTCAATTGGTTATAAATAAAACATTTTTTTTAAAAAAAATAATTGCTACGAATTATTAGAATTTGTCATATGTAAGTTAAAGATTTTTCTTTTTTTAACTATGTTGCTCTCAAATAATCTCGTGTGAATTGTTAACATTTAGCAGTTTTTGTTTGTGGTTTCTTTTCAATGACCAATCTGAAAGCAAATATTTATAAAAATATGATGTAAGATAAAGGATATCGAATATTTTTGTGAATTTGAACAAATTACTGTGTACCTTAAAATTATTTGACATTTAATGGGAAAGGAAGAAAAATAATCGAAATGGTTGTAAATTGCAATTGTTTTCTTACTACTTTTATCAACTTTTGTTATAGCAAACAACGTTCGTGACAAATATGATTTGTTGATTCTCAGTGTTAATCAATGAACTTTTGAGCGTAGAGTAAATGAGTTCCTATAGCAACATCATTACAAACAAGAAACAAATCGTGAACGAAACCTAAAAGTCAATGAATGTTATTCGCGGGTTGAAACATGTTTTTCTTTCATAATTGACCAATTTTAACAACTAACGACAATTCTGTGTTATGTGTTATTTATTATGTCCTCTGTGTCTTTTTTTAAAATTGTTCAGTTGTTTGAATAAGATGATTAATAATTAAAAACAAATAAATAAAAAGAAACAAGTACAATATTTAAAGAAAGTAAAAAAAAAAAGGCACTATAATGTTTAATGTTAAATGTTAATTTAAACATAAATAACGAAAGATGTAATCATTGCACGAAGGTGGTTAAATAAAATGAATTGCAGAAAGTTGTCATACTAAGTAATACACACACATATATGCACCGAAAAACTCATAGGGGAACTGAATTGATTTGGAATAAATTTCATCAAAATATTGGTTTATTGCTTTGTTTATGAAAAATTCCCTCTAATATGTAAGTTTCTTTTAGCGCATAGATAAAGAAAACAACATCATAAATAAATAAAAATAGTTTTTATGAATGAAAACAATATGACCCCCTTTTTCAATTTAATGTTTTAATTAAAAACATGTTTACATATCAAACGAAAACATTTAAATATATTATTATATAGATAATAAAGATATATATTATAGAGACTATTGACGCGCTTTGATGAATATATATATATATATATATATATATATATATATATATATATATATATATATATGAATATTTTAAATACCATAGAACCCAAAGAGAAAACACCCTCCTTTCAACAACTAGAAAATCTTTTTAAAGTTCAACAAGTGTTTTAAATCAAGATTTTAGGAAAGTATTTATTTTTGGAAATTGTTCCCATAAAGTCCCCCTAATAAAATCCTTTAACAAAGGATGGACTATCTTGAGAACTTTTGGTTTTACCCATGTCACCACTCTTCTGCTTTCTCATTTTTTTTTTAAGCATGGATTAACATTCAGATTTTAAAGGTTGTTATATTATAAAACACTTCCCCTTCACCTTAGTAGGAATCAACCTGTCTTTCTTCTCAAGAAATTTTCAAGCGAAGGAGAAAAATGCCAAAAAAATGGCAGAGTTCCGGGTTTTTTTATTGACAGTTGTAAGAATGTTTTTTTTTTATCTTTCTATGAGGAAATAAACTCGTTTATTGAGTTGGTAAAGGTAGAACTCTTCTCTTCACGGTCGAATTATATAAATTAAGCAATCGCGATCATTAAATATTGAATAGAATATGTAGCTGAAGTGGAAGTGTGTTCCATTTGACTGAATCTTCTAAATCTACTTGGCTAAAAACTTGACAATTCCTATAATTTATGCAAAGTTTTTCACAAAATATTTCCGAGAATAACATTTGACGATTAATATTATTCGGATCATGATCTTACCGATGCCGAGTCGAGATCGAAACGATCACCTCCCCTCCTTTCGAGGCCCCAGCTTGGGCCTAGTCGGTCAGGGGGTCTATAGCGCCTTTCTAGGGGGTTCGCGGAGTCTCTGTTGTAACGTTGAGATTTCCCTCTTTCACAGAATCTGAAAGGCCTCGTGGAAAAATTGAAAGATGTGCCATACTAAGATAGATCACCAAATCGTACCCAATGAAAAAACTCTACCAGAATTTGTATTTTGATCAAGAACATGAAGTCGGGGAGCAGTGGTGTAGCGTGGGGGCTGCAGAGGGGGCATGGCCCCGGGTGGCATACGAAAAGGGGCAGCGGCAAGCACCGCAATATTTAAATTCTCTCAGCAAATATTTTAAACTCCAAATCGCGCCCGCGCGACGAAACTGACGGAAACGAGTGAAAGCTTTAATAAACGCACAGATGCAGGTAGTTTATTCGCTATGCAATCGCATTCGTTTTTATGTTACTTAGGCTTCTGGCAACCGGTACTGCGTGAAGTCAGTGTTGCTCACACACACACAAAATTATTTGCAAACAAAGGGACCAAATATCCATCAATGTGCTCAAAAAATACGTGCTTTACAGACCGTATTAGAAGCAAAATGAGAGGAATTCGTGGAATGCTAAAAGTTTATGTGAAGAGCTTGTACTTTCTTTTGAACCCCCAAGAGGAATCAGGAGGAAGCATATATTTGGTGACAGAAGTAAAGATGTTCAGTTATCGTACGAAGATGACTTGAGACGAACAATGTTTTCTTCAATAAACAGAGTAATTTCTGCAATTCGAGAAAGATTCCAACAGTTGCAGAATCTCGCGCAAAAATATGCTTTTTTAATGTCTGAAGTGATATTGAGGATGGACCAACTTAACTTAGATCAAGCTCCTCGAGACATTAATAAAGAAGAATTCCAACTTGAGTGCGTACGTATACAAGGCTGTAAAAAAAACTCATCAGGTCCTGCTGTCTGGGTTTATTAAAATAATTATTGAGTCCAAACTTGAAGATGGCTTACCAAACATTGTCATAATGTTGAGAATTTTTTAACATCTGCCATCAGTAATACCAGTTGAGAGAGAAGCTTCTCTAAGCTAAAATTAATCAAAAATGATCTAAGAGTGACTATGTCCACGTTAAGGCTAACAAATTTAGCTATTCTATCAATTGAACATGACATACATATTGATATTGACAATTGTATAAAAGATTTTGTTATTGAACATGACACGGGGGAAAAAACCACGTAAAGTGCATTTTTAATCAATAAAAAAAATTTTAAGTTGCTTTTTTTTTACTTTTACTAATTTTTTTGACTAATAATTAAAATAGAGAGGCGACAAATTTCCGGTCGGCCCCAGGCGGCGAAAACCCACGCTACGCCATTGTCGGCGAGGGATGTTCACAATCTTGGGGGTCTGCGGGATACATAAAGGGTGGACTCGGCGATTAAAAATTTAAGAACCGTTGCTTTAAAGTGTCTCTGAATGTGAATACTTTTTTTTTATGAATTTGGCAAACCAGTGTGAGATTTAAACCTTTTTATGTTTAAATAAAGTTGCCCAATGGACTGCTGTCGTTGAGGTCCTTCCTGGAGATCGGTTTTACATGACTCTAAATTCTTGCTGGGTGGACTCAGTCTTTCTTGGGTAGTAAATACATATATTTACGAAGGATATTTGCCGAAATGAAGAGGAAATACTCAAAATTTCTTTCCCTTTCGGGAAAACGCCCTTCTCACTTTAAGCTAGAGGGTGTGGTGTGTAAATTATGAGAGAGAAATGCCAACTCGGGGTCGTCTTTGTCACTAGACTGATACTCAAGGTCAGGTTGCAATAGCCTTAGTGTAGCTTCAAAAGGCTACGTTAATAAACAATCAACTCACTTCAAGTTAAATTGGAAGTGTGTTTTGTTGATATTTTATGATGACGTTTTAGAGTCGTATTGAAAATTCTAATAAAATGTAGTGTTTTCGAAAATATAATTCAATGCGTCATTATTCTATCAAACTTGAGTTTTGTACAAACTTTGAAATATTAAATCGCCTACAAGAAATAGGAATCTAACAGTTATCATGATTTTTATTACAGGTCTAGAAGTTAACCCACAAAGAATGTCTTTTACTGAACATGGCGAGCGAAGTACACTTTATGTAAGAATACTTCGTGTAGCCTACGTGAAGACCAGAAATCTTTCGTACAAAAATCAAATTCCCTTGAATATGACACAACTTACATGTAAGACATTCGTTCCTATGCAGCTGACGACTAGTTTGTTCGTTCCAGATTTTGAAACTCTACAAGAAACTAAAGAGAGAGTGACAGCATGGGTGAAAGCAACAGGTAAACCTTTTATATGCTTCGAATTTAGATTAATTTAAATTTTGAAACAATTTTCTTGAATTAATAGAAGAAAATATACTGAAAGATTTTGTTAAGTCCTTGAACATTTTAATCGAAAGTTGAAAGAGCAGCAAACATTTTACTTTCAGAATTTTGAGGTGGGGAATCAAAAATTTACTCAATTTAAGTTTCAACGTAAGCTATTGTTTCAGACAAATATTAAGAGAGAGAGAACACTGTTTCCAAGATTATAAGTTATTTTCCACGTTATTTCATTTTTTGTCTTCCTTTCTCTTTCGCAAATCAAATGATAAATACTTTTTCAGAAAAGTATATATGTGTATGTAACCGTAGTTGAGTGCCATGTCTTATTTACCGTGAAAATCGTTTAACACGAAACTTAGGGGACAGAAATATTTTTTTGTGTTAAAAGATATTGCAAAAAAAAAAAATCTTACATTCAACAAAATTAATTTTATTATACATGTTATTTACACACAGACAAATAAAATATATATAGCTTAATACAAAATTTTCAAGGTTTTGAAAAACAAACATTTATTGAGTTTTTAGAAAATACACTGGTGTGCAAAAATTAAGGACGAGACGGTTTTTTCAATATAACTTTGTACAAAAGCTTTCCAAATCAACACATTTATAATACCGTAAGATCCCCAATACGTAAGGACATGTGTAATGTAAGCAACACTTACTAAAAGAGAAATCAGAGGGATAAAAAGAAGCTTGATTGAAAAAGTAGCATGGAGCGCAATGCGACTGAAGGCCGAAACATCCCTGTGATGGGTGTCCAGCAAGAAACATCCGGTCTTTAGTAGGGGATATGATCTCCCCTGACTGCTAGGCAGGTTTCACAGCGTCTGCCCATGCTGAGAATGAGGGTGTCAATGAGTTGTTGAGGCATTGCTGCCCATTCGTCTTGCAGCGTCAATCGAAGCTCCCGAATCGTTACTGGTGGTAAGGTACGAGCTGCCAAGCGTCTGCCTAGAAAATCCCATACATGCTCGATGGGATTGAGATCCGGAGATCGTGCCGGCCAATCCATACGTTCAATATCCTCACTCTCTAAGAGCTGTTCGGCAGCTACTGTGCGATGACATGGTGCATTGTCGTCCATGAAAAGGAACTGCAGACCCTTAGCGCCTCTAAAAAGACGCACATATGGAAGAAGAATCTCGTTACAATAACGGGTCCCGTTGACTGAACCTGCGTCGAAGATGTGAAGGTCTGTACGATTACCAAGCATGATGCCTCCCCAAACGAGAACACCGCGACCTCCATACCTGTCCCTTTCAATGATGTTCGAGGGATGATTGCGGCTTCCCCGCTCTCTCCAGATGATTATGCGGTGAGAATCGCTACTCAAACTGAATCTGCTCTCATCTGTAAAGAGTACTCGTCCCCATTCATTGTCTCTCCAATTCCGGTGTTCCCGGCACCACAGAGAACGCCTTCTCCGATGGGCAGGCGTTAAAGGTACACACCGTACAGGGCGTCGTGCAAACAGACCACCACCGTGCAGTCTTCTGGCCACGGTAAAACGCGATATCGGTCGTCCAGTCAGTCGCCTGTGTCGTGTGTCTAGCGATTTCTCCCGCTGTCTGCCGCCTGTTTCTTCTGGCCTGTAAGACAATGTACCGGTCATCTGCGGGTGTGGTTCCTCGTGGACGACCACTACTGAACCCCGGATAGATGTTCCTGTAGTTTGAAATTGTCTCCAAAGTCGTGAAACGATGCTGTGAGCAATTCAAACTCTGTAGCCACACTTGTCACACTGCGGCCTTCCTCCAATTTCCCAATGATTCGACCTCGGGTAAAAGCATCCAGATGTCGTCTAACAGATTGATTATTCGCCATTTCTCGCTGAGGCAGCAACTCGGTGTGATTTTAACTGCTATACGGCGTGCAATCTCTTTGCCAGAAATACTGATCTTACACCGACAACATGCTTTATACTACTCAGACACTCCCCCATTACGTCTACCTGCATATCTGCGCATGTGCTACTGTACATCACCTTACTTAATCTCCTGATTGGTCTTTCTGTCCGCTCTGCCTCTTCGTTCAGCTGATATGCTAATTTTTCGACTTCGTCCTTAATTTTTGCACACCAGTGTAATCTCATACTTTTCTTTGCATTGCCCTTTTTTTTTTTTTGGAATCAAATTGCTAGATGTAATCCATTTTGTTATTCATTTCACCATTTGAATGTGCGTCTAAATAACTGTGCATACTTTTATGATGTTTCTTATTTCGGACGACGAGGGATCAGGAGCTAGTTGCATTATTCATTTCATTTTCTTCGTCGGAATCATGCATCATTGATATTTTTTTAACTTTGAACGAACTCCAAAATGTCTTTGTCTGCCATAATTGGGGCTGTATACATATTATCATCATCTACTGCAACGAATTCTTCCTATGATAAACCTGCGTGGCAGATGTTTTCCGCATTTTTTTCATTCACAGAAGGGAAAGCTCTTCGTGTTAAGCGGTTTGCGTTTCATGTTGAGAGAAAAACAAAGCATGAAAATACATAGCAGTTTGTCTGTACCGTTGTATTATTTCTTGTTAACCCATATTTCGTCTTAAGCGTTTTAGAGTTAAACGTATTTCACTGTATTTATTTGATCTATTTCAAGTTGTCTGAGGCTGTCTTCGGTTAATGTTAAAGAATAGGACCAAAATTTGGAACATTTTTCCAAACATAAAAGAAATGAAACATTAATATGATATTCTGGCCTCACTATCCTTTATATATAGAGAGAACAGAATTTTTATTGTACTTCCCATTTTTAACCGAGTTGATAAATTTTTTTCTGGTATAAAATGTGTTTCGCGCTTCTTCTCCTATACCGTAATGTTAAATGAACTATATGCCTTCACATATTATAACAAAAAAGAAAGTATTCATGGAATATTTTGGCATTTTTAAAAACACTATATTGTTAAGAGAGAGGTATGAGTTAAAATATTACAAATTTCCATAGAAATTGAGGCATTTTTTCTGTCTGAAAATATGCTTCGCGTTTAGTTCGAGCTCTCGTACTCTTATCGAAGACAGCCTTAATGCAGGAGGCATCATTTGGTATTCCAATTTTATTGCACATTTAGACACAAATATAAAGATGGATGACACAGCAAATAAAACATAGCAAACACGGTGATTAACATAATCACAAAGCAGCAGTGATGAAGGCAGGAAGCGGATTGGCTGGTGGAAACGGGAGCTTTTATATGAAGCAGAAACTGGTAATCTTGAAATCCGCATGATTTCCGTGGACGAAATTTGTGATTGGTGGAAAGATATCGTACGAGAAATTCTGATGCAACTTAACTTTAAAACCGCAAAGTTCAGTTTAGTTCAGTTCAACACAGTGATACCATTGTAAATCAAGAGACTTGGCCATCGCCTTATGCTTCGACAGAATTTAATGGATATATTAATATTTTAGAATCTATTGGTTGATATTAAAAATTCTTTTATTTTTTGGACATGCCCTATTGTTTTACATCTCGCTATTGTTGAGTAAGACGTTCGTTTCGTTTCTTTTTGGTTGAGTTTTGTAATTTCTGCAGGTTAAAACAGCGATATTCAACCTGCAGCCTGCCAGACTTTATTGAGTGTGGCCCTCTCTATGCCAATTGCACTAAAAAGTTCAATTATATAAGAACAATGTTTTAAAAAAATAGCGGGAAATTTTATCAATCAAGCAATCGGATCTACCAATCTTGTTGTCATTGTCGTACGGGTACGAATTGCAATATTTTTTTCTATTTGTAACTGTAACGGTTAGTAATAACAAATAACAGGGAAGTAGCGAACTGAATTGGAATAGTAACTATTATATGGGTAAAACTAAGTTTTAATTATAAACAAATAATACTGATTTCAGTCTGTAATTCAATCAAAACTGAGAGTCTTTGTCCGAGCTGCCAAGACAAACATCGCAATGGTCGACCAAATCTAGTGACAACTGCAGAAATGGGGGAATCCACAAAGCGGTGCTGGATGATCGTCGACTGAAAGTGCGCGAGCCAGCACAGACATAGTAGTAGGAATTTCCAAAAAGTGTGGTACATCGCATATTATATGAAAATTTGGACATGAGAAAGCTGTGTGAAAGCCGCGTTTGCTCACACTCGAGCAAAAACAGTGTCGTGAATATGTTTCAATTGAGTGTTTAGCGAAGTTTCACAGCAACAAAGCAGAATTTTTGCGCCGTTTTATAACTATGGATGAAACATGGGTCCATCACTTCACACCCGAGACAAAAGAACAATTAAAACAATATACTGAAAAGGGAGTGAGTGAATATTAACTTCGCACTGTTCAGCTACACGAGAGCTTTTGGCGACGGACCTCGTAATTTTGGAAGATGGTCAAGTGACGAAGAAGGATGGCACCCCCTCTCCTAACTACCACACCAACGGGAGGACGTTTGAGCTCTCGACAAATTTAACGTGTTTCACTCCCCTACACGGCGGGTCTTTCATGGTACTGGGCCCGAACTCGTGACATGCCAGCTACGATCCGATACCTTGACCACTAGGCTACCGCGGCCACAACTGAAAAGGGAGAACCGGTTCCAAAGAAGGAGAAGACCGTTCCATCTAGAGGCAAGGCCATGGCGTCAGTTTTTTCGGATGTGCTTGGGATAATTTTCATTGACTACCTTGAAAATTTAAAAACTATCAACGGCGAGTATTGCTCGAACTTACTGCAACGTTTGAACGAGAAGAAATCAAGCAAAAACGGCCGCATTTTGGCTAAGAAGAAAGTGTTGTTTCATCAATACAATGTACCTGCTCACAAATCCGTTACTGCAATGGCCAAAATGAATGAATTAAAGTTTGAATTGCTACCTCATGCACCCTATTTGCCAGATTTATCCTCCTCGGATCATTCTTTATTCCCAAACTTGAAAAAATGGCTCAGTGGGCAAAGATTTTCCAACGATGAAGAAGTGATGTCGGCAGTTAATGACTGTTTGGAGGAGCAAGGCAGTTTTTACTATAAAAAAGGTATCGAACTTATTGAACATCGCTTGGAAAAGTGTATAGAGCTGAAAGGAGATTATGTTGAAAGATATATTTTTTTCCCCAAAATTTTTGTGTTTCCTTTTTGTTGGCTCGGGTACTTCTGAGACCACTCTCGTACCAATTTTAACAGCGCAAAGAACAATGAACTATGATGTTAGTTGAATCGGTTAATTACAAACAACGCGCGCGCGCGTTAATTAATTTCTGAAAAGGTTTTACCATGACGGAAGCAGTTTTTCACGCGTAATTTATTTCTTATTAAAAAACTATAAGCTGAAGTTCTAATTTTATTCTAAACTATACATATTTTAGAAGATTTACGAGTTAAAAAGAAATCAGAAATGTTAAAAGACAAAACAAAAAAGAATACGAAATTAAATTTATATTCATTTCTATTAATCAAATTGTTTTATTTGAAAATAGTGTTTAAAAATTTTGTGTGCTTATGTGTTGATGTAATTGCATTATATGTCAGTTCTTCAGCTATAAAGAACTGAAAACTTCTTTGCTTATTTGACAAATGTTTTTACAGAATATTTTTTCAAATGCGTAGTTAAATTATTTTAAGTTTTTATTAGTTTCTTTATATGGTAGAAAAACGTAGAATTCACTTACACACTGAATTTTTTGTTTACTTTTGTATAATGCTCGATTCCTAGAAAAACATTTTCTCTTTTTAAATTGCAGCCTTTTCTTTCTGAACAGCCTTTAATTCTATTGGTCTAACTCTAATCAGAGGGACTATTCCATGTGAATTTGAATTCTTTTTTAAACTCGTTTATTCTAATTTGTTTTGTATTGTGAAACTAACCACAAGAATATTACTAAATCAACAAATAACATGTGATAGCAAGTTCTACCACTGGCTGAAGCATGCAATTAGAAATCTGATCAGTTATAGAAATTTTAAGTCCTTGTGATTTTTACACAAAACAATATGAAATGATTGACGAAATGATAAAAAAAATGTGTTATACCTGTATTACAGAGTGCTAGCGTGATGTAATTGAATATTAGGCTTCCTTGTCAGTTTTTTGGGTTTATATATAATGCAACTAGTCATCAAGGATTCGAATAAAATTTGAAGCATCGGTTCTTCAGATAATTTACCGAATTCGTTGAAGAAAATCAATATGTATGGATAAAACTCCTTTAAAGTTAATAAATTCATCCATTAATATCATCATTTAATTCTCTTCCAGTAATTAACAATTTTATGTGCGATTAGAGATACGGAAGAGTTGTTGAGGATGTGCATCTCTTTTAGCGGCAAAGCTCAAATTGCGGAGTTATTACTCGTTTGTGAAGTACACCGCATTTTTCATCATGATCATGAAGGTTAAATTTAACTCCCAATGAACTGTTTGCTTTAAAAGAAAATTAGAAGTTAATATAAATATATGTATATTTTAAATAGCCTCTTAAAGAAGAAGGATGAAATACCTAACAAATTCGCCTTTTTTCTAATTTTTTTAATATGACAATACAAAAAACTCAGCCGGTGGGATGTAGTACATCACCTCAGCACACTTCAGTCAAACTAACAGTTGAGATATCGGAAAAAAGGAAGGGGCAATTCATTTATTTATTTTGGTGATCATTCATATTTAGATTATCACAAGCATAAGATATTTTGACGAGAATACTATACGAATGTGTATGTCTTGTATTATTTGTTGCAGGAGACGTAGAATGCAAGTAATAGAGTGACCTAAGTACTAAGCTTCAGCCAAATGAATAATGCCGTAATTGTTATAATTTGAGCAAAGTTTAAATATTTTTTTTAGTAGTCATATTAGAATTCAGCTCTCTCTCTCTCTCTCTCTCTCTTATAATACAGTAATGAGCAAAAAGTTTAGGAGTAAACACAATTTCGTGTATTTTCAAAATCTGCTGAACCAATTCAAATGAAATTAAATACGAAAATTTCTAAAAGTATTAATAAAAGATTAGTAAAAAAAATTATTGGTATTCACTCATGATTATATGATTTATGTTAATGAAACCATGATAATCCAAGAATGATGTAGCAAGATAGCTATGAGGTATGATCGACCCTGACAGCAGAACAGATCTCACAATAATTACTATTTACGAGGCTGTTTGGGGTTTTGAGACAGTAAATCCCACTTCTCCATCAAGGCACTTAGGCACTTCTTAGCTCCAGGAGTATACTGGGAGGGGAAAAGAGTTGGAATTCATCTGGAAGAAACGTACCAGGCACGTTCTATGATATTTAGGTGTAGAGACTTGGATGGACACACAATATCCTCAGTCTGTGAAGGTATATGTTGACTAGCCGAGCCCTGTGTGGATGAGTGTTATTGTCCGTTAAAATAAACTGGGTGCCAACTGAAAGGGCTCACGCAAGGACCTAAGACTTTATCACCCAACTTCAGAGCAATGACTCATCAGTGAATACATGCCCATTACTTAGGTGTCCAAGGAGGATGTTGTTTGCATTATGACACGCAGTATCTCCAGTGATCTAGAGTAAGTAAGATGCAAACCATTGATCTCGTGGCATAACGCCTTGCCTCATTAAGCCTTCAATAAACGGAAAACAAGACACTGAAGTACATGAAGCAACAGAAAGCTCACTTGCGAGTTGAGAAACTGACAACCCCTTATTGTACCTTACTTTTAAAATGAGGAGGATAGAACTCGATACCTTTGATTCAATAGGCACTTAATATACCACTAAACCAAAATGTTCACTTGAGTCCAGAGACGGTTACTGACTTATATAGATACCACCTCTACACCACTCCCCCACCAGTAAGTTGGTGGATAGGCTTACTTACGATATGGTTGTTATTTTGCGAGCGTGTGAGTTGCTACTGTTGCGTCAAATGGGTCAGACGGGTTTGGTTGGTCTTTCGGCAGGTAGATGGCGCCACGGCAACTGCACGAAGGTTGCGTTTTTCTCAGTTCAGTGTCAAAGTCATCAATGCAGAGGATAGAATCGGTACCTTCTGATGCGTAAGCGCAAAACATGCCACCAGACCAGTCCGGAGGCTGTTACTGGCTTATGTAGAAACCACCGCTTCAAAAGTAACAGTCATCGTAACTAGTGGCGTCCCATAGGTGCTTTCTAACTGGTATTCTGGATATTGTTCATGTCTCCAGGATCTTATTCTAAAATCTGGAAACCTCATCTCGGGACATAGTGTACCATCTTGCTACCTCCGATCTTCCAACTGCTCTTCGTCGAAATCCATACTCCAGAGGTTGTTTTTGTGGCATTGTTTTCAAAAATTTCAAAAATAATCGTAAACCTACAGAAAATACGAGCAGAATATTAAAACCGTTCAAAGTAGCGTTTGAAGAACCTATCTTATCTACTTCCTTTATATGCATAAAATAAAATATCTATGTCGAATTTAATTGGGTAATTTAGAAAAGCATCTTTATTCTGTTGCACTTACCAATTTTCATTGAAGATGTTTAATCTTTTTCGAAAAATCCATGGAAATGTGCTTATTTCTTAACTTTTGGACACCTGTATAGTTACTTTCGAGTTGGTTTGTCCAAACTGGACGATAACCGACTTTGGCTTTAACCATGAAATGAAATGCATTCACGAATGAGTTTCACCTTCCAGTTATCAGCATTATGAAGTTGAACTTGGGTAAAACCATTAGTCTTTTATAGTCATATCCTATTGTGTAGCTGCGTTTCAATGCTCAATGTATTGTTTTTGTTTCTTTGTACTAGATTTATATTTGTAACTGCGTTTCTATGCTAGATATTATCCAAAAATCTAAATTTTATTATAGGAGTTAAAGTTATAAGTGCTGAGACAGCAGCTATGAGATTGTTCACTGGAGGTGAAGCCACACATGGGACTGAGGCAAGTTTCACTTATAACCGGAGTAAAAGAAGTGAATATTGGATTTTCATTATCCGACTGTACATAAATGGACCTTATCACGAGCCACCGCCAGAAATGCTGCCTCCTGTTCCAGAAATTGTGGATCAAAGCTGTTGCAGCATAACCTAATGTAATGCTTTTTGAAAGAAAAAATAAAATTTTGATTATCTAAGAAATACATTTTTTTAACAATATTTTTTATTTATATAAAAATAATCAAATCCGAGCACATTCAACACACTTAAAAATGATTTATGTAACTTTTTGTAGGAAAAGTAAATTCTTCAGTCTTTATAAACACAGTTCTTCTCAATTTACTTTTTATATATTTTATTTCAGTAACAATTAATAGTAAGCAACAATAAGATAAATTAAAATGCATTAAATTAATGAAAATAATGTATCGTGAATTTTTCTGAGAGTTAAATTACACCAAACTCTTCTTTTGTGCACGGTTAGTATGTTCCTTAGAAAGCCGTGCAAAAAAAAGTACATGTTACATATTCATAAAACAAAAACAATTCATTTTTATTACAAAAAAAACTTAAAATTAGTGTACATTTAAAATTCAGTCTTTAAGTACATACAACATACAAAAAATCAATTTGAAATTAGGAAAAAAATTATTAACTAACAACTATTCATTGCGACTTGATAACAAGCATGCACGTTTGTTACGAACTGGATCAAAAATGCTATCATTAGATGTGTGTCAGATATGTCTAGAATAACTGTCGGCTTTGATTCAAATGAAGGATTTTGTTCGTTCTTTACGGCCTCTGTTGGTTTTTAGCTGTCAAAGTCTGTTATTAGCAGCTATTTTTTTGGTTTTTCAAGTTGCCTGTATAATTATTGGTATCCTGTTACACAAAGCTTACTCGTGAACTTTCTCCATGCTTCTACTACTGTCAAATTTCTATCTTCCACATACTCTGAGTCTAAAATATATTTAAGTGTTTGCTTTATATTTAGTACATTTTAAATGCTTTTATAATACCCTGATCGAGTAGCTTAATCAACGAGGTAATGTTAGACCAGGGCTGGCCAACCTTTTGGGGAAGAGTGCTCTTTCAACTGCTCCAAAAAATATGCAAACGCGAGAAAAATGTTACTTATAGGCTTATGGGATTTTTACGAAAATAGCACTTTCTTTTTATGCAAGCCTATATAAGTAGTGGACATTTAAAAATGTATTAAATAAGACAAAAGTAGGTTTTAATGTTAATGAATTTTTTACAGGTTCAAATTAGTTAGGTTAGGTATAAAATAAAAATGAGTACATTTCATTCTGAATAATTATTAAACAATCATTACTTACTTAATGTGGCTTTTGAATCTGTAGTTTTTGTATATTAGGTATTTTGTATATTTTAGTCATGTATATTAGGATTTAGTTCTTGTGAAGATGCTACCAAAATTAGGTTCTTAGGTGCATATCAGTTAATTTTGAGCGGTATTTTGATTTTATTATGCCCATTTGTTCACAAATATATGTCGGTCCAAATCTACAACACTGTATGAGAGTCAAATTCTGTAAATCAGAAAAAATTGTTTTTTGGCACAAAATTCGATATAATGTAGATCACTTGCAGTTGAATTGAGTTCGCTATTTTTGTTTTCCAGTATATTATGGTGCTATAAATAAATAATTTCGATTTATATTTAAGGTGGGTAACAATTAATGTCTTGCAGAGAAATGAAAAAAGATTTGTGAAAAGCTCAGCGATTTTTTTATCGTCTCTAAAATCTTCAAACCTAGAAAGAAATTAATCTCGCAAAATGGATGTTCTCCTTAGAGAATTTTTGACTACCTAGCTCTTTCGAGCATTAACCTCTACTCCTGTAGTTTTAAGTGACTGTGATGAAATTAACACTTTCCCATTAGTAATTAAGAATACATTAATGTTAAAATATGAAAGTTAAATTTAAAGAAATACTTTTGGTTCACAGAATAATAAGTTAAAATTGGTGAAAATACGGGCAAGAAAGTAAGCTAACAATTAGAGATCAGGAGGTGGGCGGGGTTTGACCTCGCTAATCGGGGAGCAGCTAAGAAAGCCGAGTAAAATATAGAAAATCTTCAGTACGCGAATGCAGTAACGTAAAGGGAAGCTTCTCATTGGTCAGGACAATTTTTCCGAGTGAGAAAAATCAATTGAATAGGAGAAAAGAACTCGGTGTTTCGAACCCAGGTCGAAACGTTAGGAATGGATATTAAGTTTTGAAATCTATCATAGTTCGGAACACCATTAACTTTGGTAGATAGTTGGATTTTCTGCAAAATCGAGACAAAAAATACAAAGGTTTGCTCACAAAAGAAGGTATATGATCAATTAGAGTAGGAAAAATACAATATTTTCCTTTGAATCTAAAATTTAAGTAATTTAAATGTCCCATAATATCGGTAAAAAAGCTAAATCCCATAGCCAACCCTCATTTTTGAGTAGCAGGCACTCATTGGGTAGTACATTTTCTTCAAATATTAAACGACTCGCACCTTCAAATTCCAAAATTTTGATAGTGCATTCATTTCCTTTGGAAAGCCAACTCTCACAACAACAAAGGAGTATTTTCTACATGATAATTTTCTATTGTAATTCAATTAATTAAATGTATACTTAAAATGAATTTTGAAGAGAATAGGTTTTTTTTTATCTTAAATAGTATTTCAATGCTGGTGTAAAAATAATGTTATTTATTATGATCTTTTCAAATTTTCAATAAGTTTTCTCGTGCCACTGTTTCAACTCTGCCGTGCCATACTGCAGCACACGTGCCGTGGGTTGGCCAACCCTGTATTAGGCGGTTAAGACAGTATTTGGATCTTGGCCCTTTCATCTTCAGGTACTCAGATCTTCGTCCCGCTGAAACCACCGTTCCTACAATATTACTTTTTTGCTAGTAAAAAATTATCACCAATACAAATTATACTAGAAATTTCACCACAGAATTTTAAAAAAAACTCCTTTAATTTGAAAATCAACTTTTATAACTTTATTGAAATTATTTATTGCATCCTACAATCTAAACATTTTAGCACAAAATCAGTGACGTAGCTACCAATGGACTAGGCGATGCCATCCAGCTCAAAGGGCCCTTGGACCCTGACCACCAAGCAAGACGAAAACATAGGATAACTTCTCCCACAGTTAAAATATTAGGTTGGGGGAAAAGAAATCCATTATATTTTTGCATGAAATTCAAAACTTAAATTAACATACTTCGGATTGTCCGATTTGTGTCAAATATGCACCGTTTTCTTGTATAATTTTTAACATTTTAAAAGTAGCTTCACAATGCCTCTCTCATAGAAGTCCTAGTCATTATTGGTGAAAAACTCTAGTAATCGATTTTCACAACCTTCTCTTGTTCTCAATTTCTTATCACTCAGGAAGTTTTTCAATGCTAGAAAAAGGTAGTAATCTCTTCGTGCCAGGTCCGGACTATATGGTGGATACATTAAAACTTCCCAATAAAGCTCCCAGAGTTATTGGCGAGTCCCAACATGCCTGGCGTTGTTCTGATGGAACACAACATCTCTTCTGTTGGCCAATTCTGGTCAATAGCTAGCTTCAAACGGTCCAGTTGTTGACAGTAGAGATCTGAATTTAGTCTTTGGCTATACGGAAGCAACTCATAATAAATTATTCCTTTCCAATCCTACCAAATACACAGCAGAACATTCCTGGCCGATAGTCCTAGTTTGGCCAACGTTGGAGCTGCTTCACCGTGCTTTGACCACGATCATCTTCGCATAATATTGTCGCATGTGACCCATTTCTCATCCGCAGTCACCATCCGCTTAAGAAATAGGTCGATTTCTTTCCGTTTGGCCAAGGTTTCGCAGATGGAAATCCGATCCATCATGTTTTTTTGGTGTTAATTGGTGTGGCATCCAAACATCGAGCTTCTTTTTGAATCCAACTTTGAGCAAATGGTTTAAAACTGTTTTATGGTCGATATTTAGCTCCTGGACGATGCTACGACTACTAACATGCCGGTCAACTTCGATTATTTCTAGTATTTTTTCGTCATTTTTGACGACGGGCCTGTCTATGCGAGGGGCATATTTAACATCAAAAATGCCTGAACGGAATCGACGAAACTAAAAATGCATGTAATTAGCTGTTACAGTATCGGCACCATAAACACCATTCACAATTTCAGTCGCCTGGCTTGCATTTTCGCCTTTATCAAAGAAAAACTGTAAAATGTACCGAATTTTCTCTTCGTTGACTTACCTCAGTGCTTCTCAAACTGTGGGGCGCGACCCTCTAGGAGGGCGTGACATCCCTAGGAGGGGGCGCGAGCATATTGAAAAGTCGATAAAACGAAAGATTATTTAAAAAAATTATTAATTTATTGAGAAAGTAAACAAAATACATACACACACACACACATTCTGACATAATAAAAAATTAAAAAACCATTTTCACTGATGTAATACATTTATAAATGTATAAGTACTGCACAATGCATTTTATAGTTAATTTAACAATACTGCTAAGAATAAATTTAATAATTACCAGTGACACCACAGGCTTTTCAGATATAAAATTATATGCGTACACATTAATGCTTATCTTGATAATTTGTACGGTTTCTAATTAATCCCTTAATTGCCGATTAAAAGTTTCGCGATTCGCTCCTCAATGATACCGTTTTACACGTACACAAACGTATGTAGTGTATTGGGGGGGACGAGACAGGGAATAAGTAAGAAAATCCTTTTAAATAAGTAAATCCTTCGCAAACCCTGTCAAGTTCATTTTATTGCACTCCAAAGCCTTCGAAATAATTTTATGGATAGCAGTGAACAGAAAAGATCGTTTTTAGGAAAGACGTGTAAGTACGTCCGGGGTAATTTACACTCTGAAATTGTACTGTAGCTTTAGCGTTAAAGTATCGTATTATTGAATTTAATACATTGTTACTGTATGGAGGGGGGTGCGATGAAAATTATGATTGAATATTGGGTCGCAAGTATTGAAAGTTTGAGAAGCACTGACTTACATTTTTAACACCCTGTAACTCACAACTGAATGGACCAAACAAAAAACAACAAAAGAACTTTTTAGTGTAAAATGTCACCTTGACAACGAGCATAAATTTGAAGTTGTTTAATTGATACTTCAGTAAATATCGACACTACAGCCATCTACCGAAAAAATATATAATGGATTTCTTTTTCCCCAACCTAATATAAATATAGCAGGTTGCAACACAAATACAATAGTGACAACTCAGTTGAAAGTAGTTTTGAACTTGTAGGGAATTCCTCTAAATTCTTGCCGTTGTTTGTATAGTGTTGCAAACTTTACTTATTAAAAAGTTTATATTATTTTCATATTTTTAATTTTTTTTTATTAAGTGTTATTTGAAAAACACTTTAAGTTCCAAGAAAATCTTACATTTCATCTTAAAAAACCTACACAGAAAGCAATCTTTCCTGGTTATATTCCTTTTTTAATTAGTTTCCTTTTCAATTTTTCGCAATCTACTCGTATCTACAATAGACTAATGTAGTTTTGTTCCCCTCTCTTTCTCTGCTCTTTTACAGAGGTGTTCTCTTTTTTTAAGAAAAATAATTATAATAAAATTTTATTTTCTTGTTAATGCATATTTTTTTGTATCATTTCCTGTCTATCTCGTGAACCATTATATACCTCTGAACCCTCTGCTGGATGAGTTCGATCTTCCCAAACTAATAAATATCTCAGAATTCCCCAACGACGTTTTGTAGCGCATCATTACGTGTCTCATTCCTTTTAACATCAGTAAGTACTTGCGCGCGAACACATATAAATTGTATTACATAAATTAGGAAACTAAAATTATTGGTTAAAAAAAGGAAACCAGTGGTGCGCTTAAGTGCAAATAACGCCAAGAAAAAGAAAATAGTAAACAAAAATTACCCCAAATTGACAAATTTTTATGTCAGCCTTCTGACCCTAGTATTTCTGTTTAATAGTTCCTTAGATAATGTGGTCCAGGAGCGTAGCTACCAATGGGCTAGGCGGTTCCGTGCACTAGGGCCCCCAAACTCAGGGAGCCCTCGGATCCTGACCACCAAGCAAGCCGAACTTGCGATAATTAAGATATAAATACTAGCTGCATGACCCGGCTTTGCACGGGCTATCTCTACTTTTATAAATTTTCCCTTTCTTTCACAAAATCAGAACTTCTAATACTCACTTTCAAAATGACTTCCCCTCCCTCCACCGTTTAGCCCGGCGTTGCTTGGGCTTTCTCTTTTCCTCGTGACACCAGCATTTCCCTGTGTGTGTTTGTACGCGCACAATGTGAGTGATTTCTAAAATTATGTCAAAAAATTTCTCTTTTTCGAAATTTGTTCCATTCCACTTATTTTCTTAAGTAGACGATGTACTTTTTAATTAACAAAGAATTAATTTTGTAATGAAATAATAGAAACAATCATTTTAAAAAAAGAACATGTATATATTTATTAAAATCAAATTCTATAAGTAATAAATGAAAGAAAAATTATCAGATAGCTATTGAAATGATTGCTTTTTTCTGAACGTTTGATTAAACATATAAATATATAAGTCAGAAAAAAAAACAGTATGGGGGAAGGCCTATCTATCTATCTATATATATATATATAGAGAGAGAGAGAGAGAGAGAGTGACAACGGCCAGATTGAGTTAAATATACATTTATATATATATATATTAAGGGGAATGAATTATTTACAAGGGAGGGCTAAAAGTTAGTAAAAAGTAATCGAAACATCATTAGATCGTTGGATTCCACGAGGCGTTTCGTTCCTGCGCCCTCGTCATCGTCTCATCACCGTCGCTTCTCTCGGTCGTCTCTCGCGCAATCGTTCTATTCGAGTCTGGTTTACTCGTTATCCTCGAACCGCCTTGTCAGATAGGTGGCGCTCTCTTGGCATTACGTCATTAAGGAATATAGGAGGGATACGATATGTGCACATCCATTCCTACATCGGCCATCATGACCAAGCATGCGTCCTCGCATGTAAAATACAGTGTATTTCAAAATTTCATGAAATAAAACTGAAAAGCTAGAGGAAATAAACTTACAAATAAAACAATTATTAAAACAGACAAATATGTATCAGAAAATCAAAACTAATAATAAAGAATAAAAAAAATAGGTATACAGATGGAAAGAAGACAAACAATACAAAGCAATCTTGAGTATGGTGATAATGTCGAAAAAAAAATGTTAAAATAAAAGTTTGCTTTCGTAATGTAACATTCATTTTTGTTAGGCCATGGTTTCAAGTATTCGGCACAAGTACTTGTTTTGGTTGGGCCATCAAAATTTCCACATTTTTCGACGTTGTAGGTATCGTTAGGTTTTACTTGTGTTATTTTATATGGACCGATAAATTTATTGCAGAGTTTTTGTCCAGGTCCTTGTTGCGTTTTTTTAATAGCAACTAAGTCCTTAACACTGTATAAATAAGGAGATTTTCGTCGAAGATTATAAGACTTTTGTTTTCATTTTGCACTTTAAGTATTTGCGTTTTTGCCGCTTTACGTAGGAGTTCTCTGTTTTCATTAAATTCGAGTTGTAGTTGTTCGTCGATTAATTGTTGAATGCGCAAATCAGTCTTGTTATTGATTTGTGTTCCAAAGAGTAATTCAAAAGGAGTGGTGTTAATGCTTCGTTGGAATGTTGAGTTTAATACTTCTTGTATTGAAGGAACATGTTTGAACCATTTCGTGGGATCGTCTTCTGACATCTTAGATAAGACAGGAATAATTGTTCGATTAATGCGTTCTACTTGACCATTAGCACGTGGCAAACCTGTAGTAATATGATGAAGTGTAATTTCTTGTTCCGAACAATAAGTGTGGAATTCGTCAGAAGTGAAAGTAGTTCCACGATCAGTGATAAGAAAACGAGGATTTCCAAATGTAGTTTTTTGAATGTCTAATTTTTTTATTACCTCAGAAGTAGATGTAGTTTTTGTGGGGTATAACCAAACAAATTTAGTGAAAGAGTCAATGACAGCTAAAATGAATTTGTAGTTTTTACTTAAAGTTGCTAAAGGACCAAGATGATCGATATGGTATGTATTTAGTGGTATATCATCTTTGACAAGAGGATGGAGAAATCCTTCTTGTTTACCAGACTTTTTATTTTTCAATATACATGTTACACAATTAGAAATATATTTTTCAATTTTGGATTGAAGTTGTGGTATAAAATATTTATTTTTATATATTCTAGAGTTCTTTTAACTGAAAAATGTCCTTTGTCGTGAGCATTTTTGATAAAGTGATGCTGCATCTCGTCGGGAATAACAAGGACTTCGGCACCGTCAATAAATTTATATAGTATATTATTTTTAATACAGTAGTTATTATATGGACCCTTTTGAAGAAGAGCTTTTATGGAAAGAATGTGTGGGTCCAGCTCTTGAGATTCTTTTATCCTATGCACAATAGAATCATTACACTGGTTTGTTAAAACCTGTATTCTACTTAAAGCGTCGACATGGGCCATTTGTGAGCCAGAGCGATGTAAAATGGTGTAATCATAATCTTGTAAATTCAGGGCCCAACGCGCGATTCGTGTGTTTAGATCTTTCTTACTCATAATTTTTGTAAATGCATTACAATCAGTAATTATTTTGAAAGGCATTCCTAAAATGTACACTTTAAATTTTTTGAGAGCTTCTATGATTGCTAAAACTTCGAGTTCGTAGCTCTCCGTTTCGGACGTTTTTCTAGACATGTAATATATAGGATGTAAGGAATTATCATCGGGGAATCTTTGTAATAAAACAGCAGCAAGTCCGTCGATTGATGCATCAGTATGTATTTCGGTTTCACAATTTTGTCGATATATACCTAAGACAGGTTTCTGACAGAGCAAACGTTTTAACTCGTCAAAGGAAGCTTTTTGTTTTACATCAAAATTGAAAGGAGTATCTTTACGTAAAAGATCACTAAGTGGCTTAGCAATTACAGAATAAGCAGGGATAAATTTACGAAAATATCCAGTGAGACCTAAAAAACGTTGAACTTCTTTAGTTGTTTTTGGTTCGGGGTAATTGACAACTGATTTAGTTTTAGAAGGGGAAGGAACAAGTTTATTATTTTCAATAATATGGCCTAAAAATTCAATTTTCCTATGCAGAAATTGACATTTATCAAAATTTATTTCCAATCCATAATCACTGGACACTTGAAGAACTTTTTTGAGTCTATCAATAGCCTCAGATTCATTTTTAGCAAGGATAACTATATCATCCATGTAAGGGAGAACAATTCCTTGAACAATTAAATCACAAAAAACTGTATTGATAAAACGTTGAAACGTTGAAGGGCATGTAGAGAGTCCGAAAGGCATTTTAAGGAACTGAAATTGACCATTTTGTGTTACAAAGGAGGTATATGGGCGACTCTGTTTGTTAACAGGCACATGGAAAAAACCATTACGTAAATCAATGGTACTGAAAACTCTAGTATCCTGAAGTTTATCTAAAATATCCTCAATGAGGGGCAGAGGATAGTGATCCTTAACTAACACACGATTTAATTTTCGAAAATCAATGCAGACTCGTGGACTGCCGTCTTTTTGCGAACTACTAGGACTTGGCTAGCATAAGCAGATGAACATGGTTCAATAACACCATTTTGTATCCATTCATCTATTTGTTTATCTACTATATCACGTTCAGTAAAAGGTAACCGTCTTGGAGAATGATAAATTGGTTTGTCGTCCGTCACGGTAATGCTTAACTCAATATCCGTCGTTTTAATTTTATTCGGCCTATAACATACGAGTAATGCCTCAACATCATTACGAGTTTGTTTTGGAATTTCAGGGCCAATATCAAATTTAGGAATGTCGTCAGTAATTGCGAAAACAAATGGTTGTGGAGAAGCGTCGGATACTTCGATTTGTAGCTTAGAAAATCAGGGGTGATAGTCAAATTAGCTTGTTTAATTAGATTACAACCAATAATAATATCAAAGTTCATTGAGTAGTTGGGGACAACATTAATTTTAACAGGAAAGTCTTGGTTGTCAATTGAAACAGTTGAGTTGAACGAACCAATTACATGAGTTTTTGAAAGGCCAAAACCAGTTAGTATATTACCACTATTTATTAAAGAAGGGGAGCCTAATTGATTCCATACACTTTCTTTCATTAAGGTTACTTGACTTCCGGTATCAACTAAAGATAATATTTTTTAGATAAAATTTTAACTTCTTTACACATAGTAGTTAATGGGGTAATTTCATCAACATTATTAGAAGAAGGGATATTTTTTTGAGGACAAGCATCAGATTTATGGCCAAAATTTTCGCATAATATACACTTTGGACCACGATGTTTATCTGGGCAAAATTTAGAAATATGACCGGATCCCGAACAATTAAAACAAGTTACGTGATTCCTATATCTCTGAAATTTTTATTCTCAAATTTTGAATTAGGCTTTGGTGCATTGAATTTTGGATATCTATCATTTCGATGTTTATAAAGTGTACTTTCAACATCACGGCGTTGGCTACTAAAGTTTGGACTACGCGACGTATCATAAGAGTGATTTTTGCTTTTATTTTGAAATATTTTGTCATAAATTCCTAATTTTTCTTTAAATTCCTGAATTGTTGTACATCCATATAATATTAGCTTATTTGAAGGAGAATCGGGGATTCCATTAATACAACATTCCATAATTGAAGTTTCGTCGAGAAACCCTTGACCTCGATTCGCTAATTCCCGAATAGCGACTAAATATTGGAATACCGTTTCATTAGGCCGCATTTTTCTATTTTGTAATTCCTTATGCAATTGAGCTTGATTTAATTTTTTCCCGAATTCCTGAATAAGTAGTGTTTTTATACAACTGTAAGAGTTTATACCACGCTGAGATTGAATAAATAATTTTGCAGTTCCTGTCAAAAGCCGTTTTACAAAAACAATTTTTTGCTGTTCGGTTATTGGGCAAAACGTTAAATTTTCCTCCACATCAGAAAAAAAATGTTCAATTGAGTATGAGTCATCTGCACTGAAAGAACGAAGAGTTAGAAGTAAATCTTTAACAAAAAGCCACGATAAATCGTTTTTCGAAATAGAGGGAACAGCTGACTCATTAATTTGGTTAAGTGCGTCAGCCGATTTCCTGTCTGTAGAAAGTGGGTGGGGAAGCAAAGGAATTTTCTGCATCCGCGGGACGCATTCTTCTACATCTCGTGTATTTAATTTATTATGAAAAGCGGATAAATCAGCTAGTGAAAGCAAAATATTATTACAAAGTTCTTCGTCAGTTCCATTTGTTTCTAGTTGTAAAAAATTAGCTAAACAGATTAAATCGGGTAGGTTAAATTTTTTAAAAATAACGGCGGAGTAGTCTTCTATATCAAAATCTTGTGCGAAACTCGAAAACTTTCGCAATTGTTCTCTAGAGGTCCTACTGAATGGGTGATCGTTAAAAACAACAGAATACAATAATTTTACATTTTGCGTATTGCCAAATTTCAAAGCTTGCGCGATAACTGGGATATCATTCAGTGTTAAGTAAGACATAATAAATCACTTAAATTGAACCAAAATACGTAAAATATACAAATATTTGCAGATCACTTAAAATGATATATGAGTAAAATATTTCAACACAGAAAAAAAAAATTAATACGCTTTGAAAAGATTAAAGTCTAGAATAAAATGTCACTAGTAGCAGTTGTACAAGTTAAAAAAAATATGTCGTATCACAGTCACATTAGCAGTTTCAAAATATATTTTCACAATCACTGAGAGTTTGTAAAAAACAATGGAAATAAAAACTCACGGTAAACTTTTGCATACAACGTCTTGATTGTTGAATATTAACTTTCATGAATGTATAATAGTGTTGAAGAAAATCTTGATGTGTCGGCAAAATTATCGAATAAATAAATATCTTCACAATCGTGAACTTTCACACAACACTTGAAATAAATCGTCAAACACACGTTGAAAAACGCTTTGAAGAATAAATGCACTTGAAGAAAATCGTCTGGCTTCATTTTTAAGTTCATGCTTTCAAACTTCATATATCGATTGAAAACAACGGTAATTTTTAAACATAAAACTTTAAAAAAAAAAGTAATGTTTACATAATTATCGCAAAAGGGAAAAAAATTGAATAACACGTTTTTTTTAACCGTAATTTTTAAGATATTTTATCAATCTTTGTACAGATTACGTATAATATTGTTCTACACGCGGAAAAAAAAGAAAAACATGAACTTTTTTTTAAATGTAAAATATTTTTTTTTCATTAACGCGAAAGAAAGTTCAAGCGAAACAACTTATAATTCGTATTCAAAAAAGGAACCGATTTCGACTCATTTTAAAAAAATCGAAAAAAAAATACAAAATATAATTATTTTGTAAAATAAATAAATGATCTTTACGAATCTGTAATTATTTTTCGTGTGAGTTTCATGAAAAAAATTAGAACTTGTTTAAAAACCTCTGAAAAAAATGAAGTCCTGAAAATATTTTTAAAAATTGTAAAATAATTAAATTGAAAGAAATATATGCATATAATTTTATTATATTAATTTTTAAATAAATTTATTTACGTGCAAAGTTTCGTTGTTTTGTAAAAACAGAATTTTTAAGGCGAAGTAAATGAAATTTTTCTCTGCAGATGGCGCCAAGTGCATTTTAATGCGTTTTAAGGTTTTTAATTAATATCTTTTTAACTAATTGGAATATCGGAATATAAATGATTAAAACGGATTCCTGGGATCATTCCCGAAATTTTGGTACCTTCTGCTAGTTTCTGCGTCTTGTGGTTCGTGAGAAAATTGGGCGACATCCCATACCTACATAGATACGTTTGTTTACCTACGAATTTTAATAGAGTAGATAGATGGTTACAACATAGCTATAATCTTGGAAATTCAGTTGAAGGAAATTTTGTACTAGTAGGGAGTTCCCCTAAATCCTTTTCGTTGTTTGTTTAGTGTGTTGCGAACCTTGCTTATTAAAAAGTTTAAATTTAAATTTTACCATACTTATTATTACTTCTTAAAAAAACTACACACGGGGCAATTTCTTCCTCTCTAGTTACGTTCCATTTTTAATAACAATGATTCATATACTAAGCTAGTTTTCTGTTTCAATATTCGCAGTAGTTTCGTATCTGCAATAGACTGGTGTAATTTTGTCCCCCTCCCTCCTCTGCTCTTTTGCAGAAGGTTTTTTCTAAAGATATTATTATAATAATATTGTATTTTATTTTCTTGCTCATGCATATTTATTTGTATCATTTCCTGTCTATCTCAATGGACCATTTTGTAGCTCTAAACCCTCTGGTGGATGAGTTCAATTCTCCCAAATAAATAGGCAGAGATTCCCCCAACGACGCACAGTGGGCAGTTTTCACGATCTGGTGTACGGAAATTAATTTATGATTTTAAAGTCTCCATAATTATATCCTATGATCAAAAATCATAGTAATTATTGTAAATTGGATGCTCTTTTCTGTTTTCTACCGAGAAATAAGGTTATTAGGGTATCAACAAATTTGTCAGGTTTGAATTTGATGAAGAATAAATTACTGCTAAGTGGACCTATTTTTGAACAATATAAGGACATTAATAGAAGCAGTAACTTGAAATGTGGAAGAATATATACAAAAAATAGGGTGGAAAATTGAATAACAATTATAATCAAACAAAAGTACTTATTTACAAGAATTAACATTGTACATATGCAAAAAAGGAAATAGGTATGATAAGGAGGGATAGGAGAGAGAGATGAAAGGAGCAAAGAGGTGCAACATAGAGTGTGCATGATTGTGTGGGTAGGGAGGGGATAGGTAGTATTTGGGCAATAGAATTAGTTATTGCATCATTCCGAGTCACTAGCATTATGTTCGCTGGACTCGTGTTGAGAAAAGGACTCTTGAGGCGCTTTTAGCATCAAAATAACTTCTTTTAGAAAAGATTCCTTATTTTAATTTTTCCTAAGCTTGTTATGAAGGGATCTGAAGAAACTAAACGCATGTTCATCATGTCCTCCATGCTTTGCTGCTGGTTGAATTTAGGAGAGTAATGCTCATGAAAACATTTTGAGTCCTTTTTCTGGGCCTCTTATCACCTCTTCCAACATTTGTCTTATTGGTAAGATAGAATCATTGACAAGAAGACCTTCGTGTATCAGCTCTTTGAGGAGGCTCTGAGGCATGTAATACCAAGTATAGCCGTGGTCAGGCAGAATTCTTTGAACTTTTGGGCCTTCAATTTCGCGCCCACAAGCTATGGTGGTCAGCACCACAGGAAGTTTTATAATCAGGATTTTATCAATCTCTGTGATTGATGAGGCTATTACTGGGTTTCAGAAGAATTCTCTAGCAGTATCACCACCATTGGTGGTACCAACTAGGTTTTGGAGTATTCCCCAAAGTCTCTTTTGGCGCCGAAATTTTTCTTGCACTTCCTCTTTGCGTGCGTCCACTATAGGTCTAGCCGCCTTCCTCACGGGTCATTTTTTGATATTCAACCTATAAGATATGTGTAGAAGGCACTCAAAACATTTAATCCAGGCATGCAAGCTAAATATGCTCAGTTTCCCATTCTCCACAACTATTTGCCTAGTTTTCAAAGCCTCCAGGTCATTCATGGAGTTAGACTTTGAATAGCACACATAAGAGCTTTGAGTTGAGCCAGTTACAAGTTTTTCCATCCATCATTGTCAATGATAAAACTGAACTGCAGCTGTAAACATTGTCATTTAGCGTCAATGTGCAAGATTCGCGAAGGGTAATTTGACTTTTGGTTTTTTTCAATGTCCAACTTTACAAATATTTCTCTTTGATACGGTTAATTCTGTGTGAAAAATGCTTTATTAATACTGACTACTTAGTTACAAAAATACATCTGGTGTGCCCTCTTACGGAGAGAAATAAGAAGGCTGAACGCGAGGGTTACGACAATACCAACGGCCAATGTTGAAAAAAAATCATAGCATTAGAGATTACAGGATATAGGAGCTAAATTTGGCGTTAAATTAAGTGTCCATGTCTATTCTATGTAACTTAAGTGTTACAGTGATTAATTCGTATCAATCTCAAAAGTTTTAGTCCATTAAACATAAAAAACTGACATACGTTTGGGTGAGTTACATACTGTACTAAATGTTATGTTTTTACAATTTTGAATCAAATTTAAACCTAATTTGAAAGTCAAAAAAGAAATTATTTGCCCAAGGCATGTATTTTCAAACAAAAATGCCAAAAGCTGCAAAATCTTGCTCAGACGAAACTATAGAACTTCCGCCTGGAAAATGAGGCTCGCTAGTGTTACTAGTATCCCCAACAAACCCAATCTAAACTGTAGACTGTTGTAGATTTCCTTTTGCGTACTGATTAAAACTAATTACAACATGGCTAAGGAGCCTTAGAGGATCATAAATTAAGGGTTGGTGTTTTTTTTCGAGCAATTTCTTTTGGAATTTCCGTGCGCCAGATCGTGAAAACTGTCCACTGTGCGACGTTTTGTAGCATAGCATTACGCTTTTTCTTCCTTTTAACGTCAGTAAGTACTCGAGTATATACCAAATGTATTGCATAAATTAAAAAACTGAAATTAGGGATAAAAAACAAGAAAACCAGTGGTGCATTTAAGTGCAAACAATGCCAAGAAATAGAAGATAGTAAAAAATTGTAGATTCGTATATTTAAAATGTTTATAATATTTTTACTTGATAAAATACAACCAAGATAAGGCTCTCCTTTTTTTCAGCACCAGGGCCTTTGGATACATAGCTACGCCACTGATATGATCACTACAGTGTTACTTGAGATACCTACTGAAAAAATTTGACAATAATTGCAGCCATTGACGATGAAAATTTATAGAAACGACTTCTAATCATACAAGTGCAAATCCAGTAAAACTGTAAGAAAATATGGTATAGATTTCCATTTTCAAAAAAAGAGGTAAATGAAAGTTAAAAAAACATTTTGATGAATTAGCTTCTGATCACCGATTTCGAAACCGGAAAGAAATATTTAAAATTACTTTTTTCAGTAAGGTATACTAGACACAATATATACACTAGCTGAATTAAATACACGTTTTACTGGTATGAGTGCAGTCTGTCAAATATTCAATTTTCTAAGACCAACATTTTTACTAGATGTAGATGAAACAACTTTGTTACGAAACTACGACGAATTCCAAAATAAGTATTTTAGTTTAATGAGCTCAAACTTTTCCCTTCAATTTCTTAATGTTTACCACCTAGTTCTCACTAAATTAACCCAGGCATGAACTGTTCACCAATTCTGTAAGGAAATAATGAGCAAATATGGAGTGTAAGAATGCGACCTAACAGAAGTATTTACAACAACGTTATTTTATTCTATACAATTCCTGTCACTTCTGCAACAGGAAAAAAGTCATTTGGCAAATTAAAAATAATTAAAAATTATTTAAGAAACGTGTAGGACAAGCTCTACCCTACATTTATCACTAATAGCAATTAAAAACAGTCGCCTCCTACCTGGATTTAACCGAAGTTATTGAAACTTTTGCGAAAACAAAAGCTAGGAAAAGATTGCACACCAAATTGTTAATTCGTTGTTAATACACTGTTTTATTTCTTAATGCACAGTAATACCCCGAACTTACGTGATAGGTGAGACATAAAAAAACCGCATAAGTCAGGGTATGATCAGTGTCATAACGTACACTCCCGCATCGCTAGGGATCGTAGGATCCCGCATCGTAACGTACACTCCCGCATCGTAGGATTCTAGGGGGCCCAAAGCCTGACTAACGCCATGCATGGTTTGGATACCCAAATCTGACTCTGCGAGGTGACCCTAATATACTCCATTACACCACTGGGTGTGATTTAGCATATAAATTCATATAAATTATTTTTATTTAGGGCAGGAAACGAAAGGAAATAAAAAATTAGAAAAATAAAACTGTTACATAAAATCTTAGATAACATAAATACAAACTCAAAAACCGAAGTTATTTTGATGGAGAAGGTTTCATAAAATCTAACAAAGTGTGTGCGTGTAGTCTGCCGGCTCGAAGACTTTGTTTCTCTCCCGCAAAATGTCTTCGTAGCATGCTAATAATTTTTTTATTTTTTGTTTTGTTGAAAAAAATATGCTCATTGTTGGAGTCTATATTTTCTAAAATTTATAACCCTTTTTCAACTGAACTGGGGCCTTCTGTCAAATTTCCAACCGTCATTCGACCCTCTGACTGAACTGGATAAAAAAACTCAAGTTCTTCAATATCATGCTCTTGCTCATGCATTTCTATGAGCTCATCAGTTGTCAGCTCCTGATTGTGGGAATCTAGCAGTTCTTGAACGTCATCTTTATCCATTTCTAAATTTATTTGCCTGGAAAGCTCGATAACTTCTTCAATAACATTACCTTATCACCAATTTTTTTACCAAACACACAAAAGACGAATCGACGAGATTTGATAATCACGTAACTGTGTTTTCACGTACGTCGGGGTAGCGTAAGAGTTGAGGTATTACTGTATCTATATTATTATTTGTAATCTTGTTCGTTATTGTTTAATTATTTATTATCTATTATGTTACTTTTCGTCTTCCGGTTCCGACAGTTCCTAAACACTTCACAACTGAACTGGAAGAGCTCTGTCGTGGTGTCAAAGTGAACCTGGGCGATCACTAAATTTCAAGGGAAAAAACTCGCACACCTAAATGTAGGTAGTAGGTAGTTTTGCTTTCCGGTGTTCTGCAGAGCACGAAATACAGCTGATGTTAAAGTAGTTTTGTGTACTTAAAATATTCATATATTTTTACTCTTTTACTTGATAAAACCCAGCCAAAATAGGCCTCTTTTTTTCTTTTTTTTGCACTAGGGCCTTTGGATACCTAGCTACGCCACTGCACAAAATACAATCATTATGAAGAGTTGTTCGCAAGTTGTAGCATTGTGACGGCTCTATCCGGGACCTTCTCGCTAACAATCCTCTTGGGGAATTTTTGGTCCTTAAAAACTATTTTATTAAAACGCTTCCTCTGAAAAAGAGAATGTGAATATGCAAATTAAGATTACTAAAGTCTAGGCTTTCAAGTTAGAAGAGAGAGATGGGATAGGCTGCTAGAGGAGCAGTGATGAATCAAATTTAAAGTGTAACGCAGACATTTAGTATTTGATAATTGTAATAATTAATGGGATGATTTGTCCCTGGAGATTGAATATAGATTAGATAGCTAGGAAAGCAGTGTACTTGAATTGAAGTTTTACTGGTAATTAAAGTCTTCTCATACCTCGCGTACCTCGTTAATTGTCTTCATTTTGCTTAAATTGGGTGCATCTCTTAGTTTTGATTGATCGAACTTGTGCTTTTGTTTGTGTTGCAAATAAAACTAAGTGATTTCGAACATGGCTAGTCTTTCCCCTCTTTCTCCCTCATCTCTAGGCGTGGAGGCAAGATTCTTACAGCATAACAAACTGAAGAAAAAAGGGATTTTCAATTCGGATATTCCTTGTAACTTCAAAACACAGGGTAAACAAGCCATGAAGTAGAACACGTCACACACGTGTGGGCATAAGCCAATCGTCTTCTGATTACACAGTCAAAATTAGAATTTTTTAAAAAATTGTTGAATTGGTATATTGATTAACCGTTTTGTTTCTGAGTAGGGTAAAAAAAAGAGTTGGAAATATACAGGATGGTTTCGAATTCGTCGTAGAAACTTTAAGTGTAGATACAGGGCATTGTAACAATAATTTATTGTATAGGAATGTGCGGGTGCAAGTGACATGGTGAGGCGCAGAAATTAAAGAAAAGAGAAATAGAGTTATCGGTTGTGTGTGGTTGCGTTGCCGGTAAGGGACAGTAGATGTCTAGCCACCGTTCAACATGATGCATCTCAGAAAGGGAAAGCGCAATTCGCAATAGTGCTGACGTCTACGATGGGAAAGTTTCACGTATGCCGAAAATGCAGACATACATTACATGTTCGGCCGTGCAAATGGTAACAGCAGAGCTGCGCTGCGAATGTATCATGCGCAGTTTCCTGATTGACGAATGCTGGATCACAGAATTTTTCAACGGTTACATTGTCAACTTCGTGAAACACGTTCATTCCACTCACTAGACACGATGCTGGTCGACGAAGAGCCGTACACAATCCAAGCTTGAATGAAAGTATCTTGAACGTTGTGGCTGATAAACCCGAGACAAGTACAAAAGCTGTTGCTTATTATGTAAGTGTGAGTCATCACACCGTTTGTAAAGTATTAAATGAAAATCGCCTACACCTCTTCCATTTCCAGCGTGTATAAGCTTTGAATACATCAGGCTATCTTTTCCGACTTCCAGTGGGTGGTACAGCAATGTACGCTGTAGCTGGACTTCATAGCTCATGTGTTGATTAGTCATGAAAAGTCATTGTAAACATTACACTTATCAACGACGCAATAAACACTTTGTCTTTCCTTCCGTCTCTTATTTTTTGTGTTTGTTCCTCGACGCGTCACTTGCACCCATACATTCCTATACAGTAAGTAAATGATTGTTACAATGCCCTGTATCTACCCTTAAAGTTCGTACCAGAAATTCAGAACCACCCTGTATGTGCTGCTATCAAAGAGTAAAACAAGAACCAAGAGCGCATTCAAGATAACCCCCTCCCAAGACGTTCTTCCAAATGCAGTAATCGTGTGTATAAAAACCAATTGTTATATATATGGCAAGTAAGAAAGTGATATCACGGTGAACGAAAAGTGAGCCAACAATAAGTACTTGTCACATCGACACCATCATTACTTCTGGAAGTCTTCTGACTTTCCAATTAATTTGCCAGGAAAAGTCCAATAACTAATTTTCTTTTACTTATGCCCCACCATATATCTTTTGAAGGATTCAAATAAAACATACTCTACACGTCATAGTTATGAGATTAATAAAAAATCCTCAAAGGGGGGAAAATGCTCTGTTTCGTACGATTTTAGAGGTCACAAAAATCCAAACAAACAGAGTTTCCAAGCAGATTGATTGTTTATTAATATCGTACTACGAAGTAACACGAGGGCTGTTTTCGATGAACCTCGTAATTTTGAACCGCAGTCAAGTCATGAGGACAGCACCTAATCTACCACCCAACACTTCAGGCTTCCTCACTTCACTAGCGTGAGCACTAAGTATAAAATGATAGGAATTAAACTGTAATTGTATTAAGACTCATTTTTTCTAATAGAATTGTGACGGGCTCATCGCATTTTCAACTAAAAACTCCTCTTGGGTTCTTTGGGGCCGAAAAGGCAAATTCTTTCCAACCAAATCCAGAAGCGAAGCGTGATTATGCAAATTAAGAACCTTTTAAATAGCAGAAGTTTAGCGTAAGCAAGGTGGCCTTTGGGAAGTGATTATGCAAGTCTGTGTTTACATGTGTTAAAGTTAAAGTAAGAGAAGTTATCCGACGCACTCAAGAGCTAAGCTATTAGTGCCAGTGCGTTCAAGTCAAGGTGGATACTATTCCACGCGAGATAAAGAAATGTCATTTAGGATTCGAGAGAGTTACTGCTACCCAGGATATAGAGGTAGAACCGTTCTATTAACTACTAGGAACTGTGTATATACAGAAATTAGGATAAGGTGGTAAGGTTAGAAATAGTGATTAGGGTCACTCTTATTTGGTATTACGTATTGTGTGTTTCTTCACCTCAGATCCGCTAAGTTAGAATATTAATGCACTTATTGTATATTGTTTAAGTTAAGATCTTAATATAGAGATATTAAGATAATGGCAACGCCTGGTTCTTCATTCATTCCCACACCTCTAGGTCACGAGGAAAACGTAGGAGTAAGGGCAACCCTCACGGGCCAATGCATTACAGAATGACTGGTTTTCGGTATAAAATCCTCACTGCATAATGGTATCTCCATGTTGAAACTCTTGCAACTTATCTACCTGTTTAGGGTGACCGAGTGGTCATGGTTGCCATTTCTTGGAAGACGTTCTTTCTATCGTATCGCGAGTTCGAGTTCTGATATTCGCAGATGACTCGTCCTTTAGAGGGATTGATGCACATTAAATATGCCGAGGTTCAAATTTCTCATCTTGGTGTGTCGTAAAAGTTTAGAGACGGCATACTAGCTCAGACGTCGTCCTCTGCATTTGATCGTAGCTCAAGATTGCATCTATCAAAAATAGTCCTCGTGTAGTTTCAAAGTGCGATGTTAATATATAATCAATTCATTATACACTAGATTTGTGACTTTCATTGTGGCATCATAGTGGGAAATCAGTTCGTTAAATTTCGAACACTTAACAGAAGCTAAAATCCACTGTGATGAATGTACTTCTTAAGTGGAAGAAAGAAAAGAAATTAGCGAATGCAGCCGTAGAACTCTGTACAGGGTAGTGAAACAAAACTGCAAGTCCTTGTTGGTTGAAATCATTCAGTAGTTTCAAAGTTCATGAAGCTTGGGGCTAACAGCCAGACGGTTCGTCGAGAAAATGATCCTAGGATTCCATGGTAGCTCAGCCGTCGTGTTGATTGCAATAGTGCAAAGCTCATCGTCATTGGACTGTGGGGAAAATGTTCTTAGGAGGGATGAATCTCTCGCTTAACTATCTCGCGCGTGCAGTTTGTTGGACGTGTCTGGGTTGGGCGGATGTCCAGAAAGTGCTTCTTGACTGCATTGATTTTAAATTCATGCATCACACATGGTGTGCGGATGTTTTTCATGGTTTTCAAAATCCGACGCATCGATATACAATGCTAATTCTACATCCAAGAATGGATGGGAATGTTACGTAGGCTAAGTTTTTTAAAACTTCCTCAAAGATTTATATAGAGCTGATATGCGCTGAATCTGCCATCACTGTAATGACCTTCGATATATTCACAAACTAAGGCTTAAATGTGAGCTGCATGTGGACTGTTGGTTGCTTCAACAGTAGTTTAAAAACACCTAGAAATCTTTTTAATAGTTTTATTGTCTGCGGACTTTCGAATTTTAAAATTGTTTCTACTCTTTCTGGTTTAGGTTTCATTTTTCTTCCTCATTAACAATAATATCTAAAAATAAGAGTTTACCCAGATTAAGCCGTACTTCGTAGAATGCGAGGCATTGGCATACCATGTCTAAATGTGCAATATTTTGCTGTGAATGGCTAATAAATTATATATCGTCCAGGAAGACAAAATCGAATCTATAAAGTACTTCATTCATTAAAAGTTGAAACGTTTGTGCAACACAGAACAACCGAATATGTTCGGTATACAAATTCAAACAGACGGAAGAGAATTGTTATAGCCGTTGTGGGGTTATCCTCGGGGATTTGGCGATACGTCCACAATAAATTTATTTTGAAAAATACTTCGTGTGGTTATGTAATTTCTGCGGGAAGTGATGCAGGTGAGGTAGAGGGTATTTATCTTTCTGGGTTTATTTAAAGTACGGTGATCTCTCCAATGGGGTGAAAATCGCCGTTAGGTGTAGGCACCATATGTACCGTAAAACCCGACGTATAACGCGCACCGCCGTATATATAACGCACACCTATACTTTCAAGATGCTTTTTTAAAATTTTAGATATATCTGTCGTATCACCCCCCATTTTTACGAAGAAACTTGAAGCATACATTTGTGATTCTATTATGTTTTGGAGTCATTTATTCAAGGTATGATCTTAAGCATTTGAAAAATGTAGTATACTTCTATACAGTAGCGCACACAGAAATTTTTCAGGGGGGAGAGGGTTCAAGGTTGTGTGTGTGTGTGTGTTGAAAGTCCACCATTCTTGTATCATGCTCCTTTTAATTTTGTCGATTTTCGGGAGCAAAAAACAGTAAAAACTAATTATTGAATAAATAATTAGCATTAATTAATAAAATTAATCATTAATAACAAGTATTTAATAAAATTTTACGTACTATATACTTGGAATTATAATCAATCGGAAAAAAAATCAAGGGCTTTGGGGGGGGGTCTGGACCCCTAGGATACCCCATTGTGTGCGCCACTGCTTCTATATATCTACAACCCTTTAAGTTCATGAGGAAAGTCATTTCCTTTAAATAACCAGTATTTATAAATATATATAGAAGAATACAGTAGAACCTGTTTTTGTGCGGTCCTTTTTTATGCGACCACATAAAAAAAATTCTTGCAGTATTTCGATGAATTTGCTTGTTATATGTAAGAATTCAGGAAATTTTCGAATATTTTTTTCTGCACTTATTTTTATGTGGTCATTATCTACCGCACAAAAACAGGTTCAACTGTAATTCTTTTATGTGCCCATCTCTTTTTTTTATTTATTTATAAAGCTATACTTTTTATACCTGGCGTAGAACGCGCACCCATAAATTTCGATCTTAATTTTTGTGTTAAAAGTGCGCGTTATACGCCGGATTTTATGGTACATAATTAGACCAATTAAGGTCTACATATCCTCTGTTCCATCACAATTTATAGTCCTTTCCAGGTGATAGCTAATTGTTTTAGATTGATTCGTCTGCGACGCGACCTTTAGTAAAAATGTGGTATACGCTATTATGTTTAGGATGCAAAAACATATAATCTTTTTATAGTTATATATAATTTCATTAAATATAATATTACTTGACATTAAAGCTATGTTTTTATCTTTATTGACAATAATCATGCCTTTACTGGACTATATACACAGTCCAGTCATATTAATGTGACCACTGTAAAAAGCCAGAATAACCATCTTTCGCAGAGGGGGAAATAGTCATTTAGGATCCTCAAGGTATTCACTAGGATGTTGAGCCATGCCGACTCTATTGCTGCACTAGATAACGCGCGTGAGGATCCATGACGCGAACAACCCGATCGAGAGGGTTCCATAGATTATTGATTGGGCTTAAGTCAGGTGAGTTTTCTGGACACGGAAGAACGATAAACTGATCCTGGTGCTCTTTGAACCACGCACGTACGCTGTCAGTTGTATGACACTCCGCAATGTCCTGTTGGTAGATGCCACCATCCTGAGGAAAAACAATGCGCATAAAGGGGTAGACATGGTCTGAAAGGACAGATGCGTACTTCTATTGATCCATCGTGCTTTCCACAATGATGAATAAACACAGAAAATTTAAGGAAAACATTCCCCAGACCATAATGCTCCCGCCTCCAGCCTGAACCTTGCCAGCAATTGTTGCAGGGTGTTTGCTTTTAGACGTTTCATGCCGTATTTGCCACCAACCATCCGTCCGATGGAGTATAAAGCGTGATTAATCAGAAAACTCTACCTGTCGCCTCTCATTGGATGCCCAGTTGCGGTACCTGTATGAAAATTCCAGTCTTCGTTGCTGATGAGAAGCAGTCAGCATAGGTACATGATCCAGGCGCCTGCTTCGGAGAACCAGACGCAACAACGATCGCTGAACAGTAGTTTGGAAGACACTGTTGGTAGTCCCTTGGTTCATCTGGGTGGTATGTTGCTTAACGGTAGCACGTCTATTCTCCCGAACTCACCTCTGCAGCCATCAGTCACCTCTATCACCTATGGCCCGTGGTACACCACATTTGTCACGTCACTGATTTTGGACGGCCCCATTTTGCCATGCACGGTATACTTTAACCACGGTGACACACGAACAGTCCACAAACTTGGCCGTTTCGGAAATGTTTCCAACCTTTTCCCGAAAACCAAAAATTATGCCGTTTTGGACTTCGGATAACTCTTTACATGTTTGCATTACGCCAACGATTGTAGTGTTTTCCGAAGCCCTCACACACTCTTTATATACGCTCAATAGCACTGCGATGCCAGCATCCTTCTGTGATTGGTTATTTAACGTCAAAGTCGAAAGTACGTGGTGGTCACATTAATGCGACTGGACTGTGTATTTATATAGTTTCTTAGCGGGCTCCTTAGGAAAGAATTTTTTAGATCCAACAATAGACCACGTTTAAAAATAACCGTACATATTATGGGTAGGCTAATGTTTGGGATTATGAACGCTCATTTAAATTCCCGGCGTAAATCCAGGTTGATTGTTAGCATGGTTTTACCATGTCTCTTTGCTGACGAATACTTTTCTGAATATAATATTAAAGTAGGTGAAACGAAAGACATGTTAGCTGTGTAAGTCAGAACATAAGACATTCCTGCTGGTACCGATTAAATAATTGCAAGATGTGGGATCACAGAGGGAAAAAGTGACTTGCAGTGTTGAATCTGAAATCGCACTGCGTCACTTGCGATTTTCATACAAATTTTCCTGGGTTATAAAATTAGAGGAGTTGTATTATTTGCTCTATATTACCAATTACACTCTGGTAACAACAAATATCAGAGATACGAGGACGACTAAGTGTTTTCGAGCAACGTTTATAGCATGAAGAGCAACGGTGGGGTCTACTATTCCTAGAATAATTCCTTCTAAGTGATAATCGTTCTACTTGGTAGCTAGTGCAGCAATTGTAGTATTTTCAAAACTGTGAATGGATCTAGCTTGGGTCTCGGTTACCTGATGTGGGGTTAATCGACCATTTCTGTCAGTCTATCTTAATTCCATTACGAAATAATATAGCTGATCCATATAGAATAAAATAGCTAGAATCCATAATATAGCTAATATTTCTGTGGGAAGTTGCCATATCCATATTTTGACTAATTCCTTATAATTTTTTTCATTTCTCAACTGACGCATCTTGCGTAAGATGTAGGGATTGTAATACCGGTTTACGGGATTCCGAATACCAGTATTTTGAACCATTTGTACATTTTTGTAATACCAGTATTCACAAGTTAAAAAATCGTTTTTTCGGTATTTACTAGAACTTTTTTAAATTGTTTCCACTATATGTTCAGGGATCGCCAGCATAGTAAAGTAGTATACGTTTTTGTTTCGTTGTCTCCCAAATGGGCTAAATTATTTAGACTGTGAATGTAAAGTTGTATCGTACAATCAAGAGAAGTGAAAAAATATATGAATTATCCAAGGAGGCGGGCCAAAACTGTCCTATTACAGCTCAGAGTGATACTGCACACGTGCAGGATTTGTAGTCTGATATTCGTATCTGCAAAAACAAGGTTGTAGTTGTGAAGAAAGTACGTAATATTTCGATAATTTTTAAATTGATGAGTTTGTTATTCACATTGTATTTGTATATCATACTTTAGGTTTCACAATATTTTTTTCAGAGATTCAGTATATTTATACTCATAAATAATAATCCATAATAATGAATAAGAATAAGATAATATTGAGTAAGATTTATTATATATATATATATATATATATATATATATATATATATATATATATATATATATATATATAAGATCAATTTCAAGAATTTGTAATAGTACCACAGACTGAATAGTGATGTTTACTCTTTTTTGTGACAAATAAATATTTAAAATGTTCTTTTACTTTTTTGTGATTCTTTATATGCTGTTATAATTTATAAGTTACAAATTATTTTTTGTGGGATATTTAAATCCTCTAATAAAAATGGCAAAAAAAAAAACACCTGTGTTTTCCTTCTTTTTCTAAAATTTCTACAACCGGTTTTTTTTTTTAAAACCGGTATTCCGGTATAAAGATCTAAAAAATACCGAATACAGGTATTGAACTTTTGCACCGATATTGCAATCCCTAGTAAGATGTAAGAATGTTTTTTCGTCTTTCAGTACCACGTTTGTAAGTAAATCATTTTAACGTTTAACTTTGAAGATTTAGTGATAAATCTCTCTCAAATTTTTAAGGTTTCGTATCATTTTTTATGAGTGGGTTTTTTACAATGCCTCGGAGTTCACGGCAGAGATTACTGCTTAATATTTTGTAATATCTTCCGTAGTACCTATGAAAACAAATTGCACCTCAACATTAAGAGCAATCAGCAGGCTAAAAATCTTCAGATTATCGATCTTGAGATTTCTTATATCTCCAATTCATGATCTTTCCAGTGATTTAAAAATATTTGCTATTGTGTGTGTGTGTATGAATTAGAAATATGTCAAAATGACTTTTAAAAAATAATCAGCTGGCATGCCATGCCCACTTTGACAGTTAAAAAAATAAACACCGTCCTTTTAAATCAAAGAAGCTATTTCAAAGCCTCAAATGGTTTTATTTATTCATATGCAATTAACAGTAGACTAACTGCAAGTATAACTGTTTATCTGTTTTTGGAGGGAAGTTTGTATGCTTTCGCAGAATTTAATGAAATTATTAGCTAATCGAACTTTAATAATTTTAAGATATCTTGAGCAAATGAATTGAAAATTCACAATTTGAATGCGAGTGTTTTCTTTTAGAAAAAATATTTGCATTATTAGTGGCATTATGAGTTTAAATATACTTGCATTTGTTTTAAAAAATAAAGTGTGTCCCTTCATAAAAATCAGAAGAAAATTCGACAAGATATGCACCAGCACAGCTCCTCAAAACAAATGTAATAGTATGGGCAGAGTTATTCCTGAAATCTTGGAAGTCCATGACTTTGGCACACATTTTATTTATGCAAACTATGTATGCATTTTCTGCACAATTCAAAAAAGAAATAAAAGAAAAAAGATTAAATAAAAGAAGGAGAAAAATATATTTTAAAAATTAGAGCAGAATATTTAATGAGGTAAGATTACATTCAAAAATTATTTTGTTTCCTAAAAATTATATTTTCAAATTGTGTTTAAAAAATGAAATTTTTCTAAATTTACTTTATGTGATTACACTGCAAGTTTACATTATATATTCCTTATGTATACTTGTGCATACTGAATTGATATTTTGGAAATATTACAAAAACATTTTGCTAAAGAGCACGAGTTATGACAAAAAGTGACAACTTTGAATAAATTCAGTGCTGATAAGTAAAAGTTTGTTTTTAAAAAAATTAAATATATTTGAAAAATATCACTTCAGTATAAATATAAATGTTTTTTTATTGTATATATATAGACACACAAGTTTTTAAGCTTAAAAAAATATTCAAAAAGTTTCTGAATGAATGGTACCTACAGATGATTTAGATATGCTATGTCATTTGTCGCTGCAAGAAGCTGGTTACATACATAACAATACATAAATATCACGTTTAAAAACATAAAAACAGATTTATTTGGGCTGTTTTAGTAATAATTTGTCTAGTTTAGAGAAACTTTTGAATTTTAAAAGTTTTAGAAAGTATGTTTGCATGTGAACACACAAACTGATGAAAACTTTCGAAATGTAGTATAAACATGTATTTCCAAATGCCATAAAAAATTCATACCAAAACAATATTGATACATTTTCAGATTATATTTATGATGCTTTATGGTCAACTGTGATGTTTTTTAATACATCAAAGCTAAGATTCTTCAAAAAAAAAATTGTTGTATTTTGAAAAAAATTGTACATTTTACAAAATATGTCGTTGAACAAATAATGAAAAATTATATGTATGTATTTTCTCTAGACATTTTAAAACTTTTTTGTTTCCTATTTTACTTAAAATATATTGAGAAGATGCCAATGTTTAATAAAAGGGGACAAATACATGTTGTAATTCATAATTTAAGTGATGAATTGACACTTAATGCAATTTTCTTCAAAATAATGTTTTTCAAACTGCGTGTACCTTTTTCGCAGAATCTACTGTATGAATGCACATGCAATTTTTACTGCAAATAACTGATATGTAACTATATATACTTAAGTGAGTTTTAAGAGATATTCCCGAAATATTTTGCTAAAAAGCAGTTATCGTTACAAAAAATGACAATTTTCAAAAAATTCGTAGTAATACTTTTACGTTGCATACTTTTGAAAAAAATAAGCAGTATATTTAAAATATCTCACTTCAATATAAATATAAGAGTCTAGTTAATATACAGAATAGCTTTAAAGTCTTTATATTTAACAGTTTCTGAGAAAAAGTACATAAAGAAGCTCAATTTAACAACAGCGATATAGGGGATACTGACTACTCTTAACTCTAACTCTACCGACGGTACTTATAAGTACCAGTCACTTTCAAATTACATAGAATAACCATTTTTACGAATATTCTGACGATATTTTGCAGGAACACTCTTTTAATTCCACTCTTCCAGGATACATGGCAGCACAGGTTCCATGATGAGTATTTTGGTGGGAAAGGCGAATAGTTCTATAGCAGAAGTTACGTTTTCAGCTGACATTTTGATCGGATTGCGAAGATTGTCCTTTTTGTTCCGAAAAAGTAGTTATTATCAAAAGGTAAGGACCTTTATTTTTTTGTATGTTAATTAAGACCTTAGAAAACGATTTCACTATTAATTTTAAGCGAACAATGTATACAATTAATTTTACAGTTGAATAACTTTGCGGCACTTTTAAGTACCGATAGCACACTTAGTTTTTTTCCCGTCCTTGTAGCTTATTGTTTTTTGTTGTGTTGTAGCTTTATCATTATAGTGCAATAGAGTTATGCCTTTTTCAGCATTTCTTTTTACTTAATTCAGTGTTTCTCAAACTGTGCGGCACCCCCTCTAGGGGGCGTGATAACCCTACAAAGGGGGCGCAAGCGTATCGGAAAGTCAAAAATAAAAGATTATTTAAAAAATTATCAATTTACTAAAATGAAACAAAATGTATTCTGACATAATAAAAAAATACACATTTACTCTGATATAGTATACTTTTAAATGTATCAGTGCGGCACAATATATGTGATACTAAGTATGAATACTAAGTTAAGAACAAGTTTAATAATTACTAGTGATTTTTCAATGGGCTTATATCATACGCAAAATTTAATACTTGTCTTAATGCTTTGCATGGTTTAAAATTAGGGTCATATTGTAACTTTAGTGTCTCTCTCTCAAAGTATTATACATTACTACTACATTCAACACATTGTTATTGTATGGGGAAGGGGGGCGCGATAAAAATTCTGATTGAAATTTGGGTTGTGAATATAGAAAGTTTGAGAATCACTGGCTTAACTTACTTATTTTGATCTTTTATTCTTTTATTTAACGCTTTCTAAAAATTCTGAACTTTGAATCTGAGTTTATTTTACCTCAAAAAATTAAATGAAATATCTATAATTTATTCAAAAATTAGCAACGTTCTAATTTTCTTATTTTTAACTGGGATTTAATAATAATATATAGGAGATTTCGGGTGTTATTATTATAATTATTTTCTTTTCTTAAGAGTGTCTAGAAGAAAGAATCTTAGTCTTCAAGAGGCTTTGGATTTAGTACAAAACCTACCATCTGAAAGCAGTGATGCACTAACCGATGATTTTTTAGATGAAGACGACCCAGCAAATTATATCCTCGATTTTTCGTTGAATTCTTAAGATGGCGAACAAGAGACTGCACATGACTTAAGGTGGTGTAGTTCATGTTCAGAAAATACAGTGTTTCCTACCCCAGAATGCAATGCTTTAAAAAACATTCAATCGAAACCTCACTCAAAATGCATAACGTGTAATGAATTTTTGTGCATTAATGAAAAGAGAGAGAAAAACTGATTCTTTGAATATCATCAAATTAATTTGAAGTGTAAAACCTGCTTTTATGCGTAAAAAAAGTAAATAAATTTTTTTAAAAATTATAATTTTCAAAAATAAATATTTTGAGCTGTAAAATACTAGTGTTCTCTGCTTATTTAGCATTTTTAAGAGTTAAAACTCCGTTAAAAAAGCAATTTGGTCTTTTTTATTATGAGAATATTTTAGACCTTTGTGTACTGACGGTACTTTAACGTACCATTCTAATTAATTAGCTCTAACGGATTAAATTTCTCAAAGTCGAGTATTTTATTTATGTATATCCCTTAATTTTCAATGTAATGATTCAAAAAGAAAATATTGCACGAAAAAAATTACTGTAAATCATCATGCGGTAGATAAAGGGTTAAACCACAAATCGGCTTCTTCATTCCAAAACTGAGGAAGCATATTGAAATAAACTTGTTGGCATATTTAATGGTTCGTATCACTGAAAGCATGAGCAATCACTGTAAAAACCATACGGAGGTAAAGAGTGATACCATTGAAAGGGGGATCTTTAGAGCATGCTAGTTATCCAAATGTGTTGAGTCATCATATAACAGACAAAAATTTAGACACTTTTATTTAATGCATAAACACATTTATGTTATCTTTTTCAATTAAGACGATTTTGTAGTCGTGTATTTAAAAACTAAGTATCAAAACCTTTTACAAATACCACTCTACAAATCCTCTAGAGCAAGAAGACACCAAATTTCTCAATGACAGAATAATTCCATTCCTCAAAACTGATAGAGCTAATATTTATTCATATAATCAGCCTGAAAGTATGGATAGATAATCTTGGATTGTGAGCTATCAAATAGATATCTGTTTTAATTACGTCACTAAAATATCTACAACACAGAGTGGCTCAAAAACGTTTCAATTGTTCCATGTCATGGTTCATAAATAGAGATCTTTAGCTTCAGTGAATAATTAAGGTTTTCTGAAATTTACTTTCTCGTTGGGGGATTCAGTTTTCACTTAGGTAAAAATTATTTAACGAGCTTTAAATTTGAGTGGCACCATTAATTTTCAAGTATGAAAATGACATTGGTAATACATGGATATCTTTTCATTAACTTGTTCACTGGAATCATATTAATATAAAATATCTAAGTTGTAAAGAGTAGAAGAGGGAACCAATTTTTATATATATGTGTCAATACACATTTCTAGGAATGACAAGTTGAAATCAAGAGGAAACTGTTTAGGTCAACTGATATTTTATTACCGTTACCGGTTCCAGCTAAGACTCTCAACATTTTATATCGCAAAATGAATTCGATGTCAGAAATCTGACGTGTTGAATACAGGAAAGGTAACAATTGAGTTTAAAGGCTACTCGGGGAATGACTGCTGATTCAAACAACAACTGAATGTGAAGCTAGTATTTGCAGTAGCTCTTTAGGTTATGTGTATGGAAAACACATTATTCTCATTAAAAGATTTCCTCTATTTTACTTAACCTAATTTTAATTACACCGTTCAAAACCTTATTAGTATTGTTTAAATAAGATAATTCTTGACATATTTTATAGCAAGTGTATTTTGGAAGGTTCCATTTAAACTCTTTACAATTTAGCTAAATATTTTCCACGAACCCTGTGCATAACTTTTTAAAAGTGAACAATTGTTTTTTCTTTCTATTCTTACAATGTGATTAAATTTATTATTTGTTGTTGTCATGTGTTTCTGTTTAGTGACATTATTTTATCAGAAAATTGCTTAAATAATCCTTTCCAGATAATTTGTGTACAACTGAAACATGTATATTTTAATGTATGGATCACAGGCACAAAACATTTAGTCCCATGCTGCCCATAAGCAAAGTCTCCAGTAAATATTGACTTTCCTATAATGAATGTAAATTATGCATGCAACATCTTTCCTTTATACCCTTACCTGCCGACGAAAAAAATTACTGGATTCAATAACCAGAGTCACCATTTTTCACACAGGCACGCATAACTATACGGTGCATTCAGGAAAAGAGGACGCGTTTTTCAGTTTAAAAACTGCTTACTTTAACCAAAAAAATTAAGTGTAGAGTAGTAACATAATAAAAATGATACAAATTACCTGTCATATCTTACATCCAGAGAGATGTTTGGATACATAAACCAACATATATTTCGTGAATTAGGAACAGGATTGGGAGTTGTTTCTTCAATAAGATGAAGGCATTCCAAATAGCCATATCTAACAGATGGCGAAATATTTATACATACCTTTTCGGTCTTTTCCAAGCTGTTGTGAAACAAATTAGAGCCTGATTTGTTCAATCTAACCCACCTATTGTCATAATCTATAACAGCCGACTTTGGTACTTACAGTATTAGTAATAGAGCAGTTAGCTCTATAGATAGAGCTAAGAAGTCACATATTTTTTTGTCATGCCATCTCAACTCGATAATCTTGTCTCTTCAAAAAGCAGCAATTTCACCCTTTTTCCAAAGTTTGTTGAATTACTTTTATAGAAATGCTTGCTAACTGTGATGAGACAGAAATTTTTAGAAATTACACAATCACTTTTATCCCCAAAAAGGTTCAGTAAACGTCAGCACTGATTGTTTATATAGTGACTCTCTCTCCATATAGTTCTCATAAACTACTTATTAAAAATTGCACTCTGCTTTATAACAAGTACGAATATTTTTACTCAAAAATCTCATCAATGCCCAGGTGTATAGTATCTGTTTCAGGTGTATAGTCACTTGAAAATTTACTCATTAAATCAGAAAAAAAAAATCCCTACTTTTTTTGGAGTTTTGAATTTAGATGTGAATATTCATCAATATTATTATTGGAAAAGTGCAGAAATAGTTTCTACTCATAAATTTCCCACAAATTAGAGTTTCAATCAATTTATTTTTAGACCAGTAAAGCGTAATCTCAAGTTTTACAGTTATTCCTTATACTGAATTGGTTGGATATTACAATTTAGTTCTTAATTTTTCTTTTCTAAGACGTTGGTTATATATTTCTGCAAAAGGGTTAATTTCAGTAACAATATAAAGCAACAATTTCTCATTAAAAACAGAGAAGTGGTTTCAAAACATCCCTTATATATATATTTTTTACATCAATTTGTGTCCAATGTCAGGCTTTTGTTAGAGAACATGTAACGGGTCTATCCGCGAACCTTCATCTAATCCTCTTGGGGTAAATTTATTCTTTTTAACTGTATGTTCTATTGAAAACTTTCTCTCGAAGAAGACTTGAATTATTAAAATGAGTTGTTATATTTAAGCGAGGACATTTTGGTACGTTATGTGTGTGAGTCAAAAGTTCGTCGACGGATAGTCGCTGGATGGTCAATTATTGATAATTGGAAAGCAAGTTATAAGATTGAACCTAAGAATTACGACCGTAGGTCGTAAAAGTAAAATATTTACCGTGAAGTCTAGCTTAGAAGTCCAGAGTGCTCCAAGAGTTAGTGGAGTAGATTATACTCATATATTAAGTAACCTTCAGCCATGTGATTGCTCTTTTAATTTGTTACGCAGTAAATTTCCTACCTTTAGTAGTTTGGTTTAAGTCAGTGGGATAATAAATCTGAGTTTGAAACTGGTTATGACTGATTTTTACTTGAATCCCCAAACACCAACAACCGCTAGCAGGCTTTTACAAACAGTTGCAATCCAAATCCTCTTCTGATCATGAAGATCATAGAAAGTAGTCATCTAACTCACTGTAAGACATTCATACGAATAAAAAAAACTCCTATTATACACAATAAACGAAAACCAAAGAATAATTTTAAAAAAGTACAACCAAGCCAAACAGAAACAACAGCAAAATACGGAATAGCTTTGACTTTCACCATTCCCGGAGCAACACCTTTCCAATTCCTCCCTCTTTTCTAAAATAAGTAAATTCTCTGCAAATATTCACTTAGTCATTTCACTGCATTCCAAAGCCATGGGCCAAGCTTTGAGGATAGCTGAGCAATGCTAAGAATACTTCGGAAAGGTATGTTTAAATGTCTGGGGCGGTTAGTATATTAGTTGAGTGTGATGTATATGTATCACTGAAGCAGTTATGGAGATAAAAAGTTAAGAAATGCAAAGCATAAAAGAAAACTATAGGTGTCATCTAACTTACAATAAAATGTTTATTAGTTAGGAAATTATTAATATTTTAACTGTTGCTGTCACTTGTTTTAAGTTAAGAACACTACATTGTGTGCAAACATAATGTATTTGTTTAACATCCGTAACAATGTTAAAAAAAAAAAGGAAGAGATAATTTAGGTATTATTTCACTGTATTTTAGCTCAAAATCAGAAAAATGCATCGACAAGAGAATTAAACGTCTAAAAAAACTCATGAAACTTTTATTATATATATATATATATATATATATATATATATATATATATATATGTCACTATCTTACCAACTTTAGTTTTTCAAAATATATTTAAAGTAGATTTCTAGGATGTAAACCTCCCTAAAATTTATATTACTTCATAAATCCTTGAAATGAAATACATATACATTAAATATTACAGAAATGAAATATTTCTTTTAAACCTGAGTAAAAACTATAAACCAAGAATTTTTTAAAGCTTATTTTTAATTATTTTCAAAGATACATTCAAAGGATATATGAGTTAATAGATATGTCCTTACCCATAGTACTAAAAAAATATTAATTTTAAAATTGATTTTTTTTTTGTATTTTTTTAAAAATTACTAAGCTTAAAATTTTTAGAACATGAAACAAAAATATAAAGAAAACATTTATACCTATAAATTCAGTAATACTGAATATTGACAAGATTTAAAAAACAAAGATGTCGCTACATGAATTATGCTGAAGAGTTCGGATGTACTTTTACTAAGATTTTATTCAGCGTTCATATATCCTTTTAACTGTGAATATAAAACATTTCTCATTCACATTTCGTGCCCAAATATTATTTTAAGAACCATGAATGCCCCTTCTGTATAATGCTGGTACATATGTATGTATTTAATGGTAAAGAAGCAAGTAGTACAGTTGAAAATATTCTTGGAAAACTGAATACATTTATTGAGTAACCACAATACAAGTAAAATAACATGCATTTCAAGGGATAACATACAGCTCTTTAAAATATTTATCTTAATGCAGTGCAAATTTTGTGTAATCTTTTAAATCTATATGAATGACAGGGCAATGAAATACATACCAAAACAAAGGCCTGCCACTGAAGACGAAAGTGTCTTTACTGCTTTAAAAAAAGGTGAAAAGTAATGTAAGAAATGATAATGAATATATATGAATACAAACTAGCCATCGCTGTGGACGTAAAATCAATATTTAATGATGATCTAAGATTACATAAAGGATAGTTAAAAGTGGCTAATTTGAAGTACCTCAAATATATCAAAACGCTTAATACGTACAAAAATATAACAAAATTATTTAAATATACCACTTGACAATTGCTAAGGAACAAGTGATTTATGCAAAATTGCGTCTCAAACAGCTAACCAATAAAAGCAAATTCAAGTTCAGAGGGCGTGGTAGACCAGGATTCGTTATCTGTATAAAAGACAATGCATGAAAGCTCATAATTCAAACGAAAATTCATGCTGTTTAATGTTTGACGGAAATAGTGCTGAATGTTATAAAAGTTTCTTCTCTGAAATTCTCTGTTTGGTTCTTGCAATAATTAAGAGCAAATTGGCAGCAACACATCATTTGAGTGACTACGATTGTGGGCGAGCAGTTGGACGACTGGAAGCAGGTCAAAGTGTCACCACTTTAGCTGCTGCAATGGGTGTATCAAAGAGTGTCATATGGCGATTCAAGAAGGTGGTTGAGGGCGGAAATGCTTTGCGAAATCATGCCGAGGGTCAAGGTAGGAACACTATACCTGTAGAGGATTACTATGTAGTCCTCGTGGTAAAAAGGAACAGAAATTTCACTCCCGGCCGGATAGCTGCATACCAAGCAACTGCAAGCTCGCAACTTTGCCAGCAAGAACCATCTCACGGCGATTAAATCAAGTTGGCCTGTATATACGGGAGCCTGATTGTTGCATCCCACTTCACCATCCCACCCCACCATCGTCGAGAGAGATTATGCTGGTGTAAGGAACCATTATCATCATTATCTATTCTTAATTATTCCGAAAACGTAACTGTCCCTTATCAATTCTCAAGCAGTGTACATATTTTGCATAATAAACATGTAATACATTATAGGCTTGTCAATTATGTATACAAGTGAATCACTCTTAAAAGTATGAATTTTCACATTAAAAACATCAATTTCAGTGAAGCACCAGGTGAAAAGAAGCCCAGACTTTTAAATTAGCCTAAACTCTAGAATTGAACTGGATGCAATAGCACATGTTTGCAGAATAAAATAATGACAAATGTTAAGAGGTGAATTTTTTTAGAAACATTGATTATTTACAAAGCTCATGACAGACTTTGGCAACACAACAGATTTGAAAAATCATGATATAACCTACAAAACAAAAACTCAATAAATGGATTTTAAAACCAAAATATACATGAAGTATACAAATTTATATATGTATATAACAAAAAGCACAAGTAACAGTTTTTTTGGTTTGCTTTGAAAAATGTTATTAAATAAAGTTGCACATTTTTTTTAACATTACATTTTTGAGGTTAATCATGATTTTTACTATCCACTATAGATGAAGCATTATCATGAAACATAACAAGGGAGTGAAACATTTTAAAGATATAGTTACACAGCAATCATTCATATTGAAGGTGGAAATGATGAATCAGTATTTTTTCTAGATCATACTGCATATCACCGAAAATTGAATCACATCTATACAATATACAACAATATAGTAACACTTAAGCAATTTTTGGCGAAATTGTCTTTTCTCCTCACGTTCAAACGTAAGGTACAAATAGGAAATACATTACATTACACAGGAAAATTTACTCAACAAGACAGATCTTTAATGACACATGAAGTGAACACACGACTTGTCAAAAACAATGCCCGTCATGTGATTAAATCATGACAACAAAAAGGTGGAAAAGCGTAAGAAAAACTGAACCCATACATGCCAATCATTTCACTAACGGAACAATAATCATATTGGAATTTATGTTCTACTCCTTAAAGTCGGCTGTGCACCACGATTTTTCACATCCATTCTCCTTGTAAGGGTTTCTGTAATCACTTAGTACACAAAATCAGTCATTTCTGTTGATATGTCGAGTTCAGAGACATTCCAAAACAATTGCCTGAATTTTTGAAGAAATTTTTGAAGTACCTCCGAATATAACAAATATAATTTTTATACATTTTGCCATATTAATGTAACTCTTTTTCTGCTAATTCTTAAGCCTTTATGTTAGTTATAGACTTGAAATTTTTTGAGTTACTTTTTAAAAACGCCACAGAACCATAAAACAGGTTGAGAAATTAGTTTTGGATCTTTAAATTCTTTATTTATATTTTTGTAACATAAAGAATTATATTAATAGTTATTAATTTAATGTATACATTCCAAAATTTAAACTCTTGCCATAAACAAGTTAATGCAAAATAACATGCTAAAAAGAACAAATGAAAGTATGACTGAACACAAGAAACTGGAAAGGAAGAAGAATATTAATCATAACCTGGGTAAAATAAACAAAACATTTACACTTAAAAACCCGTTATTATTTCCTTTGATTTTCTGATTGAGTTAGTAAGATTTTGTTGATGTGTTAATGCTTAAACCAATAATTGCAATTAAATTTAAAATTATTTACATAAATTAGTCTTCAAATTAAACACAGTAATTGAAATTGATGATATATGTATGAAATTATTTAATATTCTTTGAAACAAACAGAAGCTCGACTAAATCAGCTGAATGTTTATAGAATTTCTTGAATAATATTTTATTCATCAATTTATATGTTCCTCACAGAGTTTTCATTGAAGCTTACAAAATTTAAACTTTTAATTTTTTTATATGACTTCCAATTTTTATCAGAGATGTGCAAGATTCTGCTGTAAAATGCAGGCAAAACTTTTTGGCACTTAAAATAAAGTTTTTAAAGTCTCCTTCATCCCCAAAAAATATCTACATAATTTGGGTTAATCAGCTTGTTATGGAGAGAAAATGTTCCCATGAGCAGTTTGTTGACAATTCCCACCTATTTGAGGAAATCTTTCAAAGGACTATTTATATATATATATATATACTTATTTCAAAAAGGTGAGAAAAACAAGATATTGTATCAGTCAAACTGCAACTATGGAACAAATTGAAACTCTTGAGGAACCTAAAAAATGCTATGACAAGGGGGAAAATAGCCATAAAGATTCCAAGGTCATTAAACAAAAAGATTTGTTAAGAGATTAAAATTATACACATCTCATTTAAATATTCATTTGTTTTTCATACATTTTATGCATTATTATGCACATAATGTAAACCTGATGCATATTAATTGATAGGTGAGAAAAACACTAAATAGTTTAATCATATATATATATATATATATATATATATTGAGAAGTAAGTATATTAATTAAACTCTATAACAAAAGAAAAGGTTATGCTCAAATGTACAAGAAAATGTGCTTCCAAAAAAATTATTTTTAAAATTGAAGACATACTTTTTAAAAATTAGAAGGAGGAAAAAAGTTTCATTCAGAATTATATTGAACAAAATTTCTTACGGATTTGATGGTAGTTTTGATGAATGCTTTCTTATGACTCAAATCACAATCAGGATATGCATCAGCAACCTTTAAATAGAAATATATATTAAATTACAAAGAAAACACTGAAGAATAAATGTATTCATTTGAAAAAAAACTTAAATCTTACCCGTTTTATAACTTAGGTCATGCACAATCAGGGATTCTTTTCACCATAAAACATGTTGCGGTACGTCTGATAACAGCAAGTAACATTCACATTTGATCGCTCCATTTTGGGGACTTTCGGTGGAGTCCTCGTTGTAGGGGCCCTCAGCAAGGTATTCCTTTATTATTTGTGGCAAAGGTAACTCATCTATATCAATTATCTGTCGAAGTGAAGCTAAGATGACACCCCTGCACCTATCTTGGAGGTCGAAATATTCTCTTTTTCTGATTCCTAGACACATCTCTGTCTTCGCTGCGCTAGAACACACGACAGGGTAGAGCTCATCCTGTACGAGGTGGAGATCTGTGAATGCCACTCCGAGGTTGCATCCGTCTTTGTAATAAGTTAGTGTACCTTTAATACCATCAAAGAGAAGTCCTATTGTGGTGGCTTCGTCCTCGGTAAAGAGATTCGTGTATTGTCTCCATTCGCCGCTGTGCCATAATAAGCCTTTGTGAGAGAGTCCCCAACCGTGTTTGCATTCACCAAGCAAATTAACAAAAGCGTTAACGTGCAGTCGAGCTTTTTTAGTGCAAACACCTAAAAGAAATAAAATATTTAGACTATTTGATACTTAGAACAGACTTAAAACAAGTAATATTAAAAAAAATTTTAAGTCAATTTTTTTTTCCTACTTGGTCAAGAAAGAAAAATTTTATTTTAGTTACTTTTTATTAAATGGTTACAATTAATATAAATATGCATATACATAGGACAGAATCACAATATTAAGTGACAAAATAGAAAGCGATTTCTATTGCAATTTTCGATTTTAATTTCTATATAGGGTGTTGAACTATTTTTTTATTGTTACTATTTATTCATTAATTAAATTCAATTATTCTAATAAAATAGTATAGTAAAAAAAGAAATCACATTATCAGAAAACAGGCCATCCCAGGTAGGAGTCAAACCCACGACCATTGGATTAGAAGTCCATCGCGCTACAGTGACATAACGAATAGTTTTCCTTTCTATATATGCTGTTGGACTATTATTTTTGTTTGTTACTATTTATTCATTTTTTAAAATTTAATTAATGAATTAATATTTGAAAAAAAAACTGTATTAACATCGAGGGACATCCACTACAAGTTTTAAAAAATGTATTTGAACTTGAATGGATGAATAAAAAGTATTTTATTAACGATTGAAAATTTGAACGATATATATATATATATATATATATATATATAGGGAGAGAGTGAACTAATAGTAGGAATTGAAAAATAGGAGAGAAAATATCATTAAAGGTAATATAATCATTAATGGAATAATTTGTACCAATACATTGCAAAATTTATTTCTTTTCCAATGAAGTGATTTACATAGGAGATTGCAATTAATTTTCTCATCTCAAAGTTCCCAATAATTCGAATTCATTGCAGAATAGTAGAATACATATGAGGGTTAATTACAATAATACAAAAGAGCATATTTGTCAATGCCTTGCTCTATCTCCATGAATTTCAACGTGCAGTTATTTGAATGCTCTAGTATGTAAATTCCAAATAGATTTATGACCGAATTCAGTTTCTGTTAGAAATAATAAAAGGAATTATTACGGTATTTATCGACTCTACAGAGAACGTAAAGCTAAACACACCGCTACATGTAGAAAGCACACTAAATCTTTTCCCGTCATTCTGTTTGTAGTAAATGTATTTTATCGGGTAATATCGCCAACGATCGTGCTGACAATATCCGAAAAACAAATCACCAACCCAGGGCTCCTATTACTGATAAATACCATTATTATTAAAGTTATTTTATAAAATATATAATTAAATACATAAAAAAAACTTTAAAGGGGAAGTAGGATATAGACAATGTTATACGGTATTTACGTGTTACACCGTCGACCGATTTCGCCAAGTAAGACATCACTAATTCGAAAAATGCTGCCAAATGCTTTCATTGATATTACTATTGTATTCGAACGTGCGCGGGAACGGTTTCTACTATTGGCTGTTTATTACTTAATTCTTGTTTTCCCTTTTAATTTTGAACTATGCTGCAAATGTTTGCTTCGAATATTTTACTTCACCCATTATTCATTAGGAAACGGGGATTGCATTACATAAAGGAAAATATCTTGTTTAAATAAAAGAACTGGAAACTAAATAAAACTAACACACATGTAATGTTTTTTAAATAATAATTGTCACTTTTTTTGTACTTACCAAACATCATACTAGTCCCAAATATTCGATTGCTAACAACGATTTCCCAGTAGTGTCGCCCTCCATTAAGAGCCCGTGTCCCCCGAACTCCAGCTGTACCATTGCTCCAATTAGGATGGAAATGAACCGCCTTGAAATTTTCACCGCAGAGATTCACATCATGAGATTTGTCCTCTACGTTCCAAGTCCAGTTATCAGTGCAGAAATTGGCCAGTTGGGGACCATCTGCTTGGGACATAGCTACAAGAGAAAAAAAAAGATATAAATAAAAAGCAATCATTTTTCCCACATTCAGTTTTCCGAACACATGCGGGGGTACTAAATATATTATTATTTTACTTTATTTTTTTGGCTAGTAAAATAATTTAGGTACTTGTGCATTATACCGTCAACCAATTTCACCAAACGAAAAGACGTCATCAGCTCAAAAATATCGCCATATATTGTCATTCTTATCATTAACGTGTTCGAACACATGCGCGGGAGCGGTTTCCACTATTGGTACTTACGTATCAGCGACTCTCCCCCCCATGAAACTTTGCGCTACGTGAATCACGCCATCCTATCAAAGCAACGAAGCTAAACTAAAATTAGATTATCGCGGGCACCTATTCCCAGAAGGATGGGAGAAAAAGAGAAACCATGACTGAAGTTAAATACAAATACCGAATACTCCCACAAAAAGCGGGGAGGGATGACGTACCCCAAAGCACGAGCGTTCTAACGAAGCAGAGCGCCGGCGGGGTAGCAACGAAGATTCTTAAGTGTTTTATTTGAAAAAAAAACTTATTTGTCATATTTTGTGGAAAATGACGCAATTCATGTGGTGCAAATTTGGCTGTGGTGACGCTAATACGTAAGTACTCCACTATTCGATATGTATCATGGCATTTAGCGTCGTCTTTTGATTTGAGAAAATTGGTCGACGGTATAACACGTAAGTACCAAACGTGCATGTTTCCACATATTAATTTAATAAAATTTCCATGTATTAATGAAATACTTATTGAAGAGTTTGATACCATTTTATAACAAATCTTTAACAAAAAGTGTACATTTTTTTAATTAAACCTGAATTTACTCACCTTAAATATTAAAAAGCAGAAAATCACTTTGCTTTTTAATATGTTCTTTTCTTGTATATTTTATGTTATTCGATGTACGATATACGATTAAAATAACTGAATAATTTCGATAGCTATTCAAAGAGAGTGCAACATTTATTATCCGATTAACATTATAACTAGAAAAAGATTTAAAATTCTATTTTCTTTAATTCTGGAGTTTTTTTATTTTGTGTTTAACTTATCTTTCTTTAATTTTATCTCTTCAATCATTTGTGAAGGAAAATCTAAATTAAATAGTTATACAAAATATTGCATCATGGGAAATTGGTTTTTCTGTATGAAAATGAATATATCTATTAATAAGTAACATCATATTTAAAAAATCAGTTAATAAATAAATACGTAAAATTAATGAAACACATTATGGAAAACAAGTAATATAAAACAAAATATAAGTCAATTTCTACTTAGGGCAACAAAAAAATTTCATTTTAGTTACTTTTTATTAAATGGTTAAAATTTTTATAAATATGTATATATATATGACAGAATCTCCCAATATTAAGTGGTAAAATAGAGAACGATTTTCCTAGCAATTTTCCATTTCCTTTTCTGTAAATGGTGGTGGCTATTTTTTTTGTTTTTTACTATTTATTCATTAATTAAATTTAATTATTCTAATAAAATAGTAAGTAAAAAAAGAAATCCCATTCTCAGAAATTAAGCCATCTCAGATGGGATTCGAAACCATGACCTTTGGATTAGAAGTCCAATACGCTACCCATTGCGCTTCAGTGACACGACGAATAATTTTCCTTTCTATATATGCTGTTGGGCTAATATTTTTGTTTGCTACCATTTATTCATTTTTTAATTCAATCAATGAATTAATAATTGAAAAAATGTATTAACATCAAGTGCCATCCACTACAAGTATAAAAAAATGTATTTGAACTGGAGGAATAGAAAGTATTTTATTAATAACTGAAAATTTTTGAACAAGATTACATATATATATATATATATATATATATATATAGGGAGGGAATGAATTAATAGAGTAGGAATTGAAAAATAGCCAAATTTCATTAAGTTTCGACAAAAAAATATATTTGTAATAAAACACAAATTAACATTAAGACTTTCTGTTAGTATTTTCCTAATTTTACATACCTGTTACTTTTACATCAGGTTTTTGCGATGCTAATGAAAAATTCTCACATGATGATTTCTTTGATAGTGTTTTGTAATATCTTATCGAAATGATTATTATGTTTAACGTAAAATTTTAAACCACTTTAAGGTTCTTGGCATCAAGAAAATTGCGTAAGGAAATATTCATACTTCAGTGTAAAATTTTTAGGTGTCAAAATCTGTTATGTGATTCAATTTTTAAAAAATTCGAAAGATATGTTTGAGATAGTTAATGAAAAATAATTATAACTGATAAATTGAATGAAGATAAATGATAATAATAACAATAACTGATGATTAATGAAGAATTAATGGAATAATTATAACTGATAATTCATTATTAAAGAATTGTGACGAATCTATTCGCGTACCTTCAACTAATCCTCTTAGGAAATCTTTGGGATATCATTTGCGTTTATTCATAACCAACCCTTCCGAAGAAGAAAACCGTGATATTCAAATTAAATCTACTATATACAGTCAGAGTTTTCTAGCTAGCACGAGAAGGAGAGAAAGAAAGCCAGGAGTCAGGTAAGATTTCTACAGACCAGGTATCACTACAAATTATTGAGTATTTCAAATATTAAATAGACGAAGATTTAAAGTGACAATTGGTCACTAACCTGAAAGTAACGTAAAGTTAATCAGGATAATTGAGTTGATACTAACTTATAGTGGTCGATATTCATAGTTTTCGTATAATTCATGCATCTCGTTATTGTTCCACTTGTATTGTTCATATTGAGACATCCTCTTCTTGAATTTTAGTGAATCGGTGTTGATAATTGGGTTGATCAATAAATAAGTTGATTTTGAATATGTATGGTATTCCTTCCCTTCCTCCCACACATCTAGGCGGGCAAGAGAGAGGGGGCAACCCATCACAATGCCCAGCTAGCTAATTCGGTAGAGCACGAGACTCTTAAACTCGGGGTCGTGCGTTCGGGCCCCACGTTGGGTGCCACTGTGATGGGTTACCCCCTCTTTCTTGTCTGCCTAGATGTGTGGGAGGAAGGAAAGGAATACCAGACACATTCAAAATCAACTGTATTAAAAAAAACCTGTGAAAAATCTGTATTAACATCAAGTGTAATCCACTACAAGTTTTAAAAAAATGTATTTGAACTTGTGATGAATCTATTCACGATCCTTCCATTAATCCTCTTGGGAAATCTTTGGGCTATCAATTTGCATTATTCACAACCAACCCTTAGGAAGAAATCATGATAGGTAAATTAAGTTTACTATATATAGTCGAGTGAGTGAGTGAGTGAATATTAACGTCGCACTGTTCAGCTACACGAGTGCTTTTGGCGACGGACCACGTAATTTTGAACCATGGTCAAATGACGTGGACAAAACCTGAGCTGACACCCCTCCGAACTACCACACCACACCAACGGGAGGACATTTCAGCTCTCGACAAATTTAACGTGCATCGCTGCCCTACACGGCGGGTCTTTAGTGGTACAGGGATCGAACTCATGACATGCTTGCCATGATCCGATACCCTGATCACTGGGCTACCGCAGTCCCCTATATAAAGTCGAAGTTTTCTAGCTAGAATAGAGAGTAGGAGTGGATGCAAATCAGAAATCAGGTGAGATTGTTACTGACAGTTATCATTATTGAATTATTGTGAATAAATACTTATTAGGAGAAAGATTTAAAGTGACGGTTGATCACTGAGATTAAATGAATATTAGATTATAAATCGGATAATTGATTAGATCCTTTTTAAAGTAAGGATCAAGTTTGATAGTCTCCTACTCTTTCGAGTATTTCGTCGTTGTTTCACGGTTAGCACCGATACATTTTCTTACTGTTATTAATTGAATTTGTGTCGTTATATTGTGTGATCAATAAATAGATTGATTGGATCATAGTTAATGTTTCTTCCCTACCTCCTACTTATCTAGGTGCCCAAGAAAGAGGTGAAGACCTCTCACGAACTTGAGTGGATGAATAAAAAAGTATTTTATTAACGATTGAAAATTTGAACAAGATATATATATATATATATATATATATATATATATATATATATATATATATATATATATATGTTTTTGAATACAATGCTTCCACCATTTAGGTATTTTTCTGTTTTCTTTTATTTATTTGATTTCAATGGATCAAATATTTTTCATGTGTGCCTTTCTAATTCTTCGAGGAAAATAACAGAAAAAAAATATTTAACCTTCGGAGACACATTTATTTTTAGACCTATTTTAATATAACGTTTAGAAAACTGTATTTTAAATAAAACACCCCCTTTTTCAAAATCAGTTAACTAAATTTAGAAAGAGAGAGAGACTACATAAATTTTATTTTAAAAATGTTCCAGTGTTTATAACAACGAGTGAGAATAAAGGATTTATTATTTTTACCAATATAACAAAGAATTAAAAATAATAATAAATTATTATTATAGTTCGAATTTAATTTTTTTGTATGAATAATTACTGTATAGAGTAACTCTAAATAGAATATTTAATGCTCAAAATAAGTGTGTATCTAATAAACATAATTGAAAATCATTTTTGCTTGATTTTTAAAAAAGTGGAAATCTTAAATCATTTGAAAGATATCTTTTTTGCTATATAGAACAACGACATTCTATACCAGGGGTGGCGAACCTTTTTGGGTCAACGTGCCATTTTTTCTAAAAAAACGTTTACTGAGTTATAGGCGTGCCATCAAATAATTTTGACTTGTGATTATTGAAGAACTAATAAAACTAAATACGAACAAATCAAAATTCTTTATTTAATACGAAAAAATACATTTTGCACTGTATAGCAGTAAATGTTTTAGTTATACTTGTAATTTAAATTAAAATAACATTAGTGTGATTTCTGCTGTTATAGATTAGGTGACAAATAGTTATATCAGGATTATAAGATGCTACTTTTAGTATTTAGAATGCATGCTGAATTAGAGTCGTCTGTTAAACGGTTTCTAAGCGAGTCTTTGATGCTATTGATCTCTGAAAATAATGATTCGCAGGCATAGGTAGATGAAAATATGGTTAAAATATCATACGCCAACTTCTTCAAACAGTTAAATGCGTCTGGAATCAAATTCCATGTTTCCAAAATTTCGTTACTGGTATTTTTACTTATATTGCTTGTCAATCTTTCTGCTTCAATCAATTCCAACTTTTTCCTTGTTTCAACAAACTTTTGAATCCATGTTGAACTAGACTGGAAATCAATCAGTTGCATTTCAAGTTCTTCAATTTCCAACCAATCGAATTGAGACAAGTTCAGTTTATCAAACGAAATCACATCAGGGTACATAATAAATTTGAACCTTTCCGATAATTCCTTGAACAGAGAAAATCTCGCTGAAAATTCTTTACAAATCTAAAAATTTACTAAATAATTTCCTAAAAGTCTACAAAGCCTTTTACTTTTATCATGTTTAGAATTACATATCGCATTAAAATAAATAACTTCGAAGCTAGTTATGACGACTCTTATATGAAACAGCTTCACTGTGAAGCACTCATAAGAGCAGAGAAAAAGAAATTATCATTTTAGATTTTCTCTACTCGTAGACTCTTAAGAGTAGAGATCAGAGAATCATACATTTTTTACAATTTTCTCATCAATTTTCCTCCAAAGTTAATCTATCTCTGGGAAATTTATCTGTACATAAGTCACCATTATGCTCCATAATTTACTAACCCTAAAATTACTTCTCAAGATGGCGACCCTTGAAGTGTCTTTCACCGCATAATCTCGCTGCTTAGCGGTAAAAACCGACATGTGTGATTAACATTTCCCAAAACTGAATTTTCTCTTAAAAAATCCATACAAATGATTAAGAAGAAAATAAAACATGTGTACTTACCCGTAAATGTTACAAATACTTCACAGTTTTTTAGTGTTCAGGCTAATTTTTTATGGCAGACCGGCTTTATTGTCCTCCTTGACAGAATGGATTTCTTTTACTGTTAATGTCGGTATGTCCCGCTAGGGCAACGTTCAGGGTTTTAATGGCGATAAATGATATGCCGCCAAGGGGCAATATGTCTTTTATAATAAATTATCAAGTTGCAGTGAAAGTGAAATAGGGAAGTTAGATGATAATTGATCATTTTTATGTGAAATTCTAAATAATTCTTAACAAGAATTGAATTGGAATATATTTTTGAATTCACATGAGAATGATAATTCCAACAAAAGAAAGAATCATATAATGTATATATATATATATATATATATATATATATATATATATATATATATATATATATATATATATTCTAATAACAAATTATTGAGTATTAGGTAATAATAGTTGATAATAATAGCATTGAATACATTTAAAGAAAGGCCAAGATTATAAATTATAATAATATAGTTTTTTTTTAGTTTTAATATTTTTAAATTTGATAAATATATTTCTTTTAAATAAAAAAATAGCTTCCTTCTTTAGAATTAACAAATATAAACACACAATAATTCAATTAGAATTTATTCGTATTGTACATTCATATTTCACGAAAACGGAATACAAATAAATATGGTGAAATTAGAAATGTCCACGTAATATAAATAGTATTTATTGAAATAACAAGTGAGAATTCATTTAACGAAAGATTTTTAATCATATAGTGTAATAATAATGGACTAAAAGGATCAAGATTTTTTTTTAACATTAAAATGTTTAGATATATTAATTAAACGTATGAGCAGAGTTACCTTCTTTTAAACTTTGGGGGAGGGGAACTTTAAAAAAATTTATAAATATTCTAGTTTTAATTTTTAAGAAAACTTTCATTAAAAAATATTTAAAAATATTAGAAAAAAAAACTTATATATTCTTGTTTTCGCAATTTGAAATTTATGATAGTTAAAGAAACATTTTAAAAAACTCGTTACTCATACAAAATTAAAGAAATTTTCAAAATTTCTTTTAAAAAAATGTTAAAAACTTATCGCGATTTTCTCTATTGCTTCGCCATTTTCTTCTCTCATCATATTTCTTTACAAATATACTATTTGTCTAAGCATAAAACTATTTTAAAATACAGAATCGATTACATTCCATCGAAAAATAAATATACTATATTTTCCAGACGATAATTTATTGGATATATTTAGAAAGCAAAACTAATGACTAATTTTTAAAAATAAATATATTTCAAAAGGCTATTTGCTGTTGCTTTTATTTGTCTTCACCTTTTTAAAATTTCTTGCCAATAAAAGGGTTTTTTTTAAAAAAAAATTGAAAATTTTTAACTAAACAATTTTTATTCTTGATTTATTCAAAAGAAATCTTTTTTTTTTTCATACAACTAATACTTTTACTGTAGAGCTAATACATTGCCAAACGATTTTTTTTTCTTTTTGAAGAAGTTAAATCTTTCAAGTATCAACAAATTTTAATAATAAGTAGATAAAATTAATTAATTTTTTTTATGTAAAAGCTGATGATCTTGACAAATGTAGAAAAAATAATTATATCTTTATTTTTAAAATTCTATTCATATATCCAAGAAAAAATAATAAGATATTGTAATACACCTAATTTTTAACTGTATTTAAAGATTATCAATTCATCGAACTCTTTGTCATATGAATTCAGCCAAGTACAGATGCTGACATAAATGCAGAAATGATGCCGATCCATTTTCTGCGTAAAAGGAGGCAAGAGAGCGATTCGGATAAACTCGATCGATTTGGGGAGAGGGAGTGAACAGAATAAAAGTATAATACATGACGGGGGTGCGTTTGCTGATGAGGAGTATGAAACCGATGAATCAGAACTGCATAGCGCATAACTGTTAGGCGTCTAAGAGAAAGCGTGATTCGGCTGTCTTCGATTAATGTTAAGGGATAGGATCCGAATTAGGTACACGTTTTCAGATATAAAATGAATAAAAAATTAATATTGTATTCCGACTTCACTCTCCCTTAAAGAGCAACATATTTTATTATACCTCACATTTTTGACCGAGTTGAGCCATTTTTTTTTTTTTTTTTTTGGCATAAAATGTGTTTCGCGTTTTTTTTTTCCAGTACCGTAATGTTAAATGAGATATCCTTTCATATTATAAAATGAAAAAAAAAAACAGTAATCATGAAATATTTTGAAATTTTAGAAACGTTGTATTGTTAACAGATGTATGGGTTATAATGTAGCAAATTTTCATGAAAATTGAGGCATTCTTCTGTCTGAAAATTCGTTCCGCATTTAGTTCAGGCTCTCGTACTTTTGCCGAAGACAGACTTAAGTTTCCCTCCCCCTGAGTGTTTCTACGTAACAGTGCATTGATGGTGAAGGAGGCCATATTGCATGACAAAAATTCAGACATTGTCCCCCCTTCTCTTTTTTTTATGATGTTTTCCGTCTTAAATTCTAAAAAAAACCAGCAATTTATTATACATTTCCATAACAGGCTTATAATTTTCTTTAAAATGTTTTTTCTCTTTTGTATTCTACTGCGATAAAAATATAAGAAAGAAAGCCAAGCAATTAAGCAAAGATTTATTTATAAGACGATTTTTTTAGGAAAAAGGGCAGAGTTTGAAAAATTAAGAAAAGTGATAACATGATTCTTTTCTTTCGAAATGTTTATCCATAATATTTCACACATTCATTTAACGGAATCATTGTACTTTATTTTGTTTTAATTTGCGGCCTTCCATAGCAGTGGTCGTAATTACAGTTAATTACAACACGTAATTAGAGTTAATTTGAATAGTATTAAAGATAAAACTTTAAAAGATATGTACTGGTTTAAGGTTAAAAATTTCTCATGAGACAACAGCACAATTAAAAAACAAATTAATAAAGATTTGAATAAATTTATTACAACATTAGCTGTTAAATATGGTTTACCTATAGAGGCATTTGAAAAAGGTACAGTATATTAAAGGATCTTTTTAATAGATTTAATTTTTTTAAAATAGCAATAACAGAGAACATGGTAAAAATATGATAGCTTTGTGTTTAAGGGATTTAGTCTTATTACTAATTCCAAGGAAAATATTTCAAATAATAAAAGAAAGTTTCCCAGAGATTTTTCATTTTGAAATTTAAAGTATACGACTTCTTGCGACAACTTTTTTATAAAAAAATATGGAGATATGGGTATTTTTTTTTGGTTTTTAGATTTATTTAGTATATTTTAAGAAAAAAAAAAGGCTAAAATGAAGAAGAGAAAGATAATTATTCCTACTAAAATGGGAAAAAATGGGTAAAAATTGACGATAAATTACATAAACGGGACCCGCTCTGCACAAATAGTAAATGAACTAATTCTCAATTTTTCAATTTTGATGTATTACTTTGCTATTCCCTTTTTAAATAACCTTCAGGATAAGAGAACTATTTTAATTTTTAAAAAATCTAGAGCACTTTATCTTAGTTATTATATGAAATTGCTTAAATAACAGTGATTATATTCACTTAAGGGACTGTAAATTTTGTAATAAAACAGTAATTAATAAATCTGAAGGTCAAAACACTTCTACTGTCATACAGAACATACACAACAAATTTCAGGAAATTATTTAAAAAACTTCTTGAGCAATCGCTGTCCCCGGTTGAGTTTCCCGGGGGGAAAAAACTCAATTCAAGAAAAACATATTTTAAAGTTTGACATCTTATGTAAAGTTATGGCATCTTCTTTTGTAGTTTTTGTTCTAGTAAATGGAAAATAAACAACATGTTATTTTTATAAAGCTAATAAGATGGCCTATAAAATAAAATCATAAAAAAAAAAAAAAAAAAAAATTGTCAATTTTTTAAAAAATTCATGATTTTAGGGTAGTTGGATACCCTGAGTTACCAATCTAGTTGGTTTGTTGTAATAACAACTTATTTACGTTTTAAAAAGTCTCATTTCACTGGAAATAAACGCGTCATATTTTGTCAACTGATACTTTATTATTGGGTAATTCAGTGAAATTCTATAGGTCTAGGTAACACCTTTGAAATGAACAATAAAATAATTCATACCTTGATGATGAAATAAATGGGAGAAATGGCTTCTCTTCGTTCTTGTAAACGCCACTTGTTGCTCGTTCCGATTTAGCTTGCGATCCCTGACAATCAGCTGATAATAATGGAGGCGTCTTCGCGGATTCTCTAGTGCTTGTGGAAGAGGATCGATAAAATATGGCCGTCTACCATATTATGGTACTACGCATGATGCGCATGATCTTAGGTAGCAGCCTTCTTGAGGAACAGAGAAGCCTGAGGATTATTTTGCAGGAACTCGCGCCCCCGAAATGAAAATGCGCTGTGTGTAAGATTGCATTGCCCGGGGGTTGACAAACCCAGCTCATTTATTTTTGAGCGTCTTTGGTAAGGAGGATTCCAAAACCCCTTGATTGGGCTATTATTTTAGGGACCTATGTTCCATTGTGAATGGATAACTGAAAAGAAACGAGCAAAAAAGAAAAATTCACCGTTTAACAATATTTGAAGTTTAATTTGTCAGAGAATCGGGTTTTATATACAAGAGAATATTAAATTTTTTTTAATTTGGTTGCATTCTGTTGAATATCTATATTTTAAAGTTGTTAGTTTATATTTGAAGTATTTATATGATCGCACTTTTAATAATTAAAAAAAAATTACAAAGGAAAGAAATTAAATGATTATTTTTGTGATTTTGATAACATGAAATAAATTCATTAATCAAAAGGCAAAGCACCTTTCACGATACATAAATAAATAAAAATTAATAATTAATAAAATAAAAATAAATCCATTATTAAAGATTATGCTCATTGACAAGCTTGATAAGGGTACAATATTCACAAAAAGAAGAGTTCACTTTTAAGCGACTCCATTGCATAAAAAAAAAAGATTGATAGTTAAAATTAAAAGAAAACAATATAAAATTACAAGTTTTTACAATTCTTATTTAACTCAACGCGTATTTTAAACCTTTTTTTTTCTTCAAATATACCATTCAATAAAGTTCTTTCTAAAATTAGGCACATTTCAGATATACGAATGTTAATAATTACTTAAGAAGGTTCACACATGTAATGGGTTCAAAAAATCAAAAAAAAAATTGGTTTTTTTTTTCTTCATAAATTGCTTCCTTAACATGTCTAGAATACGGTAATAAAGGGATTTTTTAAAATTCGAAGTCGTTGTAAAGAAGCAGCTGTTAGAAGAGGAACTGTTCGTAGCGCTAAGTTAAGATTTTCATTGTTTTAATCGAACTTGAAATTTTTTTTAAATGATTTTTTCTCAAAACTGTGTTTTTCACACTTTCTTCCATCATATCTCAAGAACGGTTTGATCGAATGACTTCAAATTTATAGGGTAGACTCAGCACAAATGCATGCACCAAATGAACTACGATCATTCCAAAATTTATAATATTTCTATTTTTTTTATAACAAAAATATAACAAAACACACACACACACACAAGTAATATATAAAAAAATTTAAGTCAATTCCTACTTAGATCAACAAAGAAAAAAATTTTATTTTTGCTACTTTTTATTAAATATTTACAATTAATATAAGTATGTATATACATATGACAGAATCACAACATTAAATGGTAATTAATTTTTATTAATTATCATTAAAGTATCGTATTGTCATCCAAAACAATCGTGTATATAAAATTTCAGTTCAACTGAATGCTTTAAAACGCGAGAAAGAAAATCTTTTAAAGTTTTGACCCAAGTAGCTAAAGATGAAACTAACGTGGCTGTATCTGTAATTCTTCGTATTACTGGTTTCAGTCAATTAATTTTAATTGATTATAATTAAATTATCGTGTTTTTACCCAAAACAATAGTGTATAGAAAATTTCAGCTCAAATGAGCGCTTTAAAATGTGAGGAAAAAACCTTTCAATTTTGACACGAATCGCCAAAATGGTCGCTAAGTTGCCAAAAATGATGCCAAAGTGGCTGTATTTGTAATTCTTCGAATAATTAGTTTTAATCAATTAGTGCTTTAAAATGCATTTTATTAACAATTGAATATTCCACCAAGATAAATAAATATATAGAGTGTGAGCTAATAGTAGGAATTGAAAAACTCATGAAATTCGAAACTTTTTCTTTAGAGGTCTACCAAAAATCCAATTTTTGATATTTTCAATTGAGAATAGTTCATTCGGTGCATTTAAGCTTATATAGATTAAAACGCCGTTATTTTTTTTTTTAATTTCAGATAAGCAAATCAGCCGGAATCGTGGAGGAAGTGAGCGTCCATTTTTTCGAGGTGGATGTGTTCAGAGCGCTATAACTCACGTTTATTGGATATTTTTGGCTGAAAATTTATATACATACTCTTAAGATACATATAAATAAATGATGAAAAACGTAAGGTTCTATCATTTTACTGGTCGCCAAAAAAAAATTCCTAAAAATGCTTAAAAAAACAGGCCATCGCATGGGTGAATCTCCTTAATTTTCTTAAAATATTTATGTAGTAAAATTGTATAAATATCCTTTAAATATCAGAAAAATGTCTAGGAAATACAACTTGTTACTGAGATCACAGACTACCTTTGAAATAAAATAAATGAGAGTTGGTTGGGGGAGGATATTTTTTCACATAAATACAATAAATTGCTTACACACACAATTGTCGATCTTTAGCTTCAATTAAAATTGTGAACTTAAAGAAAATAAAACAAATGAGAAAAATAAATGCGATGTTGTTTTACCATTTCTAGTGTCCTCTTATATATAGACATATCTTTGTAGTTAATTATAATCAGTAGAGATTTTGAATTCTGATAATTTAATTATAAAATGATTCTATTTCCTTTGGTCAATGAGGCATATCAAAAAGGCAATACAATCAGTTTTTGAAAATTAAAAAATATTTGTGTGTGCTTAAAACATTTATATTTACGAACATTTGATTAAAACTGTCATTTTTCTATATGTTTTACAAAAAACTAAACTCCAAAATGTGTTATAGTTTTCTAAATTCAAATATTTTCTGAAATCTATTATGCTGCTCATAAAATCCAGTTTCATTAGTCTTTTTGCAGTACATTTTGAAAATTCAAACTGTTAAAAATGGCTGATGTTTTTCTAAGTGTAAAGACGATAAAACATCGAGATATTGCACTGATAAAAATTAATTTCAATTGAAGAATGTAACAAAAGTTACAACAATGTTAAGTTAAAGTAACAATATGAAAATCAAATCATATTATTAGAAGAAAGCTTTGTGTACGATATTTACAGAATAATATCTATCTTTATTCTAATGACTTCGAAAGAATAAAATTACATCCAGGCAAATCCATCAATCATACAGTAAAAACTATCCCATTTTTCGAAAAAGGAAAACTTGCAATGGTACCTTTTATCCAACAAAGTTCCCTGTGTGTCATCTACGTGTTGTATCTTTGATCAAATGAAAAAAATGCTTTTTCTCTGCACGAAACCACTACTATTATTGGATTATTAGTTGCATGACCCGGCGTTGCACGAGCTTTCTCTACTTTTATAAATATTCCTTTCTCCCTTCACAAGAAATCACCACTTCCATTATTATTTTTCGAAATTACTTTTACTTCTTAGTTTCTTTCCACTCCGCTTAGCCCGGCGTTGCACGGGCTTTCTCTACATACTTTCATAAATTTTTCCTTCCTTTCACAAACCCACCACTTCCATTATTCTTTTTCGAAGTGTCGTCCTCGTCACTTGACAATGGTTCAAAATTTCGAGATGCGTCCATAAAAACTCTCGAGTAGGTGAACAGTGCAACTTTAATATTCCCTCACTCTCTTAGCAACTTTTTAACCCCTGGAAATGAAAATGTACCTTTTTTAAAGCTAGTTGTATGTTGAAGAAAGACAGAAAATTGAAATTTTTAAATTTGCAAAATTCCACAACTATATATTAAATGTTGAATTAAAACTGAGAGCATTTTTTGAAATGTTCGACACACGGGGAAAAAGTTTCGTGCAATTATCTTTATAAATGAAGAAGTTATTAAATGCTTGATTTAAATTTTGAGTATTTTTTAAAAACTCGTAAGAAAAAGTTTTCAGCATTTTATTTTTTAGATCACTGATTCTAAAAGATCAAAGTAAGAATTTTTTAAAAATCATTTTCATTTAAACACATCGATATTGACTCATTTTAGAAAAAATCATAAGATATGCAAAGTTTCGTTGTTTTGTAAAGAAAAAAACATACAGAATCGTGGCGAATTAAAAATATATAAGAATAATAAGGTCAAAAGGCTGGAAATTTATTTACATTCACTGCATAAAATCATTCAAAAAGAAAATAATACTATGTGATTTTACGGGTCTTTTCGAGCATGAAAAATACGATACAAATGTATAGTTCAGAAGTTAGGTTTGTAAGGGCCCCCCATTCGGATGACCTTTTCCTAGAGTATCAGCGTGAGCTAGAGATATAGGAATAAATGAAGAACTAGAAGCTGCCATGATCTTAATATGACTTTATTAAGATCTTAAACTTAAACCTCTAACAGATTAGATAATATGATATGTGAGAGAATATCTACGGTGGCTAAACACACAATATATATAATACCGAAATAACGCAACCAGGTTCACTATCAATAATTAACTCGCCTAAGCTTAATTCCAAATGCTATCACAGATCCGAATATTAAATAGTCACTCCAACCTCAATGTCGAATGAAGTAGCGATTAATCTGATCCTAGTTGAAGTTGCTGCTCACTGGAGTGCAATGGTATGAACCTTGACCTAAGGGCTCTCTGTCAAGGGTAACTTCTTTTGGCTGTCACTTAACCTCTCAAAAACCTCTTCACTCTTGAATCAGAGACTATCATATCATTCCCCAAATGCCACCCTGCTTACACTAAACATCTGTTATTTAAAAGCTTCCTAATTTGCATCTTTCCTTCACGCTTCATTTCTTGGTTTGCTTGGAAAAGAGTTGCCTTTAATTCTGGCCCCAAAGAACCCAAAAGGACATGTTAATGAAAAGACGCGTGAGCCCGTCACAGGTTATCAGATATAACTTGAAAAAAGGGGCTTTGTATTTTAAACAATATAAATACGACCTCAAAATTGTTCTGAAAATATTAACATACCTTCTGTATGGTTTGCTTATTATTTACTCTACTTAGCAGAGATGAAATACTACTTGCACACTCGATGACAAGAGCTAGAGTAAGTTTTACATAATGAAAAGAATGCTATAAATATAAAGATTTTATAAACAAAAATAATAGAAACAGTCTGGTGTATTACAAAGAAATATGTATTAATAAAAACGAAATATTTCTCCCTTTTTTAAATTTTGAGTACTATCAAAAAGTAAAACTCCAAACTCTGCATAAAACTATTTTACATGTCTTAAATGTTTTATTTCAAAGAATGAAATGAAAAAAAAAGTACTCAGCTCACAGTTAAATTTATTTTTGTCGCAAAATCAGTGCTTTTCTGAAGAAAAATATTCGTGCTTTCTATATTATTGAATTATATGTAATTACCAATATCTTATTCTTACTAACAGCTTATCCGTTCTGAAGAGTCTCCAAAATATCAATAGAAAATCGAATACATAGTTTTCAAAGAAAGTTTTTTTTCGACTTAGGTTGCAGTCCTATTAACAAATCTAAAATACTCTAAAACTCTGCTTATTAACTATGATAGAGCTATGAAAAAAGTAATTATATTTCTATCTGAAGCTCATAGTTAGTTAGTATTAATATATATCTAGTGTCACATACATTTCATGGAAAAGTACAGTATTTTTTAATAATGTATTACAATTCGAAAGCGATAACATTAGCAACACAAATTAAAATTGCAGATTTATTTTTAATTTAAACTCACTTAAGGAATCTTAAGATGCGATAAATATCAATTATACCATCAGAGCTGTTACTATTTTGATGTTCTTTTTCAATAAAGTTATCTTTCCAGGTTATTTTCCTTTTCGCCGTACCGTCCGTGTTGTGCCTGCAAAATTAGTACCTTTACACAGAGCTGACGATAATGAATACTTTGCATCCCTTGGTGGGGGTGGAGTTGGACAGTAAAGAAGAAGCCAGGTACATTAGCAGGGCTTGGGAGGATTAGTATATAGAAAAACTGAAGTGTTTTTGTGTCTCTCGGCAAGGCAAAGGTTCGCTTGTACTAAAAAGAACGCGGTGCAAATGTACCTTTAAAAGGATAAAAATCTTGAAAGTAAGTATTCTTGTATTCTTAACATCAGATAGATTTTCATATTTGTGCATATTTAAAAGTTTTATTCTTGATATAAAGTCGTATTTATAGCCAAAACAAAGTGTTTTGTGTATTTTTCATAGTTTTATTTTAGTGTAAAAAGCTCCAAGCTTATATCTTTATAGCAATGCATTGTTGATCTGGAGAGATATTTTTTAATTGGCTAAGAGTTTTTAGAGTAATTTTTTTATACATTGTAATAGTTCATTTATTTTTGCTTTACATGCCAACTTGAAGTTTCAGAATAGTTTTTTTAATCTACTCATTGTTTTTAATGGATAAAACATTTTAATTGCTGTTTTATTGTTTGAAAAATCCACAAAAAACGAGCGATTCTTATAAATTTAAATGTACATTCATCAAATACACTGGAATTTTGATTTCAATTTTAATATTTTACAATACATCAAACATTCTAAAGACTGGCGTTTAAATAAAAAAGGGAACATTCGTCAAGCAAAATATCTTTGGTGTTTCGTAAGTCATTCTAGAGATAATAATGTATCATATTCTTCGAAACCTATTTATTAACATGCAGTGCTACAATCATTAGAGGGGGGTCATGAATTTCCTACAATTGTAATTTTTAATTTCTGTAAAATTAATTAATATATTTAATGTATTGCATTATATTTTTTTAGCTCAACGTGAATGAAATTCGGAATTCTGTACTGTTGACTTTGGAAACCTGTAAGCATGATGATTATTGTGAATGAGTGCAACACACACAAGTTAGAGTGATTGAACAAAATAAAGAGTTTAAATGCATTTTTTGCTATATTACTTATTAATATCAGTGGTACTTTTTGCGTGAGGCAAAACATTTATAATTTTCCTGAAATTTACTAAGTGATTATAATTAAAGTTCCAAAATTCTATTAAAAAAAGAATCACTGATCAGAATGACGTCAAATTTGAACGGAACATTATTGAAGTAGAGGGAAAGCGCATGGCATAAGAAAACAGAGTAATTCCATATTTTATCAACAGATGGCTCTCTAATTGTCAGAATACGTAAATGAGAATACTTGTCATGCACCCAGCTCATTTAAATTGTTATAAAAACGCCGAATACACGACTTTTCCTCATTTCACGTCTGAGAATTTAGAAATGACTGCCTCATTGAAGGACCGGGATTTGCTTGTAAAGCTTTTTTGCACGAATAATGACTGTGTACAAATAACGGTGCAGAAGTTCCGGACACTCAAAGGTATGAAAAAAGGAGTTGGTCCGATGATTGCCCAGGGCCTGGAGAAAATTATTCAAAAATTTGAGAGAAGAGACAGGTTCTTTTCATGTGCAGTCTGATATAGGGTTGATTGATTGAATATTAACGTCGCACTGTTCAGCTACACGAGGGCTTTTGGCGACGGACCACGTAATTTTGAACCATAGTCAAGTGACATGGACGACACCTGAGCTGGCACCCCTCTCCCAACTACCACACCACTCCAACGGGAGGATGTTTCAGCTCTCGACAGATTTAACGTGCATAGCTGCCCTACACGGTGGATCTTTAGTGGTCCTGGACTCGAACTCGTGACAAGGCAAGCCACGATCCGATACCTATACCACTCTGCTACCGTGACCACAATTGGTAGAGGGAGGAAAAGAATTAAATCGACGGTAGTGGCCACAGCAGAGCAAGAGGAGTCGAGCGGTGGTTTGTAACCATGCATAGCTCAGGGAATTGCCTAAACACTGGACAGGCCTGTGAGCACCGTTCATAAAATTCTACGAAAGATCCTACATTGTTATCCATATAAAATTAGCCATGTGCAGGAGTTGCTTCCTTCTGACCTGCCTGAGAAACTTTTGCTTTAGAATTTCTTGCTCGCATGGACCATGAAAGACCCAGGAAAGTTTCGTGGTCAGATGAAGCCCATTTTCATCTGACAGGATATGTCAATACACAGAATTGCTGAATATGGGCAACATAGAATCCACTCGCAACTCAATCATTATCACTTCCTCCTGCAAGGCCACTGTGTGGTGTGGGTTTAGGGCATCATTTATCATAAGGCCATACTTTTTCGAGGGAACGGGTGCTTTTGGTTCTGTTACCGTTAACAGGACCTTGTCCGCCGCTAGGTTCTGGTCAGTGCTATGAGTGTCTTTTACGCAACCACATCATTCTAGATCTTCAACATCGTGATTGTGTGGATTGGATCATTTTTATGCAATATGGTGCTCCTCCCCACATTGCAAATCTAGTGAAGCAGCTACTGAAGGGGCATTTTGGAAAAGCTATAGCCGCCATTTTCCTACAGTCTGGCCACCTCGATCACCTGATCTTAATCCGTGTAACTTTTGGCTGTAAGACTATCTGAAATATGTTGTGTGCATTGCTCCAATTTCACACTTAGCTGAATTGAAATCACGCATTGCGCAACACGATCTAAACGTGACCGCGGAGACACTTCGATCAGTCGTGAAACATGCTCTCGTTTTTCGATTTAAACTTGTTGCAGACAACGATAGACAGTATATTGAACATGTTTTACGTAAGTCTCGCGAAATTTAGAAACTGATTTAATGGACGCTTTTTATACGGTTTTTGGCATCAGGATAGTTAAAAACCGATGATGCTTTTTACGCGGTTTTCGGTCTCGGCACAATTAAAAACTGATTTTTACCATGCGATATGATATGACCTTACCGTGGTGGGTTGTCTTCGGTAACTAACAGTATATCACTTGAACAGTCATGTATACTGAACAGCTCACTTGGTTTGTAACTTAAACCTCAGGTGTTTAACGATTCACTGTCATTTCTAATTAAAAAATTTAAAATTATGATGCTTGAAGCGCCATCTGTTGAGAAAATGTCGAACTATCTTTTTGTTATTCCATACATTTTCAACTTTCTTCAATAATATTCCGTTCAAAATTGACGCCCTTCTGATCAGTGGTTCTTTTTTATAGTGTTTTGAAACTTTATTATAATCACCGTGTATATATCATTTTTGACACTGTCAGAAACATCGAGATATCTAAGTGATAGTTTAATATATTTCTCATCAAAAAAATCATTTTTTTAAGTTTTGCCTAAATATTTTTTATTAACAACACATATTAATGTATTGAATTAGTTATTTTTTATTAGACTTCAATTCCAAAATTTCAGTAAAAAATCCATACATTTGTTTCATTCATTTTGGACTCAGTCAGAATTTTACTTGAGAAATTTAAAATTCGAAATCAGTATTTCCAAAATGGTGACGAAAATACATGGTCAAATGTGTGAATACTTAGTCTTAAATTAATGTGGTTTTTTCTTGTAGTTTTTGTTTATTTAAAAACTTACAGATATATATTAACATTTTTCTTCAATAATTTATCACTGAAATTGTTTCTATAAATACTAGAGAACACATTTTCTTTTACTTATGCTTAATCTATATGAACAAAAATTCTCAGCACTACATTAAAAAAGAAAAGAAAACACAAAATATTCTTCCAAAATATCTTTAAAAAATTATAATTATGAAGGATTTCCAAAGTTCAATTTACATCTTTCTGAGAGCCCATAAACAATATAAAGCATTTCATCATCTCTCAGACTCCCAGAATTTGACAATTAAATTAAATTGCATTATTTTCACTTAATGAATTAGTATTCAATCTAAATTGAGCACTAAAAAAATTACATTCCATAATACCTCTCGCTGAAAACAATTGGCCAAGAATCTAAAATAACTAAAGCTATCCACAATCGAGACACTTTGCTGCATTAATTTGTGGGGAGAAAAATATTCAAACTTTAATAAAAAAAACTCTCAAATACTTATATCTCATATTAAAACTTATGTATTTCACTTACCAGCATTACATTACTGTAGTTTTGATTTAGGCTTATATTTTCATCACTTTACTTTCGTTAAATAAAAATAGGAACTTAGGGTTCATTTTAGTATTACCTGGGCTTTTTCTGAAACATGTTTACAGTTTAAAATAATAATAAAATGACATTGAAAGCAATTAGATAATATAAAATTAAGTATTTCTTATTGTGATTGCTATTTTTTGCGAATTTTATATAATTCACTAGTATTGGTAACCTTAATTTTCCTTCTTTATATGCATTTCATTGAACGGTAATACATAAGGGTTACCTAAATGAAAAGTAGACATGCGCAATTGTGTCAGAATGATTGCAGCTATAGCAGCGCTACCGAACATGGATGCATAGGGAGATATGAGGTGTACACCGCATACGATGTGCAATAGTGAAAGCTATACGTGGTAGAGGAAATACATGTTATTCATGGATGCATCCATATCGGAACAATGCGTGGTCGGATTTATGGCTTGCGCGGAATCTGAACTGGATGCAGGCATGTAGCAGTGAATGGGACAATCTATGGCGAGCACTGCTTAAAAACTGCAACCTTAAAAAAATTCCGTCGAAAGTGTTGGAACACTCGATGAACAGTCCTGGATTTGTTCCTTGAAACCTTTCACACTTTTTACTCTTAAGAAAGCATTACGTGTTTCCTTTTGGACAATTAGGTTGAGGTAGATATGCAGGAATTTCTTTAGATTCAACCACGATCTTTCTACGGCGAATGCATAGATCTACTGCCGAAAAGATGGGCGTTAGACGCATATGGTGATTGACTTCGATTTCGAATAAGGGTGTTCTTTTTATTCAACTTGTTTACTTTTCATTTGGGCAACTCTTATACATTTAAATAATGCTCTTTTGCTTCAATTAGGACCAGGTATAAAATGAAGCAATAAAACAACGTAATCCTGACATTTGATCAGGAGCGAGTTCATTTCGATTAAAGTAGAGCTTGATGCTATCATGTCCTATAATTGTAATTTTGGGGAACTATAGATTTTAACGTACAGCCACAGCTGGTCCTAATAGATACGACGAAACCAGAGTATAAATTCTGCTCAAACTGAGGAAGATCTCTCAGACCAACGACATCCACCTTTAATGGATCCCGTCACATGTTACCATTAATGGTAATAAGGTCGCTGATAGACTGGCCAAAAAGGGTAAGGCAGTGTTTCTCAAACTTTCAATACTGGCGACCCAATTTTCAATTAAAATTTTTGTCGCGCCCCCCCTTGTACAACAATAATGTACTTACGGCAATAAAAATGCACTTTGACGCTAAAAAGCTACAATGCGATCTCAATTATAAACTGTATATGTATTAAATTTTGTATATGTTACTTTTAAGTAATATATATATATATATACTAGCTGTACCCTGCCACGCGTTGCTGTGGCTCAGTCTTGTTTAACAGAAAGGACATATTTTCAGTATGTTAAATAATTTGCATTGCACGTATGATCTTTTATAAAAAAATGTATAAATATATATACGAAAAACTTTCCTAAACTGATATTTATAATTTGCTAATCAAATGCTTGAAGTTATTACAGCTTATTTTTGTCCTTATGTCATGTTATGAACCTCTCTCTCTCTCTAAATTTATTTACATTGTCTTTAAAGTGGCGACCTCAAGTTTGAAGATAAATTTTAAATGGCTCCACTCTGGATTCATTGAGGGAATTGGGTTAGTTTTACAATGCTTATGGATATTTTTATTAAATCAGAGGTGTGTTCACAAATGCACATTTATTCAAACAATGTCACTTGGAAACATGAATTGTATTTCCTGATGTCATATAGGAAATGTTTAGATTCTGCAGTATATCTAGCAAGCAAAATTTGTAATGGCTCTGTTCTCTGAGTTGAGGCAGTTTAATTTTTTCAGTGGTACAAAACATTCCTTTGGTTTCTCCCTTAAATTCCAGAACATTGCAATAAGGATACACTTCCATCATTGTGTAAATGAGAACATGCTGCCTGAACCTAGAATCTTCCACTGGGTTGTACCGGAATGCAAGTTGACTGTTATTGTGTGATTGCTCACCACAAAGTCATGTTTGAAACAGATGTGCTGTTTTTGGTTAACATCTTTCTGATGTTGTAAAACACGAATGATGTGCTCGCAAATGAGCTTCCTCAAGTCTGGCTGCATGTTGCTTTGCTGCGCCCTCAGCCTGTGTTTGTGACATTCTTTGTCTGCTTTTCTCGTTTGCTGATATCCATTCTTTCTCAGTTTGATGTGCAATTACACTCATTGTAGTACTTTTGCCTTGTAAGTATGACAACCTAAGTTTGATTTCCCGCAAGGCATTATTTTTATCTAGTGAAGCCAATTGACTGCACTTAAAAAAAAAAAAAAATTCAAACAAAGCATATAAAATTTCTTAAAAACTTAAAACTACACTTAAAAAGAAAAGAAAATTGAAACAAAAACATATAAAATTTCAAAACATGAAAAAAAAAAAGAAAAATCAGGAACAAAATGAAAAGGAAAAAATAAAAAATGCTAATGAAATATTTAACTTTAAACATGCATCAATTGACACAGCTGAAATTCAACGCAATGAGAGGCTGAAGGTATTTTGAATCGAATACGCCAGGAAAATTCCAATATAAACACGGATTTTGCAGCAGAAAACTACAACAAAGTGTTGATAATGATGGGAGTATTTTTGCAATTCACAATTCAATTAGTATTAGTAATTGTTTTTAACAAAGTTAAGGGCCTATCTTTAAAACAGAGTGGCTTATATCTAGACACAGACAGCTTTTCACATGGACAATCATTTGTTATCGGTGTACTTAAATATTAGCATCACCACAGCCAAATTACCGCCATGCAAATTGCAACATTTTCCCTCCATTTCTTTTTTCATAAAAAAAAAAGCTAGAATCTTTATTGTTAGATATTAAGGTACAATATACATGGCACCAATTTTGTTACACGGATGCTAATACATAATTACTGATGTGTGTTACAGAGCAGCAGTCACCAATTGGTGATGCATGAAAAATTTTGGATGGTATGCAGAAAAATTGGGAAATTATTTATACTTTTATGAAGATTCAGTTTAAAAAAAAAAGATGAACAACAAAACAACATATTACGGAACACGAATTATTCTTTACTAAAAGCTTTTAGTTACTGAAATAACTAAACAAAAAAACATAATTCCTGAGGTTAGCGATTTTTGGTAACCTCAACCATTTTTTGGAAAATTGTAGGCAAAACACTTCAGTTTGTTAATCGTTGCTTTTCATGAAGCTTATTTGGTTCACTCCTAGAAGAGCCCACACCCTTGACGCGAATTACTTTGCTTGGCGATAATTGCGCCATCTTGATAACCCTACTTTTAAACACTACATACGACAACCCTAACTATTTCTTGCATTTTCATATTTTGTGGGCGCGCATTTCGAATTTCATTTTGTTGTTGGTCTCCGGGCTGGTTGCGTGTGTGAGGGAATCTAATTTAGAATTTTTTACTTTGTTGAATGCGAAAGATAAGAAAGAATTGATTGAATGGTGTATGAAGGAAGGATTGATTGCTTCAAGTTATGAATGTCCTAAATGTAATGATCAGCATGATGTAACATGGTTGGCAATAAAACACTTTCTTCGAAACCGTGCCAACCACGCCGAATGTATGTTCAACAATTACCTCGCAGAATAAATATGGCGGCGTTCACACGATCATTCGCTTAGTGATGAGACCTTTAAGACTTTTTTAAAATCTGTTGTAACGCTGTCCCCTCCACTCGGAAAAGATCAGCAGTAAGAAAGTAAGTGCTGTTTTTATATTTTTTATCTCGAAGGTTTAATTTCTGTATTGCTTACATATATTTTCATTATGCATCCACCTTATCCCGTTATATTTCCTTGCCCCCATTGTTGCTTTCGCTTGGCACCATCTTGTTCTGGCATGGTGCCTTTTTTGGTTTGTCGCCAAAAGTGTGAGCTCTCCTAGGATTTTACTGCTTATTTTCAGGGCATAGAAGATTAAATAAAGACGTAAATATAGCTATAGTGCTCCACCACATAGAGGTCAATTCTATTAGTGAAACGCTAATTATAAAGTTATACATTAAGTGGTTCATGAAGTGTTGAAAAATGGCAACTACTGCTCTAAAGCAGGCACAGCAGACAATTTCTGTATATATACAGACAATGAAGCAACACAAAATGTCTACTCATAAGCATTGTAAAATTAACCCTTTCACCTTAAGAAGAGTCATTTAATTTGTTTTCAAACTTGGCACCTCTTCTATGGAGAGAATGCAAATAATTTTAGATTCATACCATGACAAAAAAAAACCAAATTAACTTGGGAGTACCCCTGTTAACAAATTACAAATGAAATAAATCTGTTTAGAAAAGTTTTGTTAATGTATATTTCCACATTTTTTTATAAAAAAAATCATACCTCAAGTGCAAGCAGTTAAAGATATTAGAAATGTGTGCTTTCTCTTTTCTTTCTTTTTAACCAGACTGAGCCACAGGAAAACATGATTGGGTACAGCTAGCTAGCTATAACAAACTTAAATGATAAAAAAGCTATCAAAAACCAATTATTAACAATAAATTATCATTTTAATAAAATCACCAAAAAAAGTTGCAAAAAAAGGTTCTTGGGTACTGTTACAACTATATCAACCCCGATTTTGTTTGCATCATACACAGTGAATTGGCAATTAAGTGCTAATGTTGCCAATATGGTTGCGATAATACATAAATATCAAAACAAACACAAAATATACATCAGAAAATCTTAATTTTTCCATTTATATTTCACAGTAACACCAAATAAAATTTTGAAATTACACAAAATAGATATTTCCTGAGTCTAATGTTATTGCCCCAACTATTAAAAACTACAATAACTATTTCGTTGAAAAATTCACTATCAAGTGCAATAAAGTATTATTATTGTGCACAAACAGGCAGAGAATGTTCTTCCCTTATTGAATGCATATTGCAGCATTTGGCGATGTCTTTTGATTTTAGGTAAATGGCTGACTAAAGAAAAAATATAAGTACCATAAAAAAATTATATATTGATTTAATTTAGATTCATTGGAGAAAAATAAAATATACCGTAAAGTCCGACATATAGCGCACACCCATACTTTCAAGCTGCAATTTTTAAATTTTAGGTATATTCGCTATATAATGTGCACCCCTTTTTTACGAAGAAACCTGAAATGTACAAATGCTATGCTGTTATGTTTAGAAGCGATTTATTCAAGGTGTTTATCTAAGCAATTGCAAAAATAGTATACTTTTAGAGCTACCACCTTTTAAGTTCAAAAAGAAAATGTCATGTCTTTTAAATAAATGGTATTTTGAAATATTTAGAAGTTTAACTTTTTTATGCTCATTTATTTTTTAATTTTTAAAGCCCTCATTTTTATACCCAGTGTATAACTCACACCTGTAAATTTCGATCTTATTTTTTGTGTTCAAAGTGCGCGTTATAAGCCGGATTTTACGGTAGGTGGAAGATTTTAATCGGTATACTACTCGCTAAACACATACATAGTGTACAGAATTAAATTTAGTATTTTTTATATAAAAATTATCCAAAGTAAATATTCTGTGCTTAAAAATAAATTGAAAAATGATATACAATACGAACAGTAATTGACATAAAAAGAGCTGAACTATCTTTATCAACGCAGAAAGTAAAATTTGAAAAATAAATACAATCTTATGACAACCTGCTTCCTCAACATGTATTTGAGCCCTCTGTCTGTTTTTCTCATTCACTGATGCTTACTTTAATTTGATCAGCATTTATCCCTCGCACTGCGTTTGCTTGGCCAGTATGATGACCTAAGTTCGAGTTTCTTCAATACAATTTTATGTACTCAAGCCGATTGACTGCAGTTAAAGTGAAGGTTTAAAGAAAAACATGTGAAGTTACAAAACAGCTCTAAGTAGGCCTTGTATCCGAATTCCTTTGTGGCCCTTTTTCGGATATGAGCACCATGTAAGTGGAATTGTAATACATTCGTTGGGGCTCCTGCATCATTGATACAGCGGTAGCGCTCTACGTACCCTACAAAAACAAACCATAATAAATTCCAGTAATTTTTTTTAACAAATTACTAATGGAATCTGTTTAAGAAGATAATAATCTTACAAAGCAATAAAAAACAAAATAAGGTGCAATATTTTGATGACTCACAATCAGAAAATCTTAGTTTTAACATTTGTATTTCAATACTACCATCAAATGAAAGGTACTTACGTATTATCGCAACCTATTAGCGATATCGTATAAAACGAAGCACGATTGCCAATTCCGCGCGTACAACATGTGCGAAAATGGAATGGCCAACTTTGCGAGTTATCATTAAAGTTGGCGATTGTTGCGATACTACGTAAGAATCAAATGAAGTTTAAAAAGTTGTCTAAAAAAAAAAACATATTCCTATTAAAAACTCCGTCGATTAATTTCGTCACATTAAAATATCTCCAAGTGGGAAAAAAATATTGTTTCCAAACATTGAATGTTATATCGCGGCATTTGGCTACGTCTGTTTATTTCAGGTAAATTGTTGACGGAAACTATTTGGTAGAAAAATAAGTAGCGTACAGAAGTTAATTATGTTAGTTTCATTTTCGCTTAATAAAGAAAAATAAATTTAGCTTAAAATTACAGAAAAAACACGATGTAGAATTTAATCAAAGTTGTAAACATCCCACGAGATTGCTATCTGACTGTTGCCAAACCTACAAAACAAAATTTGAGTTCTTGAAAGAATAATTTTAAAAAAGATTTATTCGAAAAAATAATCCCAATTACGTATCAAAGGACAATAAATAGATAAATATGACAACTCATAAACATAACCATAGAAGAGTTATACAATAATTTGGAAAAATGTAAGCGTAAAGTTTAAATTTTCGCATTCAGAGCGAATCGTGACGTCGTATGACGTCATAACACCAAAAAAATCACTTAAAAATTAAATTTAAAAAAATTTAGAGAGAATTTCTTGAAATAAAAAGTACATAAGATCCTGACCAGAGACAAATGCAACGTTGTGTCAATATTTCAGAATAATCCATGCAGAACTTTTTGAGTTATGCGCGCATACACAAACCAACACATTTAATCAGAGTTGTAAACATCCCACGAGATTGCTATCTGACTGTTGCCAAACCTACAAAACAAAATTTGAGTTCTTGAAAGAATAATTTTTAAAAAAAGATTTATTCGAAAAATAATCCCAATTACGTATCAAAGGACAATAAATAGATAAATATGACAACTCATAAACATAACCATAGAAGAGTTATACAATAATTTGGAAAAATGTAAGCGTAAAGTTTAAATTTTCGCATTCAGAGCGAATCGTGACGTTGTATGACGTCATAACACCAAAAAAATCACTTAAAAATTAAATTTAAAAAATTTAGAGAGAATTTCTCGAAATAAAAGTACATAAGATCCTGACCAGAGACAAATGCAACGTTGTGTCAATATTTCAGAATAATCCATGCAGAACTTTTTGAGTTATGCGCGCATACACAAACCAACACAACATTTTTATATATATAGATATATATATTTTAAGAAAATTACTTAAAATATATATATTACTTACTTATATATATTACTATGTTATTTTTTCTCTAATTTTTAATTGAAACAGATTGCAAAATGATATATTTAATTAAAGATATATTTCCTTCAGCATCCATTTCTCAAAGTACAAATGTCATTAGAAAAATAGTCTAGTCTATGTTGCTCTCTATCATATCCATCACATTTGGCATTATCGGGTACGTTTGCGTGAGTATGGGCAACCTATCGAACGTCTGCACAAAACATGTAAAAATGCTTTTCCTCGTACAATTCCAGTCAGTTTTGATCAACTCGATACTTCTATAGCTACCGAATCTACCTTGAATGTACATTGTAATTGTAATTCACGGTATTTAAGTATTTACGGCAGTAGATTAAAACAAAATCATACATACATTTTTAAGTCGTTAACGAGTATTCGACGATAATAAAGAATCAACAAGTACACAGGCGAACGAGCATGGTTCCGAAAATTAAATCAAGGCGATATTCTCAAAAATACTTTCATTTTGGATTTACCACTACTGAAGTAAATGATGGGGAAAAAGCCCCAGCTCGTTATGTGTTAAAACTTATAAATCTGAAGAACAATTAATTTAAATTTAAAAGAATTATACCTGCTTGAAAATTGTTTATATTTTCAGACCTCTAGAAAAATTGAACACCCCTGAGACTTCTTAAACGTCCTTCCTTTGATGGGGTGTGAAATTTAGGAGAGTGTGAGTAAGAAATGTAGTTTATTCATGGTACTGAAATACTTCTCATCCGGGATTTTCTTTTTGGTGAAAGATGGGAATTACAAATAATAAAAAAAGGCCGATGGTATCTCTGTCTCCGATTGCAATGTAAGACTATGTTTTTCACCATGGTTCAAATTATGTGTGCATTTACAATTGCAAATTCACACAAAATCCTCAACCGTTTAAAAAGGAGGTAAGAACATGAAATTTTTCAGTAAGTATGGGAGAAATTATTTTAAGATATATATATGAAGAAATCTTAATAGCATACAGAGTGTATTTATAAAAAGCAAACATTTAGGGGGGTTTTGTGTTCCAATTAAAATATAATAAATTTTGGAAAAATTTTAAAATTGAAAATCAAAATTCTTTCCATTTTTCATTCATCCATTATTATTATGCTTAGTTACATACAATAAAGAAATGTGTCCATTTTTGAAATGTTTTGTGCAAAAAAGTTGACCACTTAAAGGGTTAAGGTAAAACGCTTTGTTGTGAATGCTAGATATTTTGCCACGAAACTCCACTTGCGTTGATGTGAGGATTACCTAAAGAAAGATACATCCTTAAAAATCAACAAGATTTTTATGCTAATTATTCTCAATTAGTATTGATTTTTTGCAATAGGTGAGGGAAGTGAGTCGTCGGTCTTATTCTGTATTAATAATTATTACTAAAGATATTAATCTAATGTTTCAGACTAGTAGTCACCAAATTTTAGAAGTTTATCGACCACAAAATGTATAATTTTATACTTGGCGAACCACTAATATGATTGATCACTATGTGGCGAATCACTGTAACTGTATTGTCACGTCTTTACGTCCCTATTTACTTTTCCATATCGCTGAAAAGGAACATGAGAAGCAAGAACTAACCAGCAATGCAATTCAATATCAACAAACGGAATTATCATGGCATCAATTTACCATGGTTGTCAACTCTCCCTTTCAAATGTCGATGGGAACCCTTGTAAAAGCAGCTAAAATATCACTAAGGTCAAAAGGAAATTAGCTAAAAATAGTTGCTAAAACTTTTTTACAAAATATAACCCATATTCCATTATATGCTTTGCTGCTTATCATTTTTTTGAAACTGAATTTTCATAAAAATATAAATAATGATCCAATTTTTTTCTGAGGACCATCGAAACATTTTCATGAACCTCTGGTAGGCAACCACTGATATAGATAACAACTCTGTGCCTTAGACTCGAAACAAAAGTCTCCTAATCTGCATCTGGATACACGAAAAATTTAAATATAAATTTTTGCAATCATTATATTTGAAGTAACATCAACACATGTAAATGCTATCTTCCTTCCTAAACTCAATTTACTTCACTTTAAATAATGGTTTTATTTTGCGTATGCTACAGTTTCGTTACATATAGAGGTTATTCAAAGAAACAACGAATAGAAAGATATTTCCCTTTAAGCTTAGTAGAAGATCGTGAAAGGAACCCGTTACAAACTCTAACCAAAAGTGACTTGCAAAAATTAAGTTTAGAATTTTATTAACTCAAGATTTAACGCAAAGAAACTCAGACACAATATAATTTTTACGAGACCTCTTTTACCTATCTTAGGATCTTTTCGTTCGTGCCAAATTAGCACTTTGTGCTAGAACAACTCTACTCCATAAAATGAATGCCACTACTCGATAGCATATAAATAGTCAGTGAGATAGAGATCAGTTATTATGTGGAAAATATTGCCATGCGCTATAGTACTGCTTGAATTGTAGTCGCTTATTCCTGAATTATTATCGCTATTGGAAGATATTACAAGATTTCTCGTTGGCTAGGTTCAGAGAATGCATCTCATTAAAGAAAAGAACGCATCATTTTCTTACTATTTAGTGTCTTTTTCATAAACATTTAACTTAGTTTTAACGTTTAAGGTATCCGACTACGTTGGGAACCGTAATTTTAAAAAAGCGCACAAATGGATAATTTTCATGATATTTAGTGTCATTTAGATTAGAATACCAGTACAAAATCGTTTTAAGGATATTTTGACAAAAAAATTATTTTAATTTTGGCAAGTTATTTATCAATCGTTTTAAGTTAATTTTGGCAAAAAATTAACTTAAAATAATCTTTTTTCCAAATGTTCTCCTTTTGTGAAAAAATGGTTCTATTATAATAATATTTTGCCTGTATCTCTGCTCAGACCACTCTACAGAGGCTCAACTAGAATTTTTGAAAAATTCACATTATTTTCAGTGTTACCACCCATTGAAATAACTATTGGCATTTTTTTCTTAAAATTGCTCCCCTCTGTTGTCGTAAAATATGAATATATATAAAAACCCACTTCTAAGTTATATATTTCAAAACTTCTACTTGAGTCTCTGTAGAGAGGTCTGAGCCAGTGGCGCACACAAGGGGGGTCCGGACCCCCCTAATGCCCTTGATTTTTTCCGATTGATTATAATTCTAAGTATATAGTACGTAAAATTTAATTAAGTATTTGTTATTAATGATTAATTTTATTATTTAAATCTAATTATTTATTCAATAATTTGTTTTTTACTGTGTTTTGTTCCCGAAAATCGACAAAATCAAAAGGAGCATGTTACAAGAATGGTGAACTTTCGACCCCGGACCTCCCCCTTGAAAAATTCCTGTGTGCGCTACTGGTCTGAGCTATATACAGGCAAAATATTATTATAATAGAACGATTTTTCACAAAAGGAGAACATTTGGAAAAAAGATTATTCAAAGTTAATTTTTTGCCAAAATATTATATTTAAATAAATTTTTTTTTTTTTGTCAAAATGTCCTTAAAACAATTTTATGCATATATTCTAATCTAAGTGACCTAAATGTCATGAAAATTATCCATTTATGCGCTTTTGAAAAATCACGGTTCCGAACGTAGTCGGATACCTTAAGTTAATAAAGGTGGATTATTGCGATTGTCTCTTTGTTATCCTTTCGAGTCTGATTCCAATGGTTTCTTAATTCCTATTGCGTTCGGATTTCCCCGTGAACTTCAGCAGTCAGCGAGATACCCACCTCAACCAACACGTGGAGAAGTTACCACGACAACTTTCTCCAGGAACAGAGCCTAATGAAATTTAAATTAAATAAACTTTAAAAAAATATTTCCAAGAGATTCACTATGAGATTAACTTTCTGCTCTATTACAGCTTATCCTGTTTTTCGCCGTGTTGGCCATTGCGTCTGCCCAACGACGTGTTCAACGGCCGAGAATTCCCATACGCAGAATTCCAATCGGACTTCCAATCTTTCCCGGACACAGATATCACTTTGCCGATGGTGACCATAATGCTGCTTCCCTCAGTGGAGCCGATGTCGCACGTTACAGTAGAAATCAGTTTACCAGATGTGGCTATGGAAGATTTGGAGACTATCAGGAAACTGAGGTATCTGGACTATCCCTTGGAGGTGCCAAAGTTGGACTGTACTCCCGAGAACGCGATGGACAATTACCTTATTACGGATAAATCTTTAAGGTACGTATTCAAGAATTTGTTTACTTAAGGGGACATGGTACGATTTACGTAAAAAATTTTAATTTAAGGATTTTCAAATTTTTTTTTTGGTTATGTATGATTTATTTAAAAACTTTATGCGTATGTATGAAGTAAAAAAATATTTTGTGCTCAAAATTTTATAAAAGCTAGCCATTAAATTTTTAAGGAAAAAACTTGAAATTTGTGAAAAGATTTTAAAATGCTACTCCTACAAAAATTTATGTACACGCACGAAATTTTATTTACAAGCACGTCAAACTATGTATAACAAAAGATGGTATGGATTTTGTGGTAACATGATTAGTATTCCTACAGTATTTCTTTGTATGAATGCTTATTGAAAATTCCTTAAAAATGTACAAATTCTGAGTTCAATTATTTTTTAAAAATAAGTATTGCTTTGATTCAAAAATGCTTACCAACTTTCGTAACATATACTGTTAGCAATAGGTAAAAAATTCAAAGAATTAGGCATAATAGAACAAAAGCCTTAGCATTTTAAATGAATACTAACTAGTTGTTTTATCTTTCTGAGATAAGTAAATTTAAAGTTTTGATTTTCCAGAAGAATGTGAATAAAAACGAACAGAAAAGCAATCATAACTCTGCGTTTTTTAGGTTTGGAGCTTTCAAATTTTGTGAGGTTATAGAAAAGTATATAAAAAATAATTTAGGCTAAAAAAATTATATTTGATTCTTTTGGCCGATTTTTGTCAATAGAATCGTACTGTGTCCTCTTAACGTTAGATGGTTCTTCATCTAATATATATTATAAATGTGAAAGTTAGTGAAAATCTTTGTGGGTCTTTCACGCAAAAACAACTGAATGGATTTTAATGAAAATTTACAGTAATATAGCTTATACATTAGAATAACACATAGGCTATAATTTATACCATAGGCTATAACTTATAAAAATTTGTAAAAAGTGTCCAAAATATAACGATATTTGTCAAGTAAGAAGGAAAAAATTCTGCCATCTGCAAGCAAAAAAGCTGCAAAAAAGCCCACGTCAGCATATATCTATCTTTTGTTTGTGAAAAACTCTTTTTGTGTTTTGGCTACGCAAGGTGCTCGCTTCTAATTAATCCTGTGATCAGAATAATGCCTATTTTTTATTTCAGAATAAAACTAAGTTTTGAAGGGAGAGGTTGTTATAAATCTCTCTTTATTTTAATGTTTTTTTTTATGATTTTATTATGCACATTAGGTAGTAAGAAGTTGATCTATTTTCAAAATAACTACTTTTATCGCTTCTGGTACTTAATAAACTTTCTCTTTCACACCACATCATTTGGACAAACTTTCATAATTTTTTTGTGGTTAGTAGTTAATTATAACGCTGTAATTTTAATTGAATATGCAGATATTGCATTTTTAAGTATAAAACTAATTATAACCACTGCACTGTATTTTTTGCAGTGAGTGAGTGAGTGAATATTAACGTCACACTGTTCAGCTACACGAGGGCTTTTGGAGACGGACCACGTAATTTTGAACAATGATCAAGTGACGGGAACGACACTTGAGCTGGCACCCCCTTCTCCAAACTACCACACCGCACCAACTTAGCAGGAATATTCTACCAATACTTAGCTATAATATTCTTTGAAATCCACTCTTCCAAGATATATGGCAGCACGGGTTCTATGATGAGTATTTTAGTGGGGAAGGCGAACAGTTTTGTAGCAGATATTGCGTTTTCAGCGGATTGCAAAGATTATTATTTTTGTCGCAAAAAAATAGTTAATGTCAAAATTTAAGTGTCTTATGATTTTGTCTGTTAATGAAGACCTTGGAAAATGATTTGACTACTTATTTTAAGTGAACGGTGTACATAATTAATCTACAGTGGAATATCTTTAATTAATTTATTAGCTCTAACGGATTAAATTTTCCAAAGTGGAGTATTTTGTTTATGTATATCCCTTAATTTGTACATGTAGTGATCCAAAAAAAATATTGTATGAAAAAAACTGCAGTAAATCATAATGCGGGTGGATAAAGTATTAACGTGCATCTTGCCCCTACACGGCGGGTCTTACAAAGCTCTAATAAAGCTCGAGCTACGAAAGTAGCTAGGCATTTGCCAACTTGACTCTATCTTTAACATTTCGCTATGTTTTTCATTGAATCGCCATTATAATTTAAGAAACGGCGTTGCTTGCGAATATTACAATTTTAAAATAAAATAAATACAACAGAAAGTAATAGTAATGTATTACACTTTCAGATATAAATTATTTACACTACTTTAAGCGTTCATTACGCAAAACTTTTAAGAATGTGTTACTTTTGCTGAGCAGAGATCAGCTTAGGGAGGTATTTTGAAAAATCGACCCTCAAGAGTGTTACGAGGAATTATAAATTTAAAAAATCCTTTTTATCGGCTATTAGATCTACATAGCTAAAATTTAACAAAGGTGTTTTTTTCTTTCTTTTTTTTTGTTTAGCTGAGATATGTAAAAAGCTTTTTTTGTTTAATTTTCAATGCACATAAAATTAATTCATTAAAAACTTCTTTTTCCTTCAATCTGTGTTGTTTAATTTTTCAGTTGACCCGTGCGAAGAACGGGTATAACAGCTAGTACTTTTATATATTTGCTTTAAAATACAATTAATATTACAAAAATACAATTGTCTTTCCTTCCGTATCAGCCTCGAAAAAAAAAACGTCAAGTAAAACGTAATTGTACTTTTTCGCTTCACCAGCGCAAGCGATAAAGTCTCCAAAAAGGATACAACCGACACCAATCGGAATATTCCAGCTGGTAAACTTTTACCACCCCATTTTCAAAACAAATCGAAGCATTTTTTTATCGGTTACGTCTTTTTCATAATACCTCAAAAATAGATGAAAAATTCAATCAGAATGTTATCGAAAATAATTCCTGCTAGTCGAGGTTTGGCTGCGGCAAAACGGAAAATTACCTTTAATTTAAAGGGCTTTTTTTCTCATTAAAAAAACAGAAATTTGACTGCTAGGATCAGAATTCCGAGCGGTTCTTTTACTTTCTAGTCAACAATTTGCTAGTCCTTTATCGCTTACAAATAGAATTCCATAACAATTAATACATTACTTTTAACTCGTTATATGTTTAACTGCCACTTCAGTAAAATAGTTGCAATTTAGCCAATGACAATATTCCCACTCTTTCAATCGAGTAAAGCAAAAAAGTCACCAAAAAAAAAAGAATATTGCTTCCAGATTCACAAGTATAATTTTAAATATTAACCAATATAATTTGAAAGCTAACAACAAAATAATATTTAATATTGAAAAAATAAGTATAGTTAAGAGTCAACATAAAATATAAAATAATAAATTATAAATACCTAAAAATATAATTATTATTTGTTGAACAACAAAAGGAAATTTTATTGTTTAAAAAAAAGAATGATACAACCGTGTACTATATTTTTTTACTTATATACCATAAAGTTATGTTTAGAATCCATAATATTTCCAAAACATATCACAGCAGTAAATTAAATTTAACATAGATCAAGTTTCTTTTTGAGATAAGTTCTGATATAACGTTAAAAACAAGTCTTTCTGCAATGTGTGTTTACAGGTTAATCTTAAATAAAAAGGAATATCCATATTTATTTGAAAAAATAATTAAATAGTCAGCCTCTTTTGCAACACTACACTGGTGTGCAAAAATTAAGGACGAGACGGTTTTTTCAATATAACTTTGTACAAAAGCTTTCCAAATCAACACATTTAATACCGTAAGATCCCCAATACGTAAGGACATGTGTAATATGTAAGCAACACTTACTAAAAGGGAAATCAGAGGGATAAAAAGAAGCTTGATTGAAAAAGTAGCATGGAGCGCAATGCGACTGAAGGCCGAAACATCCCTGTGATGGGTGTTCAGCAAAAAAGGGAGTAGTAGTAGGGGATATGATCTCCCCTGACTGCTAGGCAGGTTTCACAGCGTCTGCCCATGCTGAGAATGAGGGTGTCAATGAGTTGTTGAGGCATTGCTGCCCATTCGTCTTGCAGCGCCAATCGAAGCTCCCGAATCGTTACTGGTGGTAAGGTACGAGCTGCCAAGCGTCTGCCTAGAAAATCCCATACATGCTCGATGGGATTGAGATCCGGAGATCGTGCCTGCCAATCCATACGTTCAATATCTTCACTCTCTAAGAGCTGTTCGGCAGCTACTGTGCGATGACATGGTGCATTATCGTCCATGAAAAGGAACTGCAGACCCATAGCGCCTCTAAAAAGACGCACATATGGAAGAAGAATTTCGTTACAATAACGGGTCCCGTTGACTGAACCTGCGTCGAAGATGTGAAGGTCTGTACGACTACCAAGCATGATGCCTCCCCAAACGAGAACACCGTGACCTCCATACCTGTCCCTTTCAATGATGTTCGAGGGATGATTGCGGCTTCCCCGCTCTCTCCAGATGAGTATGCGGTGAGAATCGCTACTCAAACTGAATCTGCTCTCATCTGTAAAGAGTACTCGTCCCCATTCATTGTCTCTCCAATTCCGGTGTTCCCGGCACCACAGAGAACGCCTTCTCCGATGGGCAGGCGTTAAAGGTACACACCGTACAGGGCGTCGTGCAAACAGACCACCACCGTGCAGTCTTCTGGCCACGGTAAAACGCGATATCGGTCATCCAGTCAGTCGCCTGTGTCGTGTGTCTAGCGATTTCTCCCGCTGTCTGTCGCCTGTTTCTTCTGGCTTGTAAGACAATGTACCGGTCATCTGCGGGTGTGGTTCCTCGTGGACGACCACTACTGAACCCCCGGATAGCTGTTCCTGTAGTTTGAAATTGTCTCCAAAGTCGTGAAACGATGCTGTGAGCAATTCCAAACTCTGCAGTCACACTTGTCACACTGCGGCCTTCCTCCAACTTCCCATTGATTCGACCTCGGGTAAAAGCATCCAGATGGCGTCTAACAGATTGATTATTCGCCATTTCTCGCTGAGGCAGCAACTCGGTGTGATTTTAACTGCTATACGGCGTGCAATCTCTTTGCCAGAAATACTGATCTTACACCGACAACATGCTTTATACTACTCAGACACTCCCCCATTACGTCTACCTGCATATCTGAGCATGTGCTACCGTACATCACCTTACTTAATCTCCTGATTGGTCTTTTTGTCCGCTCTGTCTCTTCGTTCAGCTGATATGCTAATTTTTCGACTTCGTCCTTAATTTTTGCATACCAGTGTATATTGATGTAAAGCAGGATTTTCAGCCATGACTACATTACAAAATAAAAATTCAAAAATATTTGCACTCAGTTATTCTACTGTTCCGACTTAATTTAAGTAATTTAAAACACACAATGGGCTCAATTTATGTGACGTCAAGTCACATGATAATGGTAAAAACGTTTTCTTAGCCAATCAGTTCAAAATCTCATGTAATGTCTGAGTCACACGATAAAAGCAATCACGTGTTTCTAGCTAATCAACTCTTGCGCTTTGCTGTTGCCAACTTTTGATTTTTTCAGAAACTTTCTCTTAAAAACTACAAGTTTGTCAATAATAATAATGCACATAGGTAGAAAAAGCGCATTTTATTTAAGGTATTCGACTACCTTAAAATCATGATGTTTTTAAAAAAATTAACATTTTTTTATGATTTTATTTTATAGGCCATCTTATTAGCTTTATAAAAAAATACCAAATTTTTTTTATTTTTTATTTTCTATTCGCTAGAACAAAAACTGAAAGCGTTTTAGTAAAAGCAGATGTCAGAACTTTACATAAGATGTCAAACTTTAAATGCGTTTCACTCGAACTCGAAATGCGTTTTTTTTTTTGTTTCGAAAAGCTCAAACTGGGCAGTGATCACTGAAAATTTTTTTTAAATAATTTGCTGAAATTTTTTGTGTATGTTTTTATAACACTAGAAATATTTTAACCTTCAGATTTATCAATCACAGTTTTATTACAAAATTTACAGTTCTTTATGGGAATATAATCACTGTTTTTTTACTCAATTTCATATAATAACTAAGATAAAGTGCTTTAGTTTTTGTAAAAATTAAAATATATTTTATCCTGAAAGCCATTTCAAAAAGGAATAACATAGCAACACATCAGAATTGAAAAAGTAGTGATGATTTAGTTTTCTCTTCTTAATTTGAGCTATTTTTTTCTTAAAATGTACTAAATAAATCTAAAAACCACAAAAAAAATTTCCATATCTCTAGTTTTTTTAAGTAGTCGCAAGTAGTCGAATGCCTTAAATGTAAATGCAAGAAACAAAATTTTTTTTTATTTAAAAATCCTTTGAAAAAAATTGATTATTTCCAACATTTGAACATATTTATCCGATTATAAAATCTGAAATTTTACCCGTTTTTCAAATAGAACAACAAGTACAACTTGACGTCTGTTTAGAATTGAATGGTGAACACGTGTTTATCTTTATCATGTGCCAGTCATAAATTGAACACATTGAAGAGTTAATTGAAAGTCAACCATCAGCAAACTTCCCACTAGCTTCATATTCGAAATAAATAAAAATTATTGCTATTTAATTTTATAGCAGCCAGAGAAATGGGTTTTTTTATTCTTATTTTCAATTATTTTGTAATTACTCTGATTTAATAATTCAATGTTATACTTTCAAATTTTCGTTTATTTGTATGTAATAATTAAAATTACCACACATATATGCATTTCAATAATATTGCGAGCAAATGATAATAAAAATGTTAGAATTAACTTTCGTATCTTATGCAATAATTCCTTAAAACCAATTAAAGTTGGTTTTTTTTTTTATTTTTGGTTAAATAATACGCAGGTCTTTGAAACTTTTCTCACATTTTACCGGTAAGAGGGCTTTAAAAAGTTTGAAAAATGCTGCTGCATGCTATTATTTTATATCAATTCCATGCAATTTATAAATGCAGTTGTACAATATATGTAATGCAGTGCGTGTCTCAATCTTTCAATATTTTCGACCCAATATTCAATCATAATTTTCATCCCTCCTTCAAACAATAACAATGTATTGAATTCAATAATACTATACTTTGACGCTAAAGCTACAATACGACTTTAACCTCTTAAGTGCCACTGGTGTATATAAACGTTACGCAGAGCAAAAACGTTAGTTGCCCCAGACGCATATATACGTCTTTCCGAAGTAAAATTATTCCGAAGGCTTTGGAATGCAATAAAAGGACCTTGACAGTATTTGCGAAGGATTTACTTAGTTCAGAGAGTTTACTTATTTATTCCATGTCTCCCCCCCCCACAATACATCACATACGCACCCCTACATGGAAAAAGGTGGCATTGGGGGGCGAATTGGATAACTTTTCATCAGCAGGAAAGGGATTAATTATAAACAGTATAAATTATTAAGTTAAGGGTTAATTTTTGGATACAAGTTTATACTGGTACTTATTAAGCTTGTTCTTAACTTAGTATTGTTAAATTAATTATCAAATACATCGTGTAGTACTGATACATTATATCAGTGTAAATGTGTGTTTTTTTATTATGTCATAATGTTCCTATTTGTTTATTCTCTTTCAGTAGAGTAATACATTTTTTTAAATAATCTCTTATTTTCGACTTAGCTCGCGCCCCCCTCGTAGAGTTATCACATCTCCCTTGGGGGCGCGCCCCACTGTTAGAGAAACTCTGATGTGATGCAGTTATTTAAGGATTTATTATCAACAATTTCTCATGATAGAGAGGTATAAATGTTTTATGGATAAGCCTTTAAATAATGTAGTTTAAACAAAAATTTGTTAAAACGTGTTGTTTGTGCGATTTAAGTAAACAAATACCACCCTCTTTTTAAATATGACTTATTCTTAGCATTAAATATTCAATTTAAATCAAAACGATTGTGTAATACTTGCAAACGAAAACATCATTCATTGCTGCATTGTGAAAAAATTCTTCAAAGTTATTGAAAGTAAAATTTACCGAATTATGGAAAGTTCTGGAAGATAACTATCGATATATCGGCAGCTTTTTTACATTAGTGTACGTCATTGCCGGGTGATTTAACAGTTTGAAGAAAATTGCATATACTATACTTTCCACTTTTAATTCTACATATAGATGTGAAGAGTTTTTTTTATACGAAATATATTTTGAGACCACGAAGAAATTTATTATTGGAATATATTAAGGATCAGGAGTAATTCAAAGTCACAAATTATACCCCTGATATTGTAATATTGAGTAAGAGTTTAGCAGGGACAAGGTTGCCATTGAACTTTAATTTTTAATTTCATTATATTGCGGGAAGACTTATACTTTAGGTTTATTTCTTATTTTAATAAATATTCTTAAGAGATACATAATATATGCACAATTAATTTTTTTTATGTTGAAGTTATAGTTATATTTTATGTTACTTAATTTTATATTAATAAATATCTTTAGATGATGCATAATTAATATATAATAAAACTCTTATAATCTGTATTTTTGACCTCTATTCCAAAACTCTGCATTAATTACGTGGAAATTGAGTTGTTTCAAATATTTCCTACTGGGTGGTACACTGAATCCTATTGCTATATTGGTTTGGCACTCCACAGCTATAAGGTTGTTGACCCCTGGTCTATACTAACAAAGAGCCTAATTTTCCAAGATTGTATGGATTTTTTAAAAAGAATAAATCATTTTTAAAATAACTATTTTCTATGTTTTAATTATGCATATTTGTTTAATTCAGATATAAAGAAAAAGGAAATGGAAAATCCCTATTGAATGTTGGAGAGCCTGGAAACATCTGGAATATATAAAAAGACATGCTCTTATTAAGTATGAGTTTTATTGCTTGAATAAAAACCTGGATTTATAGATTTTCTTGATTTTGGCTTTTAATTTTCCATTCAACACTATCATTTCATCTAGATGAATATCAATCAGAATGTTCGTAGTCGTGGAAATAAAGTAAATATACATATTAAAAGATATCATGCACACATGCAACTAAAAAATTATTTATTCATGAAAAAGCTCTAGCCTTATTTTTAGCTTTCTCAGATAACTCGAGTCCAATTGTGAGAGACCCGATGTGTAGAGCACCTAGATGTGTGGGGAGGGGGGAAACACTCGACATGATTCAAATCTCCAATCTATTTATTTCAACACTAAGAACAGACACAATTTCAACTAATAATCTGAAGAGAATGTCTCAATAAAAATCGTGAAAGTGGAACAACGACAGTAACACGTAAGCGATTCCTCGACTAACAACCTGGATCCTACTGTTAATTCAGGATCTAACTTTAAATCTGATTAAATCTAATCTTAATTCAATCTTAGTGAACAATCGTCACTTTAAGGTTTCCTTCTATTAATAATCAAAGCTCTATAATTCAAATATTATACCTTTAATATCAATCTCACCTGTCTGGAGTATATCTCCGCTCTTTCTCCTACTAAAGCTAGAAAACCTCACTTATTTATAGTGAGTTAATTTACATATCACGATTCTCTTCTTATGAAGGGCTGGTTGTGAATAACGCGAATTGATAGCCCAAAGATTTCGCAAGAGGATTAATTCGAAGGTTGCTTATGGATCCGTCACACAATTAATACACATGCACATAAGATTATTTAAGTTCTGAAGGATTTCATTTAAAAAAAAATTAAATACAGTCGGACTTCTATATAACGAAGTCGCTAAATCCCGAAAGAAAGTTCGTCGTATGGAAAATTCGCTATGAAGAAGTTCATCTTTCAATTTTCTTCATAAACCACACAAAAATATTTTAAATTCATAAACACTACATATTGAAAAAGTAATTATTCACACCTTTTAGTAAATTAATATATATTTATTTTATATATCTTACCTATATAAAAAAAAGAAAAAGAAAGAAAGAAAAACTGCAAGGAAAATTTCTTGAAGCCTTTATCCAATTCCTGAAGAATTAAATTTTTTTCATGGATGATCAAGCACGTTTTGTCATTTTTGAGCTACTAGAAACGAAGTGACTAGCACGGCTGATCAACACTACAAATGAACTTAGACTAGTTAAAGGATATTGGGACACGAGACAACTCCCCTGTGGGTGAAAGGTGATATCGAAGATGTTTCCTGTGAACTGGACAATGTTGGTTAAAAGTTGCTCTTCTTGGATGAAGTGCCTAGAATACTATTGCTCATGGCAGCTCAAGTTTTATGACCACCTAAAATTTGTTAAAAGCGTGAATAATTTGAAATGTCCTGAAATACTTTAAATATAATAAGAAAAAAATTGAATCAAAGAGAAAAAGTTCGTTTTATAGAAAATGCACTTCGCTATTGAAGGGTTACTTTACGGAGAAAATCGTGAGATGTCCTTGGTTCTAGGAAAAAGTTCGCTGTATAGAAAAATTCGCAATATAGAGGTTCGTGGTGGTTCGACTGTATATATAACTAGCAGTTACCCACCCACTTCACTGGGTATTTCATGATGCATAAATACATACTGTTTATATATCTATACTAGCCGCGCGTTACCCACCCACTTCGCCGGGTATTTCTGTTTATATATGTTTACTGTTTATATATCTATACTAGCTGTGATATGACTGTTCTTCGCACGGGTGAATTGAAAAATTAAACAATACAGATTGAAGGATAGATAAGTTTTTTAAATGAGGTTATTTTACATGAATTGCAAATTAAACAAAAAAAAGCTTTATACATATCTCAGCTGGAAAAAAAATTAAGTTATAGGTGTATTATATCAGTGTAAATGCGAATTTAATTTTTATTATGTCAGGTTGTATTTTGTTTTACTTTCAGTAAATTAGTAATTTTTAAAAATAATCTTTTGTTTTCGACTTCTCAATAAGTTCGCGCCCCCTCGTACGGTTATCACGCCCCCCCCCCAAAGGGGAGCTCGGCCCACAATTTGAGAAACGCTGACTTAAACCTTATTGGGAAAACAATGTGAGTCAATGTTCCTTCCTACATTCCTGATTATTGGAGAATATTTTGAAAATTGGTCATTCTATGTTCATTTTTTGTCAAAATAATGTAATTAAATTTTTTTTATTGTAATACTATTCTTAAAACAATTTTATATACATTTTCTAATCTAAGGGACACTAAATGTCATAAATATTATTCATTTATACACTTTTGCAAAATCATGGTTCCGAACGTAGTCAGATACCTTAAATGTATTCCACTGCATTTTGGTCATTTTTATGGTAATGTATTCCCTCAAATTTAATTGCTATGACATGTTACCATTTGAAAGAGATGATAAATTTCGTAGTTAATTGTAAAATCGAAGTCTATGAACAAAAATTTAAACCAAAATTTTTTTTATTTTTCTATAAAACAAAAAAATTCATTTAACTTAAAACAGTACGATAAAAAAAGGCAATACAAATTATTTTAAAGAATGATCCTTAATCTCTTTTCTAGGAGTATTTCATTTAGTCTGTGATCTTGAATTTTTTTCTTCTTTTTGATCATAATTCATTCTCCTTAATACAATTTTATACATGTATTCCAATCTAAGTGACACTAAATATCATGAAAATTATCCATTTTTGCGCTTTTTTAAAATCACGGTTCCGAACGTAGTCGGATACCTTAAGGTATCCGACTACGTTAGGAACCGTGATTTTAAAAAAGCGTATAGATGGATAATATTTATGATATTTAGTGTCACTTAGATTGGAAAATGTATATAAAATTGTTTTAAGAATAGTATTACAATAAAAAAATTATTTAAGTACAATATTTTGACAAAAAATGAGCATAGAATGACCAATTTTCAAAATATTCTCCTTTTGTGAAAAATTACTTCTATTATAATAATATTTTGCCTGTATATTGCTCAGACTTCTGTACAGAGGTTTAACTAGAATTTTTGAAATATATAACTTAGAAGTGGGTTTATCCATGTCTTGCGACAACAGAGGGGAGAAATTTTAAGAAAAAAACGCCGGTAATTATTTCAATCGGTGGTAACTCTGAAAATAATATAATGTGATTTCTTAAAATTGCTCCCCTCTCTTGTCGTAAAATATGAATAAACCCACTTCTAAGTTATATATTTCAAAAATCATAGTTGAGCCTCTGTACAGAGGTCTGAGCTATATATGGGCAAAAATATTATTATAATAGAAGCATTTTTCACAAAAGAAGAACATTTTGAGAGAAACAAACGTTATTCTAAGTTAATTTTTTGCCGAAGTATTGTATTTAAATCATTTGTTTTGTCAAAATGTCCTTAAAACAATTTTACACATGTATTCTAATCTAAGTGACACTAAATATCATGAAAAGTATCCGTTTACGTGCTTTTTTTTAAATCACGGTTCCGAACGTAGTCGGATACCTTAACCGTTTTGAAAAATAACTTGTATGAAAATTCTTCTTCAACATAATAAATGTATATTTTCTTCAAAATAATACCGGCATTACCAATAAAAAATTATCTAGGAAAATTCAACCCCCCAAAAAAAAAAACTTTTTTACATGAAAAGTTCTCTGGGGTAATTGCAAAAAATAAAAAGAAAAAATATTACGAACAATGAAATTGTTTGCTTTTGCCAAAATAATAAAAATTGAAAGTAAGCATCTTTATTGAAAAATATTACGTGAAACACTGATGTACTGTAATCATCGATTAACAGTCTTAAAAGCACTTTTTATCAAATATTTCTAAAAAAAATCTAAGACGTTCAAGCTACTACTAAAATATTCAGAGATTTAGGTCCAGAAAAAACGGAAAAGCAAACACTTTTCATTATTTAAACTAATATAAGAAATGTTTCGTACAAAATTGTAAAACTAAAGTTTGGTTTGAAGAAGTTAAAGGTTTTCTTGCAACTTAAAAAGTATATATGAAAAGAAATCTTTATAAGAAAGCTAAGAGCATTTATATAAATGTGTTTGAATTTTTAAAGTAAATTGAAGGCTTGGCAAGAAAATTTGAGGCGTATTTTTATATGATGCAATCTATAAATAAGAATATTGTATAAGCATTAAAAAATATGTAGGAGCGCAAAATAAAGAAAAGGAATCCCTTATTATTTTTATTTCATTTCTTTATTTCTATTACACCAGTTTTACGAAAAGTAACTCTTATAAAAGTCTTTTTTTTCCATACAATTTTAAAGATAAAAATTATTATTCTATTTTTCGCATTTAATAACATAATAGGGCAAAAATGGTTTTCTTTAAGTAAAAAAAATTCTACAGAAGTCTCTTTAAGAGTACAAACAATTACAGAACATGAAAATCAACTGTATAGTTAAAACAGAATATTTTTAACTACTTATTTAACAGTAATAAAAATATAAATATCATTCTCTACATGCTTCTATACTATGCATATGATATAAAAAAAATTCTATGCATATATATTTATTTTCATTTTGTTTCTCTTCTTTTTTTCAAGCCTTGGAAATTATATTTGTGAAATCTTCATTCCTGAAATATATCTTCTATAAAATATGATTGTGTGTGTATGATATAAGAATTTTTATTTATTTGTAAGAGTTAGAACACACACACAATATATTAAAAATATATTGTCCACAAGAATCTTGAACTTTGGGGCCTTATTTTGGACCTTTGTAACAACAAATAATATAAAAACAAATTTAAGTCAATTCTTACTTATATATAGAGATCTACAAAGAAAAATGTTATTTTAGTTACTTTTATTAAATAATTATAATTAATATAAATATGTATATGCATAAGACAGAATCACAAAATTAAGTGGCAAAATACCTTTTAAATTAACATTAAAAACTTTTTAACCACATTAAATTTGTAATTGCCTTTTTTAATAAAAGCTGAATATAATAGGTTAAAATTTATCTTAAAACCATTGTAAAATTAATGCTGACGTCTAACTAGCATATGACTATTTAGGTTACGTTACATCTTCATCAAAAATTAAACAAAAGCTGCTTTATCCAATGGTGCTACCATCTAGAGGAAAAATATCAGCTGAAATATTCTCTAAATCTATAAGTTTTAAATTAAATTTAATTAATGAATTAATATTTGAAGAAACTGTATTAACATCAAATGTCATCAACTACAAGTGTAAAAAATGTGTTTGAACTTGAGTGGATGAATAAAAGTATTTGATTAAAGATTGAAAATTTGAACAAGATATATGAAGATATATAAGAAGAGTGTCAACTAATAGTAGGAATTGAAAAATAAAATGGAAATTCTTGATAAGGTTTAAAATAGGTTCTTGAGTTACTTGTTTTATAGGAAAATTCCTTTCTTGCTCGCAGGATTTATCTTCTTATCTACGCAAATTTTTTGGTAGCCCGAGTTTGAAATCCCGATGAGATATTTCTTGTGTTTGTGTGTTAATTTTTCTTATAAAACCATCAAAAACATAATTATTAGCGTTGATATTTTAAACTGTATTCCTTTTTCTAAAACAGTGAGAAGTTTAGGAAATAATTCCTTGTTTCAGGCAAGGGTATTCAGATGCAGTTAAATAGATAGTTTCACTCTGTATAAGTTTCATAAAATTTTTAACAGGTTTTCTGAAAAACTTGATAGTTTCAATTTGCATTGATGTTTTTAAATGTAAAGTTTTATGGCTCTTCTTCTTCTCTTCTTTTGAACTAATAATATATATTAATATATATTCTCAATAATTGTTAATATTTTTAGAAAGTTGTTTTTGTGCTGTGTTTATAGTAGCGTTTCTCAAACTGTGGGGGAGGGGGCATAACTCTGCAAGGGGGACGTGAGCATATTGAAAAGTTGGAAACAAAAGATTATTTTAAAAAATTATTAATTTACTGAAAGTTAACAAAAAAAACATTCTGACATAATAAAAAAATAAAATAAGAGACTAAAATAAGTTAGAGGAAGTATTCAATAGCTATAGATATTTCCTTTTAAGCCTCTACAACAGTGTTTCTCAAACTGTGGGGCGCGCCCCCTGGGGGGCACGATAACCTTACGAGGGGGGCGCGAGCATATCGAAAATAAAAGATTTTAAAAAATAATTAATTTACTGGAATGAATTAAAACAAAATACTTTCAGACATAGTAAAAAATGCACTTTTACTCTGATATAAGTTATAGGCGATATTAAATCATCAAAAAAAAATTTCTTCAATACTTAATTAGCTATCTTTGATCCTATAACCAAATAAAAAATATTTATTTAACTTACTGCAATCTCATGATGAGAGAGTTTTTATTACGTTTTCTTTTTTAAAACTAACATTCTACTCTTTTAGAGAAAAAACAGATCCCAGATCCAGAATCGAAAAAATTTAGGAACATATAAAATTCATCACTGTCATTATTTTTGAAATACTGCATATTATAGCTGTAATTTGTTTGACCTTCTAAGTTATTGGTACAATTAGTTATGACCCCTCTCTTATGTGTTTATTTCTTATTTAAGGAAGTTGTAAGTACATCCATGTCATTAAAGAGACTTTTGCCAGATACGGTATTAAGGGTTCTTCGAACCCAGGTGCCCGAATAAATTCCCGCAGATGTATTTCTCTGTTGCGCTTTTTTCATGCAAAACAGTTTTATGATATTTGGAAAACCACGGAGAGCACACACTTTGATGGATTACTTGGCCAAGACTTAGACCAAGATGAGTATTTTCAAACATATATAAAGCATAACAATTGTTTTCAGCAGTAACATACATATTATCATAATAAATACACTTTTTACCCGGAAGTGGTCGCGCGGGACACACAGATCACGAAATTGTTAATTCTGGCAAAACTGTTTATTTGTTACCAAAGAAAAATTGAAAAGTCCTTGAAAGTAGGTAAGTAAACTTTCTCTTAATTAAATTATTCACTGGAATAACGATTTGTATCGAGTACAATAAAATAATTATTAAAAAAAAAGGATTGGGGTGACTCAATAACCTCGCTCGACCGTATCGAGTGTGCGCCTGCTCCCAGGTTAAAACATGTTGAAGTCTTTTTGCTTTAAATATTAAAAATAATACAATTATTCTTCATCGGAATTTTATATTATTGTTCATTATTTAACATAAATTATAAATGCTAATTCTGTGAGGCTTAAAATTAAAATTCGCTTAAAGCTAATTATAATTTGAGCAATCATTTTTAAAAAAACATTTTACATTTTTGTAAACATCGTCGCGCACTTACTGTTCTTGCAATACAGCTATTATACCAAGATTGTTTTATTTTCTTATAAATAAACTCCTGCAAAGAGCGGGTACTTCGGCCGGTATACTTTTAATGTATCAGTGCTGCACAGAGTATTTTGTAACTAATTAAATTATACCAAATTAAGAACAAGTTTAATAAGTATTAACGACTTCCATGGGCTTGTCTTGCAAAGCAAAGTTTTTATAAGGAATGCTTATGATTAGAAATTGACCCTCTGAGTTATTTTTCTATATTTAGCAGATATCCATATTTTGTCTTCTAAGCAGTCACCGCATTTTGTAATATGCTCAATTTAAAAATTAGAGAAAGGAAAAATAACATAATAATTATCCTATTACTTACTTAATTAATTTTTTGCTTAAAGGTAGTATTGAAAATTTAATACTTATGCTATTAATTTGTATGGTTTATAATTAAGATCTCGTATTGTAGCTTTAGCGTCAAAGTGCATTATTATTGTATTTAGTGCATTATTAATGTATAAGGGGGGCGCGATAAAAATTGTGATTGAAAAGGGGGGCGCCAGTATTGAAAGTTTGAGAAGCACTGCTCTACAAACTTGTCTATACATGCATGAACGTATATTTGTATAAAAAAGTATCTCAGGTATCAAGGTGACTGTACGCGATGGTCCCAGCCTTCGACTGCCAACTTAGCGCTCCGAACAGCTGCTTCTAATAACTGCTGTATCTTTATAACGCCTTTTTGAATTTAAAAAAAAAATCTCTTTACACTAACGTATTCTAGAGATGTTAAGGAAGTAATTTATGAAAGAAAAAAATCGATTTTTTTCTTTCATAAATTACTTCCTTCCATCACATATGGGTGATGTGTTAAGTGTATTCTTTTAATTAATTTGTAATTAATTATTCAATAAACATTTTGCTGTCTTTGTTGTACATATTACTTTATTTAACATTGAAAATTATTAACGTATTCTGTTTTACATTGTGCATTATGGTAACTAAAATTCTTTTAAACTTATTTTATCATTAGTGTGTTACTCAATTTTGAAATACAGTTAAAAGTGTACAGTAACAAAAAAGATTGACAATCACTGACTTACGATATTTGTAATTCCTCAAAAACTCATTTATGTGTAGCGGCTGAAAGACATTAAAATTCATTCAAGAAATTTTAAGGAAAAAAATATTTTTTATGAAATCAAATAGTAAATTTCAATCTGAGATAACCAGCCATTAATAAGATCTTAAAGATAAACAAATATATCATCAAATATTTTTCATATTATTTCTAAAATTAAAGTAACTAATCATCCTCCTTTTGGGAGGACAGTCCTCCTTTAAGAGGTTCTGTCCCTCCTGGAAATGTGTCCTCCTTTTCAATATTTTAAAACTGATTTGTTAATCTCTATTCAGAGATTTACCTAATATGTTTCCAATATATCGAAGTATGGTCTGAAACAAATATCACAGGAAATAACAGTTTTCAATAGTGGTTTTTGACTTCATTGCAAATACACTCATGTCCATAAATTAAGGATAATGAAGTTCAGGCAAAGAAAGAGACAGAAGCAAAACAAATTTGACTTATTAGTAAAGTCTATTTATTAAACAAAAGGTAAAGGGCAAAAAAGATGCTATATGTTTGACATAATTAATAAAAATTGCGATTTTTACTCCCTGAAGCAAATTTCAAAAAAGAACCTATTTACAAAAACAGTATAACATGATTAGTATGATGGTTCATAAGGAGTATGTATCCCGGACGAGAGATGCAATACAGGCCTTACAACGCCTAGGCATGCTGAGTATCCAACTGTCAATCTGATCTTGGGGAATATAGACAGGTGGGAGGGGGTTGACAGGCTATAATTCGTCGGCCAAGCATATCCCACACATGCTCTATTGGATTCAAGTCCGGTGAGTATGCTGGCCAATCCATAAGGGTGATATCCTCCGATTGAAGGCATTCGTCTACAATGTTTGCACGGTGAGGACGGGCGTTGTCATCCATAAACAGAAATTCAGCCCCCATGGCGCCCCGAAACAAACGTGCATGTTGTTCCAGAATGACATCCCGATAGATGTGGCCTGTCAACGTTACACTCTGAACATGCAGGTCAGTTCTGGAACCAAGAATAATTCCTCGCCAAACGAGCCATCCTGCACCACCGTAACGGTGTCGTTCAATGGTGTTCTCTTGGTGGTAACGGGTACCTGGCGCTCTCCATATTCAAGTCCGGCGAGAATCAGACTGCAAACTAAACCTGGACTCGTCGGAAAACATCCCACAAGACCACTGTAGGGGGGTCCACAATGCATGCTCTCTACTCCAGGTTAATCGCAGGCGACAGTGAATTGCGGTAAGTGGAATACATCTGACAGGCCTGCGAGCATATAGACCAATGTGCCCTAAGCGTCTGTACACGGTCTGCCTTGAAACTGTCGTACCGGTAGCTGAAGAGAGCTGACGAGAAAGGTCTGATGCTGTGCTCCGTCTGTTTCTTTTGGCAGTAACTGCCAAATACCGGTCCTCATTCGGCGTTGTAACTGTGCTGTAACATCTACTCACATTACCATCATCTTGGAATCGTTGCCAAAGCCTGGAGATGATACTCTGGGCGATTCCAAGTTCCTCGGATACTTCCAGCTGGGTGCGTTCACATTCCAGTCGTCCAATAATTCTACCACGTAAAAAATCCTCCAAATTCTTCCTTTGTGCCATAACTATGCGGTTATTGCACTGAAAGGCTTTTAAAGCGTTTGTGAACAATTTTACTTCTTTGCCACCATTCCTTATATACCCCTCTCTTACACTCCCGTCATTGTGACGAACTATCCGCGCCATCTGGTGGTTTCCTGTAATTTGCATATTCTTCTTCAAGATGTGTGTGATAATTCTACAGGTGAAATTTTTATTTTAGAGTTCAATTTCTGTGTGATTCTGAATTATCCTTAATTTATGGACATGAGTGTAAATTGGTCAGATATGGGAAATTGTGTTGAGTTTTCATAGAAAGAAATGCTTGATATTAAATTTCGATGACAATTGTCTGTTTGAAAAAATCAGAAGACTGAATGCACACTTAAATTCTAATAAATTGGAACAATTGGAAAATCAACATGCTGAAATTGATAACAGCTGGATACACACAAATACTTAACCATTTCAAAAAGGAACACTTTCTATAAGATAATCCATTTATTCTTGTTGAATTTATACGTTGCGTTGCCCTGGAAGTAACGCAGCAGTTGAAAGAGTTTTTTCAGTTGGTAATGATTTTTCGATAAGTGAGAAATCAAGATTGAATATTGATATTTTATAGCTGCAGTACTTAACATAAGGATATTGAAGGATATTTTTTGCTTCAAAATTTCCCATGTATTAGAAAATTATATTTTGACAAAATTGTTCAATCGGAAAATACTCGTTTAGCCCTTTATTTACCGCATTATGATTTACTGCAGTTTTTTTCATGGAATAATTTCTTTTGGTTCACTATATTGAAAATTAAGGGATGTACATAAACAAAATACTCAACTTTGGAAAATTTAATCCGTTAGAGCTAATTAATTAATTAAAGATATTCAACTGTAAAATTAATTACATACACTGTTCACTTAAAATAAATCGTCAAATCATTTTCAAAGGTCTTCATTAACATACGAAAAATATAAGACACTTAAATTTTGACAAACTATTTTTTCAGGACAAAAATGATAATCTTCGCAATCCGCTGAAAATGCCGTCAGCTGAAAACGCAATTTCTGCTATAAAACTATTCGCCTTTCCCGCTAAAATATTCATCATATAACACGTGATGCAATATTTGTTGAAAGAATGGATTTTAAAGAATATTCCTGCTAAATATCGTCAGAATATTCGTAAAAATGGTTATTCTATGTAATTTTAAAGTGAGTGGTACTTATATAATTACCGTCGGTAGATAAAGGGTTAAGTAAATAATTAAAAGGAATGCAAGTGTAATTAGAGTATTTTTATTTAAATTAATAAAATGTTTCATATATTTACGTTACGTCGTTGTAAAAAAAGTAGTCACCTTACTAAAATGTATTAATGTAACCAAATATTTCGTAGAATACCACCTAATTATAAAATGTATCTGTAACATTATTTTGTAAAACATTCATAATTGATTAGCAATTATAAAACAAATAAAGCTTTTGAATCTGAAAAAATTGCAATTGAAAAATTTTAATTTCATTAATACTAATAAATACAGAAGGTCGTTCGCACTTTATATAGAAACTATTTTGATCGTTAATTTTTACCAATAAATGTTGCATTTTTGTGGTGATTTGCATCTATTTGATAACCATGATTCTTGAATATAGCTCTAGCTAGAATTTTCCATGAAAGTAAACTTTTTCTTTGTACTGCCATGCCAATTTTACCCTATTCCTCTTCAACCTTTCTCCCAAGTCCGTTTAGTGTTCTTGGATGCTAATTTCCTAAGGCTCGCTTTAAGGTATCCGACTACGTTCGGAACCGTGATTTTAAAAAAGTGCATAAATGGATAATTTTCATGATATTTAGTGTCACTTAGATTAGGATACACGCATAAAACTGTTTTAAGGATATTTTGACATAAAAAATTACTTAAATACAATATTTCGACAAAAAATTAACTTAAAATAACCTTTTTTCAAAATGTTCTCCTTTGGTGAAAAATGCTTCTATTATAATAATATTTTGCCTGTATATAGCTCAGATCTCTGTACAGAGGCTCAAATATTATTTTTGAAAAATTTACTTTATTTTCAGAATTACAATAAATTCAAATATTTATCGGCGTTTTTTTCTTGAAATTTCTTCCCTCTGTTGTCGACAGATAAACCCACTTCTATGTAATATATCTCAAAAATTCTAGTATACAGGTTCTACATACAGGTAAAATATTATTATAATAGAAGCATTTTTCACAAAAGGAGAATATTTTGAAAATTGGTCATTCTATGTCCATTGTTTGTCAAAATATTGTACTTAAATAGTTTTTTATTGTAATACTATTCTTAAAACAATTTACACGCTTTTGCAAAATCACGGTTCTGAACGTAGTCGGATACTTTAATAAACCCAAAGCACAAAAGTTCGTTGGAGAATCCTCAGGGGATTTTACAAGTATATCATCAAATGGGATACGCTCTATTCCTGTTTCTGATTCTTTTTTGGCTAAATAAGCGATAGGTGACTTGAACGTGTTACTAGAGTCTTTATCCATAAGAAGCTCAAATTTATTAATGACCTTTCCATATAAAGCTAGAATCTCTGCTTCAAAAATTGGTTCTAAAATATTCTGTTATAAAAGAGAAAATTAATTTTGGTTTTATTCGAGACTTTTTTGACTTTTAATTTACCGTTTTAAGGTATCCGACTACGTTCGGAACCGGGATTTTGCAAAAGCGTGTAAATGAATAATATTTATGATATTTAGTGTCACTCAGATAAGAAAATGTATATAAAATTATTTTAAGAATATTTTTACAATAAAAAATTATTTAAGTAGAATATTTTCAAAAAAAATTAACACAGAATGACCCATTTTCAAAATATTCTCCTTTTGAGAAAAATGCTTCTATAATAATATTTTGCCTATATATGTGCCAGTAGAAAACGCGATGAGCCCGTCACAAGGTGAGATTGAGCAAAAGTTGATTTTCGTAGCTTAAGATTAAGAGCGGTGTTTGCCACTGTATTAAATTAGTTAATTGGGGGTTTGTAATCAACGATAGATTAGGTTGAGTTAATTAGTTACTTATGCCTGTTTGCTTAATACTCATTGCTTTCTTTTTTGACATTCACTTAGAGATTAAAGCGTTGTTGGTTGGTGTGTTTGAGTAAATAAATAGTTGATACAATGGAAGTTTCTGGTTCTGCTTTTATTCCTCCTACACCCTTAGGTAGGAAAGATGACGAGGGAGCAACTTCAGGGGTAAGTCGCTCACAATTTGTTGCATAATGTAAATGTATTTATATCTCATTACTAAGTGCATATCAAAAACTATAATAATATAGCTATGAATCTTGAGAAAGTCAAGTATCATCAATGGATGGTTTGTTGAAACTTCAGAATGATAACTATGTTGTTGAGCCAGCAGGTAGGTTACACAAAGTATCCATGCCTTTTTTGCTTGTAGGGCAATATAGCCAAAAAGCTGAATTAGAAAAAAACTGACTGCCACACCGAGACGCTTTAACTCTGAACGAAAAAATAAGCCATCAATGCAACTGTGATTTTATCAGAAAAAATTTAATTACCACCTCTTCATATTAAATCGGGGCTAATGAAGCAGTTTGTTGAATCATTGCCGAAAGTTGGAGACATTTTTCAGATATATGTGTTCCAAGTTCTTAAAACTGTGTAAAGCCAAGTTGAAACAGAATTTTTACTGGCTCCGGCATACGAAAATCTTCTCGTCTGATCTCTTTTTTTTAAAAAAACAAGGGAAGGGAAGGGATGAGAAGAGTGGGACTCTTTTAATCAGTCTCAGGTGTTTTACTTTTGTCACGAGAGCTGAAAATTCTATTAGATCGAAACTATTTTCGATAAGATGCAATTATTTGAGGTTAAAATTAAATAATTCGATTCTTTTACGCATTACTTATAAAGGAATGAGGCTTAAAAAAAGTGTAAATTGTTTAAAATATAATCAAATTTTTAGAGATTATAAGCATATGAATATAAGAAACATTTCTGTAAGAAATCTTAAGTTTTACGTTGCGAATGATATTTTCTAAAATAATAGCTCTAATTACTATCAATAAGTTGATTTATAAAGTTAAACATATATCCTTATTACACTGTACATATTTTTATAAAAATAGAACAATAAATTATATTTTTTAAAAATAAAAAATTACTTTTTAATATTTTTTATAATTTCAATATTTTTTAAATAATTTAAAATGCAAACGAGATATATAATACTAAAATTAAGTAAGTTTTAATGCGTGTGATGCATTTTATAATTCCATATATATAAATTTTTATACTTCAAAGGCTAATATTTTAGAAAAAAACATTCGCAGCGTAAAATTTACTTAATATTTATTACAGAAATGTTTCTTATTTTCATATGCTTATAATTTCTAAAATTGTGATTATGTTTTTAACATTTTGCACTTTTGGGAAACTTCATTCCTTTATAAATAATGTGTAAAAGAATAGAATTATTAAAATTTTAATTTCAAATAATTATATCTGTTTGAAAATTGTTTATATTTTTAACCCTCGAGATAAAATTAATACCCCTGAGACCTCTTAAGAACGTAGAACAAAAATTTTGGAGGTATACTACAGACCTTGGCTACAAATCCATTGGACAACGCATGCTGGTCAAGTATAAAGCTCAAAGATGCAAAACGAGCTTAGTTCATTTTTTACACTCCCGTATTGACTATTTTCCAGAAAACACGAAAGCTAGGAAGAACAGGGTGAAGGTGTCTATGATATCGAGAGAAGCAACAAGGAATATGATACGGCATCAATGGCACCCACAAGGGCGGTATTCTAGGGGTCTTGACTCCCCCAAATCCCTTGATTTTTTCCGATTGATTATAATTCTGAGTATACAGTACGTAAAATTTAATTAAATATTTGTTATTAATAATTAATTTTATTAATTAATGCTAATTATTTATTCAATAATTAGTTTTTTACTGTTTTTTGTTCCCGAAAATGGACAAAATCAAAAGGAGCATGATACAAGAATGGTGGACTTTCAACCCTAGACCCCCCCTCCCTTGAAAAATTCCCGCGTGTGCTACAGTGCGGCATTGTAGGTAGGTTATAGCATTCCAATATACTAGCTAGCAACAGTTGGATACTCAAGTAAGAGAGAGACATAAACCTAAATTGGGAATTTAGAGTTCTTCGATCAAAAGAAAAAGAGAGAAAAAAGGTTTAACCTTTTTAAAAAAATTAACGTATATATCACATATATGGAGTGTTTTTTTTTTCCAGGTATAGAAGTTTAAGTTGGCATTACTTTCCAAGATGGCGACCGATTTAACAGCTGTCAAGTGATTTATTCTCAGTTTGGTTTGGCAATTCATCAAAACGATCATCAAGCAAGGCGTAGATTCGTCGAATGGGCCCAAAACGAGATTGTCGTTGTTCCCGATTTTCATAAGTGAATTTTGTTTAGCGATGAAGCGCACTTCTGGTTGAATGAATACGTCAACAAACAAAACTGCCGCATTTGGAGTGAAGCTAATCCACAAGTGTATGTCGAAACACCGTTACATCCAGAAAAACTGACTGTTTGGTGCGCTTTATGGGCTGGTGGAATCAGTGGTCCGTACTTCTTCAAAAACGATGAAGGCCACAACGTTACAGTCAATGGTGATCGGTATAGAGCCATGATTACTAACTTTTTCATTCCTGAATTGAATAATCATGATGTCCAGGAGCTGTGGTTCCAACAAGACGACGCAACATGTCACACAGCTCGTGCCACAATCGATTTATTGAAAGACACGTTTGGTGACCGCCTAATTTCACGTTTTGGACCTGTGAATTGGACTCCAAGATCCTGTGATTTAACACTGCTAGACTATTTTCTGTGGGGCTATGTACAGTCATTGGTCTATGCGGATAAGCCACAAACGCTTGACCATTTGGAAGACAACATTCGCCGTGTTATTGCCGATATACGGCCACAAATGTTGGAAAAAGTCATCGAAAATTGGACGTCCAGATTAGACTACATACATCCAAGCCAGCCGTGGCAGTCATATGCCAGAAATCATATTTAAAATGTAATGCCACAAGATTATCTTTCGAATAAAAAAATTCATGTCAATTGAATAATACATCGTTGTTTTATTGCAATTTAAAGTTCTATACCTCTAAAAAAACACCCTTTATAACGTACATATAGGTTTGATTACTTACAATAAATTAAAATATATAGTTTATAGTCACAAAATAGTATTTTCTTTAAAAAATTTTGCAGCAATTTTTTTTTTTTTTTTGCAAACTTATCTTTAAAAAATTAATGAGGGGGTAAATGAGGTGTTTTCTTTGATTCACAGTGGACTTTAAAATATATAATTTAGCAAAAATATTTCATGCAACTTACATTTTTTTTCTCTTTTCTCTCTCTCTCTCTTTTGTTGCAGACATGCGTTATTACAGATAAATCACGTAGAAACAGTTGATCTTTAAACGCTAAGGAAAATAGAATATTATTAAAGTTAAATACTCTATATACTCATTATTTCCTCATATCTGGAAATCTTACCTAAACTTTTTCGCTAAAAGTGAGTCTGAGCTCTTAGAAACCTAGACTACAGGGATCTGAAAGAAAAATATTTAAAAAGAAATTAACTAAAACTGTTTATTATTGAAGAAAATTAATGAAATATATATAGTATGAAAAATGTCAGCAAAAATTCGTATTATAAATTAATCTATCAATTTAATGTAACAATATTAAAGGTATTAAACATTGAAATAGTATTATGAGAAGGATACTATCAGCTGAAATGCACGTATTACTTACGTTTAGAATTCTTTTGAGAATTTTTTAGTGTTTACAGTTGTTTAAGCAAATATTTCGCAAGAGATACTTCAACGGCAATCTATGTACGTATTTTCCGAGGAAATTCAAAATACTTGTCTTTGTATACATAAAAGAGAATAATTTTACTACTTCATTAAAACAATTATATTTCTTTTCTTTCAATTTTACTGTTTTAAAAGAATTAGTAACCCAAAACACTTATGTAAATATTTTAAAAAAAAACATTCTGGTATAAATAAATATTTATTCATATCGATAGCTTTTTTTTTTCTCATTCATACTTAGTCTAAAATTTAAAAATTTCGGTATCTGTATAATGTGAACTATTAATTATATTTTTATGCATTAAGTTCAATGGCAATAGATAAGTTTTTTTGAATAAATATTAATAATATAAAACTCATTTAGAAATTTCTAAGGAAATTAAGATAATTTTTTTTTTCTAAAAATCACTTATTTTATACATCGCAATTAAAATCTTGATATTTTTCTTTTCGAAGAAGTGAATGTATCTCAATACAACCAAATATTCCCCGGAGTCAACAGGTTAACGTTGTAGATATAAATCCCGTCATTTTAATTAAATTTAATTACATTCACTGAAGTTTTTAAAAATTGTATTTATGTACAAAGTCTTAAAAATATGTCAAACGCATTTCATTAAAATCATGCGTCATATTGTTCGTTTTTATTTTCAAGCTGTTCGTTTAATTTTACTCCTCTAATGTAGCCGAAATCAAAGAAAGATTTACGTTTCTGAAAAAGAATGCGAAAAGAAATACCTCGGAAATACTGAAGATGAGCCTCTGCTTCAGAGGTACTCAACTTTTTTTCTGCTGGGCCGCATACAAAAATGTAAGCTATTTCACGCGGACCGCATACATATGATAGCTATTTCACGCGTGTCACAACATGAGGATAAATGGGAGGGGGAGAAAAAAAATACTTTATATATAAGACCAAGATAACATTCGAAATTTAAAATGTGGAATAGTGATCAAAATATTATAACTCTTTTTTTTTCCTTTTTTTAATTATTATTTTTTATATTTTGTCACTAACATTAAATTAGAATTAATTAATTCCCTCCTTCTCACAATTTCTGCATGAGTAAACGGTTTCATATGATTACCAATGATATAACAAACTTCATAGGAAGTCTTTGTTACCACTGTGATATGACTACTGACACAACAGTTTGTTGCTGTTGTAAAGATTATTCAAAAAAGCCTATTTTTATCACCTTTCGAAAAAGATCTTCGAGGAAAAGTGTCATTGAATGACTTCTGTTTATTGGTATTTTTTAAATACAGCACTTTCCTGACAAATCAAACAATTACTGATTCATGTTTGTTTTTGCCTACAAAATAGTAACCTCCCAATTGTCTTGATATATTTTCTTCGAATATTTTTCGCTTGCAAGATATGAAAGGTAGTTAAAAATTAGCTCCACCCATCAAATTGTCACTACTCCACTGTTGTCCGTTATCACTACCCGTAACCGTTCCAAAAAGAAAAAGAATATGAAATCGTACCCGTATGACACCTACAGCAAAAAGCAAAATTGATATATTTGATTTCTTGACAAAGAATTTCCCACCAATGTTCTTAAATAAGTGAATTTCTCAGAGCAATGGACCATGACCGGGTCACTTATAAAGGCTCGATGGGCCGCATGCGGCCCGCGGGCCACAGGCTCAGAAACGCTGCTCTGCTTTCTATATATATATATATATATATATATATATATATATATATATATATTAACGTCTTTACTTACCAACAATAAGGCAGTAAGAGGTAGACTTTTAAAAACACCAACGCATAAATCAATAAATTTCACCAACGCATAAATCAATAATTTTCGCCAACGCATAAATCAATACGTTTCACCCTCTCATAGTGTGCCGTTTCCGAAATCTTTTAAGAGACAATAATCTCAAACCAGTTGCTAACGGTTGCAACAGTAAAAATCAAAAATTTGTGCTAAAAATACGTAATTTATCAAAGTCTGCGTGGTGTATTCACACAATATTTTTCAGAATTTTAGATAAACTACGCAGAAAAAAGTCGATGTATTTGAAATTTTCCCTTCTATCCATAAAGATGAAATCGGGGCACAAATTTTAGATTTTCTCTATCTCTCTCTCAATGAAATAAATATTTTAAATACACTTAACACTTTTTTTATGTAGATACGCTTTTTAAAAAAAGCAATATAAAAACTCTCTTATGTAAAATCGTGTAAGATGAAATAAAAACTTTATTTAATTTTTTTAAAAAGTGATGAAAACTCAGCTATGCATAATTTTTTTTAGAAATGTGTCATTACATTTATATGTTTAACATTTATACATATAACATTTACACACATTTAATACATTTATAATACAACATTTATATTAAGTTCATACATGTTTAAATTATTGTAATAATCAAAACAAAATTTGGAACGTTTTCAAATTGCTCAAGAAAGAATAAAAATACTAGAAATGAAACTAATAAATTGTTCACTGCCACTTTTTGATAAATGCACTTATGATATGAGTGAATCAGAGATAAAACATTTATCTCGGGTAAAGTCTGTCTCACATGTAATGTAACACCATACAATGCTTCCCAAGAGCTATCGCATCGTTTATGAGAGTGTCAAAAAATAGTTGTGGCAACAAAAAGCGGACTTTTATGGACCCTGGGGCATCCTGAGAGGAGGGCTACGCTGAGAAATGGCTTTTCCTAGATCATCCCAAACATGTTCAGTAGGACTGAGATCCGGAGATCTCGAGAGATAATCCATACGGCGAATATCCTCTTCAAGAAATTCATCAATAATGTGAGCTATGTGTGGCTGTACATTATCGTTCATAAAAATGTATTCCTAGCCCATAGCACCATGGAGCAACCTCACATAGGCTTCGAGGACTTTATCCTTATAGCTCTGGGCGTTGACTGTACCCTCGTCGAAGGTTGCAGTTGTGTACGACTTGTGACGGGCTCATCGCGTTTTCAACTAAAAACTCCTCTTGGGTTCTTTGGGGCCAAAAAAGGCAAATTCTTTCCAACCAAATCCAGAAGCGAAACGTGAACATGCAAATTAGAAACCTTTTTGTTAGACATTTAAAAAGTCGGATCCAAATTTTTATGATCTCCTTGTGGTGTTTTTCCAATCCCGTTCCATGATCTCAATGAAAGTAAGCACACCGATTCGAACCCGATCTTTTTGAGTTTCGTGATTTGAGGTTGGCAGCAACTGCCATGCAAATCGAGCTAGTATTTAAACTCGGCTCATGTTAGTTTTTTTAAAAAGGAAGGAGAAACGGAAATATAAGAAGTGTGTGAGTGGTTTCTCTCTTAGAGGGAGAGAAAGGCTGGTTGGCAATGCAACTGCAGGTTGCATCACCATTTTAGATTAGAAATTAATTTTATAATATTAGAAGACGGTTCGAATCGGATGTCTCTGGTAATGTTGCTTTTTGAACTTATTGTTTTTATCGCTCCAGTAACGAGCAGAGTGACTTTATGATTGATTATTAAAGGCCAATTTTAAGAAACTGTTTTTCGTCTTCATGCCTCCTCGACACATAAATTTCACTGCTAGCTTTGCAAAATTTAAATTAGTTTACCAATAAGTGTAACAAATTTGGTTATGGGCCCAGGCCATGTACTGTGTCGAGGCAGGCTAAGCAGTTGAACCAGGCCATGAACTTTGTCTATTTAAATACTGTTCCAGTCTAGAACCTTTTTTTTATGAACTCTGTTGCTAGTACGCTAAATCGAGTAACAGGTATGGAGTTTAACAACCAGATATCAGTGTTAACTCCAAATAACTGGAACACATGGAAGCATGATATGCAAGTACTCTTAATGCATTATGGTTGCTGGCAGTTTATAATACAGACCAAGCCAGAGCAACCTGATGAAGAGGCAACATACAAGGAAAATTAGATGTACAACTTCGTAAGGATAGATGTTATACGTTGATCTATACTAACATCAGTTCAGATTTGAAAAATCTGATAACGGAAACAACTGACGGAGTAGCGGCATGGAAGATATTAAAAGATCACTTCGAACCAGTCACAAGAGCAAGGGTAATTCAACTATTAGATCAATTTTTTTGGAACAAAATACCAACCAGGGGAAGATGTTGGAATCTTCATATCTCGTGTAAAGACAGCGGCAACCAGACTACAAGAAGCGGGTCATAAATTGGACGACCTGTACATAGGCTTTCAATTAATAAGGTGGCTTCCTCAGGAATTCCAGTCTACCGTGCAACAAATCTACAGATGGAAAGAAGAGGACTTCAGAGTTGTCAAAATTGAAGCAGAGCTGATATTAGAAGCCAATCGTCTTCAGTTGATGAAACAAGATTTGGAGAAAGCGGAGAATGCTTACTTGAGCAGTTTCACTTCGAAGAAGTCGAAGACGTTACCTGGTGCTACGGCTGCAGCTCATGGAGATCCAAATGGCAAGAATGATTACCAAAAGAAAGGTAGTAAGGTATTTAACTGTAAAACTATTAAAAATGTTAAATAATCTATTAAGACTATAGGTCCGTGTTATGTATGTAATAAGTACGGGCATCTTAAAGTAAACTGTAAAGAGAAAAAGTCTCTACAAAAATCTCCTTCAACTGTAAATGAAACTTTTAACACAGAGTTTAATATAAATTTAAGATTTTGTGAAGCTGAATGTAGTCTTTTAGAACTAGATAAACAACTCGTAACTAGTTGTATCTTATTTGAGGAAAACTCTGATAAAGGTGTTTGGGTAATAGATACTGCTGCCACGAGTCATTTTTGTAATGACAAGAGTTTATTTTTAGATCTTAAGCCGATAACTAACATGAAAATGTCGTTAGCCACGGAGGATAAAAGTTGTCCCGTAGAAGGAATCGGTACACTTAGATTTCGGGTGAAATATAAGGGGAGTTTTCATGATATAACTTTGACTGATGTATTATTTAATCCTAAGTTGAGGAGGAATTTATTATCCGGTTCCAGATTAGAAAGTAAAGGTGCGCATTTTGTGGGTACTAAAGGTAAAATTAATGTTTTTAATAAAGACTGGATAAAATTGTTCTCGGCGACACGCCATGAACATTTGTATTTTTTTAAGCCAGATCATTATATTATACCAAAGAGTAAAGAAATTAGTTTTTTTTAGTGATGTAACCGCTAAAACAAAAAACGGATCAATAGAAATATGGCATCAACGCTTTTGTCATGTTAATAACGATTATTTGGTAAAAACTAGTAAAAATGATAGTGTAAAGGTCTCCCACGCTTAACTGATAATGGTAAGACTCATTGTATACCGTGTAAATTAGCAAAGTCCAAGAGAGTGTCATTCAAAAAGACGGGGGCCGTAAGATCAAAACGTCCATTGGAATTGTTGCATATGGACCTCTGTGGTCCAATGCCAACTGAAAGCCAAGGCGGTAATAAATATTTCTTGAGTATAATCGACGATTATTCAAGAAAGGTGACTGTATTTCCCATCCGAAATAAACCTGACGTATTTCATACGTTTATAAGATTTCAGAAACGAGCAGAACGTTTTCTAAGTAGAAAGGTAATAGCAGTTAGAACTGATGGCGGACTAGAATTTTGTAATAAAGATATAGATAATTTCTTGACAGAACTGGGTATAAAGCATGAGGTAACAAATTCATATACGCCAGAAATGAATGGGGTCGCGGAGAGATTCAATTTAACCGCTCTAGATGGCATCAAAACATTGTTTAAGTCTAGTGAAGTTCCCCATAAGTTTTGGGGAGAAGCATTACTTTGTTTCACTTATGCGTGGAATCGAATTTGTCACAAAGACAGTAACAAAACGCCTTTCGAAAAATATTCAGGTAAAAAACCATCGGTATTGCATCTAAAACCTTTTGGATGTTTGGCATATGCTGGTGTGCCAAAACAAATTAGAAAAAAATTCGATATGCGTGCGAAAATAGGAATTATGATGGGATACGCACAACGTACTAAGGGTTATAGAATATGGTTGATAGATGAAAATAAATTAGTCGAGACTATTAATGTAAGATTCGATGAAAATAAGAGGGGAATTAATTTTAGACAAAAAGTTAATATTAACTTTGGATATAATTTAAACCTTCCTGATTATTATGATGATGAGGATGATTTTGATAGAGTAAAAGATTCATTAACGAGTCGTTTAGTTTCAAAGACAAGTACGGAAACGCCCTCAACATCTGAAAAACCAGATGTATCTTCCGATAATCATAGCTTGATCCCATGTACAGAGGTTAAGTGGATTCGAAATATAGGTAGGAAAGTAACTGGATCTAACGTATATTATAGTATAGAAGGGGAAGCAACCCGAATGAAATCTTTTAACGAAATAGAGAGATACTGTAAGAGGCATAATATTAAGTATGATCCTGGTTTATTTAATTTTAGAAAAGATAATACCGAATCCCAGGGATTTTCAGATTTGTCAGAGCAACAAGAAGCTCTTATGGTTGAAGTAACTATTCCTAACTGTTACAAACAGGCGATAAGATCAGAGACGCATCTAAATGGCGTGATGCAATGGATAAAGAAATTAACGTAATGATGGAACGTAAAGTTTGGGATTTAGTTGATCATCCGGATAATATAAAAATTTTAGAAAACCGTTGGGTTTATACCATTAAATATGATGAAAATAATAAAATTGTTAGATACAAGGCCCGCTTATAGTTGCGCGAGGTAACACACAATTACGAGGTGAGTCATTTGACGAGGTATTTCAAGAATACAAATTAGAACTTTCAAAGTTAAATCATTAAAACTAAGATGTTATTCAGACTCAGATTTTGCTACAAATAGGGATGATGGAGTGTCGATGGGAGGGTTCATAACTTTTATAGACGAAACTCCAATTTCATCGCGAACTTTCAAGCAAAAAAATCCGTTAGTCTGTCGACCATGGAAGCTGAGTATGTTAGTTTAACAGAAGCAGCTAAGGAATTCATTTGGCTAAAGAATGTAATTAATAATAAAAGTTTAAATTTGGAATTAAGTGAAAATGTAATGTTTTTGTGATAATCAAGCTGCTATAAGTTATTCAAAGTCACCGGTAGAAAAATTATAGAACAAAACATATCGATGTTCGTTATCATTTTCTAAGGAATTTGATATACGACAAGGTTTTCCAAATTAAATATATAGGTACCAAAAATAATTTGGCGGACATTTTTACCAAACCCATGGTAAAGGAAAAATTGTTAGAATTTTGTAGAAAATTATTTCTTTTAGAGAATAAGACTTTGTTTCTTTAAGATTAAAATATTAGTTTGTTTATTACAATAAAGATTGTGAATAAAATGTATTTTTGTGTTAAATTGTATAACATGTGATTTATAGATTAAAATTTACTGATTTGTAAGAGATAATGGTGCGAGATTGGAAAAAGGGGGCCGATTGTTAGACATTTAAAAAGTCGGATCCAAATTTTTATGATCTCCTTGTGGTGTTTTTCCAATCCCGTTCCATGATCTCAATGAAAGTAAGCACACCGATTCGAACCCGATCTTTTTTTGAGTTTCGTGATTTGAGGTTGGCAGCAACTGCCATGCAAATCGAGCTAGTATTTAAACTCGGCTCATGTTAGTTTTTTTAAAAAGGAAGGAGAAACGGAAATATAAGAAGTGTGTGAGTGGTTTCTCTCTTAGAGGGAGAAAGGCTGGTTGGCAATGCAACTGCAGGTTGCATCACCATTTTAGATTAGAAATTAATTTTATAATATTAGAAGACAGTTCGAATCGGATGTCTCTCTGGTAATGTTGCTTTTGAACTTATTGTTTTTATCGCTCCAGTAACGAGCAGAGTGACTTTATGATTGATTATTAAAGGCCAATTTTAAGAAACTGTTTTTCGTCTTCATGCCTCCTCGACACATAAATTTCACTGCTAGCTTTGCAAAATTTAAATTAGTTTACCAATAAGTGTAACACTTTTAAATAGCAGAAGTTTAACGTAAGTGGATGACCTATTAGGAAGTGATTATCCTTGTCTGGTTTAAGCGCGTGATCTGAAGGAAGAGAAGAAAGCCATCGTTGGGTGTGACGCTATCCGTGGCAGAACGATCAAGTCAAGGTGGATTCAATTCCACGCGAGATAATCAAAAGATATTTAGGATCCGAGAGGATTGCGATTAAACAAGATATTAAGGTAGGATCATTCTAGTATCTATTAGTAACTGTGATATAAACAGAGATTAGAAATAGACGGGAAAGTTAAATATTGTGGTTATGATCGCGCTTATTTGGTAATACGTATTGTGGGTTTTCTCACCTCAGATCCGCTAAGTTATAATATAAATATTATCACTGTGTGGAGACCTCCCTGGGTCTCACCCTGGACACCAAGATTAATTTGAGGCAAAGAATCACTAAGAGCCATTTTGTATAATAATAATAATAATAATTTATTATTTCAAGTCTCAAAAAAATTCTAATAACATATAATACTTTTATGTTACGTCAAATAAAGGGGTTTACCTTTTATATTAAATTAAATTACGAATTATGCCACTAATTAATAATTACGCTCAAGATCAAGTAAGGTCTACCGAAATAGGAGGTCCGAGAAATACACGTACTCGAATTATTAACTTTAACTAATTTTACTAAACTAACACTTATTTTAAGCGCACGTAAATAATATTTACCGCTAACTATATCAGCTTTCTGTTACTTCTGTAGAATAAGTCTTCACTATCTTAATATCCTGGAATCCTCTAAATGTGAGGTTACTGTTGTTGGCTCAATAGCCTTCCTCATCATGACTGCTAGCTTACAACGCTCGACTTAAATACCTTATCTACTTTGCATATCCCGTTTATCTTCTTGGAGTTGATTGGAAATATACGCGAATTTATATTCCCCAAAAAGACGCCTAAGAAGATTAGTGGAAAGGTTCCGTACAGATTCGTCACAACTGTTAAGGCTCATTCACACCAAGGCGTACAAGCGTCTAGCCAATCAGAGACCTCATCTTGGGTTGTCGAAGAAGTTCTGATCGCGACCATTTTAACTTAAAAATAAGTTAACTTCAGGCGTCTGAGCGTGTGTAGTTTAGTCACATGTCGCACACTCAACCAATCACGGATGAATATGTTTTTGGAACAGAATTGGAATTTTTATTTACCATTCGCGCAATATTTGTTCGAAATATTTTTGACTATTTTTTTCTTGCGAACACCTTTAATTGAAATTCTTGATAAAAATGTCTAATAATGACGAGAAATTAATCACAAAAGTGCAAAAATATTCTCATTTGTATGATTTATCGAATAAAAATCATAAAAATAAAGTAATGAGAGAAAATGCTTGGAAGGAAATTGGAGTATCCTTAGGACTTTCTGGTAAGTTAATTTTTTACTTTATATTTATCTTTTACTTATGGAAAAAGTTGACGATTGGTTGTATGTTGTGAAATAGTGTTATTAAATACAAACAAAATAAAAAGCATTTTTTGTTTTCTTATACTTAGGGGAAAAAGTTCTGTTACTCCATTATAAAAATTGATGCACTTTTCGAAAACAAAAGTTGCTTAATTGGAATTGCTTCTTTAAACACAGCATATCAAAAAAACTGTTTTATATATGTTAGCAATAAAAGAGCGACTATTTCAAATTACTTCCTAGATTTATAGCATATGTTCTATATATTTAAGGGTTAATTTATACAGCATGTTTTGATATATTTAATAAAAATGAAATGTTTATTAAATATAGTGTATTTCAGTTTTATACTTGTACTGTATTATATATATATCTTAATATATATAAATCTCGTGTCACAATGTTTGTCCTCAATGGACTTCTAAACCACTTAACCGATTATAATAAAAATTCGCACACCATGTGCAGTTCGATCTAACTTGAGAGATAGGATAGTTTAAATCTCAAATTATAGTCGCAATTTTAATTTATTGCTAATTATTGTCTGTTATTATTTGACAGTCACAATTATCTGTTAACTCCAAATGATTCTAACAGATGTCGATATAACTCGATTGGGTTGAGTAAGTAATCAATAGATGGCGCTGCTATGGTAAATCTACGAACGTGTCATATAAGCTATATTTTAATAGCATAATTACCACGTTGTTGACGCTATAAAATTAATTAAATTTATTTTGTAGTGAACGAAATACCGTATAATTCAATTATTTCCACTTTTAAATTTTGGTGTTAGCATAGCCGGCCACGTGTTACTTAGACTGATGTAAGTATTATCAAATAATTATAAAATTTAATTAAAAATGTCAATGCAAAAATGATACACAATTTCCTACACTTTTCAATATTTGTACAAATATTTTTTTTTTTTTTATTGTTTTCATTTAACCGCTATTAAAAAATATTTAGCACTTATTATTTCAATGTGCTATGATAACAAGTTTTTTCAGATTTTTTTCTTATATTTAAACGATTAAATTAGTATTTCAATTCTTATTGAAATTATTATTTAAACTGTATAATTTAAATATGTACATGTCAGTATTATCACATAATTATAAAAGTTAATTAGAATGATTTTCAATTTTTTTTTCTCATATTTAAACGATAATTTATTATTTTCAGTCAAATGCCACGGAAAAATCTAACCTCAACAACGCGAGCACCAGAGAGGCACGACGCAAACGTATTAAAAGAGCCCATCAGTTGGCAGAACAAATTGAATCAAGAAATCTAGCACAAAGAATCAGTACAGCAGAAGGTCATGCACAAGAATCTCAAGAACAGTGTAACGAACGTCTTCAAGAGAATATCATAAGAACAAGAGCAGCAGGAGAACGAGACATAGCCACAGTAGGAGCACAGGAACAATAATTTCAATTTACACATGTAAGTAATATCACATAGTTTTATAAAAGTTAATTAATATATCAATGAGAAAATGGCACAAAACTCCCACACTTTTTCAATAATTGTACAAAATTTTTATATTATTTTTATTTAATCTCTATTGAAAATTATTTTGCACTTATTATTTCAATGTTAAATTATTTTTTTCAGTCAAATGCCACCGAAAAATCTAACCTCAACAACGCGAGCAGCAAAGGGTCGCGACGCAAACGTGTTGAAAGAGCTCAGCAATTACCAGAACAAATCGAAACAAGAAATGCAGCTCAAAGAATCAGGACTGCAGAAAGTCGTGCACGAGAATCTCAAGAACAGCGTGACGAACGTCTGCAACAGAATATTACGAGAACAAGAGTGGCACGAGAACGAAACATAGCTACAGTACGAGCACTAGATCGACAAAGGCAACGATCAGCCGCTCATTAACACGTGCATCATTCGTTCGGCTTGCTTTTGAATATGCACCAGATATTAACCACTCAGCGCATTCAAAAATTGCTATCGGTGGAATGGATAAAGTATGTCAATATTGTCATGCATTGAAATTTCGGAATGAAGCAGCCGGCATGTGCTGCGCATCAGGAAAAAGTTGTGCTGTCACTCTACCCGCTCCGCCGGAGCCTTTATTATCCCTTCTTACTGGCAATTCAGATGATTCCAAATTATTTTTGCGTAAGATACGCAAATTTAATTCTGCTTCCAAATGACGTCATTTGGGGCAACTAAAATTTGCGATCGTGCATCCGATGGACGTAATTTGAAACTACATTCGAAATTCAAGGCCAGGTGTACCATAAAAATCGGATCACTGATGCCAATGCCTGATAACAATCCGAAATTTCTTCAAATTTATTTTATGGGCGATTGTGAAGAGCGCGTGACGACTCGGTGCCTGTATAATTTTATTGAACAAGCAGAGGAAAGAGCAATTGTGATATTATTGGAAAATTTTTAGAGATCACAATCAACTAATTCAATTGATCAAAAGAGTTTCGCCACGACCTGCAAAATGACAATTATCAAATCGTCATAAAAGCCGACAAAGTACCATTAGGTGAACATGCTGGTAGATTCAACGCTCCAACTGTTGATGAGGTTGCTGTTATCATGGTTGGTGATCCAGTTGACAAAGATCTATAAAAATTACACGGCGAGACAACACTATCAGTACGATTTCGGATCTACACCGTTCATATGACGCACTACAATATCCATTGATATTTTGGCAAGGACAAGATGAATATCACCTTAATATCAAACAGTATGATCCAAATACCGGTAAATTTGACAATTATCTGTTTACTTTCTTACTATATGTATTGATTTAATTTCGTATTGCATTTTATTTTTTATTTTTAGGTGATTACAGAAATAATAAAGTTAGCTCAATGAACTACTACGCACACCGAATAATGGTTAGACAACATCAAGACAATTATATCCTTCGATATCGTCAGCTGTTCCATCAATACATTGTTGATATGTATGCTAAGGTCGAAAGCGAACGCTTGCGATTCCTTCGATTTAATCAGGCAAAACTACGATCGGAAGAATATATTCACTTACGAGATGCTGTTGCTGGAAACATCGATGGAAATTTAAATCCCAATGACATCGGTAATGCTTTCATTTTACCTTCAAGCTACATCGGCAGTCCACGGAACATGCAGGAATACATGCAAGATGCGATGACTTACGTACGTCATTACGGCCGACCGGATTTATTTATTACATTCACATGTAATCCGAATTGGGAAGAGATACAAACTTTACTATTGCCAGGACAACAAGCCATTCATCGTCATGATTTAACTGCACGTGTGTTTAAACAAAAATTGAAATCCTTAATTGATTTTATTGTTAAATATTCAATTTTTGGTATCACACGTTGTTGGCTGTATACGATAGAGTGGCAAAAGCGAGGTTTGCCTCATGCCCACATTTTGGTTTGGCTTAAAGATAGAATCCGTCCTGAAGAAATCGATCAAATAATTTCAGCCGAAATTCCAGATCCATTAATTGATCAAAAATTATTTGATATTGTCACCAAACACATGATCCATGGGCCATGCGGTGCTTTCAACATGACGTCACCGTGCATGGAAAATGGAAAATGTAAAAAAAACTTCCCAAAGCCGCATACGAATGACACGATCACGGATATTGATGGTTATCCAAAGTATCGCCGCAGAAGTATTGAGAATGGTGGCCACACATTTACAATGCGACTGCCGAACTTTCCAAATCAAGTTGAGTTTGATAATGAGTGGGTGGTACCATACTCACCACTACTTTCAAAAACTTACAAAGCTCATATCAATGTTGAGCTTTGCAGTTCTGTTAAATCAATTAAGTATATTTGTAATTATGTAAACAAAGGCAGTGATTTGGCCATATTTGAAGTACAAAACATTAATAAAAATGACGAAATAGCACGATACCAAATGGGCAGATACATTAGCAGCAATGAAGCTATTTGGCATATTCTCAGCTTTCCCATCCACGAAAGAGATCCTGCTGTCGAACATCTGGCAATACATCTTGAAAACGGTCAACGTGTATACTTCACTGAAGGAAATGTTCTCCAAAGAGCGTTCGAAGCTCCGAAAACGACTCTAACTGAATTTTTTACATTGTGTCAAAAACCTGATGTTTTTGGCCAATTCGCGAAGACATTGGTGTATGGTGATGTTCCACGTTATTTCACATGGAACAAATCCAGTAAAAAATGGGAGCCACGGAAACAAGGAAAACCACATCCTTCCATTACAGGCATATTCAAAGCTAAGACATTGGGGAGACTTTACACGGTACATCCAAAGCAACGTGAGTGCTTCTATTTACGTTTGTTATTGGTGAATGTTCCCGGACCAACGTCTTTTTTTGAATTTTTACGAACAGTTAATGGTCAGTATTCAATACATACCAGGATGCATGTCGTGAACTGCAATTGCTAGAAGACGATAACCATTGGGACTTAACGCTTGCTGATGCTGCGTTGACATCAACACCGAATAACATTCGTCAGTTGTTTGCAATTATTTTGACGACATGTTATCCCTCGCAAGCACAAACTTTGTGGGAAAAATATAAAAATTGTATGACAGAAGACATCTTGCACCGAATTAGACAAACAAATCAATCCCAAAACATAGATTATACACCAGAGATGTACAATGAAGCATTGGTCTTAATCGAGGATTTATGTGTTCTTATTTCAAATTTACCACTTAATCATTATGGTATGCCATCACCTAATCGTCCAGCCACCGACTTAGTCAATACCGATTTACAACGAGAAAATCAATATGACCATGGAAGTTTAGCAACAATTATCATGAACAGTGAACCGTTACTGACAGCAGAACAAAAAATTATTTATGATCGGATTATGCTGGCTGTTGCTGCTGAACAAGGCGGTTTTTTTTTCTTGGATGCACCCGGTGGAACCGGTTTAGATTTGGAAAATCCATGTTTTTCTCATGGGCAACTATATGTTGCGTGTTCACGTGTTGGGAAACCGTCGAATCTATTTGTGTTAGCTAAAGACAGGTTAACCAAAAACATTGTGCACCGATTGGTGTTAAATTAAATTGAAATTGAAAGTATTTATAATTCAAAAAAATAGATATTGTTTAAAAGTTTAAGACTGTCTGCCTTGCATACCTCATTTATGAGTTTAAGCGTCACATGTTATTTACTGTATTATACTGTATTATACTTATATTTGTTATAAAATAAATAGAAATAATAAATCTGATAAATTTTTATTTTGTACCTATTGATTTCTGCTTAATATCAAGTGTAAGAACATTTTAATTAATTGTGTTCAACGTACTTCCCCTTCAAATCTCAATCCAGTGAATTTGTATACCAACATCAACATTTTCGTCTTTGTTCGTAAATAATTTCATTGTACTAAAGGGTTATAGTAGTAGAAAGTCAAATAAGGAGTCAAATTAGATTGTTTACTATAATGTAATATAACAAAAACTTTAGCCACAGCAACGCGTGGCCGGGTCAGCTAGTATATATATATATATATATATATATATATATATATATATATATATATATATATTGTTATCACTACAGTTTTGTACTTTAAAATGCCATCCACTTTATAATTATCTTTTAGACCAGTGTTTTTTAACCCTATGTGTCAGAAGAGATTTTATCAAATGTGCCACAGGGAGTTTTGACTAATAATTAAAAGTGCATGGATCGTGTAGCTTTGAAAACAATCTTTGCAATTGCTTCAAAAAATATTTTTATTTATTTTTCCTGCTTTTATTTAATATTTTTTGCCCAGGTGTAATTGACATAGATTCAAATTGGCTTTCTTATAATCACAAAAGATTTGTTAAGTTACTCACTCTTTAAAGTTCTGTGAGCTAATGAAAAATATTTCAGTAAAAGTTATAAACGATGCTGCATTGACGCGTTTAACAAATGGTAAAAATTTGTCAAGTAGAATGATAAGGTGGGTTCTCAAATTAGCGGAATTTAATATAGAATGGAAACACACACCGTCCAGGAAATCAAAATGCGGTAGCCGACGTTTTGTCGAGAAACCCAGTTGAAAGTATAATAGGAGAAAAAGTTAATTGTGCAATAATCAGGGATTTGGTATTTTCGTCGCTTGAACAGTTAATCGAAGAGCAAAGAAAGGACCCGGAATTAGGTCATATCTATAGATATCTGGAAAACCCCCAGAAGAGATAGCTAGGTCAATGCGACAATATGTGAGAACTGGTCTCGCGATTTTAAGATGATTGAGGGCTTGTTGTTTTATGCGAAATACGCAACGTCATTAGGTGAAATGCGAGTATACATTCCAAAGTCTTTAAGAAATGAAATAATGAGAGAATTTCACAACAAGCCCGTTGCTGGTCATTTAGGACGCTTTAAGACTTACCAGAAAATAAGGGACGTTTGTCTTATTACCCGTATATGAGAAATTTATTGATCAATATGTCTCTACATGCCACATGTGCCAAGTTAATAATTATAAAAACGCGTTACCAGCTGGTCACTTAATTCCGATAGTTACAAATTATCCAAACGAGATAGTAACGTTAGATTTGTTAGGTCCGTATGCTGTGTCACGAGTAAGACGTAACCGATATGTTTTAGTAATTACGGATCATTTTAGCAAGTGGGCTGAAATCATACCCCTTAAAAAAGCCTCGGCTCGAATAATAGCTGATAGTTTATTTGATAATTATATATCGCGTTATGGAACTCCAGTAAAATTAATAAGTGAAGACTGTTGTATATAGACTTCAGGAGAATAGAACCGAACGCGTGAATTGCGATCTTGTGCAAATGATTGCAAATTATGCGAATGATCAAAATGATACTTGGGACCAGTTCTTACGTGAGTTCGCTTACGCTATTCGAACGGCAGTGAATCAAACGATGGGAAAACCCCCTGCAGAATTATTTTTAGGTCAAAAATTGATTACCCCATTTCAAAAATTAGTGATGGTATCTGACGGAACTGAGTTTGCCGTAGGGGATATTGAGAAATTATTTGATGAAGCTAGACGAAACACTAAGGCAAAGCACGAAAAGTGGGCGAAATTTTATGATAGACGGAGGCGAGATGTTCAGATTAAGATTAATAATTGGGTCCTGGCGAAAACGCATCCTTTAAGTTCGGCTGCACAAAAGGTGGTAGCCAAATTTAAACCAAAATTTGAAGGTCCCTATAGAGTATTAGAGGTAAAACAGAATAGTTTAGTGGTTTGGAGATAGGGAAAAAGAATAACAGTCAATGTAGATCAAGTTAGACTACATAATCATTGGACAATCGATCAAAAGATCGTGACAATCTGGATCTGGAGGACCAGAGAGGAAGTGTAAGAAGGGATCGAGACAGCAGGGTACTAAACGAAAATTTTCGGTACATAATAACGATTTAGCCTATTTTACAAAAAGATACAGGAGAGATGAAACAGTGATGCCAAGTACCAGCGGCTACAACTTGAGACTAAGAAGAGGTACAAAGGTGAAGTCCCGATCAGCCAATAAGAAGAGGACACAACAAGGAGGACCAGTTCGATCCAGAGGAATCAGGGAGAAAAACAATTCAGACCCTACGCCGAGGAGCAAAGAAGTTCAAGTAGCAGGAATACCAGAAGCAGAAGTGGTCAACAACAGCATTGTCAGGAGAGGAAAGGAGGAGCGAACGGCAACAGATCCCTCTCCCTGGAGGTCCTAGTAGGAGACGTCAACTACGAGACATAAAAATCAGGTTGTATGGTTTCATTATACATTTTTCTGACAGGCAGTCAGGAGAATTATTGCAATATGAAAGTCATATTGGTTCTTTAAAAATTTTTTCCATATACAAGGCAAAAATTGACACTACAATGGGTGAATTTTTCTAGAAGATTGAAAAATTAACTTTTAGTCTTGTAAACTTTTTCAAAATTTTTTGAGGAGAAAGTAAATGTATATGTACACTTGTTTACTGCTTTGTATGACTTCACTGAGATACGATTATTCTTTGGGTTGTTTGTTTTAAGTCAGTGCTTCTCAAGCTTTCAATACTTGCGACCCAATATTCAATTCATCGCGCCCCCTTCATACAATAACAACTTATTAAGTTTAACAATACTATATGTTGATGCTAAGCTACAATACGACTGTAACCTCTTAAGTGTCGCACACGTATATAAACTTCTTGCTCAGCCGGTGTGTTATTTGCCCTGGACGTATATATACGTCTTTCCGAAGTGCGATCATTTCTCAGAACTGCTGCCCATAAAAAAATTATTCCGAAGGCATTTGGAATGCAATAAATTTACTTTGACAGTGTTTGCGAAAGATTTACTTATTTCAGTGGATTTGCTCATTAACTCCTTTTCTACCTCGCCCCCCATTACACCAAATACGCTCGCCAACGTTTTAACCGGTGGCACTGGGGAGCGAATCTCGCAATTTTTAATCGGCATTTTAGGGACTAATACTAAACCGTGCAAATTATTTAGATCAGTGTTAATTTTTGCATGACATTTATATGACAAAGCCATGGGGTTGCTGGTAATTATTAAACTTATTCTTAACTTAGTATTTTTATAAATTAATCATAAAGTGCATTGAGCAGTAACATATATTTATAAGTTTAATGCGCACATTTTATTTTTATTTGTCAGAATGTATTTATTTGTTTACTTTCAGTAAATTAATATTTTTTTAAAAATAATCTTTTGTTCTCGACTTTTCAATAGGCTCGCGCCCCCACGTAGGGTTATCACGCCCCCTTAGGGGGTGCGCCCCACAGTTTAAGAAACACTGGTTTTAAGTGATTATTGAAAAATGTTTGTAATTGTATAATATATATTGTTGTATTGATTCATATTAATGTGCATCTGGTTTTGGGAACGCGGCGTAGACAGATTATTAACAATAACACTAACAGCGCTGTGCGATTAGAGGGGAATTTTAATTAGAAAACCAGATGAGGTGTATATATGAAAAATAATTGTCATTTAATGATTGTATATAAAGTATAGAATTTGAAAAATGTAATTGTATGGTGAAATATTTAAAGAGTTTTCTTTCAGGGTGGCTGACCCTGATGATTGCAGAAAAGCAGATGTCTTTCTTCTTAGGTCTGAATTGTAAGCCCTAGTGGTAGCAATGAACATACCTTGTACAGATGAAAAGTGACATAGTTTTAAGTATATTTAGAAATATAAGTTCGGTAGGGGTATGGTCCTGGATTTTTTATCCAGAAGCTATGTGTTTTTCCCCGGACCTGTTACCCAAATGGGATACACCTTAATAAATATGTAAAAGTGAATCTGAGGTGATTAACCCTCTAAGTGGATACCTTCCTCCTGAAAAGTTATTCGAAAAGCGTTTAACTCTTATTTTGAAGTTCGCTTTAAAAATGCAACAGACTTCTTTCCTTTCCCCTTTTTTTTTTTTTTTTAGAACTTGGGAGGTCGAACGGGACAATTTTATGACCTAGTTCGGTTCCTTTGTCAAGTAAGAACCAAGAGATCAATCGTTTACAGCTAGCTGTTAAGTTGCCTTGGGCAATCTTCTTTGAAAGCTGTAGTGGAATTCGGTGTTTCTTTCTCCTATATGTTATGTCACAGTAAAATTAAAACAAAATGCAGGGTAAAAAAAAGGAAAAAATGAAATAAATAGTATGTTAGAAGTTGAAAAGTAATTATATTTTCTTCAAACAAAATTTATTTTTGTGTAATTTTTTAAAAATTAAAAATATGTATATATTTTTTTGGTATTGCGATTTAAATCAGAAAAAAGCATCCTGTATTCATTTTTGAATATGAGAGTAAAAAAACGCGCTCACTTTCCTGTTTTTTAAAAAAAGTAATGAGGTAAAAAGCGCAAAGGCCCTATCTCATTTTTAAACAATAACACAATAACTGGTACATACGATGATTATATTTGTGAAATAAAACCGATCTTTCTCTATTCAGTTATATTTTTAATTTAAAATAGCATAAAAAAGGATTTCAATACTTTTAATTTATTTTAATTAAAATCATATAAAAGATATTTTTATGTTAACTGAATATTTTTCGGAAAAAATTTAAATTTTCCTTCCTTGTGTTCTCTTTTTCGAACTTCTTGTATTAAATAAAAATTCCTTTTCTACATCGGCATTTGTGATGGACATAACACCCATTCAGTCAATAATTTTTAATTTTAATGGGGGATATACTTCTTCTCAAATGCGCATGACAGTACTTCTAACCATTTTCTACTCAAGTTAAATTTCTTATCTTTCTGTTTCTTTTATTACAAGGAAAAATGTCACACATCGATAACTACATTTTTACACAATTCAGTCATTACAAATTCTATTGTGAGCAAAGTTCTCCCTTAATAATTTTGTCCTTCAAAACAGTACACTTAAAACAATTTTGTTCAGTGAAGTTAACCGACAGTTCCACAATGTATTCATACCAAATTTTAAAAACAAATTTAACACTTGAAAATGTATCCTGTATTAAATTTTTCAGTATACACAAATATTTCCTGCTGTAGGGAAGATATAGTATGAGATGCGGTGTGCGGTTGTGAAAGAATGTTTTCGTACGTGTAGACTATTTTTGAAAATTTAAATATCACTGAAGCTGATCATATAACTGCAAATGAGCCTTATTTTAGTGTGTGCTGGTATCAAAGTAAAACACTTTACAATATTAAACAGCCTATGGGTTTATACTCAATATCAAACTATTCGCAAAATGTGGCTTACAACTTCTATTCAAATTGTAAACAAACTGAAATATAAATATATCTTACTGCAGTCAAAAATATTCATAATATGTAAATATCCTATTCCTCCACTAATTTCAGTACATTTTAAAAACTGTAGCTGAATGCAATTTTTTATATTTATAAACGAAGCATAAAAGCTCACACAGTTGTAAAAATGTCTTTATCATTTTTAAATATACTACTATAAAACGTATATGGATTGAAAGATCAGTTGTAAAATCCTAAAAGCTTTTAGAGGAGCTAAAAACATGTAATTTTGGATTGATAAAATGTTTAATATAATACACAAATATACATGTTATTAAGCAAATACATTTGAAAAATCAAACTTCCTTCTGAAATGAACGTATTTGAAACAAAAATGTTTAATTGCAAATGAGTGGAAATACATGTTTATCTAAGGGGTATCCCCAAAGTGAGGTAATCCTCAAACTTAAGACTCAAATTCAGTGGCACAACAATCCATGGGAGCCAGGAGCTACTGTGCCCATCATAATACACGTGACCATTGGACGCTGAGGTGCATGAACAGATGTCCCGATTTGTTGGTCTGTCCTTCAGTGTTTAAGACCCGAAGCAACCTTGGTACTCATTTATCGACCCAACGTAGCGCGGATGAAAGGCAGAGTCGACCTTGCGCAGCCCGTTAATAGAACCTTAGACCTGTGGTGTGGAAGCACTATACACTACCACTCGATCCTATTCGGTGAAAAATAAAATTTAATGTTAGAATCTTATATAAATACCTAATGAATGAGGGAGTCCAAACTTTTTTTTTCATGTAAACTGTTCAGACAGAAATGGTTAATTATGAAGATTTCACAAGTTGCATAAATTAAAATTAACCGTTATAGTTTACATAAATTTTTAAGGGTGCAAAAGGTGTATTTCGGCTGCACGAATTAATTTTAAAAGGAATACGGTTACGAAAAAGTAGTACAAATCTATCTAAAGTAGGGTTGGTTACCTTACATATTGTCAAACACAACAATGTATTGGAAGCCAATTCCACAATTCGTTGTTATAAAAATGTATTGAAAATTACAAGATTTATTTTTGCATTTGTAATTTATATATATACATAATTTTTCCTGGGAACTTTAAAAGCTAGAGCGGCATCCATCAAAACCGCGGTTCTCTCTCTGTTTTTCCAGATCGCCCCTGACTAAGCCGGCTCTGCCATAGTAAGTGAAAATGCCGGATTTTGTTTGTCAAGATCATTTTATAGCAGACTGCATTTTTCATGTATTTTAGATGGTCGTTTTATATTTTCTACATCAATATATTAATGTCTGAATTTAAAATTACATAAAATTCTTGACATTCACATCAATGACCATGATAATTTTTATTAGTATATGAATGTGTCATCAAACGATTACATGACTAGTATTAACATATATTATTTTAACCATTTAATTAATATTAAGTATAACATAACGCACACAAATTTTCTGAAATTTAAAATAAATATTTCGAAAACTACTTCAGATAAACTCAAAATTTTTCATTCCTGCGCTTTAGCTTCTCAGTTTTTCTCTTCTATGTAAGAATTTATTGTAATTGTGTATTCATCAATTTTTTTAGTATATTTTTTGCTATTAGCATGCAGTTTTCAACTGAATTGTATGAAATCTTCGAAATATATTAAAAGATACCAAAGAAGCTGTATAATAAAAAAAATTTGAAATTTTTATTATACTCAAACAATTGCTAAAACTTACGGTAAATAATTTTTAACTGCACGATGCATTTTTTTTTTTCGAAATTTCAAATGGAATTTCTAACATAAAATTTTTAGCTTCACACGGTCGAGATTTCAAAAAATATCCAGATTTTAATTACTTATTCAGTTAGGCTTTAAAAAAGATAAATGTTGAGGTATTTTGTATAAATAGATATTTTTGAACAATAATTCGAATGTTTTTGAATAGCTCGAATTTAAAATTGGTTTTTATGTTTATTTATATATGCATAAATGTCTACTGTAAATGTTTCCGTATATTTTTGATTACCATTTATTCAAACATTCAAGTTATAAAAAAAATGTGTGAAAATCTTCATTCATGTTGTCTTTGATGTAAACTGAAATTCAAGCACTTAAAATTCAAATATAATTTGGTGTATTTTAACTATATATAACTAGGCACACTGTACTTAAACTTCCCTGAACACTTGGGCCTTGAAAAAAAAAAAAAAAAAACTAATAAATCTTAATTAGTTTTTTTTTTTTCGTTATTATTTTATCAAAGTGTAAGAAAATGTTTCAAATGATTTGATGAAGTTCAAATTTATTCATTTTTAGTGGTTGGAAAATTGAAAAGGTTTCAAATTTTAAAGAGTTTTGTGTTTTATTAATTTTTTCGGTATCTTATAATAAAATAATCATGTTTCAAAAACTGAAAGCTTTGATTAAAATAAGAAAAATGAAGCGAAAGAATATACTTAAAAAAAGATATAATTTGACTAACTATATAAAATAGCAGATAGCACTGACATGCCCCAACTTGTTACAGTTTGAAATTAATATGAAACCAAAAGGGAATTGTAACATATTTTACTTATGCGTTGGGACTTTTGGAAACTTTTAAAATACAATCTAGCAAACAAACACTTCCTGGGGTCTAAAGAAATTTCCCCTCGATTTTTTACGATTGCCCCAGGGTCAAAACACGGGGTTTCCTGCGAGCCATAAAACTTCCTATTAGTGTCCTGCTGTGTTGCTTCCACCGTCCCCAATTATCTTTCAAGATGTTAAACCTTTAAAAGGGGGAAAGGATTTCAGAAAAGTGCGGCTAATCCGCTTTTGAAAACGTTACTTGAAGGCAGAAAAATCCGTGCAGTGCATTTTCGAAGCATCTTTACACTGACGGAATTTTCCGTGCTATCCGGTTAGAGGGTTAAACAATATAACTGATAATTTTGACATGCTTATTTGAATAAAATTATTGTGAATATTGAGAGTTAGAGTTTAAGACAAATATTGAAAGTTAAAATTTCAGAAGAATGTTGAAAGTTAAAATCTCAGAGGAAGGTTGAAAGTTAAAACTAAGACGAATAAAATTTAGACACGTTATTTCCTAAGAGCCATTAAGACCCTCCGAATAAATCACGTTTTGCTTCTTGGAAGGGATTGTGACGGGCTCATCGCGTTTTCTACTAAAAACTTCTTTTGGGTTCTTTGCGGCCGAAAAATCAAATTCTTTCCAACTAAATCCAAAAGCGAAACATGAATATGTAAATTAGCACACGATCTAAACTAAAGATATTTAGGATCCGAGAGGATTGCGGTTAAACAAGAGATTAAGGTACGATAATTCTGTTGTTGTTGTTGTTTTCTGATGCCACCTGTCTGACGTAGTCAGATCGAGGCCCACGAAATTTATCGGGGCATGGGAAAGAGGTACGCTTTCGTTGGCCTTGAGCACCATACAGGTGACAGTGCGATTTAGCTCGGTGAAATTCCCCGAAGGGATGATAGATGGCGACACGACCTCTATCTCCACCTCCACAATTTCTGCATGTAAACTGAAGGGGAGGGAAATATTCTCCAGTCCCTGCACTCGTGATTAAGCCCACAAGACTATACGGACCCACTGATTTAACGAGCACGTACTCCGTGTGTACTCGGAGGGTGTTTGGTGGCATCGGGCATCGAACCTAGGCCTTCCGGTCTGGAGTCCGATGCTCTAACCACTAGGCTACCCACGGCCCTACGATAATTCTAGTATCCATTAGTAACTGTGATATAAACAGAGATAAGGAATAGAAGGGAAAGTGAAATATTGTGGTTATGATCGCGCTTATTTGGTAATACGTATTGTGTGTTTTCTCACCTCAGATCCGCTAAGTTATAATATAAATATTATCACTGTTAGTGTTTAACTCTCTAACCGGATAGCACGGAAAATTCCGTCAATGTAAAGATGCTTCGAAAATGGACTGCACGGATTTTTCTGCCTTCAAGTAACGTTTTCAAAAGCGGATTAGCCGCACTTTTCTGAAATCCTTTCCCCCTTTTAAAGGTTTAACATCTTGAAAGATAATTGGGGACGGTGGAAGCAACACAGCAGGAGTTTTATGGCTCGCAGGGAACCCCGTGTTTTGACCCTGGGGCAATCGTAAAAAATCGAGGGGAAATTTCTTTAGACCCCAGGAAGTGTTTGTTTGCTAGATTGTATTTTAAAAGTTTCCAAAAGTCCCAACGCATAAGTAAAATATGTTACAATTCCCTTTTGGTTTCATATTAATTTCAAACTGTAACAAGTTGGGGCGTTTTAGGGCAATCTGCTATTTTATATAGTTAGACAAATTATCTTTTTTTAAGTATATTCTTTCGCTTCATTTTTCTTATTTTAATCAAAGCTTTCAGTTTTTGAAACATGATTATTTTATTATAAGATACCGAAAAAATTAATAAAACACCAAACTCTTTAAAATTTGGAACCTTTTCAATTTTCCAACCACTAAAAATGAATAAATTTGAACTTCATCAAATCATTTGAAACATTTTCTTACACTTTAATAAAAATAATAACGAGAAAAAAAAACTAATTAAGATTTATTAGTTTTTTTTTTTGATTTCAAAGCCTAAGTGTTCAGGGAAGATTAAGTACAGTGTGTGTGTGCCTGGTTATATATTGTTAAAATACACCGAATTATATTTGAATTTTAAGTGCTTGAACTTCACTTTACATCAAAGACAACATGAATGAAGATTTTCACACATTTTTTTTATAACTTGAATGTTTGAATAAATGGTAATCAAAAATATACGGAAACATTTACAGTAGACATTTATGCATGTAAATAAACATAAAAATCAATTTTAAATTCGAGCTATTCAAAAACATTCGAATTATTGTTCAAAAATATCTATTTATACAAAATACCTCAACATTTATCTTTTTTAAAGGCTAACTGAATAAGTAATTAAAATCTGGATATTTTTTGAAATCTCGACCTTATAAAGCTAGAAATTTTATGTTAGAAATTCCATTTGAAATTTCGAAAAAAAAAAAAAAATGCATCGCGCAGTTAAAAATTATTTACCATAAGTTTTAGCAATTGTTTGAGTATAATAAAAATTTCAAATTTTTTATTATATAGCTTCTTTGGTATCTTTTAATATATTTCGGCCGCGGTAGCCGAGTGGTATAGGTATCAGAACGTGGCTTGCTTTGTCACGAGTTCGAGCCCAGTACCACTAAAGACCCACCGTGTAGGGCAGCGATGCACGTTAAATCTGTCGAGAGCTGAAACGTCCTCCCGTTGGTGTGGTGTGGTGTGGTAGTTAGGAGAGGGGGAGCCAGCTCAGGTGTCGTCCACGTCACTTGACCATGGTTCAAAATTACGTGGTCCGTCGCCAAAAGCCCTCGTGTAGCTGAACAGTGCGACGTTAATATTCAATCATTCATTCAATATATTTCGAAGATTTCATACAATTCAGTTGAAAACCACATGCTAAGAGCAAAAAATATACTAAAAAAATTGATGAATATACAATTACAATAAATTCTTACATAGAGAAGCTAAAGCGTAGGAATAAAAAATTTTGAGTATATCTGAAGTAGTTTTCGAAATATTTATTTTAAAGTTTAGAAAATTTGTGTGCGTTATGTTATACTTGATATCAATTAAATGGTTAAAATAATGTGTGTGTGTGTGTGTGTTAATATTAGTCATGTAATCGTTTGATGACACATTCATATACTAATAAAAATTATCATGGTCATTGATGCGAATGTCAAGAATTTTATGTAATTTTAAATCCAGACATTAAGATATTGATGTAGAAAATATAAAACGACCATCTAAAATACATGAAAAATGCAGTCTGCTATAAAATGATTTTGACAAACAAAATTCGGCATTTTCACTTACTATGGCAGAGCCGGCTTAGTTAGAGGCGATCTGGAAAAACAGAGAGAGAACCGCGGTTTTGATGGATGTCGCTCTAGCTATTAAAGCTCCCAGGAAAAATTATATATATATAAATTACAAATGCAAAAATAAATCTTGTAATTTTCCATACATTTTTATAACAACGAATTGTGGAATTGGCTTCCAATACATTGTTGTGTTTGACAATATCTAAGGTAACCAACCCTACTTTAGATAGATTTGTACTACTTTTTCGTAACCGTATTCCTTTTAAAAATAATTCGTGCAGCCGAAATACACCTTTTGTACCCTTAAAAATTTATGTAAACTATAACGGTTTATTTTAATTTATGCAGCTTGTGAAATGTTCATAATTAACCATTTCCGTCTAAACAGTTTACATGAAAAAAAAAGTTTAGACTCCCTCATTCATTAGGGATTTATATAAGATTCTAACATTAAATTTTATTTTTCATCGGATAGGATTGAGTGGTAGTGTATAGTGCTTCCACACCACAGGTCTGGTGTTCTATTAACGGGCTGCGCAAGGTCGACTCTGCCTTTCATTCCCGCTACATTGGGTCGATAAATGAGTACCAAGCTTGCTTCGGATCTTAAACACTGAAGGACAGACCAACAAATCGGGACATCTGTTCATGCACCTCAGCGTCCAATGGTCACGTGTATTATGATGGGCACAGTAGTTCCTGGCCCTCATGGATTGTTGTGCTTCTGAGTTTGAGTCTTAAGTTTGAGGATTACCTCACTTTGGGGATACCCCTTAGATAAACATGTATTTCCACTCATTTGCAATTAAACATTTTTCTTTCAATTACGTTTATTTCAGAAGGAAGTTTGATTTTTCAAATGTATTTGCTTAATAACATGTATATTTGTGTATTATATTAAATATTTTATCAATCCAAAATTACATGTTTTTAGCTCCTCTAAAAGCTTTTAGGATTTTACGACTGATCTTACCATCCATATACGTTTTATAGTAGTGTATTTAAAAATGATAAAGTCATTTTTACGACTGTGTGAGCTTTTATGCCTCGTTTATAAATATAAAAAATTGCATTCATCTACAGTTTTTAAAATGTACTGAAATAAGTGGAGGAATAGAATATTTACATATTATGAATATTTTTGACTGCAGTAAGATATATTTATATATATATTTCAGTTTGTTTACAATTTGAATAGAAGTTGTAAGCCATTTTGCGAATAGTTTGATGTTGAGTATAAACCCATAGGCTGTTTAATATTGTAAAGTGTTTTACTTTGATACCAGCACACACTAAAATAAGGCTCATTTGCAGTTATATGATCAGCTTCAGTGATATTTAAATTTTCAAAAATAGTCTACACGTACAAAAACATTCTTTCACAACCGCACACCACATCTCATACTATATCTCTCCTACAGCAGGAAATATTTGTGTATACTGAAAAATTTAATACAGGATACATTTTCAAGTGTTAAATTTGTTTTTTAAATTTGGTATGAATACATTGTGGAACTGTCGGTTAACTTCACTGAACAAAATTGTTTTAAGTGTACTGTTTCGAAAGACAAAAATTAATTAGGAGAACTTTTCTCACAATAGAATTTGTAATGACTGAATTGTGTGAAAATGTAGTTATCGATGTGTGACATTTTTCCTTGTAATAAAAGAAACAGAAAGATAAGAAATTTAACTTGAGTAGAAAATGGTTAGAAGTACTGTCATGCGCATTTGAAGAAATATATCCCCCATTAAAATTAAAAATTATTGACTGAATGTGTGTTATGTCCATCACAAATGCCGATGTAGAAAAGGAATTTTTATTTAATACAAGAAGTTCGAAAAAGAGAACACTAGGAAGGAAAATTTAAATTTTTTCCGTAAAATATTCAGTTAACATAAAAATATCTTTTATATGATTTTAATTAAAATAAATTAAATGTATTGAAATCCTTTTTACGCTATTTTAAATTAAAAATATAACTGAATAGAGAAAGATCGGTTTTATTTCATAAATATAATCATGGTATGTAATATTTATTCTGTTATTGTTTAAAAATGAGATAGGGCCTTTGCTCTTTTTACCTCATTACTTTTTTTAAAAAAAAGTGAGCGCGTTTTTTTACTCTCATATTCAAAAATGAATACATGATGCTTTTTTCTGGTTCAACTCGCAATACCAAAAAAATATATATTTTTTTTTAATTTTTAAAAAATGACAGAAAAATAAATTTTCTTTGAAGAAAATATAATTATTTTTCAACTTCTAACGTACTATTTATTTCATTTTTTCCTCTTTTTTTTACCTTTCATTTCGTTTTTAATTTTGCTTTGACTGAACATATAGGAGAAAGAAACACCGAATTCCACTACGCTTTCAAAGAAGATTGCCCAAGGCAACTTAACAGCTAACTGTAAACGATTGATCTCTTGGTTCTTACTTTACAAAGGAACCGAACTGGGTCGTAAAATTGTCCCCGTTCGACCTCCCAAGTTCTAAAAGGGGGAAAGGAAAGAAGTCTGTTGCATTTTTGAAGGGATTTGCAAAATAAGAGTTAAACGCTTTCGGGATAACTTTTCAGGAGGAAGGTATCCAGTTAGAGGGTTAAGTTAAGATCTTAATAAAGACATTTAATGATCATGGCAACGCCTGATCCTTCATTCACTCCCACACCTCTAGGTCATGAAGATAACTTAGGAGTGAGGTATCACCCACGGGTGAATACCTCAGATACTGCTCAATATTATCCCGTCCCAGATAGGATTCTTTGCCCCAAAATCTAGTGCAGGTTTATCCATTGGAGGCTTAAGGTATCCGACTACTTACGACAACCTTTTTTTTAAAAAAAAATGGAGATAAGATGATTTTTTTTATGTTTTTAGATTTATTTAATACATTTTAAGAAAAAAAAGGCTAAAGTTAAGAAGAGAGAAATAAATTATTACTACTAAAATGGGAAAAAATGAGTAAAAATTGACAAAAAAAATTACATAAATGGGGCCTGCTTGAGACGTCTTACGCGTCTTTTCTTTAACAAGTCCTTTGGACCAGAATTAATTGTAATGTAAAGGAATGTTAGGCAATTGATGTGCGTTGTTGCAGTTGATGATTATTGCAGTTCGTGGTGCAAGATTGATTAAGTTCTACGTGTCGTGGGTAAATATATTGGTGTTCGACTAGAAGTTAACTGGCAAGCTGCATCCCATTGCAGATAAAGACAAGTAGCATTACGGAATAATATAAGGTAGGATTAATTATTTAATATTAGAAACGAGGATTAGGTGGTTCGCTTATTGAGATTGGTCTGAATTAGATTAGATCATGTTATAAATATATATATATATTGTGTGTTGTGTATTAAATCATCGTAGATTCTCTCATATTAGTTATTATAATTACATTTGTTAAAGGTTTAAGTTGAATATTTTAATAAAGTCATATTAAGATAATGTTTGATCCTAGTTGTTTCGCTAACCCTACACCTCTAGCTCACGCTGATGCTTCGAGAGATGTACTTCCAAGGGGAGGTACATCACAATGGCGTCCAACTAGGTTTAATCTATATGACCCCGAGATGAAAAACGCGAGAGGATTTAATGTTTGGCCAGAGGTATACTTTTCTGGGTCAGAGAACGTCACCGAATTTTTAGAGGGTATATACAATCAAATTAAATTACTTGAAATACCCAGGGACTTATCGTGTGCTTATTTAAAAGGTCATCTCCTGGGTAGTGTCCTGGATTGGTACTAAATATTCGGATCGGCGTTAGTGCAAAATATCGCCACGGACTTCTCACAGCTGAAAGCAGCATTGTCAAAAGCATTCCCTGCCATCCAAAATAAAAAGGAGTTAGAAACACGTTTTTACGCGTCTCAGCAAAGACAGAACCAGGAGCCGACAGATTTTGTTTACGATTTGCTGAAGTTGAACAAATTAGAGCTGGGGATGTCTGAAAAAGCCCTTGTAGATCATATTTTCGTTAGACTTGAGCCGCAAGTTCAGGACTATGTGGAAGTGCGTAATCCACAAAACGCGATCCAATTATTAGAAGTCTTAGCTAAGTTTGAGGAAAGATATTCGTGCAAGGCAACACTGGGTTCGAGAAATAGTAATAATGTGGAAGGACGAGGTTAGAATGAGCGTAGAATATCTAATGTTGGTAATAATAGAGGAAATTGGAGAAATTCTGAAGTGGTACATAGACCGAATAATGGTAGAAATGATTATAGGGGTAACTATCAGAACAACCGTCAAGGAAATCAGTGGTTCGAGAGCAGGAATAGGTTTCAAAACCATGATCCGAGTTCTTTCGCTAACCCTACACCTCTAGCTCACGCTGATACTTCGAGGGATGTACTTCCAAGGGGAGGAACATCACACGCTCTGTACAAATAGTAAATGAACAAATTCTCAATTTTGATGTATTACTTTGCTATTCCTTTTTTTAAATGATCTTCAGGATAAAATATATTTTAAATTTTACAAAAAAAAAACTAGTTATCTTAGTTGTTATATGAAATTGCTTAAAAAAACAGTGATTATATTCACTTAAGGGACTGTAAATTTTGTAATAAAAAAGGGATTGATAATTCTGAAGGTTAAAACACTTCTACTGTTATAAAGAACACATACACGAAAAATTTCACAAAATTGTTTTAAAAACTTTTTTTTGCGATCGTTGTCCCCGTTTGAGCTTTTCGGGAAAAAAACGCATTTCGAGTAAAACGCATTTTAAAGTTTGACATCTTATGTAAAGTTATGGCATCTGCTTTTACCAAAACACTTGTAATTTTTTTTCTAGTGAATGGAAAATAAAAAGCGTGGTATTTTTATAAAGCTAATAAGATGGCCTATAAAATAAAACCATAAAAAAAGTTGTCAATTTTTTTTAAAAAAATCACGGTTTTAGGGTAGTCGGATATCTTAAGACGAGTGCCGGATAAGCTGGACTTAACCAGATTTTCCTTGGATCCGCCAGTGATAAAGGGACGATCTGCGCCCAGGTCTGAAATGAGCTTTAACCGGCAATGAATATTATATTAAACTAAAGCTTCGACCAAATGTGATACATTTCTGTCTTATGAATTAATGCTCATTACATTGTACAGAAGTCATCATAATTCGTTATTGAGTAAATTACTGCAAACGAATTCGTGTTTTTTATGCAGTCAACCATACTGAGAAATTTTTAAAGAGCATGGAGAGAGCATATAACGAGGTACACGAGGTATGAGAAGACTTTAAATAATTAGAACACTTAAGTCTATTCAATAGCTTTTACTTCTTAGCTACCTAATATAGCTTAATTCTTAAGTGACATATCGTCAACTTAGATATTACAATTATCAGTTGCTAAATTCCTACGCCTCACTTCAAGTTTAATTAATCACTGCTCAAAAAAAGTTACCCTATCTCTCCTCTCTAAACTGAAAGTTTCAACTTTATATACATGTCTTAATTTGAATGGTCTCGTTTTCTTCTTCGGGAAAAAAGCTTTATAATATAATAATTTTTAAAGACTCAATCTTTCCCAAGAGGATTAGTACTTTAAGAGAACATGGATAGACCCGTCACAAAGTAGCAAATTTTAAATTTCCGGTCGATGAAAATGGCGAAAACACCCTAGGATCACCCCTGATTACAAATTTATCAAGTTCCAATCACTCAAAAATTGACAAATTTGTTGAGTAGTGCAGAGTGCTACTGAGAATTGTACAATATGCCACATGTGGCACGCATGTCCTACATTGCCGACCCCTGGTATATATCATTCTCGAATTAACGTATAGATCAGCTATTTTTTTTATAGCTAAAACGATTTTTATTGCAGATACATATAATTGTTTTTCCAATACGTCTTTTATCATTGGAATGAAATACCTTTTATGTGGAAAACAGAACTAATATATATACATATTGTAAGAAGCATCACACGCACTTATTCGTTCAAAAAAGTGGAAGTAAAGGAAGGCTAAAAATCGGCAAAGTTTGCTCTAAAATTAATAATGTAGTGTAATAAGAGGGACGTCCTTCCTTAATTCGAGTTCATTTCTTTCTTATTCTTTCTCGGAGCTCTGCAAGGAAGTGAAGGTAGTAATGTTGATTAATGGTTTAACCTTCAGGAACCCAGTGAAAGTACACAATTCCATGAATATCCAAAAAAAAAACTATCATCATTACTGTACATTTAATTTGCTCATTCGAGCTTCTTTGGCTCTTTCAGGGCATATATTTGAGCTTCATTTCTCGATAATTATTAAAAAACTACTATTTGTCACACGTTATTATCTTTTTCAACACTCTTGAATAATTTGTAATGGTATTAAAAGTGTCAGTGCAAACATTTTTGGGAGAGCTTCTTGTTCAAACATGACAATTTTAGGCACCATTTTGGCACACACTTTTTGCCAAATATCTTTACAAAATATCTTTATTTATACCAAATGCACTTTTTACAACATAAAATTTGCGTTACGGATTGTTTGTCAATTCCTACAGTGGCAGTAATTGCATGAGTACGTAACCGATAATTAAACCGACTTAAATCACCGATTTGTTCGATATTGTCCTCCATTTTTGATGTGGAAGGGTGATCCGGGCGTTAATCCTTTTCAACGTCTTCTCGGCCATTTTGAAGGCTCTTAAAACACTCAAAAACACACGCACGTGATACACCTTTATTACCATACATTTCTTTTTATAAATTATAAGTTTCAGCAGCGGTTTTTCCAAGTTTCATGGGAAACTTCCCAATAATTCGTTGCTCTATTGTTACACCTATCATTTTTTCTTGCGAAACAAAAAACTAACTCCACGCGAACGAAGATTATGGCCATACGGATTTGTTTACAGAAGCGAGAAGCCCTGCATTCGAAAGAGCAGCGTTCAAGCTAAATAGCTGTCTATCACTGTTATTTCTGACGCTGACATGCTTACTCCTTCTTGAACATCGTAAGTCTCATTATTTAACAGCTACCCCTAATATATAAAATACTTTCGGGGTTCATTTAAGGTATTTGGTATTAAGGTGGTCTTTTTTCAGTTCTTACTTATTTTAGTTCTCTCTCTCTCTCTCTCTCTTTCATATATATATATTAATGCGATGCCCAAGTTTGTTCATTTAATTTATCTGTCCTACACCCAGATTCTTAATTTAACATCACATCATGACTTAAGTTAAAATTAGTTAAGTTTCTCTATTGACAAATTAACATTACACTAAATTAACAGTCCGATCGTATAGTGGTAACAATTATATTTATTCATTAACATATTGGTAAAAAAAACGTTAAATTTTACAAGGGTGGTACTTATCTGAGAGGATAGGAGTGACGGAGGGGTGACCTCGGGTAGCGAGTTCGCTTCCCGACTGGAGGTTTTTTCTGGAAGACGTACGAGGAAAAAAGCCCCGAGAATTCTTGCGGACCAGCTTTTAAAGCCGACCGCACCACTTGGAAAAGAATCCGCTACGGATTCATTACTATCAAATCTACCACCCTGATTGGATTCCACTGTCCGCGTAAGAACACAACCTTGCCGGCCATCAGGTCCGTTGAACTCGACGCACCCACATTCCTGTGTAATCCCTATTTCCTGTAAACAGGGCAAATGCAAAAATTACAACTGTATCTCAGGGGCCGGCGGCCTCCCATCAATATCTTGTTCAAACTTTCAATCGTTAATAAAATACTTTCTATTCATCCATTCAAGTTCAAATACATTTTTTAAAACTTGTAGGGGATGACACTTGATCTTAATACAGTTTTTTCAAATATTAATTCATTAATTAAATTTAATACGTTCGCTGCCAAAGCTGATATAGTGCATCTGTTCACAGATGCCTAAGTCATATCTCCGATATTATGTTTTTAAATTGTTTTCTGTTGTTTTATTATTTAAATATAAATATAACAGATTACTTTTTAGTAAAAAATAAGTGTACACGAGTATACTCACAGTTGGCATGCGAAATAATATTTTTGTTCCCTGTGCCAACTACGAGATAACTCGTAAGTAGTCTCGCACTTGCACGCGCATAAAACAATCACCCGCATGCGCAACTACAAAGTGTACGATACGTTGCTTACACATGTCACTACATTTGAAAAGTCCGTTTTCAACATTTCACAACTGAATAAACCAACAAAATGTCGAAAAGGAAGATACTTAGTGAAAAAGAAATAGAATACTACGCAAGTTTGAGTGATTCAGAATGGAGTGATATTTCCGTTGGAGAATCAGATGATTTTATTCCTGGCAGTGAATCTGGTGAATCAATTTCCTATAATACTGCTGATTAACTAGAACATGATGACGGGGCAGTACAAAACAATATTCATGACTGGACTGATGTACAAAATGATCTGCTTAATTTTGGTTTCAACCAAAACCCAGGTTTGAAATTTGATGACATCACTATCGAAAAGTTAGTAACCAACAAGGACCAAGAAATTTTTTGAATTTCTTGGTTGGTCAGACCAATTTGTATGCGTCTCAAGAAATCAACAAGCAAAGACCACTTCGAAAGGTAAGCCGTCTTTCCACTTGGACTGATACGACTGTACCGGAAATGAAAGTGTTTCTTGGATTGTTGTTGAAAATGAGTCCATGTAATCTTCCAACTATACAACATTGGAATTCAAGTGAGTTCTACAATTTTCCATTCTGGCGATCTTTCATGAGTCGGAACAGGTTTCAATTGATTCTACGATTTCTGCATTTTGTAGACAACACAGTTGAAACAAATTATAGATTGTACTAAATTAGACTGTTTTGGAGCACTGCAATAAATTTATAAAGAACGATTATGTACCAAATCAAAATCTCTGCATTGACGAATCTATGATATTATGGCGAGGAAGGATATTCTTTCACCAATATATCAAAAATAAGAAAGACAAGTACGGTATCAAGTTATACGAATTGCGCGAATCAAATGGTATTGTACTAAAAGTACGCATTTATTGTGGAAAATCTGAAAATATTGACAAAGGATTGGTCACGCAACTGGGGTAGTTCTACATTTGATAGATGACTATTTAGACAAAGGTTCTAAACTGTATATGAACAATTTTTATAACTCCGTTTCTCTTGCAGATCACTTGATACTCCACAAAACATATGTATGTGGTACAGTAGCGCACACAGGAATTTTCCAAGGGGGGTTCCAGGGTCGAAAGTTCACCATTCTTGTATCATGCTCCTTTTGATTTTGTCTATTTTCGGGAACAAAACACAGTAAAAAACTTATTATTGAATAAATAATTAGCATTAATTAATAAAATTAATCATTAATAAATACTTAATTAAATAATTTTACGTACTATATACTTAGAATTATAATCAATTGGGAAAAAAAACAAGGGCTTTTGGGGAGTCCGGACCCCCCCTTTGTCTGCGCCACTGATGTGGTACATTACGGGTGAATAGGAAAGAAAACCCAAAACTTATAGTATCAAAAAAACTGAAGAAGTTGTTTAGAATAGAAGAGGAGTGGAGTTGCTTGTAAATGGAAAGATAAGCGAGACGTGTTTACTGTATCAAACATGCACCGTGTGGAAATGGTTGATATGTCACTAATCCAGTATTTCTCAAACTTTCAATACTGGCGACCCAATTTTCAATCATAATTTTTGTCGCCCCCTGTACAACAATAATGTATTTACTGCAATAAAAATGCACTTTGGAGAGAGACGCTAAAGTTACAATACGATCTTAATTATAAACCGTACAAATTAATACGATAAGTATATTAAATTTTGTGTATATGTAACTTTTAAGTAATATATATATTTTACTTAAAATATATATTACTTACTTATTATTATGTTATTTTTCTTTCTCTAATTTTTAAATTGGAACAGATCGCAAAATGATACAGTTAATTAAAGATTTATTTCCTTCAGCATCCATTTCTCAAAGTACAAATGCCATCAGAAAAATAGTCCAGTCTTTGATGCTCTCTATCATATCCATCACATCTGGCATTATCGGAAACATTTGCGTGAGTCTGGGCAGCCTATCGGACGTCTGCGCAAAACATGTAAAAATGTTTCTCCTCGTACAATTCCTGTCAGTTTTGGACGACTCGATACTTCTATAGCTAGCGAATCTAGCTTGAATGTACATTTTTTAATTTACACGTTAATTGTAATTCACGGTAATTAAGTATTTACGGCAGTAGATTAAAACAAAATCCTACATACATTTTTAAGTAGTAAGCAAACATTCGACGATAATAAAGAATCAACAAGTACACAGACGAACGAGCATGGTTCCGAAAATTAAATCAAGGCGATATTCTCACAAATACTTTCATTTTGGATTTACCACTACTGAAGTAAATGATGGAAAAAAGCCCCAGCTTGATATGTGTTAAAACTTACAAATCTGTAGAACAGCATGTGAAAGTTGTTTTTAAAACATGTAAAATCATTTAGCTATGTTGGCAAAGAATTTTAAAAAAGTATTTTCTGGATGAGGACTGCTTGGTAGCAAGTTACGAGTGGATTAGGGATCTACAGATACTCCAGAAGGGTTCTCAACTTCCGAAGAAGAAATCTTCATAGATTTCGCATCCAGAGTGAAAAATTAAAAGGCAATTTTGTAATAAATCGCTCTTTGAATTTTGGGTAGAGGTGGATGAGGAATTATCTGTACTGAAAACAAAAGCACTTCGTATACTATTACCATTTTCAACATCCTACTTTTGTTAAACCGGATTTTCTGCGGTGCATGCTTTGAAGACAAAATATAGATCTCAGCTAAATATAGAAAAATAACTCTAAGTATCAATTTCTGATATTATAAACCTTCTTTTGAAAAGCTTTCCTCTACAAGACAAGCCCGTGGAAGTCCCTAATAATTATTAAACTTGTTCTTAATTTAGTAATAAAAAATTATTTATAAAATATTTTCTTCAGTACTGATACATTAAACGTATACTGGCTGAAACACAGACTCTTCGCACGGGTTCATTTTTTTAAAAAATAAAACGTTATTCTTGATATAATAGCTGAACTGTAAGGAGAGTAAAACTGCGTGCACGACATTGTATAAAAAAATGTAAAATGATTTTTTTTAGATAAATGGTATAATTGTAAATAACTGTTTAAAAGAACTGTAATTTTAAACCTCACATAATTAGCATTTAGAATTAATGTTAAATAATGAAAAAGAATATAAAATTCCGATGAAGAATAATTGTGTTACTTTTTAACATTTAAAGCGAGAAGACTTCAAAATGTTTTAATCCAGGAGCAGGCGTGTACTCGATACTAACGCTAATGGTAGTGCGGGGGGACTCAGTCACCCCATTCATTTGCTTATAATTATTTTTACTGTGCACGATACAAATCGGAATTCTAGTGAATACTTTAATTTATAGAAAGTATACTTACCTTTTTTCAAGGACTATTCAATTATTTGATGATTTGAGAAAAAATCCAATAAAACTGAACTAAAATGATTCAAAAGTACAAGACCATAATAAAGGACGCACATCAGAGACACTTTTCACTAATATTACAGAAATGTTAAATCAATTAATTCTTTTCCAAATATCGTAAAACTCTATTATTTACAATTTTCCTAAACAAAAAGCAAACACATAAAAGATGGGACGGAACTAATATTGAATAACCATACCATAAGTTTGAAGGTCAATCAAATGATTAGCAAATGTACTATGCAGCCTGGCTGAAAAGTGAATCATGTCTTCCTTTTCTTTTTCTACAACTAATGTACAGTATTTCAATAATAATTACAGTGATGAATTGTTTATCTTCTTAGAATTTTTCTCAGGGTCTGGGTTTCGTTTTTTCTTTTAACGAGTAATATTTTATGTTAAAACGTAATAAAAAAATCTCTCATTGAGGAAATACAGCAAATTAAACAATTTTTTTCTCTTTAATTAGGTTTTGGGATCAAAGATAGCTATTTGATGACGGATAAAAGCCAGATAATAAACATAAATTATGTCAGTGTTGTTGTGTGTATTTTTTTTATTATGGAAGAAAGCATTTTGTTTTACTTCTCTTTCCGGTTATTTTTTTTAAAAAAAATCTTTAAATTTTCGATATGCCCCACACTTTGAGAAACACTGCACTAATCTAAATAGTAAAATATCAAAGTCCAACGTCATAAGAGACAATAATGAAAAAATGTTTGGAATTGATTTATTGGAACAAATGCTAAGCTACTATTCACCATTTAGAAAAACAGTGTGTTGGTCAAAAAAAAATTACCTTTCACCTATTTGAAATAAAGGTATATTCTGGAATAAAATGACCTCTGAAATTTCGTGAAAATTTTACAAAATGCTTGATCGGACAAGAAGTGAAAATTCTTGAAAGGCAAAAACCTAAACTTGACAATTTCCACTATTTAGAAGCACTTCCACCAACCGAAAAGAATGCCCGACCTACCTAGCCATGTAGAGTTTGTACTGGACAGAAAAATAGGCGGGAAACAAGATATTTTTGCCAGGTATGTAAAGAAAAACCAGCACTTTTATGTGGAAAATTGTTTTAAAACTTCTCATACATAGATTTGTTTCAATGTACCTATTAAAATTTCAATGTAATGTAAAACAAATAACTTTTATTCATAATATTCTCCAAAATATATCGTGAAAAGATACGTTTTTCTGCTGTAAGTATTTAGTTATTGCTTCTAGGTTTTGAGAAATAAATGATTCCTTTCAGTACACCAAGTGTATTATAGTCTCTCTCTCTCTCTCTCTTCTCTCTCTCTCTCTTTCTGTGTACCAAACACCTAAGCAATGCATATGTTTTCTACGGCAATATTTGTAATCGGCGATTTAGATAAGAATATCAATAAGCTGGCAAGGAAACCCAGTTTACCAACTACGAGTATTTTCGTTGTTGGCAGCAAACGTATTAATTAATTTTAGTTTGATATGGGAGAAAATTGTCACTTAATATAATGTGATTCTGTCCTATGTATATACTATATTTATATTAATTGTAATTATTTAATAAACAGTAACTAAAATAAAATTTTTCTTTGTTGTCCTAAGTAGGAATTGACTTTTAAAAAAACTTATATTACTTGTTTCTGTTTTACTGATAACAAAAAAGTATGTTTTTTATATTACTCTAAATTATTGCAATAATTGTTGCAATTTCCTCTTAAATTATTTTCATTCTGAATAGAAAGTAAAAAAAAATAGAATTTAATCCGAAATTTAATTTTTAATTATTGATTTATAGTTAATTTACGTTGCGTTTGAAAACATGCTTCATTTGACCGCGAGAACTTTTTAAATTTGAACCGCGGTCAAGTAAAGTGGATGACACCTGAGCTGTCACAACATTCCAAACTTCCACGAAATGACTAGGCACAATATGTTTTTTACGCTTAAAGAGTTGGTCCAAGCTCAATCATGAAGATAGAAACAAAAAATTTGGGAATTATTTTACTTATAGGTAATACTAAAGGATTTTTCGAAAATCACTCCTTAATGAGTTGAAATGGGGGATGTCAATGGAAATCGAAGTAGTCTCGGAAGAATTCGCAGGTGGCTTCTTATATTAATATATTATCTCGCTGAATAAAAACTGAAATGTCAGCTATGTAAACTTAGATACAATTGAGTCGTTTCTAAAGCATATTTATTGAACTTATTGACATCAATCTCAAATCCGTTTGATATTATACGTTCCGTTATCCTGTAATGAAATCTACAAATATCTATAACTTAAAATTGTCGTTAACTTCTGTAGTTTCGCTTGTCAATTTCTGGTTTCGTTAAAAACCACAGGGAAGGATCACCACCTTTGTAATTTTTAAAACCAGTGTTCTCAATCGCCAGTTACCTCCGGTTCCGGGAAAACTCGAGGTTAACTCGCAGATTGGCGAAACATCATTATTCTCAATTGCGGATCGCGCCAAATATCCACGGATTATTCATCCAAAGGTAACCCGTCGATTTCGGAGGGTAACTCACGGAACTCAGGCCCGCTTTTCCGCTTAGGCACATGCCTAGGGCGCGATTTGGGGGCGCAAAAAATTGGAGGGTGAAAGAAAGAGAAAAAAATTAAAATTACAAAAAAAGAGAGAGAGAACAAAGAAAGAACGTACAACCACTTTGTGTTCTTTTAAAAAAGCCAATTATTCTCTTTCCTTTTTATACCTAAATTATCAAATCTTCGTTTCGCTATCGCCAAATTATTATGTAAATCAATTGGCTTTCCTTCCTCAAATCATATTTTGTTTCATGTGTGCACTGTTATTAAATTGTTCTCAAAACTCGAAATAAAATCTTTATCACAGCGTTTCTCAAACTGTGGGGCGGTCCCTCTTGGAGGGTGTGATAACCATATTTGGGGGAGGGGGCGCAAGCACATCGTGAAAAATTGAAAACAAAATATTTAACTGATATAATATACACCACTTATAAATAAATTGCAAGTTTATAGAAGAGTAACTGAGTATGTAATAATATATTATATTTTTTTACAGTTTAAATTAGTATATGAGTATTTGTATTAAGTTAGAAATAAGAAACAATACGTCAGCATCATGGATTAGAATATAGGTTCTAAAATTTGTCATGTTTTTCGATTTTGGGTAGACCCTTGTTTACTTAATATTGAATTTTTGCAAATTCATGAACTTCAAATACGTTTTTTACAGCTGGTAGCTGTGGTAACTCGCTGCTGCTTTAAAAACATTTACTTTGCTATCTGTAGTGAAACGTAGTGTGAAAAACTTTTAAAAATACATGCTTATTCTAAACATTTACAGATTCCAGTTAAAATTTAGTACCTGTTACACAAAATAAGAGAGCAAAAATAAATGCTTTAATGAGACTTTAGTAACAAATTTTTAATATTTAGCATCATTTTAGTTAAGGTTGATCTTAAATCTCCTCGGTTAGTCATGTCTAATCTTTTTTTTCCCTTTGTTTGGAGATAACCAATTACGATTAAACACATTTTTACTTGGAAAAACAATTAAAAACTCTCTCACGATATCCTACAATTCGGGATAAGTAACAGGTACATCTTTTGAAATACACTTGCTATATAAAACATCGACATAGAAATTGCAAAAAAATTGTAATTTTTCTGAAATAATTAATGCATTAGCAAAACCCAAACTAAATAAACACATGCTTAAGTAATACTACTAGTTCGCATGTGTTCGCAATTTTTGTTAACTTTACAAAACATTTAGGGCTTCAAATAGTTCCTTGCTCCTAGGTTCCTTTATAGAGAAGGTTGGCTCAGGTTATTTTTAATGTTTTCTAAAGCAAACTGGCAGCATACTATGTATTTGAGTTAAGATATCTGACCAAATTACTTGGAATTACTTGACCAAATTACGTGAAAAGATGTTTTTCAGGTGTTGGACGTTAGGACCATTAGAAAAAAAAAAGAAAAAGAAGTATTGAGGAAGAAGGAATAATATATAAAACTGGAGTATTTTAAGTTGTTTTTCTAATATTTACTTCATATAAAAATACTTTTTAAATGATAATTTTTTGAAGAAAGTAACTTTCACGATGATTTGCTTACGAAAAATAGGATATCTCTAAGACAATCCAATAATGAAATTTGTAATGTTACGATCTCTTTAGACTGTAACAAGCCACGGGTTTTAAGATAGTTACACTTAATCACATTTTACAGCCATTTTTAGCTCAGAACATAAAGTAATTTTAACAAAAAATTATTAACGTCTATTTGAATGCTTATAAAATTACTATTTCTTGAAATATTTTTACTCTGAGGCTTGCGACACTTCAGATATATCAAGAGGTATATTAATGAAACTAAAACTACATTATGTCAAATGTATTTTTATTTATGCTGTTTTCCTTAACATTGAAAAAGAATTTTGCTAAATTTTTATAAGAATAATATTTTTTTAAAAAAACAAGGAATGATACATGTTATTTTTTTAATAATTATAACTCTCTAAAAACTTATTTATGTTCTTTAAAACAATAAAACTATCCTGAAAATATATTTTTGAAAAATTGTTCCTCGAACCTATTCGGATGCCTCAAGTGTACATCAGTTTTGTGAGCAATTTTTTTCCTGATCTAAAGCGTACTGTATAACAGTGCTTAAATTATGTGTGTGTGAACAGTTTTGTGAAAAAAAAATTATAATTTAAAGCGCACAGTAGTTGGATTAAGTGCGTGTGAACCGTTTTGCAAGTATGTTTTTACTTGCAGTCGTAAAAGTAAAATCGTTAACTATAGTACCAAAAAGAAATTAGATTTCTCTGTTTTGCTGGCCCTTTCAATAAACGGTTTTCAATTTACTGATACTTTTTTTTATTTCACGACTATAATTTCAGAAATCACAGTATGTTTCTAAAACAAAATGAGTCTTAAGAAAAAACCCAGTAGAGAGTAGAGTTCTGTAAAGGAGCAGCTGAAAGTCTGCAAAAAGAAAAAGAACTCGGAAAAGTGTGTCTAAGATAACGTTTTTTTTTCTTCAAATCGTGAGTGTACTGAAACTGTAAACCCTCATATTCTCAAGCTTGTTCATTTGGTGGAAGAAAAAACTGGGACGAAAACAATAATCATGGACTACCATCAACGTCCGAGACTCAATCTGTCACCGACTCTGACATTGCTAAGCCTATACGTTACACTCTTTTTGACAATGGCTTCACGCTGGAGGATCCGAGTGAAGGGAATATAAAATAAACTGTACAGATATCCGAAATACTTAACTCAAATTTAACTTAGACCAGGTATTTTGTTTCTATTGCCTTCTCCTTCAGCCTGTTGGAAAGCGTGGAGTTTTAGCAGCTGGCTGCAATAATTGGAATAATTCTTTCGTGCTTGCTTAGCAGCATGAGAGGTCAGACGACCATAGGACAAATGTATTGACTTTTTTTGTTAAGACAAGAGGCCAAAACACAGTCCAGGATGCAATCCAAAGTCAATATTACAAAAAGGTGAAGTATTTTGGCAAGATATCCTTACTAAAGTTGTCTCTATTGTGAAATTTTTGTCGGCAAGAGGTCTTCCATTCAGGTACAACGACCAACACAGCTTGGATCTACAACAAAAGGGGCTTTTCTTACGATGCCTTGATTTAATAAGGGAGTTTGATTCGTTTCTTTCCCAACATCTGACAAGATGTGGCAACAAAGGTAAAAGGAGTACATCTTATCTATCGTCTGACATTTGTAGTGAGTTCTTAGACGTGAAGAGCAAAAGCAAGAAATTTTAAAAGAGATAAAACTCGCACGTTACTTTTCCCTCAATATTGATTCTACACCCAACGCTTCACACACCGATCAGTTGGCTGTAGCACTTCGATACGTTTCTGTCAGAAAAACCTGCACCAAAGAAAAAGCCTTGTACAAATGCTATCAGGCGTCTCTAATAAAGCTCAAGGTATGGAAGAAGAAGCCCTCAACTTGCTTGATGAACTTAGACTAGATTAGAAAAACTGTCGGGGCCAAAGTTACGACAATGCTTCAAACATCTCGACAGTGTACTCAGGTTTTCAGTCAAGAATACTAGAATAAAATATCTTTGCTGAGTTCGTAACATGTGCAGCCCATTCCTTAAACTTAGCTGCGGAAAAAGCCAGTACAGAAGTTATTGTATTCTTTTCTTTTGTGTGTACAAGGACTTTACAGTTTTTTTTTCTTCATCTACTCATAGATGTAATGTATTAAGAGATTATGTGCGAAGAAGCAATGAACAAGAGTTGAAAACTGAACATAGATTTCTTATGTTGAAATCGTTGAGTGAAACTAGATGGTGTGCAAGGGCAGATGTTCTCAGAGCTCGTTACAAGTCGTAATCAAGAACGCCCTTGAAGATTTAATGGAAGAGACCTGACACGCGAGTTTCGGCTGAAGGATTCCACAAAACACAAGAAAGTTTTCAGACTACTTTATTAACGGTGATTTGGGACGAAATCTTACAAAAGTTGGACAAAACCAGTGAGATACTGCAAACGGAAAAGTTTCATCTCCTTAGCACTACTAAGGAGTTACAGACGTTATCTTGGTTTTTATTTCAAAAAAGATCCCACTTCGATTATTACGAGGCAAGAGCATTGCAACTAGCTAACGTGCCTGAACCCAATTATGAAAAACCAGAAAAAGGAAATTTTTTTCAGATGAGAAAAGAGACCCAGATTTTTTGAGAGAATGTCTCCAAAAAAGATTTCGAGTTGGAGTTTTCTGACCAATTATTGACAACCTTGTAGCGCAATGAAACAAAAGAAGGGATTGCTACGAAGTCCTCAACACAAGATCGGAGATCTTCGGACATCTTCATGACAAAGAGCAAGAGGAAGTTACAAAACAGGCAAAATACTTGGCTCAGAGCTTCATCAAAGACATCGATGAAGAACAATTTGCGCAAGAGTGTCAACATTTCAAAATGTATATGAAGGTGGAAAAAATAGCAACAACAAGAGCTGAAGGAGGGGGGATGCTCTGGAAATAGTGGGAGGGGGCGCAACAACTTGAAGTGCCTAGGGCGCCGGGGAGGTTAAAAACAGCCCTGGCGAAACTATTTGTAAGCAAATATGGACGACCGCTTCGACCTTTTCTGCTTGAGGATTTAGAAACATTGGAAATTATTGAAAGAAGGTCAGTTTTCATTCCTTAACAAAGGAACAACACGTTAGCAATTCAATAAACTTTTTTTTTCATGATTCAGCTAAAAATTACGCTTGATGTTATGATTTAATGTTATACAATGAGAATTCAAAACTCGTATTATTTTAAAATTTCAATTTATATTTTGATTGTATACAAGTATATATATCCTAATCTATTTTTCTTTTTGAATAAAAATTTTCCAGCAACCCTTTGGTAGGTTAAAATAAAATGTTTATTATGCATATAATCATTGATTTAAATAATTTCTAATGTCTAAAAATTACTCTTAATTCATGATTTCCATAAAATCTTAGAATGAAAAATCCAGTTTTTTTGTAAAGAATAAATTTGTTAATTGAATCTTAGACCCCCATTAAGTCACATTTATCTAAAACAGAACATGTTACTGAATCTTTTCCAATTCCATTTAACAAAAATAATAACACTATTGGTATAAATTTGATTTTATTTGTCACAAAATATTATATATACACACACATTTATCAATATTTTACAATATAGAACAGAAAACAAATTTTACACATACAAAATATTTACAATTCTTCAGAAAAGAATATTTTGGTAACAGAAAAAATTCAAAACTAACTATTCCTAATGACGTTTTTAACATTTCACTTTACAAAAAAAACCTATTTAATTAGTTATAATAGTAACTAATAGTAAGAAAATTAAAATAAAAATAATAAATATATATTTTTTTAAAATTTGAAATTATTCTGAAAACTTGCGAACGTATTTTATACATTTTGAAAATGGGTATAATAAATTTTAGTGAAGTTAAAATTCACACATTATAAAATATGACATCTTCATACTTTTAAAAATCAAGCAAACAATGGAATAAATTTCAGTTATAATAATAAACAGTGATAAAATGAAATATGACTATTTAAATGACAATAAAGCTCATTTTCTTCAAAATCTAGTGACTTTTCCACAAGAAAGCATGAGAAATAGTGAAGTCAGATGTTTCTTCAATTAGTTTCTGCTGCAATAAATAATAGAATTTAGAAAAATTACATAAATTCTATTATTTAGTATAATTTAAAATGCATACATTAGTATTGTTAATTTAATATTAAATTAATATGCCACTACAGTTTTTAATACGTTAATTTTTTACCACACTACAAATTATTCCACTAAAATAAATCTTATTCATCGAAAAGAAATTTTGTAAGCTATTGCCTACTTTTACTAAATGACTTTATTTTTCTGTAAGTCCTTCATTATACATAAATTTTCATACTATAAAGGGGATTATGCACAGTTTTTAATTTAATGAGAAATCACAGTACATTTTCAAGTTTAATACACTGTACACATTAAACAATGATAATTACTTTAATACATAAATTCATAATTTTGGAAGTTAATTCTTTTTTAATCATTTTTAATTATGTGTAATAATTTACATCTTCTCTTACATATGTGCAAAAGATGTGCATGTCATCTTTATTCTTTTTATGAAAAATACACATACATTTTACACACACAACGTGAGTTATTTTTTTACATAATTCTAATCAAATATTTGTCGTGGTCACAATTCATAGCCAGTGAGGTTGGTGCCTCTGAAAACCTGAAATCTGTCATCGTTAAAAGTCCTCAGGTGATGTGATGTCACAATTTAGAATGAGTTACTAATTCAGGTATGTTGTCATTGATATTTGACAGAGGTTCAAATGATGAGGTCCATTGCAAATAGACCTCACATTGCTTTAAGATGCAACATTAATTATAAATCAAATCAAACCAACTGAATTTTTAACTCTTTTTAAGACCATGTATTTGCATTCCTAGATCACAGAAAAATTAACCTATAAATTTTAAAGGTATATTTTGAAAAGAAATTTTTGCAATTGATTCTTTTACTCAGCATTTCATATAATGTGATTCATATTAGTTCTTTTATGTAATAAAACTCAAATCACTCTATCAGAAAAATCTATTCAGAATAATACGGAAAATTTAAATTAAATAAAAACAAAAACTCCATGTACACTTACCCTGAGTTCCTGATGAAACAGCAGTATCATAATCGTATCTACACGACAATCGTTCAATGAGGGCACCCAGCAGTTCATCTAACGATGTGTTTAGCAACTTTTTGGTTTCTCCACCAGTTTTGAAAGTTTAAAACATTTTAAAGCTTCTTCGGTTTTGCAATTTCTCCTGCATATTTATATATTTATTTTGCAGCTCTTGTCGACTTAGTTTAGAAAGGCTGACTGCATTGAAATCACTAGTCAAGCAATCCCGTGCCTTTTCTTTTTTCCTATTGTAAACTGCGCTGGTTATTTTGCAATGAATAACATCTCCTTTTATTTAAAAAATAGCTGTGAATCGAACGTCTTGCGCCATGATACAACATACTATATGTAAACAATATACCACGTGATTATCAGTGTCCCCCAATCACAACCAGTTTAACTTCTCACGAACGCTAACTCGCAGATCCGGTAATCGTCAGTTCGAGAATAAAAAACGGGAATTACCCAAGAGTTATCGTCGAGCGGGGGTTATCCAATCCGTGAGTTTTCTTTTCAATAACTCGCGATTGAGAATACCACCGTAAGAGACCTAAATCTTCTTAGAATTTATGTTCAATATTATTATTAGGTGTGTGTGTGTGTTTGGGAGGGCTTTCTGCAACACAAATGTTATTTTCTTTAAACTTTATTTGCCATTTTCCAACTAGAGAGTTTTGTACACTAAATGCAATATAACTCAGCTAAAATGATTCTGGAGTTGTCTTATATTTTTTGAAGTTTTCAAACCTCTTGTTGCATTAATTTTGGTAGACACCTTCTCAGCCCCATTTGCAAATTAGTTCTGTGAACACAAGGGGTTACTCTTCTTCATTGCAACCTTCAAACACTTCATTCAGATACTAGCAGAGTCAATTTTAGCATCCCCGGTGCCCTAGGCATTTTATATTGTTACACCTTCCCCTCCTTCTCTTCTTACCTTGCCAGTTCTGGTTCGGGAGAGATTTTCCCTTAAGGACAGTTGGAAACCTCTCTCTCTATACCGACAATGAAAATTGGCTGTTTTCAATGTACCTTTTCTCAAAATCTGTTATATGCACATGCTTGAAATTTTACATACAATTACAGTACACTTTTCTCATTATACTGAGATGAGTTTTTAGCTAATTTTGATTTTTTTAATAATCTATGAAATATTTTATCAAACTTTACGAAATTTGACCCATTTTTCCCGTAAAAAATTTATAAAAAATAAATTTTTGAGTTTTTTATAAGAAGCTCATTTTAGTATATATTAGCCATCATTATAAATGTATCATAAAAATTTGCATATCTGTGAACAGTGTACCTCAGAAAAGGAACATCGAACATCAAAATTTACGTTTTGAGATAAATTGATTTTAATGTATTCGGTGAGGCTTTTCTAATCGGCTTGGAAATAAAAAAAATAAAAGGCTCAATTTACAATAAAAGATACATGTTTTGGTTTATATCAGACGTTCAACTTTTAAGCAAAAAAAGTATTTTGTTTATATTTTTTGCCATTCAAATGGGCGTGGCCCAGTTTTAACTATCATTTAAAAATAGGTTTTCAGGGCTTCTAATCACCCTAGAGATTAAAGTACGATATTTTTAGAAAGGTTAAAATCTATACAATTTGAAAATGTAAAAATCTCAAATTGTCAAAAAAATCAGATTTTAACTTTCCAACACACCTTAACTCTTTTTCAGTTCTTTGTTTTTGCTGTTTGGAGTCTTTCCATTATTCACCATCTATCGACCCGCTGTATCCTGGACTGGCAACCGTATAGAAAGGATAGTGGCATGGTTTGACCACTCTTGTTCATTTCTTGGCCTAGAGAATCACGGACCATCCGCCCACCCTTTTGAAAATTAGTACAGTAAATTAATGAAATCGTTTGCAATTACAGCATAGAGCAGGGGTACTCACCCTTTTTTTTTGCCGGGACGCATACATATGATGGCTATTTCGTGTGAGCCGCAACATAAGGGTTAATGGAGGAGAGGGGGGGGAGAAATGTTTTAAGACCAAGATAGCATAGAAAATTTAAAATGTGGAAAATTTATTAAAATATTAAAACTTGCTCTTTTTAATTATCATTTTTTATATTTTTGTCACTGAATTTTTCTAAATTGGAAGCATTTAAGAATGGCTGCTTTACAATTTCTGTATCAGTAAACGGTTTCATATGATTACCAATAATGTAACAAATTTCATAGGGTGTCTTTGTTACCACTGACAAAACACTTTTTTGCTGTTGTAAAGATTATTAAAGAAAGCCTATTTATCACCTCTTGAAAGAGATCTAGGAAAAGTGTCATTGAACGCGCGATTCCTGTTTATTGGTATTTTTTAAATACAACACTTTCGTGACAAATCAAACAACTACTAATCCATGCTTGTTTTTCATTACAAAATAGTCAACTTCTCAATCGTCTTGGAACAACCTATTTTCTTTGAATATTTTTCGCTTGCAAGATAGTTAAAAATTAGTTCCACTCATAAAATGGTCGCTACTCCACTGTTGTCTACTATCACTTATCAGAAAGAAAAAATATCAATTTGCACCCATAAGACATCGAATGCAAAAATCAAAATTTATATATTTTATTTTTTATAGAATTTCTCACCAAATTTTTATAAATAATTGAATTTTTCAGAGCAATGGGCCATGACCGGGCCACTTAAAAAGACCCAGTGGGCTGCAGGCTGAGTATTGCTGGTTTAGAGTGTACATCAGTGGCGTAACGGAGAACCTCTGCAAAGTCAGGTTTGGGGTCCCAAGCTGGATCTTACAAAGGGTTGCAAGACCATAATCTTTGGGGCCCCTAGCATCCTGTCCCAATGCAACGTGGGGTTGCAAGTTACGCTACTGCAGTGATTCTCAAACTTTCACTACTGACGACCCAATTTTCAATCATAATTTTTATCGCGCCCCCCCCCTAAAAATAATAGTGTATTGAATGCAATAATAAGGCAATTTGGGCGCTAAAGCTACAATACGATCATAATTATAAACCGTACAAATTAACAAGATAAGTATTAAATTTTGTATATGTTACTTTTAAGTATTATATATTTTTATTTTTTCACTTTTTAGTTCAATTCACAATAAAAGAGTGTTTTTTAGTTTGTTTTTTAATTATAATTTATTTTATAATTATTTTTACTATACACGAAAAATATCACAATTCCAGTGAATAATTTAATTAAGAGAAAATATACTTACCCCTTTCAAGGACTTTTCACTTTTTCTTTGATAAGTTGAGAAAAAATCCAATAAAACTAAAGGAAATGTTCCAAATGTGCGTGCCCTTAATAAAGGACATAAATCACAGATACTTTTCGCTAACAATACAGGAACGTTATTTTCCAGCTAAACTGTCATATTTTGTTCACGTTATTGTAGTTTTGCTGTCGTATGATGATTTATAAATAGCATTCTAAACTTTTTCTTCCTTGTGTCTTTAAGACAAGGCAAAGTGCTACATTTATGGCTTCATAGTTTTCTTCATAGAGTTCTTTAGGCAGCATTTCAAAATTTCAATTCAAATCAAATGTTTCATGTCTATCACTTTTCTCATGTTTACTTTCGCTAAATTGATTAATATGCATTATTTCAGCAGGTTCTTCAATTGATTGATCAGTTTCAACTTCCTTCAATAGAGATCACAGATGCCCATTTTTTTTATATTCTGCTCATTTACATTTATAAACCATAATAAGTCGTACAACACAGCAATCAAAGCCACAAAATTGTTCATGGGGGAAAGTGTAGCATGTTCATAAAAATATTTTTGAACAAAAGTGGTCACGCAGGGAACTCGATTCAAACCAGTAACTTGATTGTAAAAAAAAACGTTTGCAACTCCCAAAAAAAAGAGGGTGAAATGCGATAAATTCATTTTAATTCCCATTTTGGAGGATACTCTGTCAAGGACATTGGTAACAAATAAACAGTTTTCCCAGAATTAACGACTTCGTGAGCATGAGATGACTATGCGCATCGCGCGACCGATCCCGTGTTAAAAGTGTATTAAATAAAACATACGGATATTAGTTCTAAAAAAGAATTGCGTAAAAAGTTTTTCGTTTTAAATTATATATTTCAGAATACTCATAAAAATACATCTTGGCCAAATTATCTTTCAAAGTGCTCAATATGCTTATCCATATAACTCATTCACATGGAAAAAAAGCAACAGAAAAATATTATTTACAACTTTCCTAAAAGAAAAAGAGATGGAGTGAAACATACCAGTAAATTTGAAGGTCAAATATATGATAGTCAAAAGTAGTATTTTATGGGTTAAAAGAAACGTAATAAAAAAAATCTCTCATCGTGGGAGAACAGTAAAGCAAACAAAATGTCTTTTTTTATTTGGTTATAGGATCAAAGATAGATAATGAGCGTTTTGAAGTGCAATCTTTTATTTTTTATGATCACCAGATGCTATATATAAATTATATCAGTGTAAATATGCACTTTTTATTATGTCAGAAAGCATTTTGTTTTTCTTCATTCCAAAAAATTATTTTTTAAATCTTTTATTTTCAATATGCTCGCGAGCCCCTCGCAGGATAACCGCGCCCCCAGGGGGCACGCCCCACAGTTTGAGAAACACTGCGCTACTGGTATATATTATTGTATGAACTGTTTTCAGCTTGTTATGTCAATTATCATCTTTTTCATCGCTTATTGCTTTGCTACCTTGTGGAGACTCTCCCTAAGTCTCACCTCGAACACCAAGATTAATTTGAGGCAAAGAACCACTAAGAGCTATTTTGAATAATAATAATATTTATTTATTATTATAATTTTCTCAAAAAAATCTCTGATAACATAGAATACTATTATGTTACGTCACTTAAAGGGGGATTTGTCTTAATATTAAATTAAATTACTAATAATATAATTAAATAATAATTAAGCTCAAGATCAAGTAAGGACTACCGAAATAAGAGATCCGAGAAATACACGTACTCGAATTCTTAACTTTCATTATCTTTAACTAAGTCACTTAAACTGACCCTTATTTTAAGCGTACGTAAATTATATTTACCGCTGGCTTATATCAGCTTTCTGGTACGTCTAGCAGCACGACGTCTTCACGAATCTAATCACCTTGAATCTTCTAAAAATGCGTTTAAGGTTGCTGACTCAATAGCCTTCCATCATCTTCTTTGCTACCTCGCAACGCTCGACTTAAATACCTTATCTAATTTGAATATACCGTTCATCTTTTTGGAGTTGATTGGAAATAAACGCGAATTTATGTTCCCCAAAAAGACGCCTAAGAAGATTAGTGGAAAGGTTCCGTACATATTCGTCACAACCTCTCCAAAAAGAAAACGGGATTTATTCGAAGGTCCCAAACGGCCTGAAAGTAAATTACGTAACCAATTCCTAGACTTGATTTATAGTCCCGACGACTTCAATGTATATCTACAAATCGGATACTATATAAATTCTCCTTCCTTAAGGGAAAGAAAAAAAAATTACGACCTAAAACTACATTTTAAAAGACGTAACATTTACAGAATTAAATTTCCCTACACCACGCCCATTTGGCTACGAGGCGAGGGAAAAACCACGGAAATGGCAAAAAACTTACCTGCGTGGTTTACTTAACTACTTATATATTATACAAACATATTCGGACTTGCATCTTGATTCTTTGTTCACTATACAATGCTCAGGGTCAGCTACCCTGAAATGAGAATTTCTTTGTGTGAAAAAACAAACATCTATAGTATATACAGATTCCTTCATTTTTTACATAACATTTTCATATACATCAATTGAAGCATCTGGTTCCTTAACATTCCCATTCCATACATGCTGCGCTTGTTAGTATTAAATGTTAGCTCTACCTAATTACGCCGCGTCCCAAGTCACCAGATGTGAGATAAAATATACACATATATATACATACAATTTCAAACATTTTTCAAAAAACAATAAAACAAACAACCAAAGGAATTGTCGCATCTTAGCGAAGTCATACATAGAAGTAAACAAATGCATTCTTACAAATCTTTTCTCCATATTTATACAAAAAAATTAATACAAAAGCTGATTTTTCTCATCAAGAAAAAACACACTCATTATAGTGTCCACTTTTGCTTGGCTTCTTAAATTAAAAATCCGCCCGTGACTTGCTTCATTGCAATAATTCATCCGACCACTTGTTCGAAAGGAGAAAAGAAAGAAACGATAAAACCTGATATTTTTCTTTGTCCTTTATTCGCTCCTATCCACTGGATCTCCGTCTAAGGCTTCCATACTGAGGTTCCTTCTCCTGACGTTGTTCTGTGGGATACTTTCAATTCCGATGCTCCTCCGATCCTCTGGAACTCCTTCGGGCTGCGCAGGTAGTATGGACAAGGTCTCACTGCTGCCTCTTGTTTAGACCGGACTGGTCTCCTCTCAGTTGCCCTGTTGGTTCCGCTCGTAGTTGTCCTGGTCTCCCGGGCCTTGTCGTATTGTCCGGTCATGTCATGCTTGCTCCCTTATGTAGGTGGCTTGCCCTGCCTGGCATTTCTTAGATGTGAGGGATCTGCAATGGACTGTGATCCCTGGGAGGGGTTTATTAGGTCTTCTATATTTATAATTTCGAGATGGAACCGAGGACGGAATTGCTCTTTTTATCCCCTGTTTTGGTTCAGGGGTTAGTTTTTTCTGGTCCCTATGTTCGGACCCCTGCAGAGAACGTTATCTGCAAATTTTGGACGTCTTTAAATCCTTCCTGTCCCTTGATCCATTTGACCCTACTTTACGTTTCAATCTCGGATCCTCCCATCCGGCAGTACCCTTATTTGATTTACGACCGTTACTCTCCTCACTCGAGGTTTTCCTAGATCCTTTGAATTTTCCTGGTTGCGATCTACTTGACCTATTACTCGACCTCTGTCCTTCATATAGTGTCTCAACATGACTGTCTGAACTAATCGTGTCGGATTGTCGTGGACGGTACACTCGCACCTGGTCGATATTAACCGTTACCCTTCTTCAATTAATTAAATTGTTATTCCGAACCTCCAACACCCTATATGGCCCTTCAAACTTAGGCATACATTTTCCGACCACTCTCCTACCCGCAGCACTTATAAAATGAGTTTGTACCAACACCAAATCATTTACTTTGATGTTAACTTCCCTCCTTTTCCGATTATAATATTTACCCCAATTTTTGTGTTGTTTCCGCATATTCTGCCTTGCTTCATCGAATAATTTCTCAATGTTTCTTCCTACATATTCAGCACCCTCTGTGACATTTATTAATTTGCTAAAAGGTATAATTTTTCTGCCTAAGAATAACTCAGCCGGAGTTTTATTTGTTGTCTCGTTCACTGAAGTGCGCAGCGCGAAAGCGGACTCATGAAGAAATCGGTCCCAGTTTTCGTGATTTTCTTCTACAAAACAGGCTATCATCTGGACTAAATTGCGATTAACTCTTTCCGTTAAATTCGCCTGCGGCCTGTATGTTACCGTTTTCATATGTTTTATTTCCAACCTGTGAATTAAGTGTTCAAATAACTCTGATAGAAATTGGGGGCCGTTATCACTAATTAAAGAAATCGGAGCTCCGTAACGTGAAATATAATTCTCAAAAAGGGCGTTAGCTATGGCCTGGGCCGAAGCTTTTCGTAAAGGAATAAGCTTACTCACCTTACTGAAGTGATCAGTTATTACTAATAAAAATCTATATCTTTCGGATCGGGATGTGGGGTAGGGGCCTAATAGATCTAACGTTACAATTTCATTGGGGTAATTCGATACTATCGGAATTAAACGACCAGCTGGTAGCGCGTCTTTGTAATTAAATTTTTGACACCGGTCACAGGTTGATACATATTCAAATATACGTATATTTTCTCATATATGGAAAATAACATGTGTCGCGTAATTTTAAATAGGTCTTCCTCTTTCCCAGATGGCCTGCTAATGGTAGATCATGAAATTCTTTCATTATTGCTTCGCGAAGCGATCTAGGAATATACACTCTTAGTTCTCCAAGAGTTGTAGAATATTTCGCGTCAAAGAGTAGACCATCGATAATTTTGAAATGCTGGGACCAACCCTCGCATACAGTCGCATTAACGGAACCATCGTCCGGATTTTCTAAATAACGATAGATGTGTCCTAAGTCAGGATCTTCCCTTTGCTCTTGAATGAGTTGTTCTCGGGAGTTTAAGGCGAGGGCTCGAAGAGCTGCGCACGAAATTTGTGATCCATCCATATTGACTACTGGATTCCTAGACAATACGTCCGCGACAACGTTTTGGACACCCCGTCGATGCTCCCATTCCATGTTGAACTCGGATAACTTGAGTGCCCATCTAATCATCCGACTAGATAAGTTTTTTCCAATTCGTTAGCTTTGTTAAGGGAAGTCGGTAGGGCCTATACCGACAATGTTAAATTGAGCCATTTTAGGAATCAGTTTCTCAGAAACTGTTAAATATATAAACTTCAAATTTTGTCTGTATATTAATTAGGCTTTTTTATTTAAATACTGGTAAATATATTTAAATTATATTGTTTACTTTCTTCAAAAAAAATTCATCGTAAAAGTATCACTTTGAAATTTTTGAAAACTGTCAATTTTTTTACGATAACTGCTTTTCAGCAAAATATTTCAGGAAAATCTCCAAAAAAATAACTTTAGTATATAGAGAGTTACATATTATATTTATGTGCAGTAAAAATTGCATGAGCACTCATTCTGTAGATTCTGAGAAAACTGTACCCGCGGTTTGAAAACAACCATTTTGAGATAATTGCATTTTTAGTGTAAAAAAGCACTTGATCACAAAAATAATGAATTACAACAAGTATTTGCCCTATTTTATTAAATATTAGCTTATTCTCTATTACTTTTAAGGCTTTTTAGTTTTTTCTTATACTTAGATTTCTCAGAAAATACATTTATAGCATTTTTCACTTTTAAGCTATCGAGGTATTTTTTAGCGTTTGATTATTTTACTCAAATTCTGTATCAATTTTTGAGGAATTTTCAGTTCTGATACATTACTTTCATCAAATTTTGACTATAAAGCATCATAAATACCATATGAAAATGTGTCAATACATGAAAATATGGCTTTGGTAATACATGATTATACACTATTTCGAAAAGTTTCATTAGTGTTTTATATATTCACCTGTTAACACAATGTTTTACAGCAGCAGAATTAAAAATTTTCTTTAAATATTTGGTAAATGGTATTCAAAACAACAAAAAAACATAAAAACAGGTTTCTTGAACATGAAATTAATGTATTTTTATATATGTAACAAGCTATGTGCAACGAAAAAAGGCATTGCATTTTTAGATATTTATAAACCTTTTACTAAGAAACTATTGAACACCAAAGCTTAAAAATTTGTATAAATACACAATACATATGAAATATATAGTAAAAATTTCCAGTTCATGCATACAGTAGAAGTATAGACAAAGGAATACACAATTTATTAAAAATTGTCATTTTCTGTGTCACATCTGTTCATTAGTGAAAAATGTCTGAGAAAAATATTTTTAAAATTTTACATAAAGAATAAAAACACACAATACATATGAAATATATAGTAAAAACTTCCAGTTCATGCATACGGTAGATTTATAGAAAAAAAGAATATACAATTTAATAAAAATCGTCATTTTCTGTGTTACGACATGTGTTCATTAGTGAAAAATGTGTCAAAGAAATATTTAAAAAAATTTTGCATAAAGAATAAAAACACACAATATATTTGAAATATATAGTAAAAGTCTCCAGTTCATGCATACAGTAGATTTAAAGAAAAAAGAACAGACTACTTGAAAAATATATTAATTAGAAAAGATACAGTAGCTTTTGTATAAATTTTTACCTCGTCAAAAAGATCCTGCACTGTAGCCAGTTTTTACCTTATTTTTCTTAATATTATCTTCTTCTTTCTTTCTTTTTCTTCTTTTATCTTTTCTAATTTTCTTCGAGCGTCCAGAAAAAGCATAAATTGCTTTCATTAGTCTTTCCCTATCGAGAAGTTTCATGGCACTTACTGAAAATTCCCCTGGTTCTACGCCCATTTTTTGAAGCATTTTTAATTTCGATACATTACCATCATTAAAGAAACAAACAGCATCATAAACACCAAGTGAAAGTGTTTCAATCTGTACAAATGTTGCTTTGGGAACACGTGACCAAATGACATTATGAAAACTTTCATTCGGGTTTTGTGTTTTTCCATGCAAACATTTTTTTAACAGATCAGGATGGGAAAGATCTCTAAATATAGGGGACGCATTACTTCAACAACAACGACCGGAAGACTGTTTTTATGTTTGTAAGACTTACCTGATGCTTCAGCCTTTTTAAATCCACACCATGAGTCTTCCCCGATGGGACAAAAACCATGTTGAGGATATTCATCCGTTGATAACTTATGCAGAAAAATGGCCCAGATAGCTTGCCGCATATTCTGAACACTGCTGTGATATCTCCGAGTAGCTGATCCATAGTATGACTGCAAGTTATCAATTTCATGTTCAGTCAAACGATTTTTCCCACTTAAACACTTACCACCTGACAAGATTTGCCCTTTCAATTGAGCTTTTAATCGGCGTAATCTTGTTCCCATGCACTTCATTACATGGCCAATACACTCCAATTTTTCAATTGGATATTCATTTCCATAAATGTTTTTCTTTTTTACCGCATCAAATGCTTTGCAATCCCCATCTCCTAAGTACGTAATATATCGGGCATTATGTAAAGATAATGACCGTTGAAAAATTTTAGACGCACCTTGGATTTCCATCGCTCCACTAGATCCAACGTAGTTCCTTTTACAATCTTTTTCATGAAAAATGCAAGTTTTTACAAGCGCAATATTTCGAAAGAATATCAACATCTATTACCTTACCTGTATCAATGCTGGTCACAGTAACTACACCATTCAAGGATGTGTAACCACGCTTCTGCCATGTCCCATCTACAGCTACTGCTATATTTTTGTTATCTTCATTTTCACAAATAGCTTCCTTCGCAGCATTTTGAATGGGATCCTCATAAACAAGTTTAGCAGCATTTAAAATTCGCTTACCGTAAGGAGAAAACCTTGTAGGTGGTTGCGGAAGATTCATTTACGCCGCAGAACATTCTCCCTGCTTCTGCACCTTTTCCAATTGAACGCATAGCATACACAAACCTGGTATTTATTGTAGCAATTTGTGTTCCTTCATGAAAATTTGAAGAAGAGAATTCTACACGATATATGTACAAGCAAAACATTTCAGGACAAACGTAATAGCCAGTCCAGACTTACTTTTTAAAACTTGCATGTCTAAACCACTGTTGCACATTTTACAGTGAACTTCATTCTTGAAAACAAAAGCAAGAATATTCAAATTCATGATTGCATTTAAAATACCTACGCTATCACCAAAAGAAGAAAAACTCTTATTTAAATTGGGAATTTTCTTTTGCACATGACTGCTTTGAATCATGTGCATGTTCAGCTTGAGCATTTAATTTACTATCAGTGGTACTTACTTTACTATTAATAGTATTCTTACGTGGATAATACTTACCTTTGCGTTTCTTGAAAACTTTTTGAAATCTTGGCATTTCAAATTTCAGAAATTTTAAGTATCGATAAACGACAAGTGCTCAATCAAAACGTGTTCGAAAGCGCCAAAAATAGGTAAACAACCCTAACAAATACACTTGCAGTTATTCTACAGTTAATTTCGTGGGAATAAATAAAACAGATAATGGCTTAGCAAGAGCATCCCAGTTTTAAAAGGCCAATATGTTTATATTTCTATCTGTCAAAGTAGGCGTGGCAAATCAGTTGATTATTTTTTAAAAAACATTTTAAAATACTTCTAATTCAAAAATTGACTAATATGTTATATCATTGGAAAGGGCTTAATTTGGAGATTTGAGAAATATCAAAATCTCAAAATCGATTTCTGGAAGGTGTTTACCATACCGACTGCCCTTAATGCCACGTGATCTGTGATTATCTTCACCGGCAGGGATCCGAAATAAGTTTAAAACTTATCTAATGCCCATATCACCGCCAAACATTCTTGTTCAGTAACAGTATAGTTTCGTTCCGCTTTATTGAGGGTTCTAGACGCGAATGCAATAGGTCTTTGATTTTGACTAAGCACAGCATCAATTCTGACTCCATTAGCATCAGTAAATAAGTTAAACTGTTCTGTAAAATTCGGCAACTGTAAAACTGGTGCCTTTGTTAATGCTCGTTTTATCTTATCAAAAGAATCCCGTGCTTCTGTCGACCAATTAAATTTAGCTCCCTTTTTCTTTAACCCATATAATGGTTCACATATATCTGCATATTTGGGTATAAACTTCTGATACCAACCCGCCCTCCCTAAAAACTTCGACACTTCCTTACTATTTTTAGGAGGTTTCATTTTTGTGATTGCCTTGACTTTACTATTGTCTGTTTCGATCCCTTCCTTACTAATTATGAGACCTAAGTACTTCACTTTGTCACGTGCGAAGTGGCATTTTTTCTTGTTTAGGGTTAGCCTTGCGTCTCTTAACAATGTAAATACCTGATTCAAATGATCTAAATGTTCATTAAACGATGGAGATGTGATAATAACATCATCCATATAAACCGACACGAAACGCCCAATAACAGGTTTTAATATAATATCAATGGCGTTTTGGAAATTTGGCGCCGCCCCTGAAAGGCATTCTGAGGATTGCAAATGGGCCATTGCGAGTTATAAACGCGGTTTTCTCGATATCTTTTGGACTAATCGCCAATTGAAAATAACCACTTTTTAAATCCAATGTGGACATCACGCCGGTATGCGGAATAATTGTGATTAGATCATCAATCAACGGTAATGGATATCGGGGGTATTTAATTATTGCATTAAGTTTGCGATAATCAATCGCGAATCGATACGCCTCAAGAGAATTCGGAGGAAGGTCATTATTCTTGCGCGTTAAAACTACTGGTGACGCGTATGGGGATTGAATAGGACAGATCTTACCCTCTTTCAACATTATCTCAATGTGATCATCGATTATTCCTTGTTTGACCCCGTCATATCTGTAGGGTCTCAACACTACCGGTCCCTCATCCCCAGTATCGATTTCATGGTATAAAACATGAGTTAACCCCGGCTGATCTGAAAATAGCCCTTTTAAACCATTAAATAAATTCCTTAACTTTTGCCCTTCACCGAGCTTTGTATCTGATAGATCAATCTCGACCGGCTTTTCCATTTTCTGAAACTGCTTAATTTGGTTATCTGGAATGATCAGCGATTTCTGATCGAAATCTAAAGTTAATTTGGACATCTTCATAAAATCAATGCCTAAAATGCATTGGTACTGCATATTGTTAAGAATGTGAAATTCCCAGGTTTTCTGGAATTCTCAGATCCGAATCTATAATTCGACTCGACCTAAGTGACAACACGAGGCTCCCTGGGCCGTCACTACTCTATCTTTCGTCTTTTGACGAGGTGGATACGAAAAATATTTGCGATAGACCTCTTCTGATATGAAAGATTTCTCCGCCCCCGTGTCCCAAAGGGCTGTAATGAAGGTCTAATTTAAAAGAATAGGGACATACCGTAAATCTACTGGAGTCATTCGTAATGAGGATACCCTAATAGTTCGGTGTTCCGTATCTGGAAGATTTTCCGTACATCGCGATCGATCACCCCCATACTCGCATCGATCGCTTAAATATCTGTTTCGATCATTCTGACCCCTGAAAGCACTATTCCTCGAACCACCTTGCCGACCGCCTTGATTGTGGAATCGATGATCCGATTGACCACCTCGGCGTTGATTATCCGCAACACCTTGACTCTCAAATCTATTGAACTCTCTCCGTGGTCTACTATTGTCCGCGTATCTATTGATACCTCTCGTTTCCCTCCAATTTTCCTGTCGATTCCTGCTAGGGAAACGATTGTTCTCGTTTGACTTTATATCTCGGGATTCACAACTCGAACCTCTGATCTTTCTATTTAGAAACCGTTCGTCATACTTATCAGTAATTTGTAGGAGGTTAGATGTAATTTGCGGATGCCTAACCTCTACATAATCTAAAATCTGAGGTTCTGACCTACTAATAATATGATCGATCAATTTTTCCTCCGTCATTTCGAGTTTTAAGATTTTGTGAATCTTTAACAAATCATACACAAAATCAGACGGTTTTTGGCTATGCTTTTGAGATGATGAATAGAAACGCGTTTCTAGTTCCGACCTATTTCTAACCACGGGGAACTGTTCTGACAAAGCTTGCTTTAAGTGCGCGTAATCTGTCGCCTTGTCTTCTACAAGCATATAACCTCAAACCAATCTAGTGCCCGTCCTGTGAGATGACCCTTTAAATATGCACAAGCGAGTTGTGTGGGTATCTCGTAATATGTTATTATCCATATTTTCCAAAAATTCCACCACATTCTCCACCCCCGAAAAATACTACTCAGGGATGATTCGAAAATTAGATCCGACTCTAAACTCGGGATTTACTCGTTGGGCGCCACTGTGGAGACCCTCCTGGGTCTCACCTCGAACACCAAGATTAATTTGAGGCAAAGAACCACTAAGAGCCATTTTGAATAATAATATTTATTTATTATTATAATTTTCTCAAAAAAAAAATCTCTGATAACATAGAATACTATTATGTTACGTCGCTTAAAGGGATTTGCCTTTATATTAAATTAAATTACTTAGAATGCAATTCATTAATAATTAAGCTCAAATAAGGTCTACCGAAATAGGAGATCCGAGAAATACACGTATTTTAATTCTTAACTTTCATCAACTTTAACTAATTCGCTTAAACTGACGCTTATTTTAAGCGTACGTAAATTATATTTACCGCTGGCGTATATCAGCTTTCTGGTACGTCTCGCAGCACGACGTCTCCACGAATCTAATCTCCTAGAATCTTCTAGTAATGCGTTTAAAGTTACTAGCTCAATAGCCTTCCATTATCCCTTTGCTATCTCGCAACGCTCGACTTAAATACCTTATCTAATTTGAATATCCCGTTCATCTTTTTGGAGTTGATTGGAAATAAACGCGAATTTATATTCCCCAAAAAGGCACCTAAGAAGATTAGTGGAAATGTTCCGTACAGATTCGTCACAACCTTTTACTTTTTGACGTCGTTATTCTTCGTTGAGTCCGGTATTCAGAACTGAGTACAAAATACTCGTTTTTGACTACATCATATACTCAAATTTGAGAAACTCGTATACTCAATTTTGAGCCTGTTTCTGGATCAAATTTGAGAATGTAATGCTCTCAATAACGAGTTTATACTCAATACGAATATGTATGGAATTTATTTTCGATACTGTTCTATCTAATACGAATTTTTAACATACCGGGTGACCATAATTAAACGATCCTATTTCAAAATTGTTTACAGACGAAACTATTGTTCAGAAAGTTGTAAAATTCTCTGTACGACATAAAGAAAAGATGGGAATTTGTTTGAGAGAATAAAAAAAAAAAAGTTCAAAATTTCGCCACTAGAGGGCGCTTTGGAATGAAGGCCACATTTATTACCTGTTTTCTATTTGTATTTTATCGCTTTTTTATCCACAGGACACGGTAACACAATAACTGATACTCATTAAAAAACACAATCTCTAAAATGAACTGCAAACTTTAATTAAACTTCTTCGATGAGTAATTTTCAAAGGATTTACACGAAGGAAGACGAAAATATGCAAATTTTTTCGACGTCACACAGCAACTGTTATAAAAGCAATAAACTTTCACGGGAGATTAGTTTATTTTCAGTGTACTCGGTATCGCTAATCAGAATGTCATTACGTTTACCAGATCGAGCGTTGTTAGTAAAGTTATTCTATCAAAACGATAATTCCACAATAGTTGCTCTACGGAAATTTCGGACTTTAAAGGGGATGCGAAAAGGTCCATTGACAGCTATAAATCATCGATTAATGGTAACCAAATTTGAAGAAACAGGATCGTTGAATGTTCGTTCTGGAAGAGGAAGAAAACCTGTTTCTGCGGAAGCAATAGAAAAAGTTGCACTTCAGGTGGAAGAGGACAAAGCATCCAACGTGCAGGCTAGTACAAGTGTTCACCGTGTAGCAGAAGCATTGGATATGCCTCGTTCAACTGCCCAGAAGATCATGCGAAACATTCTCCGTTACTATCCATAGAAACTTCAACTTGTGCAGGAATTGCTTCCACATGATTTCGAGACTCGACATCTGTTCTCACTGCAGTTTCTTGCTCGTATGGAAGTTGATCCAGAATGGCCTTGGAATATCCTCTGGACAGACGAAGCACACTTTCATTTGGACGGTTCAGTGAATACTCACAACTGTCGAATTTGGGAATCAGACGATCCGCATTCCACCTTACAAGTTCCGTTACACTCACCAAAAGTAACGGTGTGGTGTGGGTTTTCCGCATCTTTTATTCTCGACCCGTATTTTTTCGAGGAATCAGGTGCTGGAGGTCCAGTAACATGTTCTATCACTGTACAGCGATATGCATCGTTATTACGGAATAAAATTATTCCGGATCTGCAAGCACGTCAGTGCCTTTCACGCATAATTTTTATGCAAGTTGGAGCTCCTCCACACATTACACGTTGTGTTAAGGACGTTCTTAAACATCACTTCACAGAAGAACGTGTGATCAGCCGCCAATTTCTTCATCTGTGGCCTCTCCGATCGCCTGACCTCAATCCATGTGATTTTAGGCTTTGGGGCCATTTAAAACAGCTGGTAAGTTGTGATCAACCAAGAACTTTAGCTGATCTCAAGGACAGTATTTCACGACATGTTCTTAACATTTCCCAGAACACACTGCGGTCAACGGTGGAACATGCTATCTTACGATTTCAAATAGTAGCTGAAAATGAGGGTCATCATGTTGAGCCTTTATTGTTGTAACAAAATTTGTAATCTGTTATAAATGTATGATAAGTATTAATGTATGCTAAATATGATCTCCATTAAAAACGCCCTCTAGTGGCGAAATTTTGAACTAATCTTTTTATTCGCTAAAACAAATTCCCATCTCTTTTTTATGTCGTACATAGAATTTTGAAGTAGGATCGTTTAATTATGGACACACGGGGTATATCAAATCAAATTTAAAGAGATCTAAATATGTGATACCTAAGTTGTAAATTTCATTTTTTCCATCTTATATATTATTTAATTTACATTTTATAAAGTTTTTACCACCTAACTTCGAAAATCTAAATTCTTTTTGTATTTATTGTGTTACAAAAAGGTATTTGCGTATCATCGCAAAAGTGCCAACGTTCAAGATAATTCGCCATGTCTCGTACGTGCTGAATTAGCAACCATGTGTGTACTTCGTTTTATATAAAGTCGCCAATATTTTTGCGGTGATACGCAAGTTCCAATAAAAATGTAATTTTTGGTTTTAAAAATGCAACTGCTATATGATCATAAACTGTATTATTTTTGAACTTATATACCTCAAATTTAAATCTTTGAAAATAATGCAATAATTGATTCGATGCAATAGTTAAACAAAAGTGTAAGCAATTTGGTTCAATAAAAGTTATATTTATATATTTCTAGAAGCAATATTTTGTTTCTTTAAAATCCTATACAAACAGAAAATTAAATTTTATTTAAAATCAGTCCAATAAGTATCTTGGAAACATTATTCATTAAGAAGTGTCTTGAAACATTACGATGAATAACAGACTTTTCATATTAAACATTTCTAAACATAAAGTAAGAAAGGAATAGTTTCTTTACATAGTATGCAACAAGAAAAAAAAAAACTTCTAAAAGAAACCCGACTAAAATAAGCCTCATTAGACCCCCAGGTGAGTAAATATTTTTTGTATCAATTATTTTGTTTAAATCGATATATACACAACCTCTGCTCTCAACAGTCTTCAACGGAGCTACTAGGACTCCCTTTTAATCCATCCAGATGGAAATAAAAATGAATTGTAATATATGTTACAAATCAAGCTCACTTTTATATTAACTGATTTTTTACTCAATCACCAAAGAAAACAAATATTTTAGTTTTTAAGTTAATGTTTTTTTAAATTAAAATATTTAAAAAATTTAATCCTTAGAAAAATGTAAAAACAACGAAAACAGTAGATGTTTACACTTACAAAACATTTAAAATGCACAAATTTTTAACCAACTGGAAAGAGCTTTTAGAGAAGTTTTCAGCGCCCATTTAGAAGAAAAAAAAATAAAATCTAAGGACCAGTCGAACAGAAATCTATCTACTTTACTAGTGCAAATAATTTTTTTCAATGATTCACACACAGTAAACAAGAAAAATAAAACAAACCAAATCATATTTTTGAAATATTAATTCTGGAAATTGTACACATTCATATCAGACATTAAAAAAACAACAAGGATATAAGCGTGATTTTTGAGAAACACGCCTTCATCCATAAGTTATATTTTATTTGAAATTTTTTTTATAAAAACTATATATATATATATATATAATCCATATTATAAACAACTCCATTCTTATTTGTATAGCATAGCTTAGCTTATGTTTTAATGTAATATACATCAAATTATCATTTTAAACATAGAAAGTTCTAATGTGTAAAGGTGCATAATTAAACAGATTTTTTTTTTTACTTTTATCAAATCAACAACATGTCTTGGGAGTTACTAAATATGAGTAGAAATGCCTTTCAAACAATGTTGTTTCAAGTAAATTACTTGTTAGGATGTACGAGTCATCTAAATTATTTACTGAAGAATTTATAGATGGCTGGTTCTGAGAGGAATAAAAGTATCCTCATTAGAGTAAAATCTCTGCAAATGTTGTTCATAATTATATAGTTTTTAAACGACTATCTACAAAATTTAGCATAACATATTTAGTGTTATGCTATCCCGTACGACTGTTTTGAATATGACGACATACAATGGGAAACAAATGGTCTTTGGCAGAAAGTGTAAAATGTATGAAATTTGTAAATTATTTTTTATCCATAAAATATAAAAAAAGAAAAAAATCAGAAATATATGCAAAACTTTAAATTATGAATTGAAACATTAAAAATAAAGATTTAGCTTACAAAGTAGAAATGAAATTAATGCAAATTAAAAATAAAGCATTCATAATTTTGAAACAAGGTAAAAGGTTTTAAAAAATACGATTTTCTAACGTACACATGAAGGTATGTCTTGCTAAGTGAAAGAATATTAACATAACACTGTTCAGCTAAACAAGGGCTTTTGGCAACGGACCTCGTAATATTGAACCATGGTAAAGTGATGAGGACGACACCTGTGCTGGCACCCCTCCTCTCCTAACAACCACACCAGCAGGAGTACCTTGACCACTAAGCCACCATGTCACATTTATAAAAACTACTGTTAAAAAATATCACACGTTGGAACAATATATACACACGTATAGGGAGCTAATTTGTTATTAGTACACAATGTGCAAAACGTCTTTTAGATGCGGTTTTGAAATCACTTTCCAAATCAGATTTTGGAATCCAATAGTTTTCAATCCAAGAAGGTGGTCTCGCACTAAGAACTCAACATGTAAGTAATTGAAAAGGATAGCTTATTCCTGACAAAAGAGGAATTACATTAATTTTAAAAAAAGCAAAAATATAAGTACTATTATTGTAGAAAACCAGTTATAGAAAAATATGAGTACCAGGGTTAAAAGAAATAGAACACAAGGTATTTAGAAATGCCGGGAAAAGAAGCAGAAGAAAAATGGAAAAATAATAACTGTTAAAAACAAAAAATATTTCAAACCAAAAAAGAAATCACTATCACGTAAAAAGATTAACGGCGAAATGTTACATAAATCCGCGCGATTCTCTCTTTAAATGTTTTTTTTTATATATATATTCGTGGGATTTGAATGTATTGGAAAATATATAATTTGAATAATTTTCAATCTATCCAAAAATTCCATGTTTCGTTTGTGAATTTTATTGACCAAGAAACATTTAAAAATGCATCAATTAAATATAAAGTTGAAGTAAAATTACAATTTACTGCCCCGGCGAAAAAATAATTATTTCCGATAGATTTACTATCGTGGCCATGCAAATTTACATTGTAAACATCTGCAATAAAATATACAGCTGTCAAATTATTTAACCTGTCTGTAAACTATTTTCATTTTGCTGTCATGCTTATCACATTTCATAATGGCCAAAATAAGCAAAATCTCAAACAAGAATAAGAATTTAAAAAAAAAAAAAGATTATAGAAAACAAAGTACAAATTTGGTAATCCTTTTAGTCCATAAAAATTGAAAGTGGAGCCCTAATATTCTTTTATTAACAGATTTAGTAAACACCAATAATATTTGAAACATCCATTTATGAATAACTGACAGAAGACCAAAAATGCAATCTAGACAACAGGAAGCATGGGAATGCTTGTTTGTGGAAAAAATCTACTTAAAAATGTCTGAAATTAATAAGGATACTGCCATAAATATAAAGTAGTAAAAAATTCATTTTAATGTACTATAACAATAATATCAAATAATATACATAACAAATGATAAAAATAAAATTACAAAAGAGGATAAAATTAAAAAATATATAATTGAAAAAATAATGGATGACAACCACATAACCAAATTTAAAGGTATTGGTAACCATATTGTAATGTTAACGCCCAACTTGACAATTGTCAACAACCACACTTGGTACGTAGTGTACCGATATCAAATTAGAACATTAATTTCAATACTAAAAACGACAAGCTCTCTCCTTTCCCCTCCCACCTGAAATCAGGAATCTGATATATATCTCGTTCATTTTCATCCAAATAAACAAAACACTATGGTCACATTAAATGTGTGTTATAAACCAGAAGATCAAAATGTTGTGGATTAAAACTTACTTTGAGTGGGCTTTCTGCAGTTGCGCATAACATACAGCCAAATTGCGGTGGGAGGTCCCAGGATCCTAAGGGGCCCAAAGCCTGACAGCCGCCAAGTAACTACCCTTTATAAAATCCAACTTGGAGGCCCAAATGTTCTCCGTTTTGCCACTGCACTCTATATCTAGATATATATTATAAATGCAAAAGTTTGTGAGGATATTTGGCCGTCTTTCAAGCAAAAACAACTGAATGGATTTTAATGAAACTTTACAGTAATATAGCTTATACAGTGGTGGCAAAAAGTCCTGAACACACTCATTTTTTAGCGTAATTTTTATGTTTGACTTCCAATTTTCGTTGTGAAATTACCGCACTATCTTAAATATTGTCATTGATTTTAATGTATTTTTTTTTTATGCTGATTTCAAATCTACTACTAGTTTCTTAATGACTAAAATATTTTTTGTAGTAAAGCTGCCTGAACAAAATAATGTAAAATATGTGCAGAATAAAACAATATAGAATAACATAATATGCAAAGAAAAATAACACGAAAATTGACAAATACGGTATATTTAATATATATAAGCATTTTGAAAATTACATTGTTGTCACATGTGAAAAAATCAATATTTTATGGGCCAGCCGTTTGCTTTAATTACGGCTCTACATCTTTTTGGCATGGAATGCACCAATTTCAGAAGATCTTTCGTGACAACATGGTTGAAGGAAAATATTAAAGCTTCAATTAATTCACGTTTGTTTGAAGGTTTTTTCTTTGAAATTTCACAACCAATTTTAAACCATAAACTCTATCGGATTAAGGTAGGGAGACTGTCCTGGCCAGTTCATTCTATTCACAGTATGGTTTTCCAACAATTTCTGGACTACCTTTGCACGATGGCAAGGAGCGTTATCGTCCTGAAAAATCCATGACTGATTCCCCAAAAGGTCTCTCGCAGTTGGTAGCAATTTATTTTGTAGTATTTCAATGTAATCCATAGCTTTCACTGTTCCGCTAACGATGTGAAGTCTTCCAACACCATGAGAAGACATGCAACCCCATACCATCACTTTTGTCGGGTACTATACTGTGGGCTTCAGACACTACGGGCTGAATTGTTCATGAGTGCGTCGTCTTACATAGGCACTACTTTGGTTGCCAGAAATACAAATCTGATTCTCGCCATTAAATATTACCTTTTCCCAGTTTTTAATAGTCCATAATGAATGTTCCCTTGCCCGCGTCACTCGCCTCTTGCGTTGAAATTCAGTCAGTAATGGTTTTGGGCGCGTTTTACAGCCACGTAACCCAATTTCCAGCAGTCGTCCTCTAACAGTTCTTGGGCACACACTCACATTTGATGTCAAAGTCCATTGTTTCAAAATTTGCGAGGAATTAAGCTTTCTGTTTGAAAGCAATAACCTGTCTTCACGTAAAGATGTTTTTCTTGGTCGTCCTAATCGCAATAAAATTTGTTTCAGAAAATCTTTTCAAAGTTCTCACAACAGTAGAAAGGCCACAAGGGACTTTAGCAGCAATTTGGCGCACAGAATAACCTTCTTCCTTCAAATGTATTATTTTGTACCTTTTATTCTCAGGCAGATATGAAAATTTAGCCATAATTCCAATATTTTCCACAAACGCACTTCAAATTGCTTTCAATACACTATTTTCCACAAGCACACAACTGCATTCAATACAATAAACCACGTTTCACCCTTTTCTTTCAACTCTTTTTCGCTACTGCTCTCTGATTGGTTGAAATAACGGAGCATTTCATTTTTGGAAAACACACTCACTCATTCTTACAGTGACCTTGAGCTTTCTTGTCAAGGCTTTTTCAACATATTAATGAAACTATGGATGAAGTATGCAATTAGAAATGTGATTAATTATAGAAATTTTAAGTCCTTGTAATCGTGATTTTTTTCAAGAAATAATATGAAATGATTACCGGAATTACAAAAAATGTAAGCGTAAAAGCTGGTTTACAGAGTAGTTGCTAGTGTGATGTAATTGAATAAGAGGCTTCCTTGGCAGTTTTTTTTGGGGGATTATATATGTTACCGGCAAAGTATGAAATCCGGCATTCTATAGAATGCCTAAAACTAGCCGGAAATGTATGAAATGATTCTTATTTCAGACAATGCCTAATGAGAAACCGGCAAAGTATGAAGTACATCTCGGATTCGTTTCGAATATTGTGTGACAAAACACTTGACTTTTATCAGTGCCTCAAGCTCAGAATTTGTCAGTTGCACATACTGGTTTGCTCGGGAGTGTCAGAATACTCAATTTAACTTAAACTTGTTCAACAAAAAATTGTTTTTTTTTTTGTGCTGCATGAAAATGGAGAAGCAAGCTGTAGTGTTGGAGAAGGAGTAATGGTCTATTTTAGGGGTTGGCAACCTATGGCACGCGGTACAATTATGAGTGGCACTCAGCACTACTAAACAAATTTGTCAATTTTTGAATGGATAGAACTCCGTAAATTTGTGATCGACCTTATTTGACAAACATCACCAGACTTATGGATAATTGAGGAATTATGAAAATATTTGAAAGAGGTAAATTTAGAACTATTTTGTAAATTATTGAATGCCATAGCTGAAGATATTTAATTGTTTGAATAGAGAAAATTGCTTTTTCCGCTTTTAATTCCACATATCTAAGTAAAATATCTTACCTCATATGAAAAATATTTCGAGTCCGTAAAGAAATTGTTTAACAACTGAATGCTCAGAATCATGTCAAAATGAAAGTCACAAATTACACTACATTTTTTGCGATAAGAAAGTAAAGCGAAGCAGCACAAGGTTCACATTAAAAATTTTATTTATCTTAATATTTAACTTTAATGAAGGGAAATACTTATATTTTACGTTGTATATTTCTTATTCTAATAAATATGTTTAAAAACATATTATATGTGCAATTTCGAGTTTTTTTAAATATTTTTGTTGAAGAAATAATTATATATTTTATGCTGTTTATTTTAGTTGAGAAATATTTTTAATTGATACAAATTTAATGTGTGATAAAGCGGTAAATTTATCTCTATATAATTGAACTCTATTCTCTAACTCTACATACATTATAGCGGGAAGAGAATTCTTTCAAAAATGTTCTACTGTGTGTGGCACGCTGAATCATAATTGGTAGATTGGTTTTTGACACGCCACAGCTAAAATGTTGCTGACCCATGGTCTAGGCATGAAACAACTATTCGACGACGAGCTGTCCAAAATTCGAATTAAAGCTGCAAAAGAATTATTTTTTAACAGAAACTACTTACTAGAAGTTAATTATTGATGTATACAAAATTACTACTAAAAAGGAACCCAGAGCCTATTGGTTGCTGAATAGCTATGATGTGATGTTTGGTGAAAATAAAAGTAAATTCATATAGCCTGTTAAAAAAGACGTCAGTACTACTACATAGAATGGTTACCAACCACCGGTCAATGGATCAAATAGTATCGGGCCACTCCAGGAGTATTTAATTATTCCCATTTTGTTTACTGGAGTGTATTTCTCTAGTGTTTGTTTGACTTTCCATGGAAATCACTTTATATTTTAGTAAAATCAATTTATATTCATTTTTTAGAGTAACTGAATTGTATTCTGAAGGCATATTTAAATACAATCAAATTATCAAATCAAAACAGTTTAAAATATAAACAACGTCCCACACTCAGCGGGCTGCGGTAAAATTATCAAACGTTGACCGGTCCGCGAGGATAAAAAGTTAGGGAAGCAGTGCTATGCAGTATTAAGTCACGGATTCTGAGTTACGTTACGTACCTCATGAAGTTCATTTGGCTGTTGGACGCGGAGGACGTGATAGAATTCTGAAAGAACTTTCAACCGAGTACAAAAAACGTTACGATATTGCACTGTGCATCCACCTTTGTGAACCTTGCCAGAAAAAAAAATGGTGCGTGGAACGCCACGCGATAGAAGTGAAACTCCTTTGGCGACGTTGAAACATTGATTATTTGCTCTAATATTCCAAACTGACCGTGTACATGTCTCAATCGCTTAATTTGCATGAAAAGTATTCGTGGCGAATTGAGTCTTTCTGATACCAAATCCAAAGTAGGAAGATATGCTGGAATTTCTGGGTATACAAAACTATTATGTTTTGATAAATTTGGTATACTTTTCCTACTTAAACATTGTCGGCAATTGTAACATTGTTTAATGTCTTCTAAATTAATTTCCGGTAAAATATTTTTCTGCTCAGCAACATGCGTTCTTAATTCATCTCTAAGCCATAATCTATCACAAATCGAATACCCGTGACCGAAAGGATTATCAACGAGTAACTTTTGAAAATCTTAGTGAGCATTTTTATGGGTGAGTGAATATTAACGGCGCACTGTTCAGCTACACGAGGGCTTTCGTAATTTTGAACCATGGTCAAGTGACGAGGACGTCACCTGAGCTGGCACTCCCCTCTCCTAACTACCACACCACACCAACAGGAGGACGTTTGAGCTCTCAACGATTTAACGTGGATCGCTCCCCTACACGGCGGCTCTTAAGTGGTACTCGACTCGAACTCATCACACGCCGGCCACGATCACCACTAGGCTACCGTGTCCACGCATTTTTATGGAAATCTTTGTAACGAACTTATTATCGATTCACATGCATCAGCTCTAACACGCACTAGACTTGGTGAGGTTTCTGTAGTTGACGGCACAGGGAGGGAAGGGGGTTCATAAAGTCCGTATTAATCTGTGCTGTCATTAGAAAAGTCTTAATTGTATTCCCATCCCTTAAACTTGGCATTAAGAGAGTATTTTGCAATGTTTTTTTCCATGCTCGATATTCTCTCATGTGTACTCTGATGGAGATTTGGCAGTAGCACTTGATGAATTTGCACTATTTTTCTGTTTCTTTGTCACTTTTTCAACTGGAATTTCTGCTAGTTTTTTTTTCACGAAATTCTTTTCCTCTTTGTGTATTTGATTTAGGCATTCTGACTAGAATTAGTAATAATTCAACGCAAATAAAAATTAAAGAAATAAATTAGCCACCTAACACATCGCCATGTAGCTAAAAATCTAAAGAAAATTTCAAAAAGGCACGCTTTTGCCGCGAGAGCTATTTTGTCTACACCGTAATGCTCACACTGCAACTGATACGACCGTTGATAATATTCCCGGGTCTGGGGGGAAATTGACCCCTAATCGGAAGTCAGAGACGTGGGCAATTATCCAACTTTTTCACCGATATGACGCAATTCACGAGGTGCTTCCGCTGCCCCCTTTTCCGCCTCTCCTTACCATAGCGACGATTCGAGGGGATGGAAAGACTACTTCCGTTCGCTTTTTCTCTGTTACGCAAAACGGGGCAATTTTCTCATTCACTCTCGAGCGCAAAAAAGTTTCACTTCAAAAATAAAAAAAAAAGGTATTGTGAAACCTGTGATTTTTTTTTCTGAATGCCAAAATATTAGCATAGCACTTAAAATGAGTGGGAAAGATGGTTTCTATCGCCTTGAAACTTTTAAAGGAATTTTAAAGCAAGTATATGCGAAATCACAATTTACTTTGTGCCTTAAAAACGTGCTTAGAATTAAAGATATTCCTTACCACGAAATCCCCCTCCTGTCAGTTGCAATTGCTCATTCCAATGGATGCGGTGAAGGATTCGTCAAATGTATGTGTAAAACAAAAATAAGAATGGTCTCTGAGTGAAAAATGTAATTCAAAGTGCCATTCAATGTTGCAATAAGTAGGTTAATTTTAAGTTCTAATTTTATTTGAAAATTTTGTTTTCCTTAATAAAAGAAAGACAAATTTTGTTTGGTACAACTTTCTTTTTCCTTTACGTATTTTGAATAATTTTTTAATGGTACTCACATTAATTTGTCAGAATAACACTTGTATTTTTTATAAATTCATTGATATAATAGCCTTATCATGACCTTATTTCATACTTTGCCTAAGCAGCTATGGTCATTCTATAGGATGCCTAGGCAAAGTATGAAATAATTCTCTTATTTCATACTTTGCCTAAAAACGTCCGGCATTCTATAGAATGCCAGCATTTCATTCTTTGCCGGTATATAATGCAACTAGTCATCAAGGACTCAAATGAATTAATCTGAAGGCTTGGCTGGACACACAATTTCCTAAGTCTCAAGGTATACGCTGACTAGTCGAGCCCTGTGAGGGCGAGTGTTTCTGTCCGTAAAAATAAACTGGGTGCCAACTAAAAGGGCTCACACAAGGATCTAATATTTTATTCCTCTACTTCAGAGCAATGACTCATCAGTGAATACATGTCCATTGCTTCCGTGTCCAAGGATGCCGTTGTTTGCATTATGATACGCAGTATCTCCTGTCATCTAGAGTAAGATGCAAACCATTGGTCTCGTGGCATAATGCCTTGCCTCTCTAAAGTCTTCTAAAAAAAAGACTCTGAAGCAACAGAGGAGAAACTGACACAACCGCCTATTGTACCTTGCTTTTAAAGTAACAGTCATCCTAACCAGTGGTGGCTCAAAGGTGCTTTCTAACTAGTTTTCTTGATGTTGTTCATGTCTCTCCAGGAACTTAGTCTAAATTCTGAAAACCACATCTCGAGACACATTGTACCATCTTGCTGCCTCCGATTTTCTACATGCTTTTCATTGAAATCCAAGGGTTGTCTTTGTAGCATTGTTTTCAAAAATAATCGGACACCTGCTAAAATACAAGCAGAATATTAAAACCGTTCAGTTGATTGATTGATTATTAACGTCGCACTGTTTAGCTACACGAGGGCTTTTGGCTACGGACCACGTAATTTTGAACCATGGTTTAGCTGGGTTATATTACTAGAGCACTTAGCCCTTCTAGGGCTTTGATCTCCTGTCTGGTGAAAAATATTTGTGACTTGATACTTTGATTACATTGCCCTTTTTTAATATAGAGATTTAAGAATTTAATGGAAAAAAGAAGTTTATGTTAATTAAAAAAGAATTCATAAATTTTAAGTTTAATATCTGGATATATATATATATAAATAGTTAAAAATACTTTTGAACAGGAAAAAACATTAGGATGAAAATCCATCGGCCAATGAGGGCCTCGGGATGTCGGAGTGTCTGTCCAATGAGGAGGCAGCTTTTCATGTTTGCGTTGTGAGAGGGAGCTTCCTGATTGGTTGTTGCGTTAATGTAGTGACTTCGGTCCCGGTGAGGGTACCGTCGCCGTGTACGGGATCGGAGGATTCCAGAGTCCGTAATGGTCAATGGGGCTCTCCGATTGGTAGTTGGGTGTTAGTGAATTTTTGTGTTCATGAAGTATGTGAGATGAGTGATGTTGGTTGAATTTTTAGAAAAGTGGTGTTTTTTAATAAAAACATGGGAAATTTGGGTGTTAAATAATTAATATGTTTCTGGGTCTGTGTGTGAGTTTCGTTGGAGTGTATTTCTCGATCCTTTGGATCGAGATATTGTCTGATTGATCTATTTTTATGAAGAACTTTTTGGCTATTTTTTTCATGAAGTTTCTAATTGTTTTAAAGTTAATGGCATTCCTGAGACTAGCATTTCTCATGTACCAATCGGCACGGAGAATCTGTCTCAGGGTTTTGTTTTGTAAGACTTCTAGTTTTTGAATGTGTGTTTTAGCTGCAAAACTCCACACTGGAGAGGCATAGGTAATGATTGGTCTTAGAAGTGAAGAATAAATAAGCAATTTATTTGATCTACTTAGTTTAGATCTTCTGCTAATTAGGTGGGATAACGTGTGAGCTTTCTTGATAAAGTTCTCACGTATGCGTTGTTTGAAAGTGAGTTTATTATCTAACGTAACACCAAGATATTTGGTGTTCTGAGACCAAGGGATTTTTTCGTTGTGTAAGAAAATGTCTGGGTAAATTAATCGTTTTTTTCTAGTGAAGACTGCTTCTGTTTTTGCCACATTAAGGGCAATTTTCCATTTGGAGAACCAGTCCTCTAAAACTAGGTGTCTGTTGATTGCTCGGTTCAAGTGACGTGGACGACACCTGAGCTGGCACCCCCCTCTCCTATCACACCACATCAACGGGAGGACGTTTCGGCTCTCGACAGATTTAACGTGCATCGCTGCCCTACACGGCGGGTCTTTAGTAGCACTGGGCTCGAACTCGTGACAAGGCAAGCCACGGTCCGATACCTATACCACTCGGCCATTTAAAACCGTTCAGAGTAGCGTTTGAAGTACCTGTCTAATCTGCTTTCCTAATGTGCATAAAATAAAAGAGCGAGATTGAATTTAATTGGATAATTATGGAAAGCATCTTTGTTTTTTTATATACGCTTACTAATTTTCATTTAAGACGTTTTCGAAAAATCCGTGAAAATGTGCTTATTGTTTAACTTTTGGACACTTGTGCACTGCGAAAAACCGGTATTCAGAACGGAGTACAAAATACTCACTTTTGAATACGTCACATACTCAAAATAACTCCGATGCAAACATACTCAAATTTGAGAAAAGCCCATTCTCATCTTTGGCAACGACAACGTACTCAAAATTGTAAACATCGCATACTCATTTTGAACCTGTTACTGGATCAAATTTGAGAATATAACAGCTAGATGAGTGTGTAATGCACTTATTTATGAGTATTTATGGGTGAAATATGAGTTTGTATGTTATTTATTTTCGATACTGTTGTATCCAATACGAATTTTTAACATAAAAATATACATCAAATCAAATTTAAAGGGATCTAAATATGCAATACTTAAGTTGGTAAATTTCATTTTTTTCCATCTTATATATTATTTAATTTACATTTTATGAAGTTTTTACCACTTAACTTCGAAAATCTAAATTCCTTTTGCATTTATTGTGTTACAAAAAGGTACTTTAGTATCATCGCAAAAATTCCAACGTTCAAGATAATTCGCCATGTCTCGTACGCGTTGAATTAGCAACCATGTACTTAATTTTATATGCTGTCGCCAATACAACAAAAATTTTACTTTAAGAAAAAAAAATACAACTATTATTTGATCAAAAACTTTGTCTTCGAACTTACACATCAGATTTAAATCTTTGAAAATAACAAAAATAGATTCGATGAAATAGTTAAACAAATTTGTAAGCATTTGAACTAGTTCCAGAAGCAATTTGGTTTATTACAAGTTATATTTATGTGTTTCTAAAAGAATTATATTGTTTCTTTTTAAAATCCTATACAAGCAGAAAATTAACTTTTATTTAAATTCAGTCTTTTAATAATAAGTTATTAGAAATATCTTGGAAACATTAGGATGAATAACAGATTTTATATAGTAAAAATTTCAAAACAAAGCAAGAAAGAAATAGTTCTTTACATATTATGTAATGAAGAAAAAGCCTTATGACTAAAATAACACTCATTAGGCCCAGGTGTGTGTGTGTAAGTACTTTTTTATGAATTGATTTGTTTAAATAGAAACACATTCATCTAGATGGAAATATAGAAAAATCCATTGCAATATATATTACAAATTAAGCTAGTTTTTTTATTCATATCAACTGATTTTATACTCTCCTATCACCAAAGAAAACACATATTATAGTTTTTAAGTTAATGTTTTTATAATCAAAAATTAAAAAATACTTAAAAATTTCAGTCCTTAGAAGAATGTAAAAACAACTAAAACAGTAGAACCCTAATCCAATATACAGCATTTTATTTTCAATGCCTCTTTTTTTTCCTCAATGATTCACTGTAAACAAGAAAAATAAAACAAACCAAAATCATATTTTTGAAATATTTATTCTGGAAATTGGACATATACATTCAAAAATTAAACAAGAATATAAGTGAGATTTTTGAAACACAACATACCTTCATCTATAAGTTATTTTTTTTATAAACACTATACAATCGATACTATAGTCAATTCATGGCCGCGGTAGCCGAGTGGTATAGGTATCGGACTGTGGCTTGCTTTGTCACGGGTTCGAGCCCAGTACCACTAAAGACCCGCCGTGTAGGGCAGCGATGCACGTTAAATCTGTCGAGAGCTGAAACGTCCTCCCGTTGGTGTGGTAGTTAGGAGAGGGGGGTGCCAGCTCAGGTGTCGTCCACGTCACTTGACCATGGTTCAAAATTACGTGGTCCGTCGCCAAAAGCCCTCGTGTAGCTGAACAGTGCGACGCTAATATTCAATCAATAGTCAATTCCATTGTTTTAATGTAATATATATTGAATTATTTGCTTACTAATAGAAATGAAATTAATGCAAATTAAGAATAAAGCATTCATCATCTAGAAACACGATAACAGGTTTAAAAAGTATGATTTTCTAAATATTACACATGAAGGCATGTATTTTTTTGAAGTTCACATGTATAAAAACTACTGTTCAAAAATACCACACATTGGAACAATATATATATCAGTATACTACACGCCGAATATCTTTTAGGCATGGTTTTGAAATTGCTGCAAATAAGATTTTGGTATCCAATAGTTTTCAATCTAAGATGATGGTCTCGCAATAAGAACTCAACATGAGAAAATAGTTTAAAAAAAAAAGAATGGCTTATTCCTGACAAAAGAGGAATTACATTATGAAGCAAAAATGTAAGTACTTTTTTGTAGAAAACCAATTAGAAAATATGGGAGCCAGGATTTAAAAAAAAACAGAACACAAGGTATTTAGAAATGCCAGGAAAAACTATGGAAATTGGAATGTGGGGAAAATGGAAAAATAATAACTGCATTTAAAAGCGTGGGGTGCTTGATATCAATTGTTATAATTTCTTAATAGTTCTATTCTGTAATACAAAGTTAGTGTAAAAATGTAGTACAAGGGTCCCCCACCCTTTTACCACAATGACATTTTCTCGTTAATCTTTTTGTTCTAAGAAAGTATAAGTGCTGGTTTTTTTTCATCTTAAATACGTTTGATTAATTTTTGTATTGTTTACATATATTTTCATTACGATCCACCTTGTCCCGCTATATTCACTTGCCGCTTTTTTGGTTTGTTGCCAAGGGTGTGGGCTCTCCTAGGACTGAACCCATTTTGTTCTTAGGTTCAAAACGTATTTAAGATGAAAAAAACAGCACTTACTTTCTTACTGCTGATCTTTTCCGAGTGGAGGCTACAGCATGACAGCGGATTTTAACAAAAAGCCTTGAAGGCCTCATCGTTAAGAGAATCATGGGAGTGCGGCCATAAATATTCTGCGAGGTAATGGTCGAACATACCCATTCAAAATCTCCGTTCAAATCCATCCAAAACAGCACTCTTTCGTTCGTTTAATCCCATTCGCAAATTACATTTAGAACATTCATAATTCAAAGCAATCAATCCTTCCTTCATACACCATTCAATCAATTTTTTCTTGCATTTCGCATTCAACAAAGTACAAAATTCAGAGGTATATCCACTCACACACGTGCCATACTTCCAGCCCGGGGCCCAACAACAAAATGACGCAATTCGATATGCCCGCTGACAAAATTCCAGAAATAGTTAGGTTTACCATACATAATGTATCAAAGTAGTTACCAAGATGGTGCAATTATCACCAACAAAAATAATTTGCTCCATGGGTGTGGGCTCTCCTAGGACTGAACCCATTCTTATATTAAGATTTACTTTTTAGTACGATTAACTATAAAAGCATTTTTTTAAAAAACTATGGTGTTTCATGTACGTCAGCAGATGAACAGATTTCAGTACTTACGTATTATCAAAACAATCGCCAACTCTATTAATAATTCACTGAATTGACAACTCCCCCCCCCCACTGGTACTTACGTCTTATTGGCGACATTATATGAAATGAAGCACCTAGTTGCCAATTTTCAGTGTGTCATCGGGGTTGCCAACTTGGTGAGTTATTAATAGAGTTGGCAATTGATGCGATATTTCATAAGTACCCCCCAATTTCCTGTGTTGTACATGCTGAATTGGCAACCAGGTGCTTCGTTTCATATAACGTTGTCAATAGGTTGCAATAATATATAAATAGGTGAAACCTGTGTATCTAGGGCCATATTTTTTCAATGCACAAAAACAGAGCCCCTGGCCTGTTTAAAAATGTGAAACTAATATGCACTCATCATTATACTATCATCCAATTGTAAATATAAGTACTTAAAATATTAAATTCTGTGAAATAAAAGGTTTTAGAAAAATTCACAAATGGCCCTAGGTACAATATCATTGTACGTAGGGCATTTCCCTGAAAGTTAGGTTTCACTCTGTAATCAATAGAAAACAAACATACACACATGAATTTAATAAAAGAAACAATATCAGCTAATACATTGATTTATCATGTAACCATTTAAATTGCAATGTGCCAAATTATTAATGAATTGCACGTATTTTGATCCAACATTTAATTTTAAAAACTGGTTCCAAAAGTGAGCTCCATACATTGTCGTTCTGAAGCATCGACACAGATTATGGTTTAGACAGTTTGAACAGAATATTTCTGTTGCCAGTTTTATAAGTTTCCTCTTTATCATAAAGAAACTTATTTGAACGTGCAATATTCTTCAGAAATTTAACACTCTTGTGTTCTTTTTAACATCTATTACTTCTGCCATATAAAAATGTTTAGTTTTTTTTGCCTTGTATTTTTGTTAAACAAAAGTTCCCCTTTTCAATATCTGATAATTCTTATATTATCTGCATTAGGTTTTGACCATTTTATTCAGTCAAGATTTCTAGGTATCTAAAAAAGTTAGGAATTTATAAAAGCTCATTAAGAGAAAAATTTAATTGAAATATCGTAAAAATCTGATTTAGAATTATATTATTTTTATAACTATAAAAAATTGGGGGGTTTTTGTTAATTAAATGCATTCTTATGTTTGTATAAACAAAATAATCCTGAAAAATAACAATAATGGTAGCTAAGATATTTTTTTATAAATCAAGCATGTTGAAAGTTTCAGAACAAAATATACACTCCTCTCATTTTAATAACATCCAATAATAATAAAAAACTTGACTAAATCAAAATGGTTCAGATAATTAAGACCATTTTCCTCTTTTTATCATGAAAATTTTTTCAATAAAATAATAACATAAAGAATATTAATTGCAATTGTACCTAGGTACAAGGCAACTATGTGGCCCCAGGTACAAGACTAGGTAATTTTATACAAAATGTCTTATGCAGAAAATCCACATGGAGAGAGGATTTATTTAAAATCTTATTTAGTACTTAATGCTACAAACAAAATTCTGTACAAAAAAAAATCCAAAGAAAATTTTTGACTTACTTTGTACAACAATAAAAAGAGATGAGCTACAGAACTTTACTTCGGACTATGTAAACATGTTTTACATTTATAACAAACCACAGCTTTCTTTTGAAAAATTTCAAAATGAATGCTAAAGTAGGAATTGGTGTTCCAACTCACCCAACTGAGTAATAAAACTTAGAAATAACTATTATTCAAATAAAATGGGGTGGCCCAAGTACGCAGGTCTTCCTTACTCAGATTTCTTATGTTTTTTACTTGTATGTAACACGCTTTCATACAAGAGTTTTTGTACCAAAGCTGTATTAATTTTAGGTACTTACATATTATCGCAACTTTATTGTCCAGATTATATGAAATTAAATACGTGGTTGTGTCAATTAAGCATGTACAACACGTGGAAAATCAGGGTCGCTAACTTGATGAAGTATTCTGAACGTTGGCATTGTTGCGATAATATGCAAGTACATAAATTTTCTCTCCCTTCCTTTAGGACCAGTTGATTTTCTCTGTTAAGCCTAAGTCCATTTCAATATCCCCCCCCAAAATTTATGGTTTATAATCATTCCAAATTCCATAAGTTCTAGACCACACAGGCATGATCACGGGACTTAGAAAAGGGAAGATTTTCAGATGAAGAAATTCTCTTCGCGGTTATGAGGAAGAATGAAATGTATAACAGCAAGTATGATTCCTCTACTGAAATCGATTCTAATTTAGAAGAGGGAGACACTGTTGAAAATAAATGCTTTATATAGAGAGAAACAAAAACATTTGGGAAGAACGTAATTTTAAAGGAGACAACTGGTACACATCTTATCCACTTTCAGATGAACTTTTGAAGAAAAAAAAATATTGCTGGAACAATAAGAGAAAATAAAAAAGAAATTCCAAATTTTTTTAAATTTAAAAAACAAAGTTTACTCCTATATGTTTAGTTTTAGTAAGATAAAGATTTTTTTAAAAAAATTAAGATCCCGTGAAAACATCGCACTCACTCACGACTAGATTAAAGGAGTGTATAAACAATGTGCTGAATGCCCTACTAAAAAGAATAGAAAAACTAAATTTAAGAGTGAAAAATGTAATAAACATAATGTATTTCCTACTTTTCTTTCTTTTTTATACAAATTTTATGGTATAATGAGAACGCTAACATCCTTGGGGGTGTGAGATACCCTGCGCAAGAACTTTAGGCCATTTTTTCGCATGAGTGATGCAGGGTTATAAGATAAATTAGTACTTACATACATGGCAATACCAATTTCGCATGTCTCATATGCACTGAATTGCCAATCATATGCTTCTTTTCATATAATGTCGCCAAAAGATTGTGATAATATGTAAGTACTGATAAATCCAATTTAAACAATGTCGCGATCAATTATTAATAAAACAAAATAGTCGTTAAATATTAGTAATCAAGAACATTTAATATTTATATGTAATGTCTAAAAATAAAAAGCATTCTTGAAATATAGATTACATTCAATTTTACTAACTAATTTTGCTCATTCTGTTCAGTAAATTTTGATTCTTTCAATATTCGAAAATGAGAGTGAAAGGAATCATAAAGTATATTGAAAAAATTGTCGAAGCTCTTTAAATAATTTTTTATGAGAACTTTTAACACATTTTCCATAAATTTACTAATAAGCTAAAAAGGTTCTTTAAAACTTACAAGAAATTAAGACTCCTAAAAATTATAGTTTAAAAAAAATAAAAAACACTTTTATAGTTAATCGAACTAAAAAGGAAAAAATTCTTAATATAAGAATAAAATGATTAGCGAGAAAATTAATGTCATTGTGATAAAAATGTGGGGTGCTCAATATCAATTGTTATAATTTCTTACTAGTTCTATTCTGAAATGCCGAGTTAGTGTAAAAATGTAGAACAAAAGCACCCCACGCTTTTACCACAATGACATTAATATATATTTTCTCGTTATCATTTTATTCTTACATTATGAATTATTTTTTAGTTTAACTATAAAAGCGTGTTTTTTGGTTTTTTTAAACTACAATTTATTTTTTAGTTCGATCTACAATAAAAGCATGCTTTTTTAAACTATCATTTATTTATTTCCAAATTTCAAAGAAAGTGGGCAATTGTTTATATTATAAGAAATTACTGACATGAGTGTTTTCGCTTTAGAGTTGTAGCTTAATCTTTCAGTCACCAAATCTGGAAATGGGAAATTGTTAATCGTCATGATCCTTATCAGGACAATGGAACAAAATTATTGTATTGTCATCAGTCCTTGAAAAGTGTGCAAAATTTCGAATTAATCAGACCTTTTAGAGTGGGTAAAAATATAGTTCAAAGATTCCGTTACATACAGGTGAAGCTTATTAAAAGAGTCTAAAAAGATTACTAATTGAAAACGAAAATTTATTTTGTAAACTTGCCTTTTTCAAACCATGCAAGGCATTTTCGAGTTCAATATGAAAGTAAAGCTAAAATTATTAAGATGATCAACCATTTTCCTTTTATAGATCCTGTCCTTCCTCGAAAAGTGTCCTCCTTTTTTCAATATTTTAAAACAGATATGTTAATCTCTGTATTCAGAGATGAACCAAACATGTTTCCAATATGTCGAGGAATAGTCTGAAACAAATATCACAGGAAATAACAGTTTTCAATGGTGTTTTTTTACTTTATCGCAAGTAAATTGGGCAGATATAGAAAACTGTGTTGATTTTTTTATCAAAAGAAATGCCTGATATTAAAATCATTGACAATGGTCAGTTTGCAGACTGAATGTATATTTAAATTATAATAAAACTGAAACAATTGGAAAATCAACATGCCGAAATTGATAAGATGGGTTGAAATACTTAACCATTTCAAAAATAAGCACATCCCATACGAAAATTTAGTTATTCTTTTTTTTAATTTACATTGTGCTGCCCTGGAACTAATGCACCAGTTGAGTCTTTTCAGTTCGTAATTTATGAACAATTCAGAAATCAAGATTGATTGTTGATATTTTTTAGCTGCAGTACTTATAGTAATGATGAAAGGTAATTTTTGCTCCGAAATTTCCGATAAATTATAAAACATATTGAGAAACGAAAAAAATGCATTTTTGTTTGAATTAATAAAATGTTTCATACATTTACGTTGTAACTTTTTCTTAAATTTTTCTTTCTCCTTTTCATTTTAAAAATCTGGTCACCTTAAAATTATTCCAAAGTAACAAAATTATTTGCCTGAATAATTTAAACAAAATGACTTATTATGAATCAAGTAAATTATATTACATTTATAACACTAATCCGCCAAAATAAGGTGAATATTTATCCCATTAAATTTTTCGTTCAAAGGCAGTTACTTAAGAAATACAAATGAGTACATTTAACTCAAAACAATCTTGTACTCATGTGTTCTTTCGCGGGTAGCGTGGTAGATACAAAAAATAGTTCGGAAGATTTATGAAAATTAAATTTGTTGTTAAGCCCCAATTATCAAAATATGTAGCCGATATATTAAAAGAGTTTCTGCAATCCTGAATATCTTTTTTAATTTTTCCGAAAGCATTAATTAGCATTTTTGGGGATTTTGAGTATATGTAAGGAATCAAATTCAATCAAGGCATGCGGTCAAATCTAATGCAATCATAGTCATTTCAAATTGAGTGTATCTACGTACTCATTTTTGAGTAAATCTTTTTTCTCCGTGTGTAGTCACTTTCGAGTTGGGTTGTCCAAATTGGACGATAACCGACTTCGGCTATAACCATGAACTAAAATGCAATCAAGATTGAGTTAAACCTTCCAGTTATCAGCATTATGAAGTTGAACTTGGGTAAAACCAATTAGTCTTTTATAGTCATATCCTATTGTGCAGCTGCGTTTCAATGCTCGATGTATTGTTTTTGTATTTCTATACTACACTCATGTCCAAAATTAAGGTCACAAAACATAAAATCTGTGAAAACTGATGAACTATTCACTGTGATGCCTCAAAATTTGGCAGAGACATATAAAAATGTTAGAAAGAATATAGTAACATAAGAATATGGAAAAGATTTTATTTGTGAATTTAGCTAGTAGTCACATATAAAAAGTGTGAAATCATGAATCAAAGATATAGCATTTATCTCGGAAAAATCAGTCTAATATGGAGAGTAACCATCATGCACCAGTATGAGTCTCACAACAAGCTGCCATACTGTTTATGAGGGTGTCAATAAGTATTTGTGGTAACAAATACCCTTTTTCCAAAAGCAGGTCTTTTAATTTCCGGGGGGCGGGATCCTGGGAGGAGAGCTATGCTGAGAAATGGCTTTTCTTAGACCATCTCAAACATGTTCAATAGAATTGTGATCCAGAGACCTCGAGGATCAATTCACACGGCAAATATCCGCTCACATATGAAATTCATCAACATTGCGAGTTCTGTAACCACGCTTTATCGTCCATAAAAATGTAGTCCAGGCCCATAACATCCACTTCACAGAGACTTCCAGGATCATATTCCAAGTTGATATTACCCGGATTGAAAACGTACAGGGATGTAAGAATGCCCATCATTATGCCACCACACACCAGGATTCTTTTGCCACCAAATCTGTCGATTTTACTTTACATATGAGGGATCAAAGTGAGCTCAATTTTCTCTCCAGGTGATGACTTGACGAGAATCACTTCGTTTGGTACTTTTGAACTCATCACTGAAAAGAACATGTCTCCATTATTATGGTATCCACGACTGATGTATTTGGCTCCACAATATCCGGTCTTTCCAGCTGGAAGCAACCAAAGGGACACACCAGACTAGACGCCGGGTGTAAAGGCCAATCTCTGCAAAGCGACTGTTGACTTTTTGCCTGGAAATTCTTCTCCCAGACACAGCAGAAAAGTCACAAGAAAGTTGAGGCACCTTTTCCACCTATGTTGTCGTGCACTTAATGCTAAGTAGCGATCTTGTGCAAATTTCGATGCTCTTTGGCGACCTTCCTGGTGACAGTACCACTTATTTGGAATCGATTCTATAACCGGGAGACCACTTTTGGCCCACTCGTAACCATCCATCCACCTCCATTTGAGACAAGCGAGCTTCCTGCCAACGGCTCTTCATCTCAAGGAATCGTTTAAATCAGGGGTGCCCAACCCAAATCGGTTGGTGGGCCAGGTAAAAATTTATTAAACTGAGATGGGCCACACGTATCAAAATAAAACAACATATTCAAAATATTTGATTACACACACACACTGTACAACATTCAAAATATTTTATTACCTTACAATCAATGTGACATTTGTTTTTGTATTTTACTTGAGTTTTTAATATGAACGGATAATTTAGTCGACGCTCATCGTAGTTGATTTGTTATGTTTTCATAGAACCTTCTGCGATACTTTGTTTTCAACAGGTTTAATTTGGACAGAGTGAGTGTTTAGATTTATGGCGCAAGAGCCAGACCTGGCTAAGCTGCGCCACACGTTTGTTAAAATATTAAAATCATTTTTTAAAAACACACATTAAAAATATATAAATTATATAAAAATTAAATTTCAAGGTGAAACATTTTAAAAAGTCAAATTAAAAAGAAAAATCCAATTCTTCTGATAAAAGCAAATAGGTTTTGATGGGGTATTTCTCCCACCAAGTCAGGTAAAGTTAAATGTGATGAATTAAAAAAGGTGATGCGATAATTATTCAAAACGGGACAATCTATTAAAATGTGACGCACAGTGTAAGAGACCTTACATGAAGGACATTCAGGAGCATCTTCACCCAACAACAAATGCCTGTGAGTGAAGCGAGTATGATCAATGCGAAGACGAGTCAATTTGACACATCAGTCCTTCGCATTGGCATCACAGGCCATGCTCCTATGACAGGTTTCACAGAGTGCAGTTTGTTATCCAACTGCTGACTCCATGATTCCTGCCAGATCTTAAAAATATGATGCAGGATGTGACGCGCTTTATATCTGATAGCGGGACTGCTAGCGGCAGATGGGTCGTCGCCGACCTTACTGCGCTGCCTATGATTCCTACGTGACTCGGTAGCCAGCAAAATACGATATCGAAACCCTTGCTGCGCAGTCGGACTCGTAATGTCGAGTACATTACAAACCACTGGATGACACCGATCTTTATAATTTTCAAGCGCTTCAAATACACTCATGCTGTCAGTATAGATGCAGTATTTACGGGGCATATTGGAGTCGATTGATTGAAGTGCACGGTAATTGGCGATAGCCTCTGCAGTGAAAACGCTGTAAGAAGGGTCTAGCCGATAACCGTGCGTAACATCTTCAATCACGACTCCCCAGCCAACGTAATCTGCTCGTTTCGAACCATCTGTGTAGATGGCCGAATAACCACTATATTGAGTGCGATGGTAGACGAAGACGCGTTGAAAGATGACAGGTGTTACAGTGAATTTACTGTAATTGGCAAAAGGGTTGATATAATGGAACCGTTGGATATTCCAAGGCCGGAATAGTAAAAGGTTCCTTTGCTGGATATTCACAATAGGTAGGTCGAGTTCGGTTATAAGTCGTTTCATCCTATCCATAAATGGCCGGATGTTAGACGGCCGGGCATCATATAGTCTCTTCATGCTGGTAATCATATACACATTTTGCAGAGGGTGTGAAGGCACGGACAAGATCTTAAAGTAATACGCAAAAGACAGCTTCCTCCGTCTAAGATCTAGAGGAAGCTGATTACAGTTAACAGAGACTCTGCACTGGTGATGTGCGAAACGCACCAGAGCAGATTCTCAATGCCATATGGTGGACAGGGTCAAGTTTTTTCAAAATAGAGTTGCACGCTGATCCGTATACAACACATCCGTAGTCGATGCGAGAGAGTACGATTGCCTGATACATAATGATGTTCGATTCCCTCCCCCCCCAAGAGGTGTTTGACAACACCTTCAAGAGGTTTAACGACTTTTCACACCTCTTCCGCAATCGTAAAATATGCGGAAGGAAAGTGAGCCGGCGGTCGAAAATTACTCCGATTGATTGATTGAATATTAACGTCGTACTGTTCAGCTACACGAGGGCTTTGAAAATTACTCCGAGGAATCGTACGTAGGGAACTACGGGAATTTGAACATCACGGATGCGTATTTCGGGGTCGGGATGAATACCCCGTTTGCGGCAAAAGTGCACGCAGCAACTCTTGCTCGCAGAAATACTATGACCGTTGCTGTCGCCCCATTTTACAATGTTGCTGACGGCAGTTTGCAACTGCCGTTCAATCATGCACATGTCCGGACCTTCACAACTGATAGTCCACGTATAGTGAAGCCTGTATAGAAGGCGAAAAAACATTTAAAATGGGTGAAATATGGCATATAAAGAGGGTGACACTCAAAATACTCCCCTGAGGAGCCCCCTCAGCTTGTGTAAAAGGAGCAGACAGAGTGCCACCCAGTCTCACTCTAAAAGTACGAAGTTTAAAATTTTTTTAATAAAAGTAGGCAAATTGCCTCTTAATCCAAAATTAAATAATGTGCGAAGTATCCCATAGCGCCAAGTACGATCATATGCCTTCTCGATATCGAAAAAGATAGAAACTAGATGATTCCTCCGGATAAAAGCGTTTCTGATTTTGTTTTCTAGTTTAATAATATTGTCGAGAGTGGATCTTCCTTTACGGAAGCCACTCTGAAACAGAGGAATGCATCGGCTCTTTTCTAACTGATAAACGAGACGGGCATTGACCATACGTTCTAGTATCTTACAAAGGCAGCTCGTGAGTGCTATCGGTCGATAGCTGAGAGGGTTCTTTGGATCTTTTCCAGGTTTTAGAATGGGGATCACTATGGCTTCTTGCCATTGAGGAGGATACACCTGCTCCCTCCATATTCGGTTGAATAGGTAAAGGAGACTTATTAGTGAATCCTCGTTCAAATGGCGAAGCAATTCATAGGATATTCCATCAGGACCTGGACTAGTATTGTGGGCCGATGATAAGGCTCTCTTCAATTCAAACATGTCAAAGTCACAGTTATATGGTAAAGGTTGTCGGCACCTGAAGTGGATAGGTGTCCGCTCTAAACGATTCTTAGTCGCCTGGAATGCAGGGCTATAGGAATCGGAGCTGGACACACTAGCAAATGTTTTGCCAATCAAGTTGGCCACATCTAAAGGTGACGAATACAAAGCAGTAGAAGTTTCCAATATCGGAATGTTCAATTCCCGATAAAGGCTATTCGCTGCTTTGACCTTTCTCCATAACTGTTGGCTGGTAGTTGACGATGTGGTTGAAGACACATACTTGATCCAAGATTCTCTTTGGCATTGACGACGTATTCTACGAGCTAACGCTTTCGCACGTTTGAACGCTATGAGATTATCAGTGGTGAAAATACCCCAAGCCCCCCTTTGTTCCTTTTTGGCTTGTTGGCAGGAAGCGTTCTACCATGGTTTGACCAGCTTTCGAGGAGAATTTGATGTTTTGGGAATTGCTGCATCAGCAGCATTCCGAATAGCTTCAGTGACATTGAAGACGGCTTCATCAACTGCCCTGTTCTGAACCATTGTGCCTGTGATAATCGCTAACCGTGTGAATTTATACCAGTCTGCGCGATGAAAATGATAAGTGGGGGGACGAAAACGTGTCCCCGCACCATTAACATGCGAGACTAGGAGAGGGAAATGATCGCTGTTGTGCGGATCTTTTTCAGCCTCGAAATTCAACATCGGTAGCAGAACTGGCGAATAGATGGCTAGATCGAGGGAGTGGAATGTCCTCGTGGGTGCATGGACATAAGTCTTCTTGTCGTTGTTTAGTAGACAGAGACAGTGATCTGAGATCAACTGTTCGATCTGTCAGCCGCGAGAGTTTGTATCATCATGCCCCTACAGAGGGCTGTGTCCGTTAAAGTCACCGAGCAAAATAAAATGAGCTGGCAATTGACTGACTAATTGATTCAAATGCACTTGTGGCACAACATCGTTGGGTGGTAAATAAACACATCAGACTGTGACTAAAGAATGGATGCGAATCGTTGGGTGGTAAATAAACACATCAGACTGTGACTAAAGAATGGATGCGAATCCGTACAGCCACAGCCTGTAAAGATGTGTGCAGTGTGACGATATTACTGGGAAACAGATTAGATGTGAAGAGGCATACACCTCCAGTTGGAGATGCATTGCCATCTACATCCCGTCGTACACAATTATAACCACGTACTCGCATTATCATGGTTCTCATCAGAAAAGTCCCCTGAAGAGCAACACATGCGAGCTGGTACGTGGATATGATGGATTTGAGATCATCGAGTCTAGTCCTCAAACCACGGCAGTTCCAGGAAATGAAGGAGGCAATTATAGCGCCGCACTCGCTCCTCCTCCGGAGCTAGAAGTCGAAGGGCCCGATTGAATATCCATCAGAGCTTCATCGTCTTCAGAACAATCTCCGGTTAAAGTACCTTGTTCTATTTTCCGATGAAAGTCTTTGGATATCTTTTTCGGGATTCTTGCCAAAGTTGGCCTTTGATCCCGTTGACGAGCCCTTCTGCTTTTTGGTCTTTTCGGCGAATCGCTCTGTGTCCTTTTAATTATAGTTTTTTTCGCCGGAGGTGGTGATTTGCTAGGTGGTTTAGCAATCACCTTCGTTTTAGGGGGTGAATTGCTTTTTGATTTAGCAATTACCTCCGGATTAGTTGGTGTCGCTGAATCCGAGCTGTTATCTTTTTTATACTCACATTGGATGCACTTATCCGATGTTCTCTTTCGAGCAGCACTAACATAACTTTTGCCAGAGACCGGCGTGCGTGACAAAACAACACGCCGTGCCTCTGGGTAGGAAATCTTTTCTTTTATTTTAACAGCTGTGATTTCTTTTCCCGTAATCCAAGTCGGACTGATTGATTGAATATTAACGTCGCACTGTTCAGCTACACGAGGGCTTTTGGCGACGGACCACGTAATTTTGAACTATGGTCAAGTGACGTGGACGACACCTGAGCTGGCACCCCCTTCTCCTAACTACCACACCACACCAACGGGAGGACGTTTCAGCTCTCGACAGATTTAACGTGCATCGCTGCCCTACACGGCGGGTCTTTAGTGGTACTGGGCAGGAACCCGTGACAAAGCAAGCCACAGTCCGATACCTATACCACTCGGCTGCCGCAATCCAAGTCGGACAGGAGCGTGAATACGTCGGATGCTCACCTTTACAGTTTAAACATTGCTCCTTCTTTGTACAATCTGCGATGTCGTGGCCCGATTCCCCGCAAGGAGGGCAGGTAAGCTGGCCAAGACAGACGTTCTTAGAGTGGCCGTATCGCTGGCACTGAAAGCAGCGCAGCGGATTTGGTATGTACGGTCGAACTGGGCATCGGATGTAGGCCATTTTAACGGTCTGTGGGAGGTCAGGCGTAGAAAAAGTCAGGATGAGGTGCTTTGTGTTCAGCACCTGTCCATCCCGCCTTATCGTGATACGCCTGACATCACAGACTTTTTGGGCCTTCATATTTTCTTTGATTTCCTCCGTCGACACGTTTAAGAAATCCGCTGGCGAAATTACGCCACGCGAAAAATTTAAATTACTATGAGGAGCCACGGTAATATCTAAATGAGCAAGCTTTTGTAGTTTTATAAGAGCTGTCGCTTGATTCGAAGATGACACTTCGAGGAACAAGTCCCCAGAGCGCATCTTACGAATCGACTTGACTTCCCCTATACTGCCAGTTATGGCTTTCTCAATTAGAAACGGTGAGATATTTGTAAAGGTGTCAGGAGCTTTTATGATAAAAAAACGAAACGAATCGCAAAATTCAAAATGGTGCTCCACTGAAGGAGATTTCCTGCTGGATTCCATGTGTGTTTTTTTCTGTTCATCCCAGTACGCCTCCACCCATCATGGAGCCCAACAAGGGGAGGCAGCCCGCCGGTCATCTGACATGCGTCAGGCACGGCACTTACCTCAGAGGTGGTACTGGAGTATAGTACTACAGGTTCGGGATGTGATCCGCCAGTTCACCCAGGGCACCCCTAACTGCAATACTAACCCTAAAGCAACCATCTTTGGTATTCCAAAAGAACCCGTATTGGAATCCTCAGAACTAATCACCAGCCGATTGACAGGAGCGGGCTCACTCCTGCCTCCCGTCTACGGAGAAGTATGGGCCAAAGGGCACGCAACAGGAACCCCAGACTCCACTTTCCCTCGGTACGGGTCGCCGCACACGACAAACATGCGGGTCAGACTCAAAAACCAATCTTAACATTTCTTAAATCGAAAATTAACTTCTTTTTGTTTTAAATACCCTAAATAAATAAACCAAAATTAAAATAGTAGAAATAATTAAACTTAAAATATCCAAAATAAAATTAACCACACACAAAACAACCCCTAACTGAACTAAATATAACGTTAAATATTGACCTTTAACTTAAATACAAACAAAGCAAATATTTTTCGGGGGTTTTCTTTCTTTTCAAAATTCACTCGGGTACCTCGGGGACGTGGCCTCGCGTACTCACCCGAAAGTGAGCCCCTGAGGGGAAAAAGATCACTAGGGCACCTCGGTAGCGTGAAACCCGTACTCACCTAAAGAAGGTGAGCCCCCTGAGGGGATTAATTTGGACAGAAATGACTCGACTCGATAAGTAGTTCCAAATGATGGTATAAAGCGCATAGCCAATCGTTTTAAATTTGGAAATTTATCTTCGAGGATATATGTTCGATAATATTCAATCTTATTCCCTTCGCACAGGCTTTTTATCCCAATGTAATTTTATTAGCTCCATTTGTAAATTTGGAGTCACTAAATCCACATTTACATTAAATGGAGCTAAATATATATACAGTGAGCCACAAAAGTGTTCGTACACTTGCAATTTCCTATAAAATTTAATGTTTTCTACTAATAAAAATTAATATTTCGAAATTGTAATTTTTTAAGATATCTGCAACTTGTTTTTAATGGAATGACATAGTTAATTTTTTAAAAATAGTTTACATTTTATCCCATCAATTAATGTGGAACAAGAACTCTTCCATCTCCATGCTTCAGCGTGGAGGTGTAAATCGGCCTCAAAATTAGGTAATTTGATATTTTTTGATGGTGTTGAGAATCATGAGCTCTATTTTAAAAGGAAATTTTAAATTATACGTTCAAAATTTGGATATTGGAGATGACTTCTTTTTTTAACACGATAATGACGCCAAGCCCACTGTTCTCAATGTACGACGCTGCTGTCTCTATAACTGTCCCAAATTCTGAAAACACCTCCTCAATCACTTCATTTAGCCCTGTAGAACATATTTGGTGAGAATTTGATTTTTACAAAAATAAAATATGACACATAACCACATAATGGGAAGTAAAAACAGTAGTCACAGAAGCATGGAAAAAAATCGACGCAGAAATTACAAAAAAAAACCTGGTTAAATCAATACCAAGACGTTTAAAAGTTAATGTGGACACTAAAAGGTATCTTATTAAGAACTAAATTAAGAAAAAAATACAATATTTAAAGCTATGTTGAGATTTTTGTAAAGAGTACGAAGACTTTTGCGGCGTAATTTTTAGTAACTTTTTGATTATTAATTTTTAAAAATAATAGTTATAACCATTTTTTAAAAATTAATTATGTCGTTCCGTTAAGAACAAGTTGCAAGTATCACAAAAAAATTACAATTCCGAAATATTAATTTTTATTAGTAGAAAACATTAAATTTTACAGGAAATTGCAAGTGTACGAACACTTTTGTGGCCCACTGTACATAACATTTCCGCAAACTTTTGAATGTGGAAGAATCTGTGGTGTTGAATTCTTCAAATAATTTTCCGATTTCCCTAGAATATTTGAAGTTTTTATGGTCACTTTTATAGTCATTTAACAATGGGAAATGAATCAAATTGTTTGACAGCAATTGATTTTCATAAAGTTGAAGCTTTGCTACAAAGGCTTTTATATCTTGATAGCAATCGGTAATCAACTTTGATGGGTTATTAATTTAATGGACTCTGTACTCGAAATTATTATTTAAATCCAAATTTTATTAATGCGACTTCCGATATGAAGTCTTTCGAACGATCTGAAATATTTTTACAAAGCATTCGAGTTGATACAAAACACATTGCTGCGGCAACCCTATGCGTTGCCATTATTTGTTTACAATTCTAAAATTCGCTAAGATGTGGCGCGAACATGCCAAAGTTTACATGGGCATTAACACCACCCGAGCTTGAAATCTTCTGGATTTCAAGTGATAATTAATTTTTCCAACACAATCATAATAAATTCTATTAATACAATAATAAACAAGAGAAATGCTAATACAGATACAAATACATTATATAGAATAATTTTGACATGTAGACATTTCAAACAATAAAATTTAAAATAAAGCATACATTTCAAGTATTGGGAATTGGTAAAAGACATATATTAGAAATGCAGCGCTTAAAAATACATCGAGAGGTTTTTACCATAACAACTCGAACCTTTTCATCTTCCCCTGTTACCACATCTTGGATTCTACCCATTGGCCATGTACAACTATAGGAAGATTTTCTTCCTTTAATAGAACAAGGCTATTTTTTTTGTATATTACTTTTTTCAAATTTCCATTTTCCGCGTTGTTGAAGATTGTTTAAATAATCCCTTGACTACTTTTTCCAAATAATTTGATTAATTTTTTGAACTTCCTGCCATCTAGAAAGTCGATTATCTGGAATGTCAATTATTTTAGATTCAGGAATGGAATTAATTGGACGACCGATTAAAAAATGTCCAAGTGTTAAAGAGCTAAAATCGTTAGGATCAGAAGATAAGGGAATTAGTGGTCGACTATTTAATATACCTTCAACTTGTTTAACAACTGTTAATAATTCTTCAATAGTTAAATTAAAATTACCTATTGTCCTTTTCAAGTGATATTTAAACGATTTTACGCCTGCCTCACAGACCATTAAAATTCGGAGATCTAGGAGGCAAAAATTTCCAGGAGATTGAATGCGAAATCAAATAAGATACAAAATTATCCGGGGGAGTTTCCACAAGTCTGTATAACTGTTTTAATTCTGAATGAGCACCAACAAAATTAGTGCCATTATCAGAAAATATTATGCTGGGAATACCTTGACGAGCAAAAAATATTTTTAATGTTGCAATTAAGGCATCAGAAGTTAAGTTGCTGAAGATTTCTAAGTGCACAGCTCGGGTTTGAGAACCAAACAAGTATTGCTACATAAATTTTGGTTAAAGCTCCCTTACGTTGATTTTTATATTTAATATAAAAAGGACTGCAAAAAAAAAAAAAAAAAAAAAAAAAAAGATCGATTCCAGTATTTGTAAAGGGGGAGAGTTACTATAACTCTTTCTTTAGGCAATGATACCATTAATGGCTCTTCTATTTTAGGTTTGGCTTCAAAGCATTTAATGCATTGATGAATTATTCTCCTAGCATTATTTCTCCCCTTTTAACGGCCAATTTTTTTCCCTAACAAGATGAAGTAACGTTTGAGGACCTACATGCAAATTATTTAGATGGAAATGTTCCATTATAATATTAGTAAGTTTATGATCTCTCGGTAAGAGTATTGGGTGTTTCTGGTCAAATGATAAGACCGAATAACTTATCTCCCTCCTACACGAATTAATTCAAATTCATCAAGAAAATATTTAAATTTTACTTACAGTTCCTTTGACAATTTCCTTTTTTTTTCTTAAACTATTTATTTCTTTATAAAATACCATTGATTGTATTCCTTTAATGAGAAATCTTAGGGAGTATTCCAATTCTTGGACAGTCAAAGGACTACTCAGTTTGGCTGTTTTTGCACAGTTGAACACAAATCTGAAAATAAAACTAAGAATTCTAATTATTTTATGAAAATTATTACTTAAAGAGAGAATTTGATTTATAAAATTATTGTCCGATGAAAGAATTAAGTTTGAAGAAGTCACAGTTTTAAGTTCAGTCAAATATAGTTCCTTTTCAGAGGAATTCAAGTCATTTTGGCGTGAATCATCAATAATTTCTTCCATGGCAGACGATGGCCCTGACCACCAGAATTCGATGTGTTCGAGATCAGAAGGATCGACTCCACGGAAAATGAGATCAGCAGGATTCTCACGAGATGAAATGTGTTTCCATTGATAGTTAGCTGTAAGAGCTTGAATTTTCGAGACTCTGTTTGCAACAAAGGTTTTTAATTGATGAGGGGGGGTGAATTAATCCACGCTATAGCTATAGTAGTCTGAAAATAACAATATTTTGTCAATGTTCAGTTTCAAGGAATTCACAACTTTATTGATTAACTGTGAAAGCAAAAGACAGGAACACAATTCTAGTCGAGGGATAGAAATCGTCTTTAAAGGGGTAACTCGTGATTTGCTGGCAGGCAATTTTGTTGGAGTACAATTTTCACAATGGTTTCGCAGATAAACCACTGCTCCATAAGCAGCAATTGAAGAATTACAATATCCTAGTAAAATTATGCGTTTAGAATTATCTGTCAACAAATACCTATTGATGGAAATATTTTCGATTGTCTTTAAAGTGGAGACAAAATTATTCCACCCGATGCACAATATATTAGGAAGCACAGGTCATCCCAATTAATTTTCTCCAGTCAAAGTTTTAGAAGGAATATTTTTGATTTCGTTATAACAGGTCCAATTAGTCCGAAAAGGTCATATAATTTGGCTATTGTAGATAGAACTTCTCTTATGGTGTTAATAGTTTTTCTTTCACTGAAACTTTAAAATTAAGTGTGTCTGACTTTGAATTCCACACCATTCCCAATGTTATGGTTGTGCACTCTTCAAGCTGAGCAAATAAATGTTTTTTGGAGATTGAATATTCTATATATCTAAAAGTTCACTATTATTAGAATTCCATTTATGTTAAGTCATACCACACGTTTTAAACATTTTAATTAATTGATTTTTGAGAACTTTAGCGTTTTCAAAACCAGTTACAATATCGTCCATGTAAATATCAGATAGTTATTTCAGCTGCCAATGGAAAAGAGCCCGATTCATCTAAGCGCAATTGTTTAATTACTCGTGTGAAATTAGTGCTAGGAAAAAAGTGCACCTAGAAATGGTGCACTTTTTGTGCCGTATATATAAGTTACAGTATTTAATTCATATTCTATTGGTTTTTCCCAATGCTTATTTTTCCATAATATTCTAAGTAAATTTCTTTGGGTTGGGTCAATTAAAATTTGTCTGAACATTTGTTTAATATCTGCCGTTAGAACAATTTTATGCTTTCTAAACCTCAGCATATTAAAAACATCTTTCTGAACTCTACCAGAAAGAAGGATATCATTCAGACTTCGACCACTTGTGGTAGGGGCAGACCCATCAAAAACCACACGAAGTTTTGTAGAGTTGTTTTGGGACTTAAAAACGTCATGATGCGGTAAATAGTAATTAATTGGAGAATAACAATTATCAGTGATTCTTTGCATGACCAAGAGATTCATACTCCTCAAGAAATTCGCAATAAAGCTTATGCATGTATGGATCTCTATTTAATTTTTTTAATTGTTTGGTTAAGTCTCTTTTGAGCTAAAATTAGAGAATTATCCAGAGTAGGTAACTCCTCATCCTGGACAGGCATATAAACGATAAATCGACCAGTACAATCACGTCTATGTGTGTTTCTAAAATGCATTTCACAAAATTCTTCCTCTTTGTTTAAAGGCTTATCCAGGATGACTTCCTCTATTTCCCAAAATTTCTTAACTTTCCGATTCTGAAATTAAGAAACAATTACTTTTATGGTTAACTGTATTTAGATCCACTGACATAAATTAATGAGGGTTAAATTATCTGATATTACTTTTCGACCTTCTTTTACAATTTGGTAGAAAAGTCCCGCTCCTATAATCATATATATTTTTCCGGGTTCGTCAAAAGTAGGGTCAGCTAAAACAGAACGATTGATATCATTAAACTTTTTAATTCTAAAATTTGGTTGGGTGGAAGGAACAAAATCAGTAGTGTTAGAAACAATTAGAAAATCTTACGGGGATTTGTAAGAGGAATCCTTATTACTAATCAAATCATTATTTATTTTCCATTTAATGTTTATTGTATTTTCACTTAATCCGCTGACTGCGAGATTTATTTGTTTTCTTTTCGAGGCCAAGTTTTGAAGCAAATTGAAGGGTCATGAAAGGCGATTGAGAAGAAGTCTGTCTAGAACAGGGATGGCGAACCATTGGCACGCGTGTCATTGATAGCACGAGGCGCAATATTTTAGGCAAGCCACCGATCAAGACGGTGTGCATTTTAGTTCAGAAGCTATATTATTGCAAGGAGCACCTAACAGGAAAAACAATGTCAAAGATTAAGATGTATATGAGAAATCTGACGAAGAAATAGTTATTGAAGAATTTATTTCCCTAATTGATTCTTCGATTAAGGAAATGAAATTTTCTCAGTTTAAGAATCATCAGAAACGATCAAGTTCATTATGTGCACTGATGTAACATCATTTGATAAACTGAACTTACCCCAGTTCGATGGGTTGGAAATTGAAGACTTTGAAATGCAGTTTATTGATTTCTCGTCTAGTTCAATATTGTGTGTGATTAAAAAATTTATTGAAACAAGGAATAAATTGGAATTGATTGAAATAGAAAGATTAATATGCAGTAAAAGTAAAAATTCCAGTAACGAAATTTTGAGAGAGAAAACATTAAATTCGATTCCAGACACATAAAGCAGGATCATGCTTTTTCAGCCATATTTTCATCGACCTATGCCTACGAGTCATTATTTTCAAAGATGAATAACATTGAAGACTTGTTTAGAAACCATTGGCAGATGACTCCAATTCAGCATGCATTCTGTGTCAAAAGTAATATCTTACATTCCGAATCTAAGTTATTTGTCATCTAATCTACAACAGCAGAAGTCGCACTAATGTTACTTAAATTGGATTACATGTATAACTGAAACATGTACAACTATAAAGAACAAATTTGCTTCCTCCTTTAAAAAGGTTTGCAATTTTGTGATTTTGGCCTTAGAATTGCCACGATGACGATTTAATAGTTTCTATTTTTTCCACAACAGATACGGAAAGTTTTTCATCTGATTCAAGAGCTTCCTTCCATTTTGTTTACGAAGCTATAAGAACGCATTATTTTAAATTCTACGCAAGTTTCCTCCGCGCTCTGGGGAACTACAATGTTGGGTTAATTTAATGGACTCTGTACTCGAAATTATTATTTAAATCCAAATTTTATTAATGCGACTTCCGATATGAAGTCTTTCGAACGATCTGAAATATTTTTACAAAGCATTCGAGTTGATACAAAACACATTGCTGCGGCAACCCTATGCGTTGCCATTATTTGTTTACAATTCTAAATAAAATTCGCCAAGATGTGGCGCCAACATGCCTAAGTTTACATGGGCATTAACAAACTTATTTTCACCTTGTAGTTTCTGGTTTAGCTCATTCAGTTTCATTGTTACATTTTTTTTAGAAAACATAAATCTAGAAGCCATTGATCATCCGAAAGTTCACTTTTATTATGACCATTAGTAATCATGAAAGTTTCAATTTCTTCCCTTAGTTTCCAAAAAATCACCATATTCCGATTCCAGTTCCGTAAGATATTCCTGAAATTGACGATGCTTCAATGGATTTTTTTTAATTGAATTGCTTACCTTGACAACAACTTTTATCACATGGGACATACTTAACACTTGACACCATAGATTCTCATGGTGCAAAAAATGACAAACATTTCAAAAACATTTGAACTGTTTCCTACAGGTTTTACATGATAGAAAATTTATGTAACAGCACGAACATTTTTTCTAACCATTGAAGGGGCTCAATTGTTCCAATGCCTACAAGATTTTTCAAATATATCAGATGACTTGGCGCGCAATTTATGACAACAACCTTAATATCTCTTCCGGTGGTAGTAGCTTTCAAACTCACTCTTCGGTAATATTCATCTGACTTTCGACACCTTTAATAAAAATAGGAAATTGAACAGTATCATTTGTATCAGACGTTTCTTTCAAAGCCAGTGAGAAATATACGAAGCTTGTTGTAATAGTGTTTAGCAATGCACAAATCTCATTCGAAATCTTTTCTATTCTTCTTTCTACAGTTTGAGACGCGACAGACTAATTTAAGTCAAGAGATTCAGTTTTTCTGGACAGATTTCTTCAACTGCGGCAACTAGACAGTCTTTGAAAGAGTTACCGTCTGTAAAAGGCTTCATGTTTTTAGCAATAATGTGAGATACTCGAAAGCTAGCATAGACAATACCATTTGATTTACTGGACAGTTTGCTCAAGAAATATGTATTGTTGAGATATCAAAGTGTTCTTCAAAGATTTTAACTTAGCTTTCCGTTTGCAAACAGTAAGTTTATCAATTTCTCCGTGTTTTTCTTCATAGTGTCTTTTTAAGTGGTATGATTTTACAGTTGAAATTGAATGACAACTCAAACATACAGCATTGTCTTTTACATGAATAAAAAAGTATAAATTTTCCCATCTTCAAGTTTTCTTTCAGCCATGACGAATAAATATCTAATAGAAACAAATACAATAATTATTGATATGATAAAAAAACCCCAGAAAGTTTAACCTTTTACCTGGATCACAATCACAACAAAGTTGAAAGTCGATCAGATTGCACTTGTTGGCACAAGAATATCTCCTAACCTACAAGGTTCTTATCTACAGTAGATCTGTGCTGTCATCTGACGCTACGTAGTATAACAACTATCTGCGTAACATCTTCACATTTTATACTTGTGTTACAGAACGTCTGTGTAAAATTGATTTATAGATTTGTTTTCAAAATTTTTATTTCAAATGCAAAAAGGCAATTAATTAAATAACAGTAGTGTAATTATTGCACTGTTCCGAGAGACAAAAAAAAAAAAAAAAAAATGCAAAGGTTTGCTCACAAAAGAAGATATATGGCCAGTTAGGTTAGGAAAAATACAATATATTTTCCCTTTAATCTTAAATTTAAGTTTTTTAAGTGTCCCATTATATCGGTAAGAAAAGCTAAACCCCATAGCCAATCCTCACTTTTGAGTAGCAGGCACTCACTGGGAACAGTTCATTTTCTTCCAAATATTGTACGACTTGCTTCTTCAAATTCCAAAATTTTGAAAGTTCTCTTTCGAAAGCCAATCTCACAAGAAAGGAGTATTTTATACATAATTTATATTGTAATTCAATACATTAAATGTGTATTTAAAATAAATTTTGAAGAGAAGAGGTTTTTTTTTTAATTATCTTAGACAACATTTCAAAACTACTGTAAAAAATGTCATTTATTATTATCTTTTCAAATTTCAATAAGGTTTCTCGTGCCACTGCTACAACTCTACTGTGCCACTGGGATTCTATAGTAGCGGAGCCGTCGTGTTGATTGCAATAGAGCAAAGCTCACCGTCATTGGACTGAGGGGAAAATGTTCTTTGGAGGGATGAATCTCCCCGCTTTACAATCTTACAGTTCGATGGACGTTTCTGGGTTTGGCGGATGCCCGGTGCTTCTGCGACTGCATTGATTGTGTTTCGTCAGATTTTGAGCGGATTAAACTGGTAGGATAAAAAATCAAAATTTCGCAACGCTAAACCTACTGAAATGAAATGAAAATTAGATGATGCGGGTGCCAGCGAAATAAATCGCTTATACCCAGAATCGCGGAGAAAAGGATGAATAAGAAAGACCGATATCTGAAATCATTCCCCCCGCAGGGGGAGGCTGGAGGAAGAGAGCGGCCGAACGAGGACGAAACTTGAGTGACGTCACGAGGGCGAGAAGGGAAGAGCGCAGGAAGGGAGGGCTTAACAGCCCCAAAACGCGTTCGAGGAGCACCAAAAACGCAGTGGGAAGGAGAATGCTATTTTTTTTTTTGCAGCCGGAATGAAAAAAGTCTGCAAGGAGAAACTTACAGACGCCACAGCAGATGGAACGAAGCTGGAGCCAGCTTTAACACTGATCCCAGTTCTGATGAGAGGCAAATGCGTTTGAATATTGTGAAATGTAGCAATTAAGTGTTTTTGTTGTGATTACGGCGGTTTCAAGGGCCGCTAAACCTACTTTATTCATACACCCGCTTTTGTCGGGGTACAGCGACTATATCTACTTTTGCAAATAGCGCTACAATGCGCTGATGACATAACATTCCGCCCAGCGTTGAAATATAAAATATTTCAAAAAATATACTTAAAAATATAATTTGCTACATAAAGTTTACAAATGTATAAATGAATTACAAATAAACACAATATTCTAAACTAAGAAAAAATACAATATTCTAAGAATAAAAAATACATACATTACAAGTTAATTTACATGATTATCTTCTATTGGTAAGAGACATATTTTTGAGATAGAACGTGTGAGAACCCCAGAGGCGGTTCTCAGTTTAACGACTCAGATATTACCGTCAGTTCCATAAATAGCCTCAAACATTCTTACCATTGCCCATTTTCTGGGAGGCAAATCGTTTTCCTTTAATAGCACTAAGCAGCCAATGGCATTATTTTTCTCGAACTGCCACTTGTTTCTCTGCTGTAAATGATTAAGATAAATAATTTTTTCAGCGTTTCAAAATAGTTTGTACACACTTTGTTGTATACTGCCACCTAGATAAGTCTATAATATGAAATATCTAAAATTGCGGTCTCAGGTATTGCACTGATAGGCCGACCAATTATAAACTGTCCTGGAGTTAAAACTTCATGTTCATTGATATTATCTGACAATGGGACTAACGAATTGGACAATGAATTAAGAATACCTTCAATTTGAATTACTATTGTCTCGAATTTTTCGAAAGTTATCTTACTATTAACTACAATTCTGTAGAGATGGTGTTTGAATGATTTTACCTTTGCCTCCCATAAACCTCCGAAATTAGGAGAGCGAGGAGAGATAAATTTCCACTGGATAGCTTCTGAAGCAAAATAATTTGCTAATGTTTCGTTTTTGTTACAAATTAATTTTATGAAACGATTTAATTCTGCAACTGCGCCTTTAAAATTAGTTGTGTTATCGGACATTAGTGTTGAAATGCGGCCTCTGCAGGCGCATAGCCTCTTCAAAGCTGCAATAAATGCTTCAGTTTTTAAATAAGTCCCCGCATCTAAATGAAGCTTTTGTAGCCAAACATACAAAAATCGCTACATAAACTTTAGAAAATACCCCCTTTCTCTGATTTTTAAATTTTATTTGAAAAGTTCCGCAAAAATCCAACCCTAAGTTAAAAAATGGCTCACTTGGAATTACTCTCTCTGATGGCAGATTTCCCATTATTTGATCTACCCCAGTAGGCTTCTGTCAAAAGCATCCAATACAATCATGTACTGTTTTTCGTGCAGTACCCTTGCCATTAATGGGCCAAAACTGCATTCTAATTTGATGTACTATAACCTGAGCACCAATATGAAAAAATTTCTTATGCATATGCTCAAAAAGTAATTTAGTAAATTTATGTTTACTAGGTAAAATTATTTGATGTTTTGCTTCAAATGGTAAATCAGCATTACTAAGCCTTCCACCAACTCTGAGTAAAGAATTCTCATCTAAGAAATGATCTAAGACCTTTAACTTGCTTGTTTTTGAAACACCTTTACCTTTTTTCAAAGCATCTTCTGCTTTAAACTCACTTAATTGTGCTACGCTAGCTAAAAATTCCGTCTTCCTCTTTAACTCATCTGCACTTAAATACTTGTCCTTAGCTTTGATGTTATTAATGAACCTAAAAATTCAAATAAATTTTATGAAATTATTTTTAACATTAAAGAGATCATAAAAATTTGACGAAGAGTCAGTAATTGAAAGAGTCACAGCACATTTTAGTTCATCTCTGTAAGAAGGATCAGGAAGGAGTTTATTGTCCTCGTATGCGTCAGTTTGGGACCGAGAACCACATTTCGTTCTTTAAAGGTTCCTCTACATTGCAGCTTCTAGAAATTAAGTAGGCAGGATTGTTCTTGGAACTCGCATGTTTCCCGTGACAGTCTTTTGAAAGTGTTTGGATCTTCGCCACCCTGTTGCTGGCAAATGTTTTGAATTTATGAGGTTCAGTCTTTGTCCACGCTAAAGCAATCGTTGAGTCCGTTCACAACAAAATTTTATGAATAGTTAATTGCAGAATTGGCAGAACATTTTTGACTAATCTCGATAGTAGTAAAGCTGCAGACAGTTCCAACCTTGGTATGGTAAGTGTTTTCAAAGGAGCCACTCTGGACTTGCTGCATAATAGTCTAGTTTGAGACTGTTTAGATTCGTTGAAACAATTTATGTAGACAACAGCAGCAGCATAGGCACGTTCTAATGCATCGGAAAAGCCATGTATCCCAATCCGTGTTGTTGCAGGAGGTAGAATGCACCTTGGAATTTTGAAGTTATTTACTTTCAATAATTTCTGGTAAAAGTTCTTCCATTGCATCTGGTGGTAAAGAGAGAGAGTTGTTCACTCCAATCTAATTTTATTTTCCTAAGTCTTTGAATAAATATCTTAGCCTTCGTAACAATGGGTCATAGAGCCTTGCAATTTCTGAAAGCGTGTCTCTTTTTGAGAAGTTGACCTTGTCACTAATCTTTACTTTGTATGCGAGACAATCCACCTTTGGATCCCATAGCATACCTATTGTTTTCACTGGAGCATCCTGAAATTCCTTATCAAACACATAGGAAGATGCAGATAATTCTTTCAACAGTTCTGGGCTATTTGACACCCATTTGTGAAGCTCAAAACCACCTCAGTAATAGTTGAGATAATTTGGTTTGGAGTTTTTTAGCATCCTCTAATGTACTCCCCAGACAGAATATCATCCATATAACTATCATTACATCTGCTGCGTCAGGAAATTCCACTGTTTCTTCATCTGCTAAGGCCTTTAAGGTCCTGGTAGTTAAAAATGGTGCAGAAAGTGTCCCATAGGTTACGGTAGCAAGTTTATAAGTGTTGACTGGAGCATCTGCACTAGTCTTCCAAACAATTCGTTGTAAATCCCTTTGAACAGGATCAACAAGTATCTGCATGTACATTTTTTTAATATCTGCACTAAAGGCGTACTCGTGTTTTCTAAATCTACTGACTATGGAAAAGAGATCTTGTTGAATAATCCATTCGTTTAGTAGGACGGAATTTAGAGAAAAACTGCTTGTTGTTTTTGCACTTGCAATAGAACAGGCATTAAAATTGCAGCACATATGAGGAGTTTGCTAACGCTTGCAATTATGAACGTCCATTTAAATTCCCGGCGTCAATTCAGGCTAATAGTTAGCATGTTACTACTATGCCTTTGCTGGCAAATACTTTTTTGAATATAATATCAAAGTAGGTAAGACGAAAGACTTGTTAGGTGTGTATGGCAGAACATAAGACATCCCTGCTGGTACCGATTAAATAATTGCAAGATGTGTAATCACAAAGGGAAAAGTGACTTGCTGTGTTAAATCTGAAATCGTACTGCGTCACTTGCGATTTTCCTAGAAATTTTCTTGGGTTATAAAATTAGAAGAGTTGCATTATTTGCTCTATTACCAAATCTACTTTGGTAGCAACAAATATCAGAGGTACGAGGACGGCTAAGTGTTTTCGAGCAACGGTGGGGTCTACTATTCCTAGAATAAATCCTAATGAGTGACAATTGTTCTACTTGGTAGCTAGTGCAGCGATCTGAACCAACATCGATCCATGTGTATAGTATTTTCAAAACTCTGCATGGATGTAGCTTGAGTCTCAGTTACCTCAGGGTTAAATGTTTCGTATAATTTTTTTAAGGATGGATTTTGTACAATACGTCGGAGGTCACGGCAGAGATTACTCCACTATTGGTAATACTTCCCGTAGTGCGTATCAAGACAAATTGCACCTCAACATTAAACCATAAATCGTCTTCTTCATCCCAAAAGTGAGGAAGCATGTTGAAAAAAAAACATGTTGACATATTTAATGGTTCATATCACTGAAAGCATGAGCAATCTGTAAAAAGCACACAAAGGTAAAAGGTGATACCATTTTGGGAGGGGGGGAGAGAGATTTAAAACATAGTCATTATAAAATGTGTTGAGTCATATAAACTACAAAAATTTAAGACACTTTTATTTAATGCATAAAAACACATTTATGTTATCTTTTTCAATTAAGACGATTTTGTAGTTGTGTATTTAAAAACTAAGTATCAAAACCTTTTACACATACCACTCTACAAATCCTCTAGAGCAAGAAGACATCAAATTTCTCAATGACAGAATAATTCCATTCCTCAAAACTGATAGAGCTAATATTTATTCATATAATCAGCCTGAAGGTATGGATGGATAATCTTGGATTGTGAGCTATTAAACAGATATCTTTTTTAATTATGTCACTAAAATATGTACAACACAGAGTGGTTCTTAAACATTTCAATTGCTCCATGTGTAATGGTTATTAAATAAATCTTTAGTCTCAGTGAATTAGGGTTTTCTGAAATTTACTTCCGTTGGGGGAATTAAGTTTTCACTTAGGTTAAAATTATTTAATGAGCTTTAAATTTGAGAGCCGCCATTAGTTTTCAAGTATGAAAATGACATTGGTAATACATGGATAGATATCTTTTCATTAACTTGTTTACTGGAATCATATTAATATAAAATATCTAACTAAAATGTAAAGAGTAGAAGAGGGAACCAATTTTTGTATGCGTCAATACACTTTTCTAGGAATGACAAGTTGAAATCAAGAGGAAACTGTTTAGGTCAACTGATATCTTATTAGCATTACCGGCTCCAGCTAAGAATCTCAACAATTTATATCGCAAAATGAATTCAATCTCAGAAATCTGACACATTGAATACAGGAAGTAACAATTTAGTTTAAAGGTTACTCTGTGAATGACTGATTCAAACAACAACTGAATGTGAAGCTAGTATTTGTAGTAGCTCTTTAGGTTATCTATGGAAAACACATTATTCATCAAAAGATTTCCTCTATTTTACTTAACCTAATTTTAATTACACCATTCAAAACCTTGTTAGTATTGCTTAAATGTGATAATTCTGGATATATTTTATAGCAAGTGTATTTTGGGGGTTCCATTTAAACTCTTTATAATTTAGTTAAATATTTTCCAAGAACCCTGTGCATAACTTTTTAAAAGTGAACAACTGTTCTTTCTTTCTATTCTTACAATGTGATTACATTTATTATTTGTTGTTGTGTTGTCATGTGTTTCTATTTAGTGACCTTATTTTATCAGAAAATTGCTTAAATAATCCTTTCCAAATAATTTGTGTACAACTGAAACATGTATATTTTAATGTATGGATCACAGGCATAAAACACTTAGTCCCATGCTGTCCATAAGCAAAGTCTCCAGCAAATACTGACTTTACTACAGTGAATGTAAATCATACATGCAACATCTTGCCTTCATACCCTTACGTGTTGACAAAAAATTACATGATTCGCTCCCCAGAGTCACCATTTTTCACCCAGGCACACATAATTATGAGGTGTAGTCGGGAAAAGAGGAAGCACGTTTATCAGTTTAAAAACTGCTTACTTTAACAAAAAAATTAAGTATAGAGTAGTAATACAATAAAGATGTAACAAATTACCTGTCATATCTTACATCCAGAGAGATAGATAATGGACACATAAACCAACATTTTATTTAGTGAATAAGTAGCCGGATTGGGAGTTGTTTCTTCAGTAACATGAAGTCAATAGTCATATGTAATAGATAACAAAATATTGTAACATACCTTTTCGGACTCTTCCAAGTTGTTGCGAAACAAATTAGAGCCTGATCTGTCCTATCCATCCCACCTATTGTCATAATCTATAACAGTCGACTTTGGTACTTTTATTAGTAGTAATGGAGCAGTTAGCTGTACGGATTATGCAAAGTCAGAAATATTTTTGCCAAGCCATCTCAACTAGATAATCTTGTCTTTTCAAAAAGCAGCAACTTCACCTTTTTTTCAAAGTTTGTTGAATTACTTTTATTGAAATGCTTGCTAATTATGGTGATACAGAAATTGTAAGGAATTACACAATCACCTTTTTCCCAAAAAAAGTTCAGTAAATGCTAGGTCTGATTTTTTATATAGTGACTCCATACTAGTACAATTACTATTGTTCAAAAATTGCACAACTTCAGCAAGTACAAACAATTTTACTCAAAGCTCTCATTAATGCTCAGATATTTCTTTCAGGTATATAGTCATTTGAAAATTTATCCATTGAATCAAGACAAAAAAAAATAAATAAAAATAAAAACCACCTTATTTTTCGAAGTTTTTGATTTAAATGTGAATTCTTACCAAAATTACTATAAAAAAAAATAAGAAGTGGTTTCTACTCCCCACAAAGTAGTTTCAATGAATTTATTTTTAGACCAGTAAAGCATAATCTCAGATTTCACTGTTATTTCTGATAAAAAAAAATTCTTGAATTGGTTGTAAATAAAAACTTTGTTTTTAATTTTTTTTTCTAACACATTGGTTATATGGTTAGTTATCTAACTTACTGTCTGACATTTTTACAATAAATAAATAAACTCCTATTATAAATAAAAAAAGAAAACACAATAATTATTTTTAAAAAGTACAACGAAGTCAAACAGAAACACAAGCAATATTGCATAACTATGACTATAACCATTCCGGCAGCAACATAGTCAGACATGTTTAAAGGATATATGAGTAAATAGATATGTCCTCACCCATAATACTAAAAAAAAATACTACTTATAAAACTGATTATTTTTAAAAATTACAAAGCCTAAACTTTTTAAAACATGAAACACAAATACAAAGAAAACATTTGTACCAATAGTTCCGTAATACAGAAAATGGACAAAATTTTTTTTAAAAAAATGTTGCTACATGAATTGCGCTGAAGAATTCTGGTGTACTTTTACTAAGATTTCATTCAGCATATATAACACATGTTAATTGTAAATACAAAATATTTTTCATTCAGATTGTGAGCCCAAATATTACTTTAAGAACCATGAATGCCCATTATGTATAATGCTGGTATATATGTATGTATTTAAAGGTAAAGAAGTAGCACAGTGTTAGTTGAAGATATTCTTGGAAAACTGAATACATTTATTGAATAACCACAATACAAAATAAAATAACATGTATTTCAAGGGATAACATACAGCTCTTTAAAATATTTATCTTAGTGCAGTGCAAATTTTGGGTGAATTTTTAAGTCTATATGAATAGCGGGGCAATGAAATAAACACCAAAACAAAGGCCTGCCACTAAACACAGAAAGTTTCTTTACTGCTTTAAAAAAAGGGGGAGGGGGAAGTAATGCAAGAAATGATAATGAGTATTTATGAATACTAAGTAACTAGCCATTGCTATGGACGTAAAATCAATGTTTAATGATGATCTAAGATTACATAAATGATAGTTAAAAGTGGCTAATTTGAAGTACCTCAAATATATCAATGCATAATACGAACAAAAATATAAAATAATTTAAATACATCTTTTGCATAACAAACACGTAATACATTATAGGCTTGTTAATTATGTATACAAGTGAATTACTGTTAAAAGTATGAATTTTCACATTAAAAACGTTGATTTCAATGAAACACCAGGTGAAAAGAAGCCCAGACTTTTAAATTAGTCTAAACTCTAGAATTAAACTGGATGTAATAGCACATGTCTGCAGAATAAAATAATGTTAGATGTTAAAGGTCTGGAATCTGTAGAAACATTGATTTACATAGCTCATGACAGACTTTGGCAACACAACAGATCTGAAAAATCATGAGATAACCTGCAAAACAAAAACTCAATAAATGGATTGTAAAACCGAAATACACATGAAGCATACAAATTAATTTTTGTTTAAAAAAAAGGCACAAATAACAGTTCTTCCTTTGGTTTGCTACGAAAGATTTTACTAAATAAAAATACACAGTATTTTTTGAATTAATTTTTTAAGGTTAAGGGGACATGGTACGATTCAATTGACAAAAATCGGTCAAAAAATCAAATCCAACATTTTTAGCCTAAATTATTTTTTATAGATATTTCTTTAACCTCAGAAAATTTGAAATCTCTAAACTTAAAAAACGCAGAATTATTATAACTTTTATGTTAATTTTTATTCACATTCCTATGACAAATCAAAACTTTAAACGGTTTTATCTCAGAAAGATAAAATAACTGGTTTGTCTTCATTTAAAATGCTAAGGCTTTCTTTCTATTGTGCCTCTAATGCTTTGATTTTTTTTTTATTTATTCCTAATAGTACATGTAACAAAAGTTGGTATGCATTTTTGAATCAAAGCAATACTTATTTATTTAAAAATAATTGAACTCATAATACATACTTTTTCTAAGGAATTTTCAATAAGCCTTCATAAAAAGAAGTATTGCATGAATACCAATCATGTTATCGCAAAACCCATACCAACTTTTGTTACACATGGTTTGATGTACTTGTTAACCAAATTTCATGCGTGTATGTAAATTTTTGTAGGAGGAGTAGCATTTTAAAATCACTTCCCAAAATTTAAGTTTTTTCCTTAAAAAATTAAATGGTTAGCCTTTTATGAAATTTTGAGTATAAAACCTGTTTTACATAGTATACGCACATTGGAGGCAACCAAAAAATTTTGAAAATTCTTAAATTAAAAATTTTAGTGTAAATCGTACCATGTCCCCTTAATCAAGAGTTACTATCCACTATAGATGGAGCATTATCATGTAACATAACACACAAGGGAGTAAAACATTAAAAGATAGTTAAATAGCAGTCATTCATATTGAGGGTGGAAATGAAGAATCAGTATTTCTTTTCCCTAGACTAGAGGTTCCCAAACTTTTTTGTCTCATAGACCTGTAGACGATTTAGTCACAAATAATACATGAGGTAAGCAAAATAATTTAGATTTAGTTCATCCTTTTTAAGAAGAAAAATCTTTTAGATGGTTAGAACTTTTTATTTTCGTTCTTACATTGCGCTACAATATGTCAACAATTTTTTGTTGCCAGATCATGAAAACTAAATTTATAAAAACAAAGATATTATATAAATATAGAGATGCAACATTACTCCTTCCCCAGTAACATAGTTACGATACAATATGCAATACAAACAAATAAAAGTAAAAATAGAACAAATGAGTCATTAAAATAATATACAACTAATCTCTGTAACGTGCTGGAAATGTTACATGTCTACTAGAGCGTGTAGTTGTTTTTTGGACAGTTTTTTTCAGCAAATCTGGTGGCTGTTTTTCAATTTTTCTTTGCACAATCAGTTTTTTTTGGGCAGAGTTGGTGCATGTTCTAATTGTTTGAAATGATCATGATTATCACCATCAGTTGACAACAAATATGCAGGTTTTAATCTGTCTACAGATATATTGATGTCCTTGCCTTTAATTGTCACAGTAAAACATTTATCGTATCTTTTTGCCACTGGGAACGGTCCATTGTACAGAGGTTCGAGTGCTTTTTTCACTCTGTCAACACGTATGAACACATGTGTACTGTTATGCAAGTCTTTATGGACTAAGTGTTTTTGAGAAGATTGTCGGCGTGTTTTTAGTGGTTGTAACTGATCCATTTGTTTCTGTAATTCTTCCGCAAACGCATCTAGATCCAAGACATTTTTTGGTTTCTCGAAAAATTCTCCTGGTAATCGGATAGTTTGTCCGTAAACCATTTGTGCGATGGTGTAATTTGTGTCACTACGTAGAGCCGATCGTAATCCTAACAATACCGTTGGTAAGGTCTGTGTCCATTTAACTGAATTATGCACTCTGATGGCTGCTTTTAAAGTGCGATGGATTTTTTCAATTTTTCCATCACATTGTGGATGATAGGATGTTGTTGTGCATACTTTAAATCCACAAATAACACCAATGTTTTTAAAGAGCTCAGATCTAAATTGAGTACCTTGATCAGTTATCACACGGTATGGCATTCCAAAGCATGAAATCCAGTGATTATAAAATTCTCGAGCAACCGTTTCTGCCGTGATATTTGATAAAGGAATAACCTCTATCCAACATGTGAAGCGGTCAATGCAAGTAAGGCAATTTATTTTTCCTTCTGATACAGGAAATGGACCTATGATGTCAACATGAATGACACTGAATCGGTCATCTACTTCTTGGAAGGTGCCAATTTGTGAATGTGTATGTCAATTAATTTTGTTCTTTTGACACTGGATACAAGATTTTGCCCATTGATTGACATCTGTTCGAATGTATAGCCAAATAAATCTAGAAGCTATTTGTTTAACAGTAGATTTCACACCAGGGTGAGCCAAGTTGTGAAATTTTTGAAACATGTGCATTCGAAGAGGCTGAGGTATAAATGGACATATGTTTGCAGTTGAAATATCACACCAAAGTAATTTACCAGAGTCGAGGGGATATTGTTTAAAATTTAAGGATGGTTTCAAGCGCAGTTTATTAAGTTCTTCATTATCAACTTGTGCATCAGTAATTTTGTCATAATCTATTTCAGAGATAGATTCAATCCTAGATAATGAATCTGCAACTATATTTTCTCCTCCACTAATGTGGCAAATATTTGTTGAAAATTGTGATGTATATTGTAAATGACGTAACTGTCTCAGTGAAGCTTTTTCATTCTTTTGATGAAAAGCATATGTAATTGGCTTGTGATCAGTATAAATAACAAAATTTCGTCCTTCAAGAAGATGTTTAAACTGTTTGACGGAAAGATATATTCCTAATAATTCCCTATCATAGGTACTGTAATTTTTCTGTGCTTCAGTTAATTTTTTAGAAAAAAATTAAATTGGTTTCCAACTTCCAGCTTCAAACTGCTGTAATACCGATCCCATCGCAAAACTGGAAGCATCAGTAAATAAAGCCAATTCTAATTAGGGTCAGGAAAGCTTAATAAAGTAGCATGTGCAAGATCTTGTTTACATTTTTCAAAATTTTCTTTAGCTTCCTCTGTCCAAACAATTTTTGTTTTGTCATTCTTTTTCGAACCTTTTAAATACTCGTGAAGAATAGCTTGATGTTTAGCAGCATTTTTTAAATATCTTCTATAAAAATTAAGGAGTCCAAGGAAGGTTCTCAAATCACGAATAGTTTCAGATAATTGGTATATTAAAATTGCATCTACTTTATCTGGAAGTGGCTTAGATCCTTCGGGTGTTATCAAGTATCCCAGAAATTCTAGATGAGTAACTCCCAAAGTTGATTTTGAGATATTCACTCGAAGACCATATTTTTGTAAGCGATAAAATAAGTTTCAAATGAGTTTTATGTTGTTCTTCATTTTCAGAGGCTACTAGAATGTCGTCCAGGTATGGAAAAACAAATTCTAGTCCAAATAATACTTCATTGATAAAGTGCTGAAAAGTAGAGGGTACATTCCTTAACCCAAAAAGTTCATAACATTAAACTCAAATAAGCCAAATGGTGTTATTATGGCTGTCTTTTCCTTATCTTCCTCAGCAACTGGAATTTGAAAATATGCTTTGAATAGGTCAATCTTAGAAAATATTCTATTCCCTTTTAAAATATGATGAAAATCTTCAATACGTGGAATTGGGTAACGGTCAGGAATGGTTTGGGCATTTAAATGTCTATAATCACCGCATGGTCTAACACACATTTCCATCTTTTTTATTCACAAGATGTAGTGGGCTTGCCCATGGAGATTTAGAAGGTCGAATGATACCGTTATCTAACATAAATTTAAATTCTTGATTGGCTATTCTAATTTTTTAGAATCCTATTGACGAGTTTTTGAGTAAACCGGTGGGCCTCTAGTAGCAATATAGTGTTTAACATCATGTTTGGTATTAGTAACTAACAAATTTGGTTTCATTAAATCTGAATATTGTAATAATATATTAGAAAATTTTGATGCTTTATCCATTATGTTAATTTTATTTTCTTGCAAAATAGAAGAAATTTCACCTTTAACATGAAGGTTAGTTATTCCATCTATTAACTGTTTATTTCGGATGTCAATTAACAAGTTAAACTTATTTAAAAAATCAGCACCAATTATTCCTTTATCTACTTTAGCAATAATGAAAGGAAACTGGAACTCACGACACAGCCCTAGATTTAAAGTTAAAATTTTATGTCCAAAAGTTGGTATTTCTGGGCCGTTTGCTGCATCAAGCTTTAAAAAATCACAAATTTTACTTTTACATGAGGCAGGAATTATTGATAAATCAGCACCACTATCAACAAGAAAACGTAAACCGGTGTTTTTGTCAGTTACAAATAAACAGTAATTACGGCAATCTTTATATTCTGTAGCAGGAGAGCTTGCAGCTAAATCTACTGCTCTTCTAAGTTTTCCGATGCCTTATTCCAGGATCATGGACTTTTTCATTTATCAGGATAACACTTATTACCAAACATGAAGTGGAAATAACAGTATTTTCCATTTGGGTTGAAACACATACGAGATCGACTTTTATTTCGAGTTTGATTGGAATTCTTAAATTCGCTTCTTAATTTCTTCTGTTGATGGATAATTCTGAGATCCATTGCTCCAAAAGGCTGACTTTATCCAGGATATTTTTCATAGCAGAATTATCTGCAGTAGCAGAATAAATTTCTGGTGATGAATTTATTTCAAAAATTTTATCTGCCATAACTGACAAATTCTCTAAAATTTCCGAACTAATAACTAAAATATTTTTGATGGAGTCTGGTAATTTATCTAGCCATAATGTTTTGAGATATTAACTCCAACCAACGATTTCATTTTTCTCAAAAGTTGACTGGGTTTCATGTCACCTAATGAGATTCCAGTAAGCAATTTTTTAATGCATTTTTCTTCACTATCTTTGAAAGTAATTAAAAGTCTATTTTTAGCACAAGAATATTTGTTTTTTTCATCACTCTGAATGATATCCCATATATTTTCTATGAATTTTGTATCTAACTGCGCAACAAGGTAATTAAACTTAGTTTCTTCTTGGTTAATATTAGCAATGGAAAACTGAGCTTCAACTTGAAAAAACCAAATTTCGGGTTTTTCTTCCCAAAAAGGAGGAATTTTAATGCTTACCTTATATGCTTCGAATGTTTTCTGATTCGACTTTGCCACAGCCATTTCATTATCATCCATCATTTGAATATGTACGGGTCACCAGTTTGTAGACGATTTAGTCACAAATAATAATGAGGTAAGCAAAATAATTATTTAGATTTAGTTCATCCTTTTTAAGAAGAAAACTCTTTCAGATCGTTAGAACTTTTTATTCTCGTTCTTACATCACACTACAATATGTCAACAACTTTTTGTTGCCAGATCATGAAAACTAAATTTATAAAAACAAAGATATTATATAAATATAGAGATGCAACGGACCCCTTGCCATGTTTTTCTGTTTTGTGTAGACCCCTACTTACCTAACATTAATTTTTTGCAAATTTATCAACCTAAATGTTTTATCATAGCTGGTATAGCACTACTAACTTGAAAAGTTTAACGTTTCCGAGTTAAGTAGTGTGTTTAAAACTTAAGGTGACTTGGTACTGTAACGGCGTGGCACATAGTACACTAGGAGGCTTGACACATAGCACACGATAGACTAGAAAAAGGGCGCTGCTGTGAACTATTTTGGACATTGAGCGGGAAGGAGAGAAGAAGGTGGTCTCGAACGTAAAATGAAGGAAGCTGCCTGTAGTTTGCGATGCGATTTATAATTGTAAATACAGTGATGTGTTTTGAAGGAAAACATAAAAACGTTAAATCCGGATAATTAGAGATGATTAATTCAACTACAAGACGATCTTACAGACTGGTGGCAGCGACGGCACGGAACTAAAAACAGTGCCGTTAACAAAAGAAATAGTTGGGGTAAGTACTTTTTCTATCTGAAAGTACCTTCGTGCGTATTCTAAATTTGTGCTCAATTTTTGTATTAAAATATGGGTATAAATTAAATACAGCAATCATTCTTAATTCACTTTTTGTATTAAATGCTGGATTTTGATTGTTTTAAAGCCATATACTTATCCCTGCTATTCTCGTTAATTTATAATTTGTTTTCAAATAAAAACAAAAATTTATCCTATAAAAAGAAAATTTATTTTGTCTGTGGTTGAATTGAGTAAATAAAATTGTTTTTTTTTTAGTTTTAGTTAGTGTATTCTGTGATTTAAAACTGAGTTTTCTATGTATGAGATATAAATGAAAAGATTCTCTCAACGGTGTTTAAAAAAAATTTGTATTGTAAATACAATATTAAGAATTTGTGAAGAGTAAATGATAAATAACATATGAAAATTTTGATTATAGCACGATTTGAAGGTGCAGTGAAAAAAAATATATATAAAGTGTATATTTAAGTAGTAATATATTTGATTTTGCTGAGTCAAAGAAATATTTATGACTCTTCTCTTTTACTGAGAGGAAAAAAAAGCTGACTCATTACGTTCCAGAAGTTCTCAAGGTTAAATGCATAAATTATGTAGCTATTTGAATCATATAAGAATTTGTTTTTTATAAGTTGTTCAGCAAAATTTTTGTTTCCGTGGATTCAGAATACTAGTGGAATTATTTTACTCTCATTATTGTCTTATAATATATTTTTTTTTGTTGCAAATAGAAGTGTTTGGTTTTTCTGAAAAAAAGAAAATCTGTAGATTTTATTTGAATGGTGTTCTTTGAGTTAAAAGTGGTCATTACATTGAAACATTTTGAATAAAAAATTTGTTTTTCCAATTATAAACATCTATTATTTTCGAGTTAAGGGTGAAGTTGTAGAATTTCTATAGGTAGAATTTTTTTTAACATATTTACTCGCATTTGTTTGTTTTAAATTGAAAATAAATGACCATTAATGAATGACAAATTAAATTTTGAAGAGACTTAATGAAGAGATAATTTGGACTTAAGGTGTATGTTATTGAATTTGCATTGTGTATGTTATTGAATTTGCATTGAAAAGTTTTTATTTTTGTGGTTGTTTGATTATTCTGGTATTGTAGTTAAGCAAATATTTTAATCACTTGAAACTTTTGAAAAATAGAATTCGAAAGTGCTGAACATGTATGTATTCGTTATAATTTAAGTGTACATTTTTGAATGTACTGATAACTACTTTTAGTTAAATAATATATCGAAAAATAAGTTTCTTACTCGTCTTATTTTAATTTTCTTTTTGGAAAGCATTCTGATCTTGTTAGTCCCTAAATCATGGCATATTTAGCTAAAGGTAATAAACCTGATCTTTTGTCAGTATGTGAGGAAATGGGGGTTGAAGTAGATCAGTCAAGCAAGGTGGTAGACATAAAAAAATTGATTCTAAATAGCGAATTTTATGTTGAAGAGGAAGTGAAGATAATTCTCGACAGAGTCATTAATGATAGGAAAGAACAAGAAAGTAAACAAGAAGAAAAAGAAAGAAGTAAACAAGAAGAAAGGGAAGAAAGAAGTAAATGAGAAGAAAGGGAAAGGGAAGAGCAAATGGCTCGAGAGGTCAGACAACACGAATTAGAATTGAGAAAATTAGAATTATCACAGCAGAATCAACCATTAAATGATGAATCTGGAAGAAGATTTGAAATTGAACCCAAGATTCAATTGACACAAATCACAACTAAATTTGATGAAAAACATAATGAGATTAGTTTATATTTGATTAATTTTGAAAGAAAGGCAGAATTAGCTCAAGTACCAAAGAAGGATTGGGTGGCCTACCTGTTGGCGGTTTTAACAGCAGAACTCTCTAATATGCTAGCTAGAGAACCTACCGAAAGGGCAAATAATTATGATTTTGTAAAAGATCTTATATTGAAGAGGTACAGGTTGAACAGCGAAAAGTTGAAGCAATGTCTTTACAGACATCAAAAATCAGCAGAGAAGTCTAGGAGGAATTATGCTCATGAGCTGAATAGTTATTTTACAGAATAGATAGCTGAATTGCAGGTTAAAACTTTCGAGCAACTGAAAGATATATTAATAACTGAACAATTGAAGTACTGTGTTCCAGCTGAAGTAAGAGCATTTTCTTGATGACTGGATCAAGTTAAAAACTCCCTATGAACTAGCAGAGAAATTAGACGAATATGAAAGCATCAAACAGAGTTTCAGAAGAGAAATTCCTAAGAAAAATAGTTACAAATTCCAAGGTGGTGTAAATTAGTGGTGCCAGACCAAAAGAAACTCCTAAAGATTTCAAGTCCAAATTTCAAATAAAAAAGGAACTTGTCCATGAAAAAAATCACGAGAAAGACTTTGAGAAGAGAAGACAGCTTCGATGTTATGAATGCGGGTCTTATTCACATCTCAGACCACAATGTGATAAGCTAAAGAAGAATTACGAAACAGTCGTGTCTAATGAAACTGTTAGAAGTGGTACTGATGTATTGGCTCCATATACAAGTTTAGGAACAGTGAATGGAATTGAAATGCCTATACTACGAGATACTGGTGCAACTCTTGATTTAATATGTAAAAGTTACATAAGGCCTTCCATGTTTATAAATGAAACTGTGTGGATTCGAACTCCTCTGGAGGAAACCGCAGTGTGTCTGCCAATGGCTGAAGTTGAGTTGGAATGTGTGTTTGGACATGTGATTACGAAAGCTGCTGTTTTAAGAGATTCATTAGATCAAGGAAAATATCTTTTGGGAAATAAGACTGCTGCATTGTTTGAAGAAGTGAATAAGAATAAAGAAATACAAGTGTATATGGTGAACGCTGTTGAAACACGTTTGCAGAAGAAATTGACTGAAGAGAGTAAACAAGATCTTAACATGTCAGAAGAAATTATTCCTGAAAGTAACGAAAAGAATAAAGAATCTCCGGATGAACTGGATGATATTTTGCCTTTAATTCAACCTGAAATTTCTGAATCAAATCTTATAAAATTATCTCATAAAGATTTTACAAAGGAACAAATGAAAAGTGCTGAATTAAAAACACTGTTTGAAGAAGATAAAGCGGTTCTTCAAGGAAAAATCGTTATATTGTCGAAAATAACTTACTATTTTTCCAAAAAGAAGATAAGCATGGCACTAAACGAAAATGTTTGGTTGTTCCCGAAAAGTATAGAAAAAATTTGATGACGATAGGTCACGAGGCAGCTGCAGCTCATCTAGGAGTAACTAAAATGAAAGATGCCATATTCAAAACATTTTACTGGCCTAAATGCTTTAGTGATGTTGAGGACTTTGTAAAGACATGCGACAAATGTCAAAGGGTGGGTAAACTGCAAGATAAAAAGAAGGCCCCACTAAAAATTGTTCCCGTAAAAACTGAAATTTTCACAAAGATTAACATCGATGCAAGTGGACCTTTACCAATGACACCGTCAGGAAATAAATATATAATTACAATGTTATGTATGCCATGAAGGTATCCTGATGCCATTCCTGTAGCAAACCTTTGCTCAACAACTGTTGTAAATGCATCGTTACAGATTTTCAGCCGAATGGGGTTCCCAAGAGAATTATAGACTGACCAAGACACGTCATTCATGAGTGCACTAACTACGGAATTTTTAGGAAGATTTGGAGTAAAAGTAGTTAGAAGTTCTGTTCATCATCCACAAAGTAATCCTGTGGAAAGAATGCACAGAACATTGAAGAGGATTCTTCGTGTCCTGTGTCTGGAGGCAATTCCACACACACAGATTGGGAGAAAATTCTTCCTTAAGCCCTCTTTGCCCTAAGGACTGTTATACACGATAGTACTGGATTTTCACCAGCTGAACTAGTTCACGGGAAAAATCTAAGGACTCCTGTGATGTTGTTGTACGAGAAATTGACAGAAGAGCCTGTACAAGCAGTGTTGTGAATTATGTATTTGAACTCATTAATATAGAATGAAAAGATGTCAGGAATTGGCAATCCTACACATGGAAGATGCCAAACAACAGAAGTTGTGGTATGATCACTGGACCGTTAAGCGTCAATTTCAACCAGGTGAACTGGTTTTGGTTATAGCTCCACCCAGGCCTAACAAGTTATCTGTTCAGTGGGTTGGCCCTGGAGAAATAGTGCAACAACTCTCTAAGACAAATTATGTGGTCAAATTCCCAGAGAAGGATAAAACTCATGATTATCATGTTACTATGCTAAAACCTTATCACCAACGAGAGATGAAAATATTAATCTATTGTGCATTAATCCTTTAAAGCATGACAAAGAAGAAGACATGCCTAGTTTGGAACTTGAAAATGAAATGTCGGGATGGTCCAAAATCATCAGCGATGTGCAGTTACATTTAAAATTATCTCAAATTCAACGAGGACAGCTCAAAGAACTTTTATATGAATATAGTAATCTTTTTTCGAATATTCCTGAATGTACCGATTTAGCTGAACATGATATTGAATTAGAATCTGAGCGAGCAATTGTTGCTAAGCCTTATCGTATGTCTCCTTGACAAATTGAAATTCTCAAGTCAGAAGTTAATAAGATGTTAGAACTGAAAATAATAGAGCCAGGAGAATCTGATTTTACATCTCCATTAATACTTGTTGAAGCTCAGGGAAAGGAAGCAAGGCCCTGTATCGATTACAGAAGGTTGAATAAAGTAACTCGGACACAATTCTTTCCATTACCTAATATCGAAGAACTTTTATAAAAGGTATCAGCAGCTATATATATCTCTATCTTGGATCTCACTCGAGGGTATTGGCAAATACCCCTGAATCCCCGAGCGCAAAGGTACGCATCGTTTGTGACAACATTTGGAACTCTTTTAAACCATTGAGGTTACCTTTCGGTCTGAAAAATGTGCCCTATTACTTCAGTCGACTTATGGCTAACTTATTAAGAAATCGTGAAGACTTTTCAGTTCCCTACCTAGATGACATAGCTATCTTTTCATTAGCCTGGGATGATCACCTAAAACATCTAAAAGATGTATTTGATCGCCTACGCTCCGCTAAATTACATATCAAGCCATCCAAATGTCAATTTGCTCAAACATACGTTAAATATCTTAGACATTTGGTAGGCCAAGGTTTAAGAACACCTGGAGAATTAAAGGTTCAGGCCATCAAAGATTTCCCAATTCCCACTAACAAGACGCAAGTTAGAGCCTTTTTAGGATTATCTGGCTATTATAGAAGATATATTCCCGAATTTTCAGTAATCGCAGCTCCACTGACAGATTTACTTAAGGGCCGAAATTGAAGATCAATTGTTGACTGGAATTGTTTTTGCCAGAATGCATTTAAGGAGCTCAAGACAAGACTATCTAAAAATCCAGTTTTATACAGCCCTGATTTCACAAAACCTTTCATCATTCAGCGTGATACATCCAATCTTGGAATAGGCATTGTGTTGTCGCAAGTATGTGAAAACTAAGAACATCCCATCATGTTCCTGAGCAAAAAGCTGTCGCTTGCAGAGCAAAAATATAGCACTACGGAAAAAGAATGTGCCGCCATTATTTTTGCCGTGCAAAAGTTAAAATGCTATCTTGATGGACACCAAAAATTTGTCATACAAACTGACCATAATACCTTGGTCTGGTTAGAGAAAATACTGAGACTAATCCAAGACTTTTACGGTAGGCTTTAATTTTGCAAGCATTTAATTATGAGATTGCTTATCGGAAGGGAAAACAAAATCAGAATGCTGATAGTTTAAGCCGTATCCCTTATGACTTAGGATTGGTTGATTGATTGAATATTAACGCCGCACTGTTCAGCTACACGAGGGCTTTTGGCGACGGACTACGTAATTTTGAACCATGGTCAAGTGACGTGGACGACACCTGAGCTGGCACCCCCTCTCCTAACTACCACACCACACCAACGGGAGGACATTTCAGCTCTCGACAGATTTAACGTGCATCGCTGCCCTACACGGCGGGTCTTTAGTGGTACTGGGCTCGAACCCGTGACAAAGCAAGCCACAGTCCGATACCTATACCACTCAGCTACTGCGGCCACAAGACTTAGGATTGGTATTTGTATATTAGTATTAATATTTGATACTTTGTATTGGTATTTTAAAATTTAATATTTGGTATTTTTTGTTTTTAAATTTTGGTATTAATATTTTAAATTTTTTTTGATATTTGTATGTTAATTTTTTGATAATTAATGTTTGCATTTTAAACTTTGCACAATTGGTAGCAACGAAATGATATTTGGTATATGTTAAAGTTCACATAGATTAGTAGGGATAAGTTTAATGCCTTTCTTAAAATAAGGTACTAATTGTACAGGTACTTGCACGTTATTTTTTTAATATTTTTTGTTCCGTTTAAAAGAAAAGGATTTCAAGAAATAATTCTTAACTCTCTACTGCTGCATAAACTGAACCTATGTCAAGTATTTTTCAGGTATCACAGTAAAACTTTCCACTCAACTATCGTGAAAAGTTTTCTCCAGGATGGGAGGAAATAATTAGTCTGTAACGGCGTGGCACATAGTACACTAGGAGGCTTGACACATAGCACATGATAGACTAGAAAGAGGGCACTGCTGTGAACTATTTTGGGCAATGAGCGGGAAGGAGGGTTGAAGGTGGTCTCGAACGTAAAATGGAGGAAGCTGCCTGTAGTTTCCGATGCGATTTATAATTGTAAATGAAATCGTAAATATAGTGATGTGTTTTGAAGGAAAAAATAAAAACGGTAAATCTGGTTAATTAGAGATGATTAATTCAACTACAAGACGATCTTACAGTACCCTTAGAACTACTTTCATTCTTTATGTATTTAAAAATTATATTTTAACATTTTATATGTTTCTATTCAAGAAAATGATACAAGATGAAATTTTACACATATTATTCACACAATTTTAAAAATCAAAATTTTTTGAAGAAAATTTGGAAAATTTTAAAATTTTACTCCTTCTGTAATTATTGATTTTTTGACCTGAAATTTTTTTGTAACATTTTTATGGATGTTATAAACAACTTAAAGGATCGATTTTACAATAACTTACGTCGTTTTTGAGAAAAAAAAAATAAAACGTTGATATGCATGCTAAAAATCAACCAAAAACCTAATATCTTACAATTGAGTTTTTTTTAAAAAAAAAAGTATTCAGTTGACAGCAAAATGGATCCCTTATTTTGTTACATGCTTTATATGCAACACACAGGAAAAAAATGGAAGTGATTGGCAAATAGCTGTGGAAGGACTAGCATTTAGCACTAATGTTTCGAAAAACACAAACTGAGAAAAAACACTTTAAAGTTTATAATTCTGAAAAAAAAATTTATAATAAGCTTAAAATACCACTTTAAGATATTTGTTATATATTTTTCTTTAAAATAATTGCATTTTCGCATTTTTTCACCCATACATTTTTATAAATGATCAATTTTAAGAAGGTATAACTGCACAAGAAAATTCAAGAAAAATGTTAAAAAACCTTTTTTTTCTGTCACGACAGAAAGTTCAGTTTTTTTCTTCACATATATTGAAGTATTACATTTGTATGAAAAAACATATCAGGAATAAGAACTGAAATTATTAATACAGAGTGTTTTTTTCCAGGTATAGAAGTTTAAGTTGGCATTACTTTCCAAGATGGCGACCGATTTAACAGCTGTCAAGTGATTTATTCTCAGTTTGGTTTGGCAATTCATCATGAATAGACTCACGTCTGAACAACGCTTTCAAATTGTGCAATTTTATTTCGAAAATAATGGTCGATTTTCATAAGCGAATTTTGTTTAGCGATGAAGCACACTTCTGGTTGAATGGCTACGTCAACAAACAAAACTGCCGCATTTGGAGTGAAGCTAATCCACAAGTGTATGTCGAAACACCGTTACATCCAGAAAAACTGACTGTTTGGTGCGCTTTATGGGCTGGTGGAATCCTTCTTCAAAAACGATGAAGGCCACAACGTTACAGTCAATGGTGATTGGTATAGAGCCATGATTACTAACTTTTCATTCCTGAATTGAACAATCATGATGTCCAGGAGCTGTGGTTCCAACAAGACGGCGCAACATGTCACACAGCTCGTGCCACAATCGATTTATTGAAAGACACGTTTGGTGACCGCCCCATTTCCTGTTTTGGACCTGTTTTCTAGAAGTGGTGGGTCCACACAAAACTAGAATAGATACAAATCATTTTTAAAAAAAAACCATCATGTGACTCTAACTTACAATCTTATACGAAGAACCGGTTTGTTCAAATCAGTTTGCATACGTGTGCGTGCACACACGAACAACCATGCACTAAATTGCCGTAAATCTAAGATAGCAAAGCAATAAAGAGAAATAGTAGTGCAATAACAAACTCTTAGCCTATTAAGATTGCACGGTTAAACATAGTTATATATGCTGCATACACACACATATATATTACTATTTACATTTAAAAATCATCTTATTGTTTTTAATACAAAGTATGTAAAATTAAGGAAATTGGAGAAGCCTTCCTCTAGTTAAGTTTCCCTTTTTAAATTACGGAAAATTTCCTTTAAATCTTGGTTTTGAAGTTTTTCAACCCTTCTGGAGTTGAGACTGTCTAAAATACATTTTTTCGTAAGACAATATTTCTTCATATAGATCAGTGGTTCCCAAAGTGGTCTATAAAGTCCTGCAAGGGGTCCACGTCAGCGAAAAAATAATTTAGGGGTCAGTGAGGTGTAAGTGGAGGTCTACGGTAGTGGCTCTTATTAAACCACAGTTAATTTTAGAAGAAAATTTAACCTAGTGAAAATCAGATTTTACCAATTGTATCGATTTACTTACTAAATTTATTGGGGTTTATTAGCAAATAGAAGGTGACACCATAAATTGTATTAAAATACGACGAATCTAGTGTTTCTTTCCAAAATTAAGCTAAAGTATAATATTAGACGTCACAAATTTTCCAAGTTTCTCAATTTACCATGGACAATCTGCAATTAAATTGACGCCTTAACCTACATTCAACACTTAAATGCCCTTTATTTAAATTTTTAAACTAGGTTTGAGAATGCTTTGGCCATGGTAATACCACAGTAAAATAAAGAAGAAAAATAGACTGGACATTATATATATATATGTAATAATTCCCTCTAGTATCCTTTTTGTGAACTCTTTGTATTAATATTTAAACAAACTTTTAATTCTTTAGTTTAAAAATAACACTGTAATCTTAATCGTAATCGGCTAGTCCGAAATCCCTGTTCTGCCCATTCTATATCCAATCAGAACTATTACGTAATAACCACTGCCAGTATAAAGCCAAAAATCTTGTGTAATCGCTCTTTTTTGTCTGCTTTCCTTCATCATGTAAATAACCGCAGCTCTCTTTGTCTTTGTGTTGTGTCCGTCAATATGTCGCTTCTGTTATATATGTGTCTGTTTTCGTGTTTTTAACAAATAGATGTGAAAATGTACCACAATTGTGTTTTAATCTATTGATGTATGCTTCATAATAAAGGATGAAAGGTTATTCTGAAGATGTATTCACTAAACCAGATATGACAACAAACCAACACCGGCCAACTCTGCTACAATACTTAACATATATATATATATACTCACCAACAGGGCCGATCCTAGCAGGTATGCAGCGTGTGCACCGCACGAGGGCGGCCGCATGTAGTTCTATCAATCAAGCAAAATTTTGTGCATTTTCTCAAAATAAATCTTATGATAAGTTCAATCAGTATGCTGAATTTTAAATAGTTATTGAAAAATCAAAATAAGTCTTGATTTCCCTATAACATAACATGTTTTAAGAAAAACAGAATGTTAATGCACAGTGTGTTGGCTCACACAAATTATCCATTAATGTCTATTTCTTACTTCCATCCTTCATTTGATGGCTAAGTTCGTGACAAAGTTGGCTATACCGCAATAAAAAAAATATATATATATAATTATTATCAGCGACACTGGCAACGCACTGAGGATTGATATTTAACAAAAGCGTCTCAAAACTGACTTTTGCGAAAGCTGCTTTACGAAAATATTTGATATGGTTAATATTACCCAAGACATGGGAGTGTTTAAATTCAATATGCATTTGGGAAAAATAAAAGTTTTCACTTTAATAATAGCCCTACAATTTAGAAAGGACAAAATAGAGGAAAGAAGTGATTGTTTTACTTATGGTTTTACAACGCTCATTAACAGCACCCATTTTCCTTTTTAGTAAAAATGGTATACTTCCAATAAAAGGTAGTTTCTTGTAATTATATTTAGAATAAAAATATTTGAGAAAAAATCTTGCAGCTCTTATTTTGATTAAATAATTTTCATTACAAAGCCTGTTTGAAAAACACTTCAATATTCACACAGTATTGTTAATGTTAGCGAAGTTTACCGAAGTTCTAAATCTAATTTTATATTCTAGGTACTTCAGAACTATATTTAAAAAAAATGTTGGGCGTTATGCGTTTTTTTTAAGAATCCCAAAATGTAACAAGATGCTATGTAATTAAATAAGCGAATCAAAAAATTCACAATATAGCACTAAAAACAATAATAAAAGAAAACATTAAGACTAATCATGATTTACAGTACAATATGTTTAACGTGAAAACGCTTAAAGCGAAATATCGGATAACACGAAATACAACGGTCCCGACAAAGTGCTCTATATTTTCATGCATTTTTTTCCATCTTAGCACGAAAAGATTTCCCTTCTGGGAATGAACAAAATACGGAAAATACCAGAAAGTTCAGAAGGGTGTGAAATGAAAGAGATGGTTTCTCTCTCGCATTAGTTTTCTGTATTATTGGATTGTCCAATTATATCAACGGAAGAATTCGTTGCAGTACATGATGATAATGTGTGTGCAGCCTCAATCATGACAGGCTAAGACATTTAGGAGTGTGTTCAAAGTTCAAAAAGTATCATTGATACAGATTTCGACAATGAAATGCCTCTCCTGTTCTCAAGTCATCCGAAATGAGGAATATCATGAAAAAGTATGAGCATTGACTTATTCAATTCACCAATGGAATGTGCGTCTAACAAAATGGACGACATCTCAGTTTCTGGATAATTTGATAGTGAAAAGGACAATGCAAAAAAATTATCAGATTATTTTCCAAAAACTCAATAAATGTTTCGTTTTACAAAAAACTTGACAGTTTTGTATTAAATTTCATTAAGTTCTTGTGAATGTTTTTTTTCATTGATTTTAATTAAATACATGCATATATGCATGTCTATGCTAATAAGTGTACTTTAATAAGCCTAGTTTTGTTGAATATACGTTTTTTTTTTTTTTTTTTTTTTTTTTTTTTTTGCACTATCCTTTAACTCAAAAAAATATTTCAGTACCCTCAGTTTTGTGTTGAACGATTTTCACTGTACATATATCTGCCCGCTTTTATGCATACCCCATCTCCCAAACTTTCAACATTTTCACCCAATATTTAATTATAATTTTCATCGCGCCCTTCCCCCCATCCAATAACAATGTATTGAATTCAATTATACTATACTTATACATTAAAGCTGCAATGCGACTTAAACCTCTTAAGTGTCACTGGCGTTTATAAAGGTCTCGCTCAGCCAAAGCGTGAAATGCCCCGAAAGTATAAATACGTCTTTCCGAAGTATGATCTTTTCTGTGCACTGCTATCCATAAAATTATTCTAAAGGCTTTGGAATGCAGTAAAAGGACCTTCACAGTGTTTGCGAAGGATTTATTTATTTTAGGTAATTTGCTTATTTTTATTCCTTTTCTTCCCTCCCCCCCAATACATCGCATTCGCGCGCCTACGTGGAAGACGGTGGCATTGGGGAGTGAATCACGTAACTTTTAATAGGCAGTTAAGGGATTAATTATAAACCATACAAGTTACAAAGGTAATAGTTTGTTAGTCTATATAATTTTACATATTACAAGCCCACTGGTAATTTTGTTACACTTGTTCTTAACTTAGTATTGTTAAATTAATCTGTGTAATTGTGTATTTTATTTTTTTATTATATCAATGTATTTCGTTTGTTTACTTTCAGTAAATTCATATTTTTTTTAAATAATCTTTTTTTTTCTGACTTTTCAATATACACGCGCCTTCCTTGTAGAGTTATTACGCCTCTCAAGGGGGGCGCGGCCCACAGTTTGAGAAACACTGCATTTATAGCCTTAATTTGCGCAATAGGTGTCATTTCAACCCTTGTATTATATTTGTGTAACAAGGGTATGTGTGTGTATTTTTTTACACAAATGTGGAAGTCTACTTCCATTGAAGCTATCTACAGTCGCATTTCATATTCTACGTTAATTTGTTTTTGCATTTTATTTTTGTTGCCCCATACGTTGAGAGAAATGTTTATAACATAAATACGTTGCTCAAAATGGCATTTAAATGTTCATAACTGTGTGTGAAACTTCAATGTATTCTGCAAACTTCGCAACCTTAAATTTAGAAGCTGTTCCTGTTTAAATGTAAAAATTTTAACGTCGAATCAGCCTCCCCTTTATTGGCAACCCTTCTAATTTATGCACATTCTAGATTAATTTTCTCTGAGAAATATTATTTTATAGGTGTTAGGTGTGCAAAACATTGCACTAGCGAGTATAAAATAATTTTGTGGTACCCTGGATAATAAGCAGTAGAATACTTATAATCTTGGTAGTACATATAAAGAAAAAATGTTTTAATATTTTTTATTATATTACAATAAAAACTGCAGGAAATTACTGAAAAAAAAGAGGCTTTCCGGTGCCGAATTTATGTTTTAAATTTCCTCGTGACACGATTTAAGGTACTCTAAAACTCCATAGATACATGAATCTATTTTATATACATACATACTCCCTTTTTCTTTTCGAATTTTTATTTTGACTTGTGGAGAGCCCCTGGGTATGCTTGGCGGAACCCCAGGACTGCGTCGAACGCAGTTTGAAGATTGATGTAAAGGTCTTATTGGTATCCTGCACTGGGGGGGATGAGGTATGGGAGGTCAACCACCAATGTTTTGAGAAACAGAGGAAACAAATGCATTTTTGCACCTTTTTTGATCGAAGTAAAGGGTGCGTGAAGTTGAACAAACTATAGATCTTATAAACAAACCTCTGAGATCTTGTCATTTTCAAAGTATTTGCCTAAACATTTGCATACATCAATGCATTTTTCCCACGATCGCCTTATGTAAACAATACGAGTGCATTTACTTCTAATTAAAAAAAGAAAATCTGAGAAAAGGTTTGTCTCTTGTGGCTGCCTTTTTTTTTCCAAAATAGTTCAGCATTCAGGAATTTGTAGTCACAATAAACGTTTCTCTAGCTTCACACCTTCGAACCATGACGATTTTGCGCCAACAATAATTCCACGAAATCAGGGGTAACCAACCTTTTCAAGAAGAATGCCACTACTTGGAAAAAAAATAGTTTTGCTTGCCACTTCCAATTTAAAAATAATATAATAAATATAAAGTACAAACACAGGTTATATTGTTAATAAACTTTATGCAGGTTCAATTAGTTAGGTTAGGTATAATGTAAAAATGAGTTAACTCTGAACATTTGATTCTAAATACTTATTCAGCAATCAGTACTTATTTAAGACGACTTTTGAATTTGTGTTTTTTTTTACCAACTTATCTTTACTACAGTACTGGTTCTCTCTCTTGAAGATGCTAATAAAATTGTCTTTTTAAACGCATATCAGTTAATTTTTAGTAAGATTGATTTTATTATGTTCATAGCAGAAAACATTTGTTTAGAAACATGTTAATATAGAGTGTTTTTTTAGAGGTATAGAACTCTAAATTGCAATAAAACAACAATGTATTATTCAATTGACATGAATTTTTTTTGAAAGATAATCTTGTGGCATTACATTTTAAATATGATCAAGCAAGGCGTAGATTCGTTGAATGGGCCCAAAACGAGATTGCCTTTGTTCCCGATTTTCATAAGCGAATTTTGTTTAGCAATGAAGCACACTTCTGGTTGAATGGCTACGTCAACAAACAAAACTGCCGCATTTGGAGTGAAGCTAATCCACAAGTGTATGTCCAAACACCGTTACATCCAGAAAAACTGACTGTTTGAAAAACTGGCGAATTCCGAGCAAAATAGGGGGGAAACAAACACGCTAAAGCTCGGAATTTATTTTTAGTATAAATAATATGAGCGTTGAAAGTAAGGTGTTCATCTAGTATAACACCTGGATATTTCACGGTTTTGGACCAGGGAACCGGATGGTTTTGTACGTGTACTGGAGTTGACGTGCGAGTGTTGCTCCCAGCGGCGAAGAAGACTGCTTCAGTTTTGGTTGGATTTATGGCTATTTTCTATTTATTTTACAAATCTTCAAGCTCCCCTAGGTGACGGTGTAGAAAGTGTGTGATGCAAGTTTTGCTTGCGCTTTGAGCAAGGATCGCCGTATCATCTGCAAACAAGCAGATGGTGGTGTGACGTGTCTTTGATATATCATTAATGTAGATATTAAATAAAGTCGGGGAAAGGAAGGCGCCTTGAGGCGCTCCCGCTTTTATCTTTCATGTCGTGGAGTGCGTGTCATTGACTCTGACTGCAAAGTTCCTGTTACTAAGAAAAGATTTTATCATTCGGATTAGTGGGGTGGGGTGGGGAGTATTAATTTTAATGAGCTTGTAAAGCAAGTCCGCATGCCATACACAATCGAAGGCTTTCTGGATGTCCAGAAAAACAGTCCCAGTGTATTTTTTTCTCTTTGTAGCCAGTTTTGATGTACTCAACTACCCTGAGCAACTGGTGTGAAGTGGATAGACGAGGACGGAATCCATGCTGTTGAGAGATGAGAATGTTATTAGTTGTTAAGTGTGAATTGAGTCTCAAGAGAATTAGCTTATCTGCGAGCTTAGAGAGTACTGGCAAGAGGCTTATTGGCCTATAACTATCAGGTGCGCCCCACAAGGCTTACCTGACTTAAGAATAGGAATAATAGAGGAAGTTTTCCAGGTGTCTGAAAAATGCCCAGTGATGAAGATATTAGAGATAATATTAGTCAGTTGGAAAACAACCGGAAGGGTTAGGTTATGATGTATTTTGTTAGTGATTCCCTCTCTGCACGGAGCGCGTTTAACTTTTGCGTTCTTAATGAAATTAAGAATCTCCGAAGGCATGGGAGGGGGTAAGGGGCATCGAAATTATTCTCATTCAAGAAATAATTTTCGACTGCCCTGTTAATTAAGTAGTCAGAGGAGCTTGAGATATTATTCTCTTGGAATTGAGTTTCCAAAGAACATGCAAGAACTACGGCTTTATCAAAATCAGTGTGGGCAATCCCTGCTTGGCCACTAAGGGCGTAGACTGGGGACTTCTTTTCCCTCAATTCCTTCAACATTTCCCAAAGGGAGCTGTCGTCGGGTTCGAGAGAACGTAAGTTGTCTTCCCAGAGTTTGTTTTGGAAAGCTTTAACTTTCCTGCGAATTTTGTTCTGGATATTGTTGAGCACACTCTTGTCTTCTGGATTTCTCGTATACTGTCAGGTTTTCCTGGCCCTGTTGTGATCTTTCATTAGCAACTTTATTTCGTCGCTAACGTAGTACATCTTGTGATTTTTTACCGGCTTCGAAGAGAGTGCGTGAGCGTTTCATATCTTTGTGGTGAGGTCGGCAGTCTGTTTTTCGACGTCTTTCCCTATGCATGCGGTGATTGGTTGAAAGGTGTATTTAACGGAGCTTAGGAGATTGCGAAAGCGCTCCCAGTCCATCGAAACATTTCGCCTCGAAAAGGCGAAACGGGTGTTTGTATCAAAGCTGATCATGACTGGATTAAGTTCGGAGCTTAACTCTGCGAGAGACTCTATTTGCTAGGTCAAGGTATGTTTCTCGTCAGGGTAAAGTCAATAGTAGATGCGGAGTTGTAGCCAAAGCGTGTAGGTGTGGTTGGGACTATTATTTGAGTATCAGTGTTGTCGATGAAGTTTTTAATAATTTTTCCGTGGTAGTCAATACGTCGACAACCCCAGATGGTACGGTGGGCGTTAAAATCTCCGCATACAATGGAAGCGTGAAACATGTATGAAATCATTTAATATTCTTTGAAACAAACAGAAGCTCGACTAAATCAGCTAAACATTTATAGAATTTCTTGAATATTTTATTCATTAATTTATATGTTGCTCACAGTTTTCATTGAAGCGTACAAAATTGAAACTTTAATTTTTTTATATGACTTCCAATTTTTATCAGAGATGTGCAAGATTCTGCTGTAAAATGCAGGCAAAACTTTTTGGCACTTAAAACAATGTTTTTAAAGTCTCCTTCATCCCAACAAAATATCTACATAATTTGAGTTAATCAGTTTGTTATGGAGAGAAAATGTTCCTATGAGCAGTTTGTAGACAATTCCCTGCTATTTGAAGAAATCTTTCAAAGGACTATTTACTTATTTCAAAAAGGTGAGAAAAACAAGGTATTGTATCAGTCAAACTGCAACTATGGAAAAAACTGAAACCATTGAAGAAAAAAAAAGGCTATGACAAGGGGAAAAAATATCCCTAATGATTCCAAGGTCATTGGGCAAAAACATTAATTAAGAGATTAAAATTATACATCTTATTTAAATATTCATTTGTTTTTATACATTTTATGGACATACTGTTAACCTGCTGCATATTAATTGACAGGTGAGAGAAACACTAAATAGCTTAATCATATAAATTGAAAAGTAGGTCTGTTAAATACTATAATCAACAGAAAAGGTTAAGATCAATTATACAATAAAAAGTGCCCTCAAAAAATTATTTTTAGGATTGAAGACATACTTTTTAAAAATTAGGAAGAAAAAGTTTCATTCAATTATATTGAACAAAATTTCTTACGGATTTGATGGTAGTTTTGATGAATGCTTTCTTATGACTCAAATCACAATCAGGATATGCTTCAGCAACCTTAAAATGGAAATTTCTATTAAATTACAAAGAAAACAAAGTTAAAAATAAACATTTATTTAAAAAAAATTAACTTTAAAATTACCTGCTTTATAACTTTCTTCATGGTTATTTCTTGCAAATTTGCACTATCAAGGATTCTTTTCACCAACTGCTTAATCTCATCATCCTAAATAAAAATTATAAGGGGATTCTTTATTTTTTAAAACGTTTTAAGTATATCTACTGCTATAAAGAATAAATAATCTAGGCAATTTAAAAGCATAAAAATATAGTTTATGTATAATTTAATAACATAAAATTTAGGTTATAATTATACAAACTTCAATGAAATCTTTTACTGGCTATGCTCGCACAAATTTTAAGACAAAAATATGTGTTTCTTACAATATTTTTAAATATGGCACCCATATGGAAGTAATTATTATTCCTATCTATGCCCTCCCTCTGTGATGAAATGGATTTGCCCAGTTTTTAAGATTAACTTTTCAGTTATTTCAATAATTTTATTTAGTACTTTGTTTCATTTAGAAAGCCCATGCAAACTAATTGCTCTTGCAAATAGTTTTGTCTTTACAATTTGGTGATTTATTTGCAAATAATACATTTAATTTGCAAATAACCCCATGTTAGTACTTTATTTCTTGAATACTCGAGTTATGACTACAAAATTTTCACAAATAAAAAAAAGAAAAAAAAGGGCTATTCTGCATATTTTTTAATTAAGAGATGATGGGTAATGCAAGGATGCAGATTCATTTCGAGAGGAATAGCAATTCAATAATGATAGCATCTAAGTATATCAGCAATTAATCTGAAATATTATATTTGATAACAATCCCTATAGAATTTTATATTGGTAAAAATAACACCAAAAAGAGGCATGTCGAGCTCAAAAATGAAAATGTTAAACAATGTAAGAATTCTTTATTGCATTAAGACATTTGCAAAAAAAAAAAAGTGTAGGATAAGAAATTGGATCACTTTGAATATGAGTTATAAATACAGAGGAAATTCTGAAAAACATGAAAAATCAGATATTTTCTGTTTGTAAATTTTTAAATTTAATTTTAATATATATACACAAGTAACGTTAGAAAAAGACAAGATCAAAAACAATGAGTGAACAATTTCAAAATTATGTTTGAATAATATCTCACAGTTTTTTCCAATACATGAATATTTTAAATATAAAACAATGCATGATATACAAATACTTGAAAAGTAATGCAAATAAATCTTCACAATAAAGACATTTTAATAAGAAAATTTACAGAAAATGTACTTTGGTATCAACTAGATTTATAAAAAACTCATTTTCTAAGACAAATTTATAGGCATGTATATAGTAACAAGAAAATGACTTCGCAATATAAATATTTTTTTTAAAGTTAGTTTCTTAAAGTTTTCTTTCAATAAAGTTGCAAAAAAAAAGTGAAATTATTGAACTTTCCTAGTATTGAGAATTCGATTGTTCTGAAAAATACATTTATAACTGTAACTCTCCCCTCTTGATATAACAAGGACAGAACTTCTAATATGTTCCAATAATATCTAAAATTTAAGCAGAATAACTTTTTACACTCGCGTAACTCAATAACCAAGTGGATTTTCACAAAACTACTTTTCAGTAGTTTCCGTACTCTGTAAAATAAACTATAGTACTCTGTAAAATAAACATGCGGGACAAATTTCAAGTCTAAATCTAATACAGTAAAAACGGAATTTTTAATATCAATACTTCCCCTAACCAAGTTGAGAGTTCATTTCCAAAAGAACAGTTCTTAGAGGATTTCAATTTAACAAAAGAAACATGCAAACCACATTTCATTTTTATAGTCCTAGTAGTACGAAACGAGGGACTTATTTGTCGATTTGCCCTGATAACGCCTGCTCCTTCCTGGAGTTGATTTCCGCAAAATTTATTCTTAGTGGTTATGTATTCAACAAAAAAACATGCTTAACTAATTTCAAGTATGTGGGACAACAATTCAAAAACAGGAATTTTTCTCTAGGACTTCCCTTGACCCCTCACAACCCTCCTTGGGACTCTATTTTCTATACAAAACTTTGGACTTGATAAACAAAACTTTTCTAAACAGATTTCAGTTGTTAAATGAATACATGATTTATTGCAGTTTGTTTTTGTCCTTATAAATATTATGGGGGGAGGGACCCTGAAATTATTTTTATGTTGTCTTCATAATGGAAGCATAAACACATTAAAATTGGGGGTTTTTTTGGTGAAGAAGCTTTTGCAGTTTAGAAACAATGGGCCTTTTTATGCCAGTAGATATTCCACAGAATTCATTCAATTCATCCTTGCCCTTACCCATAAAGTACATTTGCAGGAATTTATGTTGACTATCTGTGAATAGAAGCAAGGAGCCAGCTTTATGATAAATGTATCCTTTCATTTTGAAAGTTGGCAAGAATTGTTGCAATTTCTATTCCAAATGATTTTTATTAGAAACGTGAATTATATTTTCTGATGTTAGATAGGAAATGCTTTAAGTTCACAGTTTATCTGGAAAGCAAAGTTTTTAATGTCTTTGGTCATTCTTCAAGTTGAGGCACTTTAATTTTTCTAGTGGAACAACACATCCCTTTTGTTTCTCCATTACATTTCAGAGATTTGCAATTAGGACACACTTCAGTCATTGTGCCAATGGGAATATCCTGGCTCAAACTATAATCCTCAGCTGGGTTGGACCGAATTCAAGGTGATTGTAATTATGTTACTGCTTAGCACAAAGTCATGTTTGATGCTGTTTCTTGTTGACATTTTTCAGTTATACGCAGCCAACAGCAGACACACATTGCTCAGCTGCCTCCTCAGCCAGTATTTGAGCCCTTCTTTGTCTGATTTGCTCGTTCCCTGATGCTTGTTCTTTCTTAGTTTGATGTGTAATTACTCCTCATATTGCTTTTGCTAGGTGAGTATGATGACATGGATTATGTACTGAAGCCAATTGACTGCAGTTAAAAAAAGGAAAAGTTAAAATGTATGAAATTGCAAAAAAATTTAAAAAAAAAAAGAAAAAAACAGGGTTAAAAAGAAGAGAAAAAAAAAATAAAAAATGCAAACCAAATATTTAACTACAAACATAAATCAACCAACACAGCCCAATTCCAATGCAATGAGAAACAGAATATTTCATTCCATTCAAACAAATCACTCCAAAGGGGTCAATTTCGCTATATAATTTGAAGTCAAATGAACATTAATTGACAGAGCTCAATTTTCATCCATTGCACTGAGAAATAAGAAAAGCAGTTAAAAAACTAAATGAAAAAAATATATAAAATATACTCGCATAAAATCAACACAGCAATAAAAGACGCAGCATAATACCAATGCAGTGTAGTACAAAATAATTCGGGTGAATGCCTATGTTCAGAATGTCACAGATAATTAAACCATATAATTAATGACACAAGTTAACACACTTCGCAACTAAATCAAATTTGTGTATTGTTTGCAATTAGAAATTGACTGCCTGCTTTCCTTCATCTACAAGAGAGTTAGGGTAAAAACATAAATCCCTTAGCTGAAGATACTTTTTGTTGAATACGCAAGGAAAATTTAAATATGAACATGGATTTCACCGCAGAAATCTACGACAAAGATTGAAGGTTTTTGCAACTCTACATTTGACTGGCATTTGGAACCATTATCATGAAGATTTTTGAAATCCTAAATTTATGACTGGCATTTGCAACCATTATCAACAAAGTTCAGGGTCTACCTTTAAAATTGTGCAGCTTAGGTCTAGACATTGATTGTTCCTCACATGGACAATTATGTGTTGTGTGTTCTAGAGTACTGATCCACAACCCCTGGTCTGTGGATCAAATGGTGCCGGGCCGCCTAAAGAACATTAAATTATTGCCAATTTATTTAAACTGGTGCATTTCTCTCGGATTTGCGCAACTTTCCACGGAAATCACTTTATATTCCACGTTAAATCACTGTTATTCATTTTATGTGTAACTATATTTTTTTCTGAAGGCATATTTAAATGTAACTAAATTAAAATTGTTAAATCAAAACAATCTAAAATATAAACAATCAACTGGTCCCACCCTCAGAGGGCCGCAATAAAATTATCAAATGTTGACTGGTCCATAGCTATAAAAAGGTTGCGGAGCATTGTTCTAGAGCAGGGGTGTCCAACCCAAATGACCTTGCGGGCCACTTCGGAAAAACAGTCTCGCGGTCCACACATAAAAATATGTGCCTTTACGTCAGATTTGGAAACAAAAAACATTTATTGGAGAGAAAATTTAAAAACGAATTAATTATTATTATTTTTTCATTATTTTTCACGTATACAGACGTAGATAATATAATAATGGAATAATCAAATAATGTTTAGTGTTGTCATTTTCTTGAAAATTACGAAGTTCCTTTTGAATTGTTCTTTCGATACTCATTGTTGAAATTTGATTGTGCTGTCATTCGCAAACCATTAAGTGTACATTGCCCTTTATCTTAACCGTACTGAATATTTTTTTAAAACTTTATAAAACATCTCTGATTGCCTTTTGCTTTGTGAGCACTCCAAACAGAAAAGGAGGAGGAGAAATGAAAGTCGCACACACAAAGAATCATGTACCATCCATAGTAAAGGATATGCATAATGCAATTCAGAATTTATTAAAAAAGTAATTTATTACAGTAAAATCAAATGTAACTGTTTAATAAAATATAAATCTGCTTTAATCTAAAGGACATTTCTATTATCAAAAAGGATTTATTTTAAAACAAGAACAGTAAACAGGCAAATACATTGTAATAAATTTCCCCTCAAATAAATTTCAAAATGAAAAAAACTTTAAAAGCTTGATATTTAAATTTTTTAAAAATGAGTCGGCAGGCAGCATCTTACATACTGGCGGGCCACGTTTTGGACACCCTTGTTCTAGAGTATTCGTTCATGGCAAGGATGAATTTAATGCACACTGCGGAATTACTACCGGGACAAAAAGGTTAATTGTTTCAAAGCTGCAAGAGTTTCTTCACTAAAAAAAGACAATTTAATGCCCATTGAGGCCTCCACTATTGAGACAATGTAAATAATTTTAGGTACATAACATTGTGATGTACCTCCCCTTGGAAGTACATCCCTCGAAGTATCAGCGTGAGCTAGAGGTGTAGGGTTTGCGAAATAACTCGGATCAAACATTATCTTAATATGACTTTATTAAGATATTCAACTTAAACTTTGAACAAACATAATATTAATAATTAATGAGAGAATCTACAATGATGCAATACACAACACAATATAATTCAGACAAATCTCAATAATCGATATGCCTAATCTTCAAATATACTAATAAGTAAACAATCCTACCTTATATTATTCTGTAATAAACTTGTCTTTATTTACAATGGTATGTAGCTTGCCGTTTAACTTCTAATCGATCATCAATATGTTTATCCACGACACGTAGAACTTAAATCTTGAACGACGAACTTCAATAATCATCAACTGCCAAAACGCACGTCAATTGTCTAACATTCCCTTACATTGCCATCTCGCTTACTCTAAGATCCTATATTATTTGCATCTTTTCACTTATCGTTTCTTGGATTTGGTTGGAAAAGAGTTGCCATTAATTCTGGCCCAAAGAACCCAAATGACTTGTTAAAGAAAAGACGCGCAAGATGTCACAACATAAGGACAAAAACAAACTGTTATAACTTCAAGAATATTCCGTTAATAAATAACAAATGAAATCTGTTTGTATGCTTTTTCATTCCTTTTGTTTTAAACCAGACTGAGCCACAGGAACGTTTGGCAGTATACAGCTTGTTTTTTTGTTTTATAAAAAAATCATACCTGAAGTGTAAATGGTTAAAGATATTAGAAATGTGTGCTTTCTCTTTTTTACAAGACTGAGCCACAACAAAATGTGGCTGGATACAGCTAGTTATAACAAACTTAAATCTTAAAAAGCTATCACAAACAAACAAAAAAAAAAAAAATAAGGGTCAATATTTTGATTAAAAACCATAAACAGTTTCAAACACAAAATATATACATCAGAAAATCTTAATTTAGCCATTTGTATTTTAGAGTAACATAAAATGAAATTTAGAAATCCCACCAAATATATCCTTTTTAATCAGTCTAATATTTTATCGCCCTAACTCAGACATCTTAACTATTTGGCAGAAAAATCCATATCCAAGTGCAGAAAAATATTACTATTTCATTCAAACAGGTATAGAACAATTTCCCATTATTGAATGGCATTTGGCGATGTCTTCCGATTTGAGATAAATGGTGGACTGAAAAAAAATGTAACCTCCAAATAAGAATTATACAACAATTTAATTTAGAATTACTGGAGAAAGATAAATTGTCGGAAAATTTTATTTCAGTACGCTACTCGTTTTTGGCATGATTTTGAAATCCAGCCAAGATGTTTGGCAGTGTCTAATGTTATCACTTAAACTTTAACTTAACTATTTATTTAACTAACTATAACACTTTTAACTATTTCCTGGAAAAATTAATAGCATACTGAAGTCAAATTAAAATTAGTACATTATATATCAAAAATTATCTAAGGCAGATAACCCAAGCTTGGAAATACAATACACCCAACTCTTATTTTACACAAACTTTTGTTCTAGCACGAATTCCTCTTTTTTTCCCATTCTAATTTTAATCAGAAGGTGGTTAGTTTATGCCCTCATATATGTGAGTGACTTGATCTACTTCATGGCTTTTTTACTTTATATTCTAGAGATTCAGAGAATACCCGATTTTTATAATCCCTTTTTCCTTTATTTTTTTGTACTCAATAGTACTTCATTCGTCAGTAGAATTGCATTTTGTATTAAAATGTTCAGGTCGTAGGATGCAACAAATAATTTCCATAAATTTCTAAAAGTCCATGTTCAAGTTAAATTTTTATTTTTAATTCAATGGTGAAATTCCCAGTATTATCAGGGTATTATAGCAGCATTGAAAATGCACCACATAATGCAAATGTTTCAATGTAAACCCATGGAAAAAAGAAATTTAACTATTTTGGAAGCAAGGAGAAAGTAAACGACTATGAATTACATTACACATGCTTCTTTCAATATTAAACAGTTGCATTAATTGATTTTGAACTCTCGTTGGAGAAAGATTTTCTCAGCATGCATCAAAGTGGAAGTTTTGTAGCATAAAAGTCAGCTGTGTGGTCTGAAATTATAACTCTATAAAATGAAACTGGTGGCAAAGGTTTTAATTACATGCAAAACACTAATTAAATTTTTTTTGCAATAAAAATGAATTTTTTTTAATAAATATGTAACATGGATTTCATTTATTACATTTTTTTGCACAGTTTTCTAAGGAACAAATCTATCGTGGCAAAAAAAAAAAAAAGTCGGGTGTACTAACGTTAATTGATGTAAAAAGATTTGAGCTGACTTTATCAATCTGAAGGCATAATTAAAAATATTATTACAATCTTTGCTTACTAAACAGGCAAATCAATTAAGCATACAATTACAAGAAAAATACGTTTATAATAAATAAGCAAAACCGTAAACATTGGGCCACAAAACCTTATCAGAATGTTACAACGAACTTATATCTTAAAAAGCTATCGAAAACAAAATAAGGTTCAATTATTTTGATTTTTTTTATTGAGAACATTTATAACTCTGTGCACCAGAAAGTATCACACAGGAGCTTACATAGAAGTAAGAGTGAAGAACACATCACAAAGTAGAGAAGGATTACAACACAAACATCCTTGTCTTACCTGGGATTTGAACCCAGACCCTACGGCACCTCAGTCAGTGTCACTAACCACCATACCGGAGGGGCGACTAATATTTTGATTAAATCACCATAAACAGTTCCAAGCAAACCCAAAATACATGTCAGAGAATCTTAATTTTGCCATTTGTATTTCAATAGTACCATCAAATGAAATTTCAAAAATTGCCTAAAACATAATAAATATTCCAACCGATATACATAACTGTAGTCAAAATATGTAATAACCTTGAGAAACTGCATTTAAAGTATAAATTTTCGTATTTAACAACAGATGTGACATCATAACACCATAAAATCAGTCAAAAATTAAATCTTAAAAAATTTAGAAAGAATTATGAATAAGTACATAAAATCCCGCCCGGATTCAAAATCAACGTTGTGTCAAAATTTCAGAGGAAATGATTCAGTAGGTTCAGAGATTAGCGGCTTTGAACAAACACACATTACATTTTTATTTATATAGATTGACTGACCGTCGTAATATGCTGCGATTAGTGAAATAAATATTTATTTTTATGTGTTTGTTACAGAATAATAATAAGTAAGTGAGGGTAGGTAAATTGCTTCTTATTTTTTAGTTAGATGCTATTATTTTGAGTTTGTTCTGTTAGTTGTGCTATTGTTAAATCTAACCCTGTAAGCAAGTAATTTAAATTAGTTTACATACAAAATAATTAATAATGAGAATTGAAACAACTGTGGAATTCTTAATTGATGAAGTGTTCATATTTTACTATTACTTTATGTCTATTCATCTATATAATCTCAAATTGTTTACTTTGTTTGTATACAAAATAGTAAAGCTCCCTTATCTTTCTAAAAATCAACTGTCGATTTTACTCCAATTATATTTTGATCAAGTAAAATCTGTTTTACGTGTTTGTATTGCAGAGTTTTTGTACATTAATTTTTATACCTGATACTTTGATATGGTAATAAAAATAATTGTAATTGTCGAATTCCCTGATTTTACTGATAAGAGATCGTTTATATATATATATATATATTATGGTATCTTTCTTGTTTTTCATAAAATGGATTTATATTTATATTGTAAATGCAGACTTGGGAAAAAAATCGATTTTTTTTTGTGAATAGATTCCTCAGGTTACGATTCGAATCGATTTAAAAATCGATGTTTTTCGGGAAGAATCGCCATCCCTAGATGAAATTTACTTACAGTGGGCATCTTAGCTTTCTTTGCATTTGGTTTTTCATCAGAACTTTCATCGGTGTCATCATCAACTGTAAAATAACAATAGATTTTTTAAAAAAATAAAAGAAAATAAGGTATATGTCCTTTAGAAACAAACAGTAATAAAAAAATATAGTTTTAAAATTCATTTTAACCTCGTTTTCGCTTTGTTCCCTTTGATGAACCTTTCTTATCTTCTTTTTTCACTTTTTCCTTCTTCTCAGTCTTCTTTTTTGGAGTCTTAGCTGGGGTCTTTTTAGCCTTAGAAGCATTTTTTGATTTCTTCTTTGACTGTTTTAAAAAAAGGAAATGTATTTATAATAATGTCATTTGTTATCTTAACTCACACAAATTGCATGTGTTGACAAGAAACACTATTGAATGGAAGTATGCCATCCTCAAAAGTTTGCATGCCTATCAATTGGCTTGAAGTGTCACTTAGAGCGCAAGTATCTGCAATAATTATTACTTGTTTTCTTCTGCACAACTTATGTATGTGTCAAGGTAAGAATGTTCTGCAATTTAATTATATATGTCAAGACTTTGCAAACTTTAAACGCAAATAAATTTACATAATCACAACTTTTATCATATTTGATGTTTACATTTACAAATTGTGTACATATTCTTACATGTATGTGTGTTTCCTGAATTCTACTTAGTTTCAAATTTTACAAAATACTCAAATTATAAATGTAATATTCTACATTATTTTTTTCAACATTATTTTTTAAAAAATCAAAGATTAAAATGAAATAATTTTAAAATTTTTCAGAATATACTGCAGAAAAATTATATTCATAGCAAAAGAAATGTTTGCATTTTACAAAGGATATTATGAAACAGAATGAGCTGAAAGTATACTTATATTCTTATTATACTTTTCTCAAGGAAAAAAAAATTGTGAGTCGCAAAACATTTTAATACAATCCAGCTGCTGTGAAAATTTGAATGTATTTCTCTTATACTACCTTCGATGTCTCAAATCCTCACTTATGACAACTGAATCAAATCTGTTATAGTGTTTGTACTTTTCCATTTTCTGTAATAACTGGATAGTTATATTTGGGGAAATAATACTTACATCGCTGCTTTTTCATAGGAAAACCATTAAAATTTTTGCTGCACCAACCAAATCCCACATGTGCTCAATAGGCGACATATCCGGCGATTAAGCAGGTCAAGGAAGAATTTACATGTGTTGGGCTGAACAGGTCTTGAAGTCTTTGCAACATGTGGGTGTGCATTATCCTGCTAAAAGATAGCTCCAGGAATGCATTGAAGGAAGGGAACGACTTCAGGATGTAGCACTTCACGGACGTACCTGTTGCTATAGAGATTACCCTCAATTTGTAAAAAAATTTAATCGTCCATGATACGAAATCGTGCCCCAAACCATAACTCCAAGTGTTAGGCCACTATGTCGTTCGATAACGCACTCTGAAAGGCAGCGTTCACCTGCATAGCGTCTAACAGGAATGAGGCCATCATGGTCCTACAAATTGAAACGTGATTCATCTGAAAAGACAACTTGGTGTCATTCAGCTTGCCAGGCTCTGAGTTCATGAGCCTATTGCGGATGCAGCTGTCGATGGTTTGCCGTGAGGGGAATCCTGTATAAAGGCACCCTTGCATGCAATCCACGGTGCAGCAGACGTCGACGAATTGATGAAGCCGACATTAGTACATCTGTAGAAGTAGACAAACGTGCTGAGGAAGCTGTACGGTTATTCACCGCCATGCCGAGCAGATGTTGATCGTCGTGAGCTCACGTCACCTTATGTCGTCCACTGCCAGTTTTTTTTTTAGGTGTTCAGTGCTCGTCAGTCCACTGCTTTCAAACTCGTATCACTGTGGAACTGTTCCGCTGTACACAAGCTCCAATTTTATGTAGGAAAATCCTCCTTCTTGAAGGCCGATAGTCCTGCACCATTTATACGGAATTTCTCCTTATTTCGTCGTGAAGGCATACTTAGGTCTCACTAAGCGTTCGCCACTAACAAATAATCATTAACAACTCTCAAAGTCCCATTACAACCCTCTATTTATACACTTTTAGCATCAGTTCAGAAGGCGAAGTGCACACCACACATGTGCAGTGGCTCTGAAACTTTACCATTTAACATAACATCCTATAATTGATATTTGCTGCAAAGTTCATTTAATTCTGATAATTTCTTCATGGTGTTGCATTTTTTACAAACAGCATTGTATAAAGATTATTATCTTTTGGTACCAACAGTTCATTACCACAAATAATCAAATATTTTTATCTTATCTATTTGTCATGAAAATTTTGATACATTTTATATTAATGCATTTTAATAATAAAATATTATAACTTTTACTGTAGGCAGAAGAAATTTTTCTCTACCAGATCAGTTAAGCGTCTACAGCAAACTTTCTTTGATATTTTTTAATGTTACATAATACTATTTAATGTGTAGTTTAAAAGAAACTTATGAAACATTTCGAAATAGTATTTTAATTTTTAACAAATATGCTTCCTCGATAGTGAGACAGTCTTCCTAGGGAGTGAGCATTAACTAACAGCTTTCAATTTTTTATTGACTAAGATTTAATTGAATAAGTAATAACTAGAGAAATTTACTTACTTGAAACTTCGATTTCGATACTTTCGCTTTCAAATGGCATAGACATTGGCAATGTCAGGATCAGCTCCAAAAACCTCATCTCAAAAGTCCGTCAATTCCATTTCTTTACATATTTCACCACACCCTGTTTTCCACCTTTCTTAGTGAAGAATGCTGTTTTTCGAATTTTTTTAAAAAAATTAAATAACATTGACGGATTTGTTGTGCCGTTCGTGGATTCATCACTTTGTCAGTGTCATTAGATTGCCGTGCTATTCACTATACGTTTAATTTTTCTTTAAAAAAACCCAACTAACCACAATAGTTTCTTTGTTTTCTATAACATGCAAGTATCCTTTTCTAAATTGCGTAAAATAAACTTTGAAAGTATTCATTTTGAAAAATAAACTTTGAAAAGAGACGAACATACAACTCTTCCGATAGAAGTTTAGATCAGATCGCAAACAAATTAGTCGAAGTCACAGGGTTTACTTCGACTAATGAGAATTCACCAGTAACCCCAGGTTAGGCTCCCTTCACACCAAACGACTCTGATTCATTCACCATCAAACTAGTCTGATCGACCAGGATTCGGCTTCGTAATTTCCCGCTCAAATAAGGCAAGATTCGCATCCCGCATTCTCACCAACCAAAATCGGTTCAATCCGCCGTCATTCTGACTTACGCGTGATTCGGCAGGTCAGATTTTCTTCCCTGATTCACCATCTGCCAGGAACTATTTCTTAAAGAAAAAGTTAATTTAAACAAATAGTGTTGGTTTTTTTATTGTTTTTTATATTATTAGTGATTATATCACATAAAGTTTCTATTAAAAAAGCTGATTTTAGATATTTAAAGATTTTAATGTTCTTGTTAGGGTTAGCATGAGTTTGTTTTTATGCCAATAGATGGCGCTTATATTTTTGTGGTATTCATAGTATTCTTTTTCATTATGTAAACTAACTCTAGTTCTTGTCACTGAGTGTGTATAGATATTTCATCCCTAATAATCTTGCGCAAATAATTAAATTAATTTTGCATGTATTCTTTTTTCAAATTTAGAAATTTGAAAACTTTATTCTTTTACTTAATAATACTTTAAAGCAAAATGTGTTTTTTTTGTGGGGCGGGGGAATATTCTGAAGGATGTTTGAAATAGCTTCCTGAGATCAATTTGATAAGAATTTAATTTTGGGAGAAAAAAAATTAAATATTTTTAAGAATGCTAAAATAAAATAATACACCAACATTGTCGATAATTTTAATTAAAAAAAAAAAGATTCCATTTTATTACTACATAGATCTCAAATTTTGTTATATAAAACCAAAAAATGTAAATGGCATGTAAAATTTTTAATTCATTACTGTATTAGAAAACCATTTTTAAATACATAATCAAAAAACTAGTTGCTATATGCTACAAAAGCTGTAGAATATAAACATTAACATTAAAAACATTAGATATATTATTTGTTACTACTTTTCAGACTATAATTACATTTGATACTAACAGGCAAAATATAAAAAAATAAAACCGTTCTTATATTTTTTGTTTTATGTCTTTCAACTTCAAAATAAATGAAAATACAGTTGTGAAATCAATTGCTTGAAACGTTAATCATCTTAAAATATTAAAAACAGCTTCCATGTTCGACAGCAACTGATGGAAGAATGAAAGCCCTGTGGCGGTATGAAGGCAAATCTCTGTTCATCCAGAATCGCTGTGAATTGGAAAGATCGCTACATACTCAGAATAGTTTGGTGTGAAGGGAGCCTTAGGAAACCAAGAGTCAAGTAACCGAAGGTATAAAAACAGTTGGGAATTGAAGTTCTAACCTGGGATTAGTTTTAATATGACTATCAGTTTCTTAACCCCAGGTTTCCTTGCTGGGTCAGGTTAGGGGTGAATACCAGCGTTAAAAGGCAGTTTTCTTGAAAATTAGAGAAAAGGGGCTTTTATTGTATAATTTCTAACACTGACATTTAAATGCAATTCATCTCATTCCATTCCACTCCACTTAATTTAGCAAAGCATTGTAATAACAAGTAAAACATTTTGGAGAAACCCAGGATCATAACAATCTAGATAGTACACATAAAGGGAAAAAAGAAACATTTTAAGGTTTTCATTATATAATAAAAGGTGCAGAAAATTGCTAAAAAAAGAGGCTGCCTGGACCAAGTTTACTTTTTAATTTTCTCCCCATGGGACCAGTTTTGAAAGACACAGGTTTAGATACTTGTGGTCACACGAACTCCACCACAGAGAACATGAGTCTACTTCACATATATATTCAGTTTTCTTTTATAATAATTGTTTTGACTAGTGAGGGGGGCCTGCCTCACGAGTCAAGGGGGCTCAGGGATTTGCAGAACACAGTTTGAAGACCACTGCTAGAGATATGAAATTAGGACAACGAATTGAAAAAACTGTCACTACTTAATTTAACTCATACTCATTGATTTTTATGGTAAAATTTGTACCTTTTCTGAGATACAAATTTAATGAAAGCAATCACTATAAAAAGGTACTTCCCTCTGGCATCCTTCACTTCCACAATGTGGCCCTTGAGCCAAAACAATTGCTCACCCGACACAGGGGAAAAAATTCACTGTATGAAAATCATATGCATTCAAACATCCAGATGAGCAGAACATCCAGAACACAAACAAAAGAAAATTTTTTTTTTTAAATAAACTAATGTCATTTTATGAGAACTGTATTCAAATTTTGTAGAGTCAAATTTTCATTATTTTGAGTAACACAAATAATCTTATTTATTACAGCTGCAGTAATTTTAATAAAATCCTTTTAAAATAAAACTGTTCAAATATATGATCTTTTTAAATGCACATTGCTGTGTGTATTGACATTTACGTGAGACTTTTTTTAAACTATAAATGCAATTCAAAATTCTTGCATGAATGTTAAGGAGGAACTTACATCATAATCACTCTCCTCATCTCTATCTTCGTCATTCTCTTCTGCCACCTTTTCTCCTTTGTCACTAGTTTCATCACTTTCACTCTCATTTGCACTATCATTCTCATCAGAAACAACTTCTTTCTTGGATTTCGGCTTCTTGTTATTCTTGCCTTTCTTTTCAGAGCCTTTCTTTTCAGGGCCTTTCTTTTTATCCTTACTAGATGCCTCTGCAGAAATAAAAATATTTGTATCCAGTGATAAATATAACAAGAGCTGTGTTTTAGATTCCAAAAAATTGGAGAGGATTTTGTTACCTTCATCAAAAAGCTATGCTTCAATTTTGACCTAAAAATGATTATTTTTAGTAATTAAATTTCAACAAATCTATGATCTATTAGCATGCTTGTCTTCACATTTATCTGTTACATCTTTTTATACTTGAAAAAATTTTCAATAACTAAACTGAAGCTACTGTTTTCCTCTTATTTTCTTGAAAATAAGAACATCTGCTTCATTTCTTAATATCAACAAATTTTACTATGTGAAATCATTTAATAAAATTGAAAACATAAGTGCTCCAACTGAGCTATGTTTTAATAATTTGTATTTAAAATTTGCAAATTCCAGCATAAATGCATATTTAGACCTTGCTTGTACTATTTTACATGCTTTCCAATCTGCAAAGTAAATGTTCCATTATTTATATTACTTATATACATATATATAATCCTTCATAAGATAAAATCTGTATGCTATTCAAACTCTTAATCCATGCCGAACACAAACAATTTAAATTCACCTAATCAAAGTAAACAGTGATTATAATTAAAGTATCAAAACGATATTAAAAAAATTATCAGAATGACGTCAAGTTTGAACAGGATATTATTGAAGAGGGGGGGGATGTATGGCATACAGTGGGCAGTTTTCTCAATCTGGGACACAGAAATTATTTTATGGCTTTAAAGACTTCATAATGATCTAAAATCATAGTAATTAATGTAAATTGGGTATTCTTTTCTGTTTTTTCTAACAAATAAGGTTAATAGGGTCTTAACTAATTTGTCAAGTTTGAATTTGATCAAGAATAAATGATTGCTAAGTGGAACTAGTTTTCGAACAAGGATCTAAGGATATTAACAGAAGCAGTAATTTACACATAGGAGAATATATACAAGAAATAGTGTGGAAAGTTAAAAAAATTAAATTTAACAATCGTTAAAGATTAAACAAATACAATCAAACATAACATTGTACATAAACAACAAAGGATAATAGGTAGTGATTAAAAAGATCTGGCACCTTTAGAGCATTTTTTTTATTTATGTATTTAAAAATAACATTTTTTTTTAGCATTTCATATGTTTATTTAATAAAATGATACTAGATAAAATTTTTCACATATTATTCAAAAATTTTTAAAAATTTGGAAATTTTTAAAATTTTACTCTTTTTGTGTTAATTAATTTTTTGACATGAAATTCTTGTAATATTTCTGAGGATGTTTTAAACACCTTTAGAGAGATCGATTTTACAATACCTTAATTAGTTTTGGAGAAAAAAAAATTAAAAAATGTTGATATATATATATGTATGTATGCCAAAATTCAACCAAAAGCCTAATATTTCCCACATTTAATTTTTTTTTAAAAAGAAGTATTCAATTTACAGCAAAATGGATCCCTAATTTTGTTCAATGCATTACATATAAGACACAGGGGAAAAAATGGAAGTGATTAGTAAATAATTATCCAAGAAGTGGTATTCTGAATGGGAGAAAACACAAACGGGGAAAAACCATTTTAAAGTTTATAATTCTGAAAAAAAAATTATTAAAAGCTTAAATAAACATAGCATACCACGCTAAAATATATTAGCCCCATATATTTTTCTTAAAAATAATAAAACATAATATAAATCTTACTCCCCCAACAATCACTCATCATTCGACTTGGAGAAGAATTTTTCATTTCTATGGCACCACATCCATTTTTCCCTTACAAATCAGCAGAAATTTTTAAAGAAGTTTCTAAACTTTAATTGCTGATGGTCCTCATATTTATCAAAGTATGTTGTAGTCCTAACTAAACTGAAAACATTAGTTTTGCGCTAGTATCTTGCTCTGCCTTCCACACATTGATTAAGGCACGCCAAGTAATACCATCGGCCAATGCTGAAAAAAAATCATAACTTTGGGAGTAGTAGGAAGTAGCAGCTAAATTTGGTATTAAATTAGTCTATGTCTGCTCTATGTGACGTAAGTGTTACTGTGATCAATCTGTATCAGTCCCAAAAGTTCGACTCCAATAAACACAAAAAAACGACATATGTTAGTAGGAGTTACATGCTGTGCTAATTGTTATGTTTTTACAATTTTTAATCAAACTTGAACCTAATTTGAAAGTTGAATCAAGAAATTACTTACCCATGGCATGTATTTAAAAAAAACCCGCTTAAATTTTCAAAAATTTTTCAGATGAAACAATTGAACTTCTTACTAGAAAATGACGCTCACAAGTGTTTTTTGTAGCAAAAAGAAACCCGATGTAAACTGCAGATTGTAGAATATTTCCATTCACATACTTACGAAAGCTGTTAAACACATGGCTAGGGAACCTATGAGGACCATAAATAGTGGGTTGTTTTTTTAATTTCGCACAACTTCATTTTTGGACTTTTTGAGCGCCAGATTGGGAAAACTGCCCACTGTGCGACGTAAGAAAAAAAGAAGGAATTTCAAATTTTAGCAACAGATGGTGCTGTTAGCATCATAATTTAAAAAGATTCGATTAGAAATGACAGTGAATCGTAAAACAACTAAGGTGAAGTTACATGTTAAACCAAGTGTGTTGTTTACTGTGCATGACTGTTCAGGTGTGATACTGTTAGCTAGGTAAGCCCACCCACCACGGGAAGGTCCCACATCGCATGCGAAAAAAATCGGTTTTCAACCGCATAAAAAGCGTCCATCAAATCTGCTTTTAAATTTTGCGAGACTGGCGCAAAACATGATCAATATGCTGTTAATCGTTGTCTGTGACAAGTTGGAATCGAGAAACAGCTTATTCCACAACTGATCGAAGTGTCTTCGGGGTTGCTTTCAGAATGTGTTACGCAATGCGAGGCTTCAATTCAGTTAAGGCTCCCTTCACACCAAACGAACCCTAACCACAGCGAATGTGACCAACCAAGATTCAGTTTCGTAATTTCTCACTCAAATAAGCTTATAACCAGTTCCTCCCTTCACACAAAACAAATCCGGTCCTACCGGTCATGAATCTCGACCTGCGTGATTCAGATTTTCTTCAATCATTCATCATCAGTCGAGCGCAATGGATGTTGCAATTTCTTAAGAAAAAGTGAATTCAAACAAATAGTGTTGATTTTTATTGCTTTTATGTTATTAGTGATAATATCATATAAAGTTTCTATTTAAGAAATTGATTTCGGATGTGTTGAAGATAATGACTTAATATTTAGAGTTAACATGATTTTGTTTTTATGCCAATAGTGCTTATATTTTTGGTATTCATATATACTCTTTTTCATTACGTAAGCTAACTCTAGCTTTTGTCACCTAGTATGCAGGCTGTATTTTATCCCTGCTAATGTAGCGTAAACAATACATTTAATTTTGCACGTATTATTTTATTCAACTTGAATATTCTTTACTTAATTAATGCAAAATGTGTTCGGGGAATATTTTGAAGGATGTTTGAAATAGCTTCAGAGATCAATTTGATAAGAATTTATTTAATTTTGGAAGAGAAAAAAAATTAATATTTAGAAGAATGCTAAAATAAAATAAAACACCAATACTGTCGATAGTTTAACTTTTTAAATATATTCATTTTATTAATACAGAGAACCCAACCTTTGTTATATGTTAGATAAAACAAATAAAATATAAATGGCATGGTAAAGTTTTCCATTGATTAATATTAAAAACATGAGTAAAACTATTTTTAAATTTATAATGAAAAAAATAGTTGTTATAAGCCACAGATCCTTTAAAAATGCTTTTATAAAACAAATATAAATAAAAAAAAAATACAAATTATAAACATGTATTGTAATTATAATATAATTACAATACATGTTTATAATTAATTACTTCTTTTCAAACTATAATTACACTTGATACTAACAGGGAAAATAAGAATACAGTTGTGAGATTAATAGCTTGATACCTTATAAAAAGATAGTCTAAAAAACATAAAAATAGAATTCATGCTCGACAGCAGCTGATGGAAGAACAGTTGATTTGTATCGACTTGCTTGGCGGCGTGAAGGGGAATCTTGGTCAATCTAAATCTCTGTGATCTGGATTGATCGCAACAGACTGGGATTCGTTTGGTATGAAGAGAGCCTAAGAATACAATCGGAGCACTGAACACACACACATCTTTCCGATAGCCCCACAGATTAACATGAGGTGATTGGGGTGGCCCGACTATAGAGAAATGGCTGCTGATAACTCTGGAATTTCCAAAATGCCCCTTTAGCAGCTGCTTCACTGAATTTGCAATGTGCAGAGGAGCACCAACCTGTATAAAAAGAAGCCCCTCCACACAACCTCGATGTTGAAGATTAAGAATGACTTGGTTGCACGAGACACTTATAGCACTGACCAGTGACGGTAACAGGATCAAAAGTATCCATGGATTCTCTGCTGTCCATATTCTGCAATTCTGTGTATTAACATATCCTGTAAGATAGAAATAGGCTTCGTCTGACGACAACATTTTCCACGGCCATTCATTGTCCACTTCCATGCGAACAATTCTAAAGCAAAAGTTTCTCTTGCTGGTAGATCAGAAGGAAGCAACTTCTGCGCATGGCTAATTTGATATGGATAACAGTGCAGGATGTTTCGTAGAATTTTATGCATCTTGGCCACAGACCCGTCCAGTGTTCCCGCAATTCCCCGAGTACTGCAGGGTTGCAAACCACCGCTCGACTCCTCTTGCACTTCTGTAGTCACTTCTTGAACTGCAGTCAAATTAACTCTTTTCCTTCCTCTACCAGATTGCACATGAAAAAAACAGTCTCTTCGAACTTTTCAATCATTTTCTTTAGACCCTGGCCAGTCATTGGATAAATACCTTTTTACATACCCTTGAGTGCTTGGAACTTTGCAGAGCTATTGGTGCACAGTCATAATCCTTACAGAATAGCTTTAGAAGCTGAGTGTGGTCCTTCAATGAGACAGTCATGGCGAAATTCTCAGATGTGAAATAAGGAAAAGTCGTGTATCCAGCGTTTTTTCCTAACAATTTAAATAAGTTGGGCGCATGACAGGTATTTTCATTTACATATTGATGCTTACAGTGCCATCTGCTGGTAAAATTTGGAACTACTTTTTCTTATAATATACGTTTTTCCCCTTCAAAAATATTACAATCAAATTTGACATCATTCTGATCAGTGATTCTTTTTTAAAGCGTTTTGAAACTTTTAACTTTAATTATAATCACCTGGTACATTTAACTTTTTTCCAAACTTGCATCTGGATAAAATAAGGAATATTTTGTATACTGCATCATCATAAACTGATCAAGCATGCAGTTTTGACAATAGTTGTAAATATTCCCTTGAAGAGCAAATTTTTCCTTGAAGTATAATTTTTTTAAAAAAGAGCAAGGATATGTAAAGAAAGTTTTCACTTTTAAAGATGGTACATGAAATACGAGAAATAGCCATCATTAAACAGAAATTAAAAAATATAAGAATATTTTGTTAGAAACTCCAAAACTTTCTTTCAAAAGATAAAAGGAAATAAAAATTATTTGTTATAAGCCTAATAACACCACAACAGTCTCCGATTACTTAATAGTACCATTTAGAGAACACATAAGATATAAGTTGAAATAAATTTCTAGAAATGAACTCAATTCCATTCTAAAAACACAAGTTTTTGCAGCAGCAAAAAAAAAAAAAAAAAAAAAAAAACACAATTTATTAACACGCTTTTATAAGTTTTACTTGTATGTAATGGAATCTTTGAACTCGATTTTTACCCACTTTAAAAAGTCAGATTAATTCGAAATTTTGTACACTTGTCAAGGACCAATGACAGTACAATAATTTCAAAAAAATTTTCCCATTGACCTAATCAGGATCGTCAAAAATAACGATTTTAAGAATTGGCGACTAATTCATTATATCGTTTCCGGATTTAGCGACTAATTGCGTATAACATTTTCAAATTTGGTGACTAATTCCATATGCCATTTCCAGATTTGGTGACTAATTCTAGATTTAGCGACTAAAAGATTAAGGTGCAACCCTAAAACCACAAATAGGCTTGTGGTTAATACAAATAAAACAAAAAAAAAGCATTCTTTATGTTCTTTCTTACCATAATATGTCTAGTTTTTCTGAAAATGGAAATAAAAAAAAAGACTCGTGCATGTGAATAAAAATAATATTTATGTTCTAACTGCTAAATATAATTTACTTTTATAAAGCAATACGTTTAGAAGTGATGATACGAATTAACATTATAGCAATAAGTTTAAAAGGTGATAAAACGATTGACATTTAATATTTCTTCTTAACACACTTTTATTAGTTAGACCTATGTCTATAGAGATGGAATCTTTGAAATATAACGATATGGGATTCATCCAAGGCCCTGTAAACGGAGAGAATAAACACTCTTTAGATCCGTTAATTAATATCCGTTGAAGAGCAAGACTACTTCCAACAGCCTCATAATTCCGACTCCAAATATCAAACTGAAGGATAAATTCAACAAAGAATAAATGATAGTTTTAAAAACTAAAAAAAACAAGACTTTTATTGTAGATCGAACTAAAAAATGAAAAATAAATTAGTTTAAAAAAAACTAAAAAATATATATGCTTTTATAGTGAAACGAACTAAAAAGTAAAAAAAATAATTCTTAATATAAGAATAAAATGATTAACGAGAAAATTAATGTCATTGTGGTAAAAGCGTGGGGTGCTTTGTAGTACATTTTTACACTAATTCAGCATTTCCGAATAGAACTAGAAAGAAATTATAACAATTAATATAGAGCAACCCACGCTTTTACTCCAATGACATTAATTTTCTCGTTAATCATTTTATTCTTACATTAAGAATTATTTTTTTACTTTAAAGTTCGATTCATTATAAAAGTGTTTTTTAGTTTCTTTTTTAAACTATATTTTTTATATTTATACACCATAAAATCCGGTGTACAACGAGCATTTTTAATGCAAAAAATAACATTGAAATAAATTTACAGGTGCGTCATACGCCAGGTATAAAAAGGAGAACTTTACAAACAAAAAAAGTTGAGCAAAGCAAAAAAAAAAAACTAAGACTTCTACATAAATCAGAATACTGTTTATTTAAAGAAATTGCATTCCTTATAAACTTTAAGGGTTGGAGTTCTAGAAGTATCATATTTTTTTAAAGGTCTGAGATAATACCTCGAATAAATGACTTCAAAACGTAAGAGCATTGTATACTAACATTTCAGATTTCTTCGTAAAGAAGGGGATGCGCGTTATACGGCGAATATACCTAAAAATTGCAGCTCGAAAGTATAGGTGCAACATATTTATGGTTTTTTTAAAATGCAATGATAATTAAATAAAAAAAAGAATTGATTATGAGCTTACTTCACATGTGAAGTTCTTTTTTTTTAATTTGCCTTTTAAGAAAGTCGCAAAAGAAGTTTCAGAAAATGCAAATTATTACCTTACATCGATACATTACATTGTACAGAAATTGAAGAAAGTTGTTTTATTATAATAAAGTCATATTTTAACTACCTTAAGATTCAATACATTACAATTTTTAAAAAGTATTTTATTATTTTTTATTAGATATTCAATAAGCTATTTTTAACAATTATTTTTCATGTATGTATGTAAACTCCTTGTTCAAAGATAGTCGGTACCCCCATACCAACAATGTTAAATTGAGCATTTTTATGTACCTTTTTCTTTCTCAGAAACTATTACATGTAAAGACTTCGAAATTTGTCTGCATATTAATTAGCCTTTTTTATTTCTACTGATGTTAGGTTTCTTCAGAAGCATGCAACATAAAAGTAAAAAAATGACAATAACTGTTCTTCAGCAAAATATTTTGGGAGTATTACTAAAAATTTAACTTCAGTATATAGCTTCAGTTTAACTTCAGTAGTTACATATTAGTAATATGCAGTAAAAATTGCATGTGCAATGATACAGTAGGTTCTGAGAAAAAGGTACAACGCAGTTTTAAAAACATCATTTTGAGATAATTGTATTTTTACAATAAAATGTCACTTCATCAAAATAATAATGAATTAAAATCTGTATTCGCCCAATTTTTATAAAAATATTAGCTTTTTCTCTATTACTTTTAAGACTTTTTAGCTAGTTTGTTTTTTTAATTAACATTTCTCAGAAAATACATATATAACATTTTTTACTTTTAAGCTATCACGATATTTTGTAGCATTTGCATTATTTTACTCAAATTCTGTATCAATCTTTGAAGAATTTTCAGTTCTGATACATTACTTTCATCAAATTTGACTATAAAGCACCATAAATACCATGTGAAAATGTGTCAATACATGAAAAAATGGCTTTGGTAATATATGATTATATGAAATTTTGAAAAGTTTAATCAGTGTTTTATATATTCACACACAATTTCTTAAAATATCAGAATAAAAATTTTCTTTAAATATTAGATGAATAGTATTCAAAACAAGAAAACTGTTTTTAAACATGAAATTTATGTATGTAAAAAGCTACATGCAATGAAAAAGATCATTGCATTTTGAGATATTTATGTACCTTTTACTAAGAAACTATGTTGTTACTAATGCCACCTGATTCGCAAAGGCTAGATCAAGGCCCCCGAAATTCATCATGGCAAAGGGCTAGGTGATGCTTGTCGTTAGCTGTAGCTTTGAGCACCATACAGGTGAAAGTACGATTTGACTCATTTCATCCCAATTTAGAGGGAGAACACACTGGGGGTGGTTTAAAGGCCTCCCACCTCTCTTCAGCTGCCAACTTCACGAGAGGACTTGCGGCTTGACGGCTATTTAGAGTACCCTCATGCTGCAAAGGCACTATACATTTAAAAACATCCATGTCTTCTCCAGGATTCAAACACAGGCCCTGCAGCACAGCAGTCAGCGTCGCTAACCACTATAATGGATGGCCAACTCTAAGAAACTATTGAACACCAAAGCTTAAAAATTTGTCTGTGCATTAAGTAAACATTCGTCTTTATTTGGAAGTAAAATTTTAAAAATAAATAGTTCAGCCTGTTTAAAAATATATATTTTGCAGAGTACAATGATGAATTTAATAAAAATTGTCATTTTCTCTGTTACGACATATGCTTTCTAGCTAAATGTGTGTCTGAGAAATATTTCAAAATTTCACTTCAGTAAACACAATATATATGAAATATATTACCTCATCGAAAAGACCAGTTTTACTTTCTTTTCTTTTTAATATTATCTTTTTTTTTTTCTCTCTCTCTCTCTCCCCCCGTCTTTTATATTTTCTAATTTTCTTTGATCGTCCAGAAAAAGCACAAATTGCTTTCATTAGTCTTTCCCTATCAAGAATTTTCATGGCAATTAGTGAATATTCCCATTTTTTCAAGCATTTTTAATTTTGATACATTACCATCATATAAGGAACAAACAGCATCACAAAAACCGAGTGAAAGGGTTTCATTCTGTACAAACCTTTCTTGGGGAATACGTGACCAAATGACACTAGGAAAATTTTCCATCAGGTTTTGTGTTTTCCCATGCAAACATTTTTTCAACAGTTCAGGATGGGAAAGATCTCTAAATATAGGGGACGCATTACTTCAACAACAACGACCGGAAGACTGTTTTTATGTTTGTAAGACTTATCTGATGCTTCAGCCTTTTTAAATCCACACCATGAGTCTTCCCCGATGGGACAAAAACCATATTGAGGATATTCATCAGTTGATAGCTTATGCAGAAAAATAGCCCAGATAGCTTGCCGCATGTTCTGAACACTGTTGTGATTTTTCCGAATAACAGATCCATAGTATGACTGTAAGTTACCTATTTCACGTTCAGTTAAATGATTTCTTCCACTTAAATACTTACTGTCTGACAAGATTTGCCCTTTCAATTGAGTTTTTCATCGGCATAATCTAGTTCCCATGTGCTTCATTACATGGCCAATAAACTCCGATTTTTCAATTGGATATTCATGTCCAAAGATGTTTTTTTTCTTCTTTTTAATAGCATCAAATGCTTTGCAATCCCCTCTCCTAAGTAAATAATACATCGGGCATTATGCAAAGATGATGATCATTGAAAAATTCTAGACGCACCTTGAATTTCCATCACTCCACAAGACCCAACAGAATTCCTTTTAAAATCCTTTCAAAGAAAAGGCAAGTTTTTACAAACACAATAATTCGGAAGAATATCAATATCTATCACCTTACTTGTATCAATGCTGGTCACAGTAACTACACCATTCAATGATGTGTCCTTTTGCAATGTCCCAACTACAGCTATCGCAATATTTTTATTACCTTCATTTTCACAAATAGCAGCATTTTAAATCGAGTCCTCATAAGTTTGGGGCAGCATTTAAAATTCGCTTAACAGGAGAAAACCTTGTACGTGGTTGCGGAAGATTCATTAAGCCGCAGAACATTCTCCCAGCTGCTGCACCTCTTCCAATTGAATGCATAGCATATGCAAACCTGATATTTACTGTAGAAATTAGCGTTCCTTCATGAAAATTTGAAGATAATTCTACACAATATGGACAAGCACAACATTTCAGGACAAACCCAATAGCCCATCCAGACTTACCTATTAAAACTTGCATGTCTACACTACTGTTCCACATTTTACAGTGAACTTCATTCTTGAAAACTGTTACGACTCGCATGTGCAGAGGGTACTAGAAGTCTTTTGTTTACATTTTTTCAGTACGCTTGTAATGCATCCACAGAGCAGACATACCTACCATCGCTCAATAAACGAACGTTTTTAAAATACTACAGTCCGCTCTCTTTCCTTGAGTAGATAAGTCACAGTAACTCAAAGTCTGTTCATAAACTTTTAAATATACATTTATAGAACTACCATGTTATGTTTATTAGTTTTAGAATGTTCTTCAGAACATTTGCATTCGAAGTGTTCAAACAGTTCTTCGTTACACTATCATTTTATCAAGCATGAAGTGTAAATGTCATTTCCCAACAGCAACAACACAAGCAATCATATACAGTTACAATTCAGTTCAGTTCAGTAAAGTGATATCACTGTAATAGTGGAGACATTGCCAATGCCTTATGCTCCGATAAAATTTTGATTAGTTTTTAACCTAAGTTGCAACATACAGCTCGTGATTGCATTGTCCTTTAGTAGTTAGAATTATCGCCTTGTGCTTCAACTGAGATTGATGAAAATAGAGTATTGAAAAATTATCAACTGGAATTTTAGAATCTATTGGTTGATGTCAAAAATTTTTCAACTTTTTGAACGTGCTCTATTGTTTAACATTTCGCTATTGAGGAATAAGACCATTCTCCGTGGTTGGGGATAAAATTTTTCAAAATTTCACGCTGCGATTTATATTTGATACAGTTTAATATAAAATGTTCACTAGTTTCTGGTACTTTACAATCTGCACACAAAGAAGAATCTGTTTGTTTAAAAAGGAAATATATATCATTTAATGGTAGTTTTTTAGTTCGCAATTTATTGATTAAAACTTCTGTATTTCTATTTTTTGCTACATGTCTGTTCCATTTCTCAAGATGAGAAATATAAAAAGAATTTTTATGTCTTTTGCTCTTTTTCCATATTTCTTCACTTTTGTTTTTGTGTTGTTTTTTGAAATGTGTATGTAAGTCTTCCTAAGTTATCCAAGAAATAATATTCCACGGCTCTGGAGAGGCTTTAGCTAATTTATCAACTTCTTCACATTAATCCCTATTCCCTTGTGAGCTGGTACCCAAATGAATGTAATTGATTGAGCTATTTGGACGCACTCATGTAAAGTTGAAGTTAAATTTAATATTATCGAATTGGATTTTCTATTAATATTTTGGATGATTTTTAGGACTGATAAGCTGTCCGTCAGGATGATATAGTTTTCTGTTTCAGAAACCCAATTTTTTAACGCAATCCATATGGCTATAGCTTCAGCTGTGAATATTGAAATCATTTCTGCATTCGGTGACCAGTTTTTTAATGCAATTTGTTTAGTTATAAATTTTTGGCAAAGGAAATTATAGCGATTATTAATACTTCCATTCATAGACTCTGCTCTTAATAAATCTAACGGGGTGTTTCTTGGGAGACCTAGGACTAAACGTAAGGCAGCATTGTAAATCGGTTCTAGTTTTTGTCTGTTGCTATTGCTAGAAAAGGAAAAAAGTTGACTTTCATAGTCAAAGATAGAACAGATAGTGGCATTAATATTTAAAAGATGATCAGATCTTGTTCCTATTTTCGGAGAAGATAAGGCCTTAATGGCATTTAAATATTTGAATCCTTTCTGACGTAGGTAATTAATATGATTTTTTCAGGTGATATTGGGGGGCGAAGATGATACCCAGGATTTTAGGACTCTTCACTTCGGGAATAGGTTTGTCGCATATTTTAAGTAATGGAGGTATTGTGCTTCTTTTACTGGAAAGTTGATTAGATTGTTTGAAGACCAACTGTCATATTAAAGTATTTCAGAAGGAGATTTATTGCTTTGATGGGGAGATTGTTTGGAGAGAAATTTTATTATGTCCTGGACTGCTGTTCTTTTGATGAGATATTGCTATTTCTAATTCTTTTAAAGAAAAAGGTTTATTAATATCCTGGCTATTGTCCAGAATAGAGATATTTGGAATATTATCGTTGTTTTGTTTTGCGTAATATTGTAAAAAAACAGTTTGCTTGGGATTGTTCGTTTGTTAATATGGTTCCGTTATTTTTAATAATATTAAATGAAGAATAGTTAGGATTTGTTCTATTTTTGATTATTCGGATTATTTTAAAAAGAACTTTAGAAGAAGATATTTTTCACATGTCTTGTGCCAAAAATTTTCTTTATAGGCTTTGATTGTTCGCTTAAGTTTTGCGCTTACTTCTTTATATTTTATCCAGTCTTCTTCTTTAGAGTTTTTCCTTGCTTTATTAAGGAGTTTTCTTTTTTTTTGCTCTTAAATGCCCGCATGCTACTGTCCACCGTGGAGCTCTTCAACTTATCTGTTTTTTTTCTCTCATTCTTGAGATAAGATTTGAGCTTTTTAATTTCTTATATATCTATATTTATGTTTTCATTTAAATTTTGTTGAATAATATTGATAATTTGTTCCAATTTGTATTTTGTTTAAAATTATTAGTTGCAGAGCTGTTTGTTCTTTTGTAAATAATTATAGGGAAGTGATCACTTCCAAAATTATCGGTATTTGTGGACCAGGTTAAATCATAATTTAAATCTATAGAAGCTAAAGAAAGATCTATAGAAGTAAAAATTCCCGATGAATGAAGATAAGTTGGACTTTTATCGTTTAATAATATTAAGTCACACACACACTTGCAATAATCCATTCAAAAATCTTTTTTCCAGAAGCACTGGAATTTTTGGATCCCTATATCTCATTTAATGCATTGAAATCTCCCAATATCAAACTGTGATTATCAATATATGATGCTATTTTAGATAAATTTATGTCTTTAAAGCTACCCGGTGGGATGTATATATTAAAAATTGTGATAGGAACTAAATCTATATGAACTCTGACTATTAAAATTTCTAAGTCTTCACTAATTTCTGAGAATATTTTTATTTTGTGCTAATATCTTTATTTAAAACTATCTCATTAAAACCCTCCTCCTCTTTTGATTTCCCTATCAATTCTAAATATATTCTAATTGGGAATTGTGAGAATATCATTTGGATGTAACCAAGTTTCTTGAATTATTAAAATACTTGCTTTTTGAAAAATTGGCACGAAAAGAATATCTGACCTCTTGTTTTTAATTCCACGTGCATTCCATTGGATTATATTCCTGATTTAAAATGAAAAAAAAAAGGTGCGATACTACCAATTAGTTTAAATATTCAAAAAGGAATGTAGATTAATATTGAGTTTTTAGCGAGATATAAGAAAATTTGATTTATTTAAGTTTCTTTATTTTTTTCTACTACACTTTCTAATGTATTTCTTCTCTGTTCTGATATTTTCTTGAATCTTTTTGATTTTTCATTCAGTTTTCTATTTATTAGAAAGTCATCTTTTGGAATTGTTATATTGGATGCAAGTTTTTTCAAGCTGGATTTCATGGTATTCATTAAGGAAGTAAAGCTCAAATTTATTTGTGCTACCACGGTATTCAGTTCTGTTGTGAAGCGTTGTACTATTTGTTTTAATTTCTTTTCAAATGTTATTGTTTTCTTCAAATTTCAACTGTATAATTTCACAAACTTTTTTTCCAGATTTTCTATCTTCTCTGTTTGATCATTATACGTTTTGCCCCAGTATGATGTGTTTTTTTTCCCTTTGGAATTTCTCAACTGCTTCGTTTCTTGAGATTTGTTGCTGTACTTAAATTTTTAAGATTTCAACTTCCTCTTGATATCTTTTGCAGCCTTTATCGTTAGCTTCATGCTCTGCTCCACAGGAGCTACATTTTTTTATTTTTATTTCCTTGCAATCGTTTTCAGAGAGGTTTAGTGAGCAAATTCGGCATTTCATCGAGCTTCTACAAAATTTTTGAATGTTTCCATATTTCCAACAGTTTGTGCATTGCCTAGGTTTTTCATAGTATAGATTAGTTTTAAACATTTAAAATCCAATTGGAACTCTTTCAGGAATACTGCTTCCAATTTGGGTAAGTTTAATTGCCCAGTTGGTAATTGTTCTGTTTTTTTGGTAAAACGTTGAACATCAAAAATTGCATAGTTATTTTCTAATTCCGATTTTATGTCGTCTATTGTATACTCTGTGTCTATTCCTTGTAATATATAACTACTGGTTAGGCCAATAAAGGACAATCTTGTACTTATTTTTACACCATTAATTTCTTTAATTTTTAAAGCTTCTTTGGTGGTCTCACAATTATTTGATTTAATTATGATCTCGCCGTTTCTTGTTTTGCTTATACTCAGAATACTTTCTTTAATTGTGAACGCTTTCATTATACTTTCTTTTAGTTTAAGTGGACTACCATTCTGAAATTTATTTTCTGATTTTAAGAAAATTGTAATATTTGGACTCTTATTTAAATTTTGTTTTTCTGCAAATTTGGTCAATAATTCTATATCAGTTAAATTACATCTTATATTTATTGAATGAAAAATTAGAGTTTGTATTTTCTACCTCCATATTATTATCAAGGTGAGGGTAGTAACCTATTTTGTCTTCCCTACTCCAACACTCAAATTTGTATAAATACACTATCTTGTGTAAATATTTAAAAAAAAAGAAAAAAAAAGCTCTTATCCGAAGACAGAATAAAAGTTATACGAAAAAAATTTCAATATAAAACAAAAATTCAAAACGATCTCACCCGCTTGAAAAGTCAAAATTATTCAATACTTTTAGCACACTCTACAGTCACCCGACCAACACAGTTACAATACACAGTTAACACAAGTACACATTCACAGTTACAGTTATCATGACATTTTTAAAATACTACAGTCCGCTCTCTTTCCTTGAGTAGATAAGTCACAGTAACTCAAAGTCTGCTCATAAACTTTTAAATATACATTTATAGAACTACCATGTTATGTTTATTAGTTTTAGAATGTTCTTCAGAACATTTGCATTCGAAGCGTTCAAACAGTTCTTCGTTACAATATCATTTTATCAAGCATGAGGTGTAAATGTCATTTCCCAACAGCAACAACACAAGCAATCATATACAGTTACAATACACAGTTAACACAAGTACACATTCAAAGTTACAGTTATCATGACATCCCCCCTTTAAGTTATTAATCATATAACAGTCATTCAAATAAGATGGTGGTTTACATACATGGTTACTTCTTCTTTGGACATTACAATCTGACTCTTAACAGTTCTGTATATTTTGAGGATTTACAATTACTTCTGAATCAGAATTGAAAGTACTTACATCATTGGGATGGATCTGTTTCTATATTAAAGGGTGTGTTTGATTTTCTTATATGTTTTCTATTATGTCTTAAAATATTTCCAGACTGATTTTTAACAAAATATGACCTAGGATGTAATTTATGCTTTGAAACTATTTTAGCTGGTTCCCAAGTTTTGTTTTTAAAATTTAGTATTCTGATATTATCTTCTGGCTCAAGTTCAGGTAATGGATGAGTAGTTTTATCATAATGTATCTTTTGAACGTTTTGCCTTATTAACTTTTCTCGAATGTTATTAAATAATTCAGCATTTAACAATTTATTCGAGATTGGTAATTTTGTTTTTAATCTACGATTGAACATCATCTGAGCTTGAGATAGGTCAAGACCTGATATTGGGGCGTTTCTATACTCCATTAAACCTACTAAATAATCTTGTCTATCTTGCCTTGCCTTTTCATAATGCTGTTAGAAATTCCTATTGCTTTTTCAACCATTCCATTACTTGGGGAGTAATGAGGACTAAAATGAATGCATAATTAAAATCCCAATCATTTTTAAACGTTTTATAAAAATAACTATTAAATGGTATGTTATCTGATACTACCATATTTGGAACACCAAATCTAGAGAAAATTGTTTTAAGTTTAATTATTACCTCATCTGCACTCTTATTTACAAGTTCAGCAATCTCAATCCATTTTGAATAATAGTCTATTACAACTAGATAATTTGTACTACCTAAGTCCATTATATCAACTCCTATCTTTTCAAAGGGTCTATAGGGAATTGAATGATGTTTTAAAGGCTCTTTACTATTAACTTTTTTAAATTTCTCACATATTACACATTGTGATACTAATGTTTCTATGTCAGAGTTCAACCCTGGCTAATACATTATTTCTCTAGCTCTTTTATTGCATTTCTCTTTCCCAAATTGAGCCTCATTAATTAGTTGTAGCATATCTTTTCTCAAACTATAAGGTACAATTAGTTTTTCATTGCTAAATAACAACCATTCTTTAATATAAATGTTATTTTTAATTTTATATGTTTTTACACTATTGTCTACATTTTTGTAAGATTTAGGCCAACCCTCTTTGATATATTTAACAACTATTTGTAATTTTGGATCTAATTCAGTTTCTTTTTTAAATTGCACACGGCTCTTTTCACTCATGGGTAAATGTTTTGAAATAGTATGCACAATATTTAGCATTTCAGGATCATCCCTTGCAGTTTCAATAACAGGAAATGCTCGTGATAAAGTATCAGCGAGAAACATTTGATTACCTGGTACATAATTTATTTCAAAATCATACTTTAACAATTTTAAAATCATTCTTTGCATTCTAGAAGATATTTTATGCATAGGTTTCTTAACAATTGTCATTAAGGGCTTATGGTCCCTCTGTACAACAACTTAACGTCCATATACAAAATTATGGTATTTCTCAAATGAGGAAAAAAAAACAATTGCCAATAATTCTTTCTCAAACTGTGCATAATTTTTCTCACTGTTTGTTAAACTGCATGAGACAAATGATACCGGTTGACCTTTTTGGATTAAACAGGATCATAGTCCATCTTTTGAACTATCACATTGTATTACTATTTCATCATTAACACTAAAAACTTAAAATTGGAGCTTCAGCTAACAATTCTTTAATGTTTAAAAGGACAATTCCTGTTCTTTTCCCCAATTAAATTCTACATTTTCATGAATTATTATCTTAATGGAGCAGTAATTTTAGATACATTGGGTATAAATTTTGAAAGAAAATTCATCATGCATGCCCAACAATCTCCAAACTTCAGTTTTTGATTTTGGTGTTGGCATCTCAACAATTGCTTTGCATGTGATGTGGATCAGGTTTTATATCTGATTTGGATATAATTTGACCTACATATTTTACCTCAGACACCCTATATTGTAGTTTATCTGGATTAAACTTTATACTTAACAATTTGGCTCTTTCAAGAAATATAGACATAATTGCATCATGTGAATCCTCATCACATCCTGCAACAATGATGTCATCAAAATAAATCTCTACTCCCTCTATATCTCCAAAAAGCTTTTAATTTCTTTTCTGAAATACCTCAAGTGCAGAAACTATACCAAATGGCATTTTGTTGAATCTGTACCTTCCAAAAGGTGTATTAGATGTACAAATTTAAGAGCTAACTTCATCTAAAGGTACATGCCAAAAACCATCTTTCAAATCTACAACTGAAAATATTTTCTTGCCCTCTAATCTACTAATGATATCTGTACAAGGAATTTGATAATGTTCGCTTTTAAATACTTTGTTAAGATCTCTAGGGTCTAAACATAATCTTAAATTTCCATTGGGTTTTTCTACAATGACTAAACTTTGCACCCAATCAGTTGGCTTATTAACTTTTGACACTATTCCTTCTTTTACTAATCTATCTAAAATACTTTTTAATTTTGGCTGCAAAGCCAGAGGAACATGTCTTGGTAGGTGAATTACTGGTACAGCATTATCTTTTAAAGTAATGTGATATTGTTCTCATTTGGAAATTCTCTTACCCCAGTAAATACATCTTTATATTGCTTAATTAACTCATTTTTACTTATACTACATTCAATACATAGCATCAATTCTTTCAAAAAGTTTTAATTCCTAACAACCTTTTAAACCCTAATATTGGTTTGGATTTTAATTTACTACATAGAAAGACAAAGGAACATTTTTGAGTTTATCAGTAGAGCAATTAATTATAAGGGAACCATTTGGCTTTAAATTAAAATTACCATATGTAGTTAAGAGATATATTAGTTTTACTAAATTTTGGATTAACTTTAAACATACTTAAAATATACAGTGGCAACATATTTACTTCAGCTCCAGTATCCCGTTTAAAATTTACATCAAAACACTTATTATTTACATCTAGTGAAACATTTTTATACCAAGTTGTTTCACTTACCATTTCTACATTCTTAAAATTAGAGTCTGTACTATTTTTCATTGCACATTTAGTTCCATTTTCATTTACAGAATCAATATAAAGCAGTTCATTTTCTGGAATGTTCATTTCATGAATGTTCTTTGTACTCTGGAAACATTTAGCAGCAAAATGGTTTTTCTTCTTCCACTTGGCACAAATTTTCCTAAACGCTGGACACCCGAGGCTTGTGTTTTCGTCCACACTTTTTGCAGTTGTACTGGGTTTTAGGCTTGTTCTGATTCTCCTTCTCGAAGTTTATTGTGGCTGTATCGTACTTCATATTACGGATTTGTTCCCGGCTCGCTTCAGTTGCCCGGACGATTTAAATCGATTTTTCAATACTGAGGTTTTCTCGTAAGAGTCGATCTTGTGTAACCCACTGTCTTTAATTCCCAGGATGATGCGGTCTCGAATCAATGCATTTTCTTGCTCTGCAAACTCGCACATGGATGCTAGGGAGTTTAGCTGAGTGACATATGCCTCAATTGTTTGGCCCTCCAGTTGGACACATGAAAAAAATTTATAACGCTTAGAAACAACATCTGTTGTGGTGAGCAATATTCTTCAAATTTTTGAAGAACCTCCGAAAAATTCGCTTTTGATTCTAACTTGAAGGTGTTGTATATTTCAAGTCCTTCACTGCACAATAAGTTCACCAGGATTACAATTTTGATTTTATCTGTTTGATCGTCTTTTTCTGTTGCAAGCAGATAATTCTCCAGTTCTTGCCTCCATTTTCGCCATTTTTCTTTCACATTTCCCAGCGAAAATTGCAACGGAGCAGGGGGTCGGAAGGCTTCCATAACGCACGTGGATATCTTTTCAATCCGATATAATCGCTAATACTCCTGACACCATGTTACGTCTATTAGTTTTATGATGTACTTTACAGCATTTGCATTCAAAGGTTCAGACAGTTCTTCGTTCTAATATTTTATTAAGCATGAGGTGTAAATGTCATCTCACAACAGCAACAACACAAGCAATCATATACAGTTACAATACACAGTTAACAAAAGTACACATTCACAGTTACAGTTATCATGACATACCACACCATTTGTGGTTAAAATCAGAGCTATCGACCACACCCAGTTTTGTAGTCAGTGTCGAGCCTGAACCCAAATTTAAAATGGCTCCAAAAGAACTATCAGAGCTCACCATGTTGAGCAGAAGGAAGTCACATCTGCTTGGTCAGATCACACACATTAAAAACTCTTTGGAAAGTGTGGATTTGCCATTGAATCAAGTTGGATTTAAAAAAAAAAAGCTTGCATCACTTTCCAAAGTCAAAGCAAAAATTGACATCTTTCAAAATAAAAGCTACAGTATTCTTTTGGATGAGGAGCTAAAAAATTTCGAGGACAGTTTGGACAGAATGGAAGAAGACACAGGTAATTTAGAGGCGAGTCTCAATACCTTACTTCAACCTTCTAATATGAATACCTCTAAATTATCTGTGAAAAATGATTATTCAAATTGCAATGTGTAACTGCCATCCATTAATTTACTAGAATTTCCGGGACAGTATATTGATTGGTTGCAATTGAAATCCCAACTTGTATCATTAATTCATGATAACACTTGTTTATCAGACAACTCTGAGAAACTATATTATATGCAATCTACCATCAAAGGTCATGCAAAACAATTGCAAACAGTAAACGATTCTTACTCATCTTTATTCAAAGTCTTAATTGCATTCCAATGATTTGCCTAAATGGGATAAATTTTTACTTTTTAATTAAAAGGAGACAAGCCTTAGAAAACATACAAAGAAATTCTTCGCTAAAAAACAAGAACTAATATTCCCTGAAATTCAGATCATTTGTTGTGAAAAGTGATAAAAAACCTGTCCCTTATGTTCTTCAGAGCCACCCCCAATTTTTGTAAAAAGTGTTGGGATGAGAGAGAGAGAGAGAGAAGCGAGTGAACAATTTTTTCTGGCGGAAGGATAACTGTGTGACCCACCTATGCGCGTTTTCCCCCTTCACTCCAATGCATTCCTTCAATGGGGTTCACTGGCTGACCAGTTGCTGTGTGCATTTTCCGTGATAGTTTTTTGTATTTGTATATAAATAATGTGCTGTCCCGAGGTACCTGAGTGGAAGTAATTTCACAGAAGAACAACAAAAAGTTTCACGCGATATCTGTTGAAGAAAGAAACAAAATGAGATAACCTATGTTTTAACTGTCTTGGTCTTCACCTTATTAAATGTTTAAAACTGGAACAAGAAATGTAAGTTTTGTAATGCAAACCATAATTCTCTTCTTTGCAATGCAAGTGAACCTGGCATAGCAACACACCAAAATAACAACTTTTCCTCTCCACAGAATTCATCAGGGTTCATTTGTGACCCGAGTACCATCAATTCACCCCCCAACATATACTTCGACCACAACGTGCCTTTTACAATGAGATTGGAGAGAGATCAATTTTGCTTTCGACTGCTAGGTAAAAGTTCAGAGTGCAGCAAGGGGTTAGCTCGTAATGAAAGCTATCCTTGATAGCAGGAGTCAACAATGTCTTAGTACTTTCGAAGCCCCCCAAATATCCTTGGTTTGAAAAAAGACTGCAAATGCAACCATTGCGGGTGGGAACGGGGACTACTGTTTTAGTGAGAAAAAGAATTTCTGCTGAAATTTCGAATGGAAGTTCATTTAAAAGGAAACTTAACTTTCAAGTAGTCCCTAAAATTACAGGAACCGATATTCTTCTGGAAGATGAAATATTTTGTGAATTATTAAAAAGTAAAATAAAATTACATGACACTTCAATAATATTGCAGGACTCAGTATTTGGTAACAGGTTCCATTCAAAATGAAACATCTAACTATTATTTTTCCATTTTCCTCCAGATCAGGTTGATAGAAATTTTTAAAAAATTAGAGATTTAGAAGCAATAGGAATAAAAAAAGATTCTAGCTGTGACCCAGATGACCAAGCCGTGGAACATTTTAAATCTTCAGTATGTTTCAATAGTGGCTGTTATGAAGGTGGGTTTCCCTGGAAAAGAGATAAACAAGAGTTAAATGACAATTTTTCCGCAACAGAGAAACTTGCTAAATCCTTAATAAGAAGATTCATTCCAACTCTGTACACACAATATACTGAAAATTTTGAAAGAATATGAGTCGCCAGGAATAATCTAAAGGGTTTTACAAACTGAAAAACCAACTGATAGAGCAGTATTCTATTTACCACACCAAAGGGTCTTTCGCCAAGAAAGCCTAACTACAAAAATGTGCATTGCTTTCGATGCAAGTTCCCATGAAGATGGACAACCATTTCTTAATGACTGCATATGACTAAGTGGGAATTTAAACCCAAACATATTCCACCTGATAATTTCTTTTCACTTGAGCATGATTGCCATTACCACTGATATAGAACGTTAATTCTTGCAAATTTCATTACGCGTAGAGGACAAAGATGCAATTAGATTTATGTTTCCAGACCTTGGATCATATCAAACAGATCCCTAGAAGTTTCAAGTGTATAGATTTAAGTGTGTGATGTTTGGAGTCAACATGCTCTCATCCTTTCTTACTCTCCGCAACAATTAAACATCACATCAAGAACTACCGTAGGCAATATCCAGCAGCAACCGAAATGCTTGACACTTGTCTCTATGTTGATGATGAACTCAGAGGTGATGATGACATCTCCCAAGCCTTAAAAGTACTAAAGGATGCTGACACAATCATGAAGAATGCCAGCATGAAATTATGCAAATGGAATTCAAACGATCAAACATTGATGAGAACTTGGAAAATGAAAGGCCTTGAGACACATTCTCGTCATCTGGAAAACAGTTCTAAAATCCCTTCATCAAAGGTTTTAGGGATACCATGGAATGTCGTCCACGACTATTTCACAAATGATGTTGAAGGACTTCTGGAATTGGACACGTCAAATCCTATCACAAAAAGAATTGCTTCAATCAGCTGGCAGAATATATGATCCAGTTGGATTTTTGTCACCCCTACACAATTAGGCTCAAATGCTTATTTCAAGAACTTTGCCTACAGAAGATATCCTGGGAAGACAAGCTACCACCAGAGAATTATGCAGTATGGTCACAATGGTGGTCAGAACTTCCACTTTTATCATAGCTGAAGTGACGTCCAAATTCGTAACTTTTCCCAATGCCAGTCAAAAAGCATATGGAGCCTTCCTAAGAGTCAAGCACAAGGACAGAGTCAATGTTGATCTTGTAACATCCAAGAGCCGTGTTGCACCTCTGAAAAGGTTATCCCTGCCTAGATTGGAACTGATGGGTGCTGTACATGATTAGTGAAGGAAGTAAAGAAAATTCTAGATCTGAAGTGTTCAACTGAAATCTTTTTCTGGAAGGACTCTCAGGTCACCTTATATTGGATCAAAGGTTCAAGCCATAGATGGAAACCCTTTGTTGCGAACAGGGTTCGCGAAATCTAATCCCTCACCAACCCTAACTCATGGTTTCACTCAGTGGCAGCGCGAGACCTGAACTTAATGTGGCCATCATACATTTAGTGAGGCCCCCTGATGGCATAAGATGAGGGTTTATAAGATAAAAACCAATTTTTATTCATAAAGGAAAAAAACCCAACTTTTTACTCGTATTTCCTTGGCACAATAAACAATGAAAAAAAATTTAAAGAAACAAGAAATTTTCTACTTTTAATTTTGCTGAAATCTTTAATGATTGGTTCATAATTTATCTTTGATGCTATACCTGCTTCGATAGATAAAACTGTCAAAGCTGAAAGTCTTTCCTGACCCATTGTATTTCTTACATAATTCTGAAGTAATAACTTCTATAGCGTTCGGTGCATTTTGCTGGCGAGTGAACTTGAATGAACGTAAAACTTAGGTTTGTAATGCTCATTCGGCTTTTTATGTCCTTAATCTGAAATTGTGCTCCTACAAGGTCGTCCACGACATACACACCCCTAAAAAAGAAAAGGAGGGACGTTTCCCCTCCCCAACATGAAACATGGTAGTTTGACCCCCCACCACCACCCATAATTCATAAAAGTAAAGTTCCTAGCTTTGATCAAAGTGAGGCTCCCCCCTCCCTGCCACCTCTTTTTACGAAAATGAATGCAGGATTCTTTCTAATTCTAGTTGAAGCATGAAAATGAAACATGTAATATTTTTTAAAAAAAAGCTTAGAGAGAGAGAAATCCTACACTAAAATTAAACATAAAATATAGAAAAAGTACAAATTTTTATAGAACTAAGTAAATAGTATAATTATCATTAGCAATATTGCAGTGAATTTCAGAGTAAAAATCTATTTTTGTAAGCAAATAAGAAAAGCAATGAACAAATAGTTCAATTTTAATCACATTACTTAAATATACTTTGTCTAAAAAGAAAATTAAAACAATTAAAAATTTAAAATAACAAAATTAAGCATACAGGTATTAAGAAGTTACATTAAATAATTTAAATACAAGAAAACAAAATATAATTAAGAAGACTTACCTTTGTACAAAACTGCCATACAATGTGACAAAAGAGCCAGTATAAGCTAAAGATTATGTGATATAAATCTTCTGATTAAATAAATCACTCTTTAAAGGTTTTGACCTAGATTCCTCTCTTCCCAATCAACTACCTGTCTTACTATCCCTTTGTTTAAATTAATTTATGGATAGAATTGAATATTGTTAAATTACAGCCAAAATTCACAAAGTCAGATTGGGACTTCTGAAGAAATTACTTACGATTTTAAGTGAGAATTTTAAAGTAGATTTTTCAAAAGACAAATCAAAACCTTCAGTTGATTTTTTAAAATCAAAATTCGATTTAATTATGTCAAATGCTCCAAATGAAAGCAGGAGGAAGTACAGAATAACAATAGACGGGGGTTTTTTTACAGATATTTAAATAAAATTTTGAATCTAAAGTATTTTTAACCTATTTCAGCAACCATAAACTTATTGTTTCCTTCTTAGAATACAATTAATTCCCAAATATGATTGTATATTTCACACAAAAATATAACTTCATGAGTACAGACATGAATAAATAATTTTATAGGACAATTACTAATATTCCCTTGTTTATTATTCATTGAACTAATCCCGGAAATAACATAACAAAATTGGAATTATCAGTTCTATGATGTGGTCATATGCACACATAAGGCTTTGTGAATTTTGATTTTAATTTAACAATACTCAATTCTATTCATGAATTAATTTAAGCAAAAGGATAGTAAGACAGGTAGTTGATTGGGAAGGGAGAAATCTGGGTCAAAACCTGTAAAAATAGGATTAAATCAAAGATTTATATCACATAATCTCTAGCTTATACTAGCTCTTTTGTCATTGTACGGCAGTTTTGTACAAATATATCCGGTGCTGCTGTAAGGTAAATCTTCTAAATTATATTTTGTTTTCTAGTATTTAAATTATTTAATGTAACTTTTTCTTAACACCTGTGTACTTAATTTTGTTATTTTAAATTTTTAATTGTTATAATTTTCTTTTTAGACTCACAAGTATATTTAAGTAATGTGATTAATAGAACTATTTGTTCATTGCTATTCTGATTCGCTTACAAAAACAGATTTTTATTCTTAAATTCACAGCAATATTGCTAATGATAATTATACTATTTACTTAGTTCTCTAAAATTTGTCCTTTTTCTACATTTTGTTTAATTTTAGTGTAGGATTTCTCTTTCTCCCTCACTAAGCCTAATTTTTTAAAAATATTACATGTTTCAACTACGATTAGCAAGAATTCTGCATTCCCTTTTATAGAGAGAGATGGTGTGTGTGTGTGGGGGGGATTACGGCATTTCATGTCATTTCGAAGTGGCAGGGGAAACATCTCTCCTTTTCTTTTTTTAGTGGTATGTCACGGACGCCCTTGTACGAGCAAGATTTTCGATTAAAGACGAAATAGCCGACTAAGCCTTACAAACCCAAACGCGACATTCGTTAAAGTTCACTCTCCTGCAAAATGCGCCTATAGAAGTGATCACTTCAAAAATCTTTTGAATAAAACCAAAAAACATTTTTGTTGCTCCTGACGAATTAGCTGCATCTACCAATAACAGATTCCATCTATGACTGAGTGAGTGAATATTAACATCACACTGTTCAGCTACATAAGGGCTTTTGGCGACGGACCACGTAATTTTTAACCATGATCAAGTGACCTGGACGACACCTGAGCTGGCACCCCCTCTCCTAACTACCACACCACACCAACAGGAGGACGTTTCAGCTCGCGACAGATTTTAGTGTGCATCTCTGCCCTACACGGCAGGTCTTTAGTGGTACTGGGCTCGAACTTGTGACAAGGCCAGCCACGATCCGATACCTATTCCACTCGGCTACCATGGCCACTTCCAGCTATGACAACTACAAGGTGCGAAAAATGCCCTGGGATTTATATTTAATATATTTGAGTTTTAACTCCACTATTTATGACTACCATATTTGCACCATTGTTGTATCCTTGTTGTCTATTTAAGCCAGTTTTCCCAGCATTAGTCAAATATTCCCCAGTCATTTCAGTGAAAGCATTGAAAAAAATCCAATAAAGTTTTCTTCTATACTTCCACAGTTGATGTATTACAATATCTTAAGTGACCGACATTTATTCAATTCTACTAGACTCAAGTGCAGTCGAGGAAAAAAGAATATTTTGCCTCTTTTATCGTATTTCTGAGGTAACTGTGTTTGACATGATTGTGATCAATTCATTTTGAATATTGTGGCTTAGATAATGGTGTGTACATTGTTTATTATTAAAACAATTTATGTGTTCCCATAACATAGGATCATATTTAGATATGAATTTAAAAAAGTCTATGAAGTTTCTAGAATTCTTAGTCTCTTAGTCAGTTTTGAGAGATTCTCTGTGACCTCTTAACACCAGAGGCTAAGAAATTTATGAAATTAATTAATCTCTCAAACAAATTGTACCAATGGTTTTGAGATTCAAGAATTCGCCTTTCGTTTTCTTGGTCTAATGTTTTTCACTACTTTGTTCCCTTCTTTAATGTTATCCACTGGAACATATAGGCCATATGTTCTTTAGTATTCTCATGTCTGTGTAAAATACTACTTAAGTGTTTTCAACCAAAAAACCCTTCCTGTACCATTTGAGTTTGTGACATTTATTTTTAAAACTTGAAGAAACAAACCAGCGACGACGTTGAGTTTCACCATTATTAAGTTTTCTTGAGAAATGGAAAAAAGTGTCAATGATCATTATCTTTAGTATAATATTCATCCCTGTTATTTAACTACTGTTTGGGACCGCTTTGAACTATATCATGATGGTGAGCATCTGTCACGAGAAACATCAACAATCCTGGGTCAAAACTGGCAAATGTTAGTATGTCACTGGTATCTCTATTCACAGGCAGAGAACTAATCTCAACCCTTCTTCTTGATTGAGACTTATATTACTCAACATGAACACAGAAATCTCAGCATCAGATTTTGATTGGCAACCTTTTGATCCTATTTGCATTTCCGATTTTTGTCATTCAGTAGCGATAGTCAGTGCATCTGGAGTAACTTCCAAATTCAACAGAGACTCAGATATGGATAAATGTTGTGAAGTTGAAGGAACAGATTAATTTGATTCTGTACTGCCAGATTCAATCTGACCGAGAAATTTCATCATACCTAAACTTAAAACCTGGTTGGATATAGCTCTTTCCGATTTTTTTCTTTTTGCTGCACCAGATTCCTATTTTCTCCCTTTATCTCAATATCCCTTAGTGTCTAAGCCTAACATGATTGATAAATTATGAAAAAAGCACTAATAATACGTAATTTTACTAAGTATAATGACAAATAATAAATGTAATTTTATGTCATGTAATGTTTTAAGAAGAATACTATAAAAAAAATATGAATGTAAAGTCGTTTTTTTTCTTCCAAACTTTATTATTTCCAATCTCCGTTGGGGGGGGTTGGCTTCTAATTAACCCGATTTGAGAGAAAGGAAAAAATAAATATTTCTTACCTTATTCTTGGAAAATAAACACAAGCACTATAATTTTTCTTCATGATTGAAATCAAATTTTTACTTAATAAATACATGTTTGTCGTTTTATAACAATGTCCTGGTACCACTATTACTTATTCTAGCATCAAATACCTTTAAAATTCATAATATGAGATAGAAACATGAATCAAGACTGCTTCTGCATGCGATATTTTAATTGGCTTTCTAATGATGGGAAGTCCTGAGCTATGCCCCTTCCCTGACCAGGTACTCCCTGCAATAGCAGCTTAACGTATGAGCGGAAACGACAAAATTGAGAAATTTTAAAAAGAAAATGGAAAACAATATTTTCAAGAATTATTTTTTCATATGCTTTCATGCGCCCCAACAAATAGAATATCTTTTAAAAAAAAGTCAATATATCAATTTTTCGACATCTTATAATGAAAAACAGAGTTGAAATTTCTAAAATTCATTAATTATGAAAAACCCTGTGGCATTCGCTTTAGGATTTTCCTTACTTTTTGTTTAATTTATTTTAGCTTTGAGGCACGAGGCCCTATGCAGACGAGGCCGTGGGCAGTGTCCCATGCTTTACACTGCCTCTGGCTCCACTTTTCCGGCAAGGACAACCCAGCAGATCTCCATACCAGAAGAATCAGTTTAGATGCTCTTACAACCAACTCCAAGTGGTGGAATGGATCCTCATTTCTGCGTCAAACCGACTTCCTGACCAAAGGACTAGATGAAGAGATCCCAAAAAGGGTGTATTTAACAGAAATGAAAAAGAACTCAAATCCAAATGGGGACATTTCCTCGAAATCATTGATATTTCAAACTATGCAAAATTAATTCGTGTTGTAAGTTTTCTTTACAGATACATACACAACTGTAGAACCAGAACTGCAAAGATAAAGGTACCCCTTACTTCACAAGAGGTAAGTCATGCTGAGAACTGGCTGATCCACTCATTGCATGAAAGGAAGTTAGTGCCATGAAGAAATCTGCAAATTGTTGGCAGGTGAGCCTATTCCTATGAAAAGCAAATTAACTGCACTTAATGTTTTTCTTAATGAGAGCAACATCATTACAGAAGGAGGCAGACTTGCCAATTCAAATTTAAATATGAGAAAAGGTTAAATTTCCATGATTTTACCTAATAGAAACATTTTAACTGATTCTATATTGAGGCATTATCATAAAAAATATTGACATGCAGCACTCACTCACTTGTATATATTGTTCATCAGAAATGGCAGAAATAACTGTCATAGAATTATTCATGAATGTGCAATTTGCTTCAAAAATAGGCCCATCACAATGAATCAAATTATGGCTAACCTACTGAGAGATCGTGTAACTCCAAATTATTCCTTTAATATCACAGGACCGGTTTGAAAATGATTGTTACATAGCTACAAAGAGGAAGAATGAGGTATATAGTAAAATGCTGAGTAAGACATTCAAGAAACTCAGTGAATGCATACAAAGGTTGAAGAGGAGAAAAGAATTCATAGGGCAAAAAAAAAAAAAGGATATTTTTCGATGATCTTTTTAAAAATGTTGAACATTTGAGGGGATCCAATGAAAGCAGAGCTTTCTTTTATAGAGTTTTTCAACTCCTCATACTCATAAGCTTTTCATTACGATCTGCGCCTGAGCGAGATCTCCAGCAATTGCGGGTAGTGCTTACTCGCACAAGCACCTAAAATGCAATCTGCGCAAGCGTTAGATTTTCTACTATAACAACCCCGGGCATTCTTTCTTTTCGGACATCAGACTTCCTCAGCAGCGCACACACCCCTCCGAGAGCAGATACCAGATCAAGAAAAATAAACCCAAGAGTTCTAAATTTGATAACATCGTCTTGTGTATTAACTCTACTGTCACCTACACTTTCGAGAAATAAATCTTGGGCACAAAGAATTTAAACCAAGAACAACCTCTTGTCGTAATAGGGAAAGAATTATTGTGAGTGATAAAGCTGAGGTGTTAACCCCTTCAGGACCAGCGGAAGAAGAAAGACACGATTCCCCAGTCCCATACGTTTGGAGAGGATACACATGCACGGGACTGGTCGTATTTCCCTGAGAAGACTAACTTCCTTTAAAAATTCATATAAAGTTTTAAATGCAATCAAAAATACACTAAATGACAATTTACTATCACTGATAAAATTTGAACATGAAGTACAAAAATGTTCGCTATATTAAAAAAAAAAAAAAAAAAAACAATTGCAAATTTCAAAGAAAATGTTTTCATTTTAATAATAAAAAATTACATACGCTTTCCAACAAATTGACAAAAATGCCATACATTTAAATACGAATACAGAAAATATTAGAAAACTAAACCAAATTATACAAAATATAAACCGAAATCCATAGAGCAATAGATCAAGAACCTTTAATTGTCCGATTCTCTCGAAAAATAAACATGTGCAGTTGTTTATATTCTTAAATATTTCGGATCTAATTATAAAAAACACGGCGCTGAAAGCACATATTGAAGTTCAAAGTTTTATGAAACATTATTCGAAAAAAAATGGTTTTTAAATGCCATCTAGTGTTTGTAAAAATTAATATAAAAACGTTTCTAACTCTGATCACACCGGTGTGATCATGGGCCTAAGAGGAGGGAAAACTTAATCACATATGATGCCGTGGTGGGAGAAATGTGTGATCATGGTGTGACCAACAGGTTACGGAGATGGAATGAACACTTCAACAACTTGCTTCACAGTGATAATAGTGACAATGGAGCACTTACAGGAAGCACGAAAACTCAGAGCCATGGTATAGTTGAACCACCATCACTGCAGGTCATTGAAGCCATTAACTAAAAGACAATAAGGCACTCGTCACTGGCGCTATTCAATTTGAGCTACTGAAAAATGGAGGAAAAGAAGCTTCTAAGAAAGTTTATAACTTGATTCAAGCAATTTGGGAACAGGAAGTAATCCCTAAGGTATGGAAATTGAGCATAACTTGTGTGATACATAAAAAAAAAGATATACTCGAGTGTTCAAATTATAGAGGAATCAGTCTGCTATATACACAAGTCATAAGGTATTCTCAAATATTCTATCCAACAGACTTTCTCCACTAGTGGAAAATACAGTTGGAGACTACCAAAATGGATTTCGGAAAGGAAGATCCACTACAGAGCAGATATTCAATATCCGTCAGGTTTTGGAGAAAACAAGGGAATTTGGAATTGACCCATCACCTCTTTATTGATTTAAAAACTGCTTATGATAGTATTGTGGCGGTGTGATATCTATATGAACTAGTACCAACATCATGCGAAGACGATCGTTTTGGCGTGATCGGTAAAGTACTCGCATTCGTTCGGAACGGAAGGTACCCAGAACGAACTTTCCTTCCTTCATTGGTGACCCTGGCCGTGAGCTGAACCCCACCCTTCGCGTACCGCAGTCGTAGCGCCATCTATCCACCGCAAAAGCAACCAAACCGTCACACGTGACGCAACTGCTTACATACTTGCCCCCCGAATATGGTATCGTTCGTTCGCCTATTCGCCGAACACTGGCAGGGGAGTATGTGGCGGTGTTATATCTATATGAACTAGTACCAACATCACGCGAAGACGATCGTTTTGGCGTGATCGGTAAAGTACTCGCTTTCGTTCGGAACGGAAGGTACCTAGAACGAACCTTCCTTCCTTCCTTCAGTATAAACAAAAAGGTTGTTATTGCAGCCATGAAAGAGTTTAAAATACCTGATAAGTTATTAAAGCTGATAAGCCTGACCAGTAACGCACACAGGAATTTTTCAAGGGGGTCCGGGGTCGAAAGTTCACCACTTTTGTATCATGCTCCTTTTGATTTTGTCGATTTTCGGGAACAAAACACAGTGAAAAACTAATTATTGAATAAATAATTAGCATTAATTAATAAAATTCATCAGAAAACAAATATTTAATAAATTTTTCGTACTATATACTTAGAATTATAATCAATCGGGAAAAAAATCGAGGGTTTTGGGGGTCCAGACCCCCAGGACCCTCCCCTTGTGTGCGCCACTGAGCCTGACATTAAGTGAGAAAAAGATCATAGTCAAGGTGCAGAATGATTTTTCGAACCCATTGGTAATAAAAAACGGCGTTCAACAGGAAGATGCACTGGCGTGTCTTCTCTTTTCAAGCATTAGAAAAAAGTAATAAGAGATTAAAATATCAATACCAGAGGATATATTTTTAATAAATCGATACAGTTGTTAGCTTTTACCAATGACATTGATATAGTCGCTCGAAAACCCACTGCACTAACACGGGCACGGACCTAACTTTAGACAAAGAGGCCCTCAGGATGGGACTGAAAATCAATGAGAATAAGACAAAGTAATTGATCACATTTATTTTTGCATAGCAAACCCAGAAATTTTATAAAATTGCATGTTGAAATCGCCTTGTACTAAATCATGTTTTAACAATTCCCACTTTAAAATTGAAGAGTATAGTTTCAAAGTTGTTGACAGCTTCACTTATTTAGGTTCGGAAATTAACAATAGAAACGATTGTACTACTGAAATCCAAAATGGAACTAATATGGCTAATAGATGTCTTAATGGAATACAAAAACATATGAAAACAAATTTAATCAAAAGAAAAACAAAGGTTTTATTGTATAAAAGTATTTTTAAGATCTGTATTAACTTATGTATGTGAAACTTGGTCCATGTCTCTAACAGATGAGAACGTGACAAATATCTACAAAAGGAAGGTTTTAAGATTTATTTTTGGAGGAATTCAGGAAAATGGAACATGGCGAAGAAGATCAAATTTAGATCTCTATCAATCATGTAAAGAATCTGACATTGTTAACTTCATCAAAATACAATGAATTAAATGGGCAGGTCACCTTATCAGAATAAACGAAGACTGCACCACTGAAAAAGTCTTCAATGTTAAATCAATTGGCACACGAAGGGGCAGGTCAAATTTTGAATGGATTGATGGCCTAGAAAAAGATCTCCTAGTTTTGAGAACTAGATATTGGAGAAACTAGTAGGTAGAAGACTGACTGGCCTGGAAAAGACTTCTTGAGAAGGCCAAGGTCCACCCTGGGCTGACACCCTGAGGATTCACACTACTATCATTAGTGTTAGTTGAAATGTTAGTATGATTGAAAGTATTCATATGTTCATAAAACTTACGTTTTCTTTTCTACCCAATATTGAATTGTTGCAAATACTCTTCAAACTTAATTCTGGCAAGAAACCCAGAAGTGATGGTTCTTGTTTTAATAACATACAGTCAAACCTCTATATTGCGAATTTTTCTATATTGCAAACTTTTTCCTGGAACATTGAACATTTCACGATTTTCTTCATAAAATAACCTTTCTATAGCAAAGTGCATTTTCTATATAACGAAATTTTTCTTTTGCGATTCATTTCCCCCCCCCTCTATTTTTAAAGTATTTCAGTGACCGCGGTAGCCGAGTGGTATAGGTATTGGAACGTGACTTGCCTTGTCACGAGTTCGAGCCCAGTACCACTAAAGACCCGCCGTGTAGGGCAGCGATGCACGTTAAATCTGTCAAGAGCTGAAACGTCCTCCCGTTGGTGTGGTAGTTAGGAGAGGGGGGTGCCAGCTCAGGTGTCGTCCACGTCACTTGACCATGATTCAAAATTACGTGGTCCGTCGCCAAAAGCCCTCGTGCAGCTGAACAGTGCGACGTTATATTCAATCAATCAATCAATTTAAAGTATTTCAGAACATTTCGTTATTCTCTCTTTAGCACATTTTATGGCGGACATAAATCTTGGAACTGGTTTTATTAGATCCTAACTCGCTGAGAGCAATAGAGTTCTTAATGTTTCATCTAAGAACAACCTTTAAGCCCTATTGTTCAGTTCAATAGAAACATCTTTGATATATATATATATATCCCCTTTCCCATTCAGTGTTGTCCCGTGTTCTAGTTATAAAATAATGTAGATTTAATATTACTTGTATGCTTTAAATAAGAAAATGTCCTTACAATTCATTAATTTTAATATAAAATTAGTTTCTAAACATTGAAAATACAGTGACACATTTGACATTGTTTAATCTTATTTTCCTTGCAGTTTTTCTTTTTTTTTGATGGGTAGGATATATAAAATAAGCATAAATTAATTTTTAAAAAAGGTGTGAATAATTACTTTTTAAATATATAGTGTTTATGAATTTAAAATTTGTTTTATGTGGAATTTTCCATACAATGAACTTTTTCCAGGACTCAGCAACTTCGTTATATAGAGGTCCGACTGTATATGCTTTCCCCTTGCAACTGCAAATTAACTAAAATAAATTATAAATTTATTAAATAAATTTGTAAAATAAGTAAAGTCTGGTTACCATCTGATTTAATTTTTTTTTCCAAATTAAAGTCATAATTGGTTTAATAAGAGCTACTATCATAGAGCCCATTTACACCTCATAGACCACTGAATTATATTTTCACTTGACTTGGATCCCTTGCAGGTCGTCATAGATCTCGGGGGGTTAGGTCAGTGTTAACCGTTTTGGGAATAAATGATATACAGAGATTCAAGGACTTCATGACAAGATTTTGATACAAAGAGAAGGGGGCGTCTAAGCACAATTAAAATTTTAAAAGCTATACAGCAAATATACATAAAAAGAAAAGACTAAGAATATATTTTGAACAATTTAATTCAAATAAACTAAAAACTTACTCTTTTTGGTCTTCACACTTTTTCCGGAATCTTTAGGCTCCAATAAAAACTCTAATATTCTCATAACAATTTCCTCTTTAGTACCACTACGTTCCAGATCCAACAGCTCACACACTCGTTTTAAAACAGAATTTGTAAGCCTGTTAATAAGGAGATGAAATGTTAAATACCATGTATATAAATTAAGCCTAAAAGCGCATTAGAACAATATGATAAAAAATGCAATATATAAAAAAATTAATTGCTACAGAACCTATACAAAATACTACATTAAGTTTATAAAGAAAATAGGATATTTTATAAGAATTTATACATAGAAATGACTAAAAAATTGGTATAACTTTCAAGAAAATACAAATTTATATATACAGTACAGCACTGGTTATCTAAATACTGATTATCTGTTTGAATTAATTGGAACAAAAGGGAAAAAAGCGATTTTTTCCAAGACCCTTAGCTTTTAATCATTACATATCTTAAGTAGACTTAAAAATCCGAAGATCAGTAAGAAGTAGGTCCTTTAAGCAGAAATGAACTTTTCAACATGTCTTAGCATTGACTTCATTAAAGTAGTGCATATGCTCTTGATTTTATCATTGTGGAACTGCACTTATATAACACTTTTTATAATTTGTTTCATTGTCATACAATTCATCTTAGCTAAACGATTCTTGAGAATATACCATAAGTTGTCAATAGGATTTAGGTCCGGTGAATTACCAGGCCAATAAAGCAATTTTATATTACTTCCCCCCCTAAAAATCTGGAATAATTTCGAAGCATAATAAGAGGTTTAATCATGTTGAAATGTTCTGTCAAATGTTTCCATTAATGGAACAATCTACTGCATAATATTTTTATGTATTTCATAGAAATCATCATGGCTCTTTAACTAAGCTTCTAATGCCATTTGTTGTGAAAAAACCCCAAAGCATATGTTCAGAAGGGTGTTTTACAACCTATTGGATATGATCTGGTAGCAGATACTCACCATCATTTTTACCAACTACACTTGATTTGTATCCCTGCACAAATAAATCTGTTATATCTCTGAAAATCATTCTTCCAGTCGTTCACAGTCCATGATCGGTAATTTTCGGCCCTTACTAGACGTTTTTTCCATTATTTACCGAGTTTGAAATTGTTTTTTCCTTGGTTTTGTTGCTTTACAGCCTACTTCCAGAAACCTTATCCGTACAGAGTTAAGGTACTAATTTAAATACCATAATCCAATAAATCCCTCCAATGGTCTGTAATTGTCTTTCTTCAATTTATTTTTCTATTTCTTATTAGAATTTTATTAGTTCTTAGAGTAGTTTTCCCATTTGAGTTCACATTTTCAATTTTCTTTTTGGTGATGCTGATCTGGAATCCTGAAATGTTCTAAAATTCTTGAAGTACTTGATTTGCTCACACCAACTGCAGTAGCTATATCTCTCAAAATCACAGAAGTGTGTTTATTAAGACGATCATAACGCTTCTTCGAAGAAATGTACATCTTTGAATAAGCTAAAGTACCACATGTTACACAGAATATTAAATTATAGCCACTAGCTGCCACACTGAAACGCTCACAACTGAGCCACCGATACACTAAAGCAAAAAACTGTAAAGTAATACAATTTTGACTATACAAAGTAAATTGTATAGTCAACATTGATCCCTAACACTTCTTCAATGGCTCGACAGCCCTGGGTGAGCCCTAGTCTTCTCCAGACATCCCTACTTTTAGCAACTTTTTTCCAATTTTTGACCTTTCAAAATTTTTAGATCCTTCTCAACACAATCAATCCATCTTAAGATACCTCACACTACCTGAAGACAAATATAATTGACTTAAGGCGTTCCGAGTCATTACTGGTAATCATATACCAGCTTATAGACAAAAAAGAGATTTATCCTAATTAATTTAAACACTATAGTATCAATCAACCAAAACACTGGTTAATCAAAAGTGTTCCAGTCAACAATTTCAAGTCTGTTCATTATGTAGAGGTTTCAATATACATAACAACTGACAGTGCATGTTCTCTCCCTGCTAACTAGCTTATATAATTGACCTCAGGTAGTTAGTGGTGTGTGAATTAGCACTTGTTACAGATCATGTTGCAGTTATTTAATCACAAAGGCGACTAAATGTAAACATATTCTTGGTGCCTCTGATACTTAAAATAGAAGAAAAAATTGAAGAATAGCATCAGTGAATCAAACCTAGTTTAAAAATATGAATTTGAAAATGCAACAATATTGGACATTCAAAAGAACAATGATGCAATAACAAAATGTGGGAGGACTTTTGACAATGAAAATCACACAGAAAACAATGAAAATAACAAAATTAGGATTTAGACATTGCTGTTCACATATGGTTCAACCAATTAGCATTAGAGTTGCCTTGAATTCTAGGATTTGAATAATGCTATCTGGAAAACATTCAAGGCTGGCTCAAACCTGATGTCAATCACTGGCTATTAAGCATTGACAGAATAAATTCATTGCAAGTATTAGCAATGACCATGCTTTAAAAGAACTATTTAATTAGGAAGCTTTTTGTATTATGGCAGTTATAAAGATACAACAAAAATGTGATGCCACCAAATTTACTGCCTTCAAAAAATTTTCAAGGCTTATAGCAGGGGGAAAAAAAGTCTCAACTTTAAAGCTAAAGAAAACTTTTGCTTTTTTCGTAAACCTACTTAAATGTTCATTTCGAAATAGTCAACTAGGCAAATCAGTTCACCAGGTAGTTTGTAAAAAGTGTGCTCCAAATATTTTCAATGACATTGGTACAATTTTCCCTTATCAAAGATCTATTAACAGATTCTATATTTCAATCTGGTTTACACAGCAATGAAAGTCTAATTACAATTATTGGATTACTTTGATAAAAAAACTTACTTTGATTAAAGTAAAAAAATACTTTGATTAAAGTAAACCACAGATAAAAAATGTCATATCTTTACGGTGTATTAAATAACAATTTAACTACGCAAATCATAAATAGTACAAAAAATTAAAATACATTCACCCTTTAACACAATATTTACTTCTATTATTTATTACAACTACCACAATCAGCCAAAGAGATAAATAGAATGCTGTAGAAAAATAAAATTGCATGTATTTGGAAAAAATTAGAAATGAATGCATGAAAACGATGAAATTACTAATTAACAAAGATTTTTTTAAAAAAGCATGCATGATGACATAATTAAGAGGACTAAAAAATAGTGTTAAGAAAGCCAAATCCAAAACTGAAAGTAAAGACATGTAAGTACCAGACAGGTATAAAACATGCAATGAACAGTCCCCAAACCAAAAATATTATGAAGATCATTTAACCCCCTAATTGACAAGGAAAGCCTGTATGATATGCTCCACAAGTGCCACTGTTTTTCACACAGTTAAGCTGTGCAATGGGGGAAAGCCACGTATAAATAAATTCTTTGCAGGCACTGTAAAAGTCATTGTAATGTATCTTAAAGTCTTTACAGACAGCAAAGGTTCAGTAATTCGGGAAGGCGGAATGAACAAGGAAGTAAAATAATGCTGAGGGAGGTATACAAATATATGCACTCAGCATTCAAAAGGTTTAGAGAAAATATACTGTCAAATTCATAGAAAAATTAAAAGTAATTAAACAATTACAAATGTTAGAAACACCAACAAAGAGGGCATCTTACTGCATAGCTTAAGATAATACAGTTTGTTAATATTAAAAGCTGAACAAAACATACAAGTTGATTAGATCTAATAATTTTTCTCAGTTACAATTAACTTATTTAAATTACAACCCTGAGCTAAAGAAAACCTATGTATCTTTAGCCATTCAAACAAACCTTTATACACATGGTAGCTTTACAGAGACACCATTTGTGCAAATGTTATCATAAATGCTGACAAATCATAAAATATGCATTTTACAAATTGCTTTTGAAAATATTAATTTTTTACATAGTTCCACACTATATATAGCCTCTTTAATCTTTTTGAAGGTGTTAATAAATGATGCATCAGCTAATTTTGAACACCACAGTCATCTGTATGATTTATTCTTACACATATCATGCACTTACAACACAATGCAATTCCAATTCAAAATAACACTTGAATTTATTAGCATAAAGAATGAAAAAACTTTAGCAAACTTACTTTTCCACCGTGCCTTTCTTACGATCAAATTCGGTAGACTTCTTTTCAAAAGGAAATCCAGAAAACTTTCTGATATTTCTTTTTATCTGTGGAGCCTAAAATGAGAAAAAATTTATTTTAAATTGAATTCTACACAAGCTTTATACTAAATGAAACATACAATAACAAAGAATTAATAAAAATCAAGATGCTTCAAATTATTTTTCAACAAATTGATCTAACTATGAAAATTATAAGTAAATATCTCTTTAAAAATATAGCAGTTTATTATAAATAATATTTATAATTTTAAAAGCACTGAGATTTGATAAGAGTATTTGCAATAAAGGAATTTTTTAGTCGTACAGCCCCCGAAATAAATTAGAAGTGTTAGTTTATTCTTTAATAGGGGTTAGTTGGTTACATCTTGTATATAATCAATAAATTCTCATTTTTCTTACACATTGAAATTTAATCAAGATAGGCAAAATTTTATGCTTTTTAAAAAGACAATTTAACTTCACACAATTTAGTTTTTACATATAAATAAATAACTTACAGATCCAACTCTGCCAAATAAAATCCGGTGTAATGCTTTCAAATCCTCAATTGAAGTCTTTTGAATTTGATGTTCAACTAAACACAGGAAACGAGAAAAACATTAATAATAAAATTTTGATACAGTGTAAGAAAATGTAGTTTTGCTAAAGTTAAAAAACTGTATAACTGATATTCAAAAAAGTATGAATTTCTGGATGTGTTTAGAAGCAAGAAACTAATTTATATATGAATAGCAACCATACCATTAATACCAGGTTGTTTAATGTAAGGAAATATATCAAGTAAAAAAACACATGGAATAACTTGAATTAACATAACACAATAGCAACTGAAAGAAGAACAGATTGGCAATAGAATTCCTAATTCTGGAACATGAACAAATACCAATAGTACTCAAGACACCAAATATTCCTAACTTTCTCCCCACTATAGATTTCCATAACTTCCTCTATTATGCCACATTGCATTTTAGGGTAAAATTTATCTTTAAATCCCATAACAGCCCCTCTCCCAATTACCCTTTTGCCAACAAGCTATAGCAATCAGAAAACATCAACTTTCTTACCTTTGCATTCTAACAATATATCCATACATTTGAGAACCCTCTACCCGAGCGGTTCTTAAACTGTGGTCGGCGTTTTTCTAGGGGGTCCACAGAGGATGTCATTTAATGTTAAGATTTCCCTCTTTTACAGACTCTAAAAGGCCCCGTAAAAAAATTTAAAGATGTGCCCTCCTACACAAAATCACTTAATTGCTCCAATGAACAAACTCTATCAGAACATGTATTTCAATCAAGAATATAAACTAAGTTTTTTTTCATGGTTTGCAAGTACATAGCCATTACTACAATTTAATAATTTTAATTGAATGTTTACTGTTCTTTTTAAAGGAAAAAAAAAGAAGTGTTAAGAAGTCTGTATTAGGGACAGTCTTAGGATTATTCAAGAATCTTTAAATCACTCAACCATGTGGTAGGAATCAGAGAAGAGGGTTCAAAATTTTAGGGTCCACGGCGATCTCAAGTTTAAGAACCGTTGATATACCCTAGTGGTTTTTCAAGCTGTGTTTCATGGAATCCTGAGGTTCCCTGACTCACGGGTTCCACAAATCACAAAAAATTCTAAAGAAAATTATAAATGTACATACAAAATGGATTTATGTTTTCTATGAAGTTTGTATAGCCACAAGCTTATGAAAGTCAAAAAATTTGAAAATTCTATTCACACATTATAACTTTATTTTGCAATTCTTTTTAAACTTTTGTTATGGTAGAATAAAAGAATATTATAACTTTTTTTCCCTGTATATCTACTACCTGTATATTTGTTTACTATACTGGGTTCACAAAATAATTTTTTACTAATTTGTATAATATTTTGCAAAACTAAATAATTTTCTATTGCATAATGCACCTTTTTCATTTGTGGAAAAGAATACATGTAATTTAGAAGAAAGAACAACTTATCACCAAATCTACAGATTTAATGCTAAAATCTAAATTTAAGCAAGAACATCTCCTAGATTTTAGATTCATGCAGAGAGAGAGAGAGAGAACAGACAGGATTTCTCACACAGCTATAACTATTTGAATGCTATTCAAAACATTGTATAAGTTGTGACAAAAAAGCATTGTTCTAACAGATCAATAAATATCTACACATAAAACTCAAATGAATGTGTATAATGGTTTTATTTCTTTATGGTACGATTTTTAAAACCATACAGTTCTGAAATACAATTCTATATTGTAGATCCCCCCTTTGTATTTATATGTTACGATGTTATGTATTATTCCACACTAATTAATAAAATACTTTAAGAGAAAACCATAATGTCAAGCACATAAAGATAATTAAGAAGTTAGATTTATCCTTTGATGAAAATGAATTTTATTTTTATAACACAATGATTTGCACATAAATTGTTTATTTTACAATAGTATGATTCATACCAACACATTGTGAAACCTCTTTAGAAAAGATATCTGAAATGAATATGTAATAAAATAGTAGCATTTGATGCTTTGATTGTCTGACTTAGAAATTATCACCTACAATTGTTAGAAATCAGTGTTTACTTAGTCAGGAAAAAAAAACTGTTTCAGTATTCAGTTACAAAAAAAGAATCATTAAAAAATTAGTTTTTAAGAATTTTTTTGTAACTTATTATGCTAAAGTGCAGTGCTCCGCAACCTTTTTTATCACTGCAGACTGGTCAATGTTTGATAATTTTATCGCAGCCCGCTGAGAACGGGACAAGTTGATTGTTTATATTTTAGATTGTTTTGATTTGAAAATTTTAATTCAGTTACATTTAAATATACCTTCAGAGTAAAACATAGTTACTCCAAAAATGAATAAAAGTGATCTAACTAAGAATATAAAATGATTTCCATGAAAAGTTGTGAAAATCCATGAGAGAAATGCACCACTTTAAATAAAATGGCAATAGTTTAATGTTCTTTAGGCAGCCCAGCACCATTTGATCCATTGACCAGTACCGTTCTGCGGACCGGGAGTTGCGGATAACTGATATAGGGCACTGGTCTCCAACCCCTGTTCTGTGGACCTGTACTGTTATACGGATCAAATACTACCAGTCCGCACAAGAAACATCAAATTATTTCCCTTTTATTTACTATGGTATATTTTTCTTGATTTGGGCTACTTTTTATGTAGCTATATCTTATTCTCATGTCACGATTAAATACAATTAAATTGAAATTATTAAATCAAGTCTAAAATATAAACAATCAACGTCCTCCCCCTCAGCGGGCTACGGTACAGTTAACAAATGTTGACCAGTTGGCGGTGGTAAAAAGGTTGGGGAACACTGCTATAGGGGAAATTACTCCCACAAAGGAACATAGAAAATTTCTGTTACATAGCTAAGTCAAATTAATAATTACAATTTATTTAAAATGTACCATTTATTGACATTTCATTTTATATTATATGAATATATTATGTAAATGAAGCATGGGAAAATTTTATTTTAAATTAAGAAATTCATTGCAATTTATTAAATGCATTTTTTCATATTCTATTGACAGACTACAAATGACATTGATTCATTTGTGTATATGTCTGATGTATAAGAGCATCTTTTTTTTTTTTAGAGATGCATGCCAAAGAGTTTTTTTTGTCAGTTTTAATTTCGATTCGAATTAATACAGAATCATAAAGATACATTGTTATTGCATTTTTTATATATATATAATTCTTGAAATAACTCTTCTATAAAAATTTCCAAGATAGTATTATCCTTCTGAAAGTATGATTATTTAGTAGCATATAAAATACACAAAGTAATAAATATTTAGAAAAATTGTTGTACAAAATAATTATTCCAAATTAAATTAAAAATTTATCAGGTGTAAACCAAACAAATATTTCCATACAATTTAAAAAAAAAAGTGAACAAAATTAATAACGTAAGATATATCCCATCACTATTACTGAAATGAATTTTCAACAGCAAAAAAGAAACTTTAAATGAATATTAGAAAATAACAGTAAAATCCAGATTATTTTATCATAATTACTAAAAATTTCTGTATAAAAAAATATATTCAATGTCACAAATTAACCAATAACTTAGCTTACAAAGAATGAATGTATTTCCAGCCACCTCAGTAATCCCTAAGGGGAATTTTGCATGAACCTTCCCTAATCAATGGGGAATTCAATCAGACTGTAAACAACTTTGGTAAACAACACAACGGTTCAAAATAATACATATTTGAAGTACGAGGGTGATCCAAAAGTACCCAACCCAACAAAGAAACACAAAAATTTTGAAAATATATTTATTTTTCAACCTAATCTCCTTTCAGCTCTATACACGTTTCCTAGAGATGTTCAATAAGTTTGATACCCTTTTTATAATAAGAACTGTCTTGCTCCTCAAAATAGCCAATAACTCCTGACATCACTTTTTTATCGTTTGAAAATTTTGGACCACTGAGCCATTCTTTCAAGTTTGGGAATAGAAATTAATCCGAGGGGGCTAAATCTGGCGAATAGGGTACATGAGGTAGCAATTCAAACTTTAATTTATTAAATTTGGCAATTGCAAAAACGGATTTGTGAGCAGGTGAATTGTCTTGATGAAGCAACACTTTCTTCTAAATCAAATGCGGCCGTTTTAAGCTTGATTTCTTCACTCAAACGATGCAATAAGTTAGCATAATACTCATCGTTGAGTTTTTTTTTTCAAGATAGTCAATGAAAATTATCCCAAAAAACCAATGCCATGACCTTGCCTGCAGGTGGAACAGTCTTCACCTTCTTTGGAGCCGGTTCTCCCTTGTTGATTGTCCATTGTTTTGATTGTTCTGAAGGAAGGAAGATTCGAACTAGGTACCCTCCGTTCCGAAAACGAATATTTTAGCCATAACACCAAAACGATCATCATCGCGTGCTGGTTATAACTGGTTTATATAGATATCACACCACCACACTACTCCAATGCCAGTGATTCGGCGAATAGGCGAATGAACGATATCATATTCATGGCGAGCGTGTGAGCAGTTACCCCACTTTGTAGGTTGCGTCATTTGTGTGAGACGACTTAATTGCTTTTGCGGTGGATAGATGGCACCAAGACTACTGCATGTGAAGGGTGAGGTTCTCTTTCAGTGATGGACCCATATTTCATCCATGGTTATGAAACGGCACAAAAAATGTTCTTTGTTGTAGTGAAATTTTGCTTAACACTCAACTGAAGCATCTTCACGACACTGCTTTTACTTGAGTGTGAGCAAACGTGGCACCCATCTTGCACACAGTTTTCTTATGACCAAATGTTCAGATAATATGCAATGTACTGCATTTTTTGAAATGCTTACTATGTCTGCTAACTTGCGCACTTTCAGTCGACGATCATCCAGTACCGCTTTGTGGATTTACTTCATCATTTCTTGAGCCGTCACCTCATTTGGTCGAACACTGCAATGCTCATCTTGGCAGCTCTTACAACCACATTTAAACTCTGCTACCCAATATTTTACTGTTGTAAACGAAGGAGCAGACGGACCCAGAGTAGAATCTAGTTCAGCTATAATATTGGTTGGGGCTGAGGCCTTTCAAAGAAAAGTATTGTATAATATAACGTTGACCCATTTTATCCATTTTCACAAATTCACTGTAAACATTCACTATTGATGGCTGCCAAACAAATACTTAACAATGAGACGTCTTCAAACTTGAAACATATGCTTTATAGATTGCATCATTTCTAATACAGTGATATTTTTCAAACAACTACCACCATCACTAGGTCAGGCCGAGTATTTATGGAGCCACCCACATAAATGCAACAACTAAGCACCAGATTATTATGTTTGACATTCCACAAACGTTTCTGGTTATGTAAACTTGTAAAAAAGAATATAATACTATACAAAGTAACAAAACAAAGTACGGGTGTTTTGTTTGTGTTAGTCGAGAAACACGTGAAAACAAATATCACATGATCATGACATCACAAGAATTTAGTCCATTTTGATTATTTCATATGATTCTTATACTTTTTACAGGAAAGCTTCATTTCTGAGTTCTATTTTAAGAATTTTAACAGAACTAAGGTTTCAAGAGCAAATTTGGATGTATTATGATTCTAATATCTACCTTTAAAAGTTTTTTCCCCTCAGCTCCTAGATTTCATTTCAAAACCTTATTGGGTTGTGGGGATGAAAAGCCAATTAAAACTTTGGTTTTTAGAGTAACAATTGTTTATAAATAAATCATAATTCAATCCTATAACTAATATAAATCAATCATGTAAGATCTCACATTTGAATTTTTATAAGAACCCTTTAGAAAAGAAAGAATTTTCTGTAACTTAACTAATATCGCATCCACCAACTACATAAATAAACATCACTAATCGTACTACTTTGCAATTATTCTTAATAATTAAATGTTGTTTGAATTCAACTAGATATGGTATGAGAAATTCAGTTACTATGGTTAAAATGAATTATTAACAGGCATATTCAGTAACAATCAAAAGATTCAAATTAAATGACAGGGATAAAATTCAAAACAAGTCGCAAAATTCACAAGTTCAAACAATATTTTATTTAATCGAGAGATTAATCAATATCAATGAAACTAGAAATAAAATAAGATATTTTTACATACTTCTTGGACAGTCACCAAGCTTTTGTCCAATACCCTCCTGAATTTCCTGCTTCTCTTTGGGAATGTTAAAACTGTATTCAAGACGCACAACCTGTTTTCTTGCTCGGCAACCAGTAACTTCAACAGGACGGTCAAGCAATCCCACTGAAAACATTAAGGATGCTTAATTAAAACACTTTAATATTAAATTAAAAGTACTATATGTCTAAAATTGGAAATATGTAACAAATGCAAAATGTATTTAAGATTGCATGAATACATATAAGTGATAAATAAGTTGGAATCAATAATACGTGTGTATATGCAGTTCAATTTAAAACAAGATGACACCAAACAGTACTGGTGTATCAATTATAGTATTAATCAAATTATAGCAACATGTCATACTTTCAGCAACAACTACCATCAGTAGTTTTCTTTCCAAATAAAGAATTTTTTATGTTGATATGACCATTTTACTTTTTGAATAATATTAATCTTATAGTCTGACAAGATATTGGACAGCCTAATTCTGTTGAACTTATTTTCTGTAGTACATAAATTATGAGAAATAGAATATTGGTCTACAATGCCTCAAAATTTAAGCTATTAGCTTTAGATTTTTATTTAAAAAAAAAAAAATGGGGGATTTTTTTTAATTTGTAGAGAAATTTATACTAGTATTGAATGAACATTTTTTGAACATTTAAAAAGCCAAATCAGTCAATTTTCTTGTATTTAAAACTCGACATCTTGATAATAATAACTGGTTATTGAGGAGATGAGAATATTCTTTCTATGAAAATGGGTGTTCTCTCAAACTGATTAGAATAATTTCTCCAGTTAATTGCCTAAACGATAGTAAAAAGAAAATTGGTTGACAACCGTCAGAGGGTAGGATCCTCTCCTGTTTTAATGATGATAACTGCTGAGGTTTTCTCATGTGGCTGTGGGAAGCATCCTTATTTATATTTTGAAATAAACTTTTTATCATGAAGACAATTTGAATAAGAAAGTGTTTGAACATTTTATTTGGAATTCTTTCCCTATCTGGTATGTTTACTTATTTTTAGTAAAAATAGTTCAGTAGTTTTTTTTTTATACAAACACTTTTTCAGTTTTTTCAAATTTCGCACACTAGTGTAAAAGAGTTTATTTTGTTACAGATGTCTGGGTGCTTTCAAAGGTGTATGTTTATGTTTTGTGTTATGCCAGTGCCACTGCCACCACTTGTGGTAGTTGAAAGTATAAGGTGAGTTTACTCAGCATGTATGTGATTTTTTCTAATTTGTAAATAATTACAATAAAAAATAAACATTTATATTTCAATGTATTACAAATTATCTTTACTATGTACTTAAAATAGCTATGTTTTAATAGAAGAGCATCAAGGAAAAAGACTTATTGACAACATTAAATCATTTAAAGCAAAAAGTATAGATTATAAAAATGTCCATTTAATTTTTTTTTTTAGCAATAGCAGTATTAGGAATGCTAAACACTGGTTGAAAATTCACTGAGTTGTTGAATACTAACTATAGTTTTCTATATATTATTAGTTGCAAAATGAAATAAAGAACTTAATAATAAAAGATTTGAGATGAAAAAATTCTAGTAGCTGCTTTTTGCATAAAACTGTTTCTCTTTTTACTGGAGAGTTTAACTTTAAAAATTCCATTTATTCAAGTATATTTAATGAAATATTAAACAGTAATCTAATTTTTTAATTCAATATATTTATATATACAGAAATTTTAACCTTTATTTAAAAATTCATAATGAAAGATTATATACACTTTCAACTTACTCTCTTCATCGTCGTCGTCATCATCATCATCATCATCCTCATCACTCTCATCCTTTTCACTTCCTTCTTTCCCACTTTCTTCCTTTAAACTATCATCCTTCACACTGTCCTTTTCACTATCTTTAGATGATTCATCTAAAGTCTTTTCTTCACCTTTTGAAGAGCCTTCTTCTTGTTTTACTTCAGTGGACTAAAGAAACAAAATTGAAGGAACACTTAATTAATTTAACATTTTAGATAACATATTAATTTGTTTTGTTAAACTTTTTAACACTAATGATTAAAATATTCAAAAAATTTTAAACTATACCAAAATTTTAGCTTTTTCTATTTTTCAAAAAAAAAAAACCCTCTTAGTTTACTTAAAAATTAGGACTACTTGCTGAACTTCAAAATGCAATAAATGAACAAAATGTTTAGGTCAAACAGAATAAGCTGTATTAATTATGACCTTCAAATAAGCATATTTAAAGAGTCCTTATATTTATGGGATAAAGTAATAAAGAACATATCAGAACTTTTTTTAAATGAAAATTTCTTTTCCTTGTTCCTGTTTTAAATGGACAGAAGCAAAAGTATATATATATATAACACAAACTTTTCAAATACATTACACTACAATGTTAAAACAGCCCAAAATGAATATATTATGAATTCTTCATTTAAATCACACTTATTGGCAAGAGATTTTCAAATTAAACAATGATTGAGTTACAAGAGTACCTGAACCAGTACCGTCCTCTACAAACTCAAACGCTTTTTTGAAAAAACTTACCTAAACACAAAAACTGAGAGCTTATCCAAAAAACAAAAGTCAATTACATTGCAATGTGTGTATTCTAATTCAAATAATAAAAAGTACAATACTTGAATCAATGTGAGCAATGTTTAAATAGTTATAAAAAACATACTAAAGTTCAGGGAGTTTGAGTATCAATAATTCAAAAGGAAACATTTTCACAAAATGGTAGATTTTGTATTATAACAACCTCAAAAATATTAAAATTCTTTTTAATAAATGTCCTGAGTATAGTAGTGGCCAAAATTGTGGACACTTTTTTAAATTATTGTTTTTTAAGTTTGTATGCTTATAAGAAAATGTTATGTTGCACAAAATACTACGTATTTTATATCATTTTAAAGAAAATTTAATATTAATTCAATACAAAAAAAAATTCAAATATTTTCAACGCAAAAAAAGTTATGCTGCAATAACTGTCGATATACATTAGATACTGATGATAGCAGTGAGTAATTAGAGCTTAGTGAGGTTTCCTTTATTCTTTATTATAGCTTCACATTGATGTTTCATTGATTGGACACATGTGTGACGAGAAAGTGGTATTTCCTTTGTTAAAATTACATAACAGGTGGGTAGTTTAGTGACTAAATCTGGAGACAAAGTTTTGTTTAAGATGTCAGGAGACAAATTTATTAAAAAAAGCAGGAAAGGGTCGATAAAAGTACACCACATCTGTTGATGACTGAAAAACAAAAATACTATGTCACAGAGACAACAGAATTTCAGAAACAGCCATCAGAAGTGATTCTGAGTGATGCTGGTGTTTCTGTCAGTTCAAAAACAATCAGGAGTAGATTAGCAGATGCAAGACTAAATGATAGAATTCCACGAAAAAAGCCGTATCTCAATTTACAGCAGCTCTAAAAAAAATGGACTACAGTGGGCAACGGAACACATTAATTGGACAGATGATTACTGGTCCCAAGTTATATGGAGGGACGAAACAAAAATATCGCTATTCGGTAGTGAAAGCCTAAAATATGTAACATGTAGAATAGCAGAAATGCTACATCCTGACTGCATCCAGACAACTGTGAAGTACCCACATAGTTTTATCATTTAGTCATGCATATCAACAGATGGTATCAGTTGCTTTCATATCTTCAGTGGGACAGTGAATGTTATAAAATATATTGATACAATTCTAGAACCCTAACTTCTGCCTTCCATCAGAGATCTGTTTACCAACAATTCATTTATTTTTCAGCAAGATACTGCTCTTTGCCACACAGTAAAGTAATTGAAAGACTGGTACCTTTCTAAGATCACTGAGTCGTTGTCCTGGCCAGGAAACAGTCCTGACCTCAATCCTATCGAAAACTTGTGGCACAGTTTGAAAACTCTAGTCTGAATGAGGTACCCATGAAATAAAAAGGAACTAATTGTGGATATTAATTGTTTCCTGGCATCATGTAATAACGAATGAAGAGCTGAAAACTACTTTTAACTCAATGAAACATCAATGTGAAGCTGTAATTAAAAATAATGGCTACCCCACTAAACATTAATAAATCAATGCTATCATAAGTTTTTAATGCATAACGACAGTTATAGCAGCATAACTTTTTAATGCATTGCAAATATTTGAATTTTATTTTTTGTATTGAATTAAGTATTAAATACTCTTTAAAATGACATAAAATACTTGGCATTTTGTGCAGCATAAAATGTTCTATAAGCATACAAACTTAAAAACATAACAGTTTAAAAAAAGTGGCCACAATTTTGGCCACTATGCTGTATATAATATACTATATATTGAATTTTAAAGTATTGTGATGTCTTCGATTGTTGTGAACCCTAATCCTTCCATTCAGGATAAGTTTTATGACTTCCACCAGATGTTAAATGACAAGTGCGATGTCTTCGATTGTTGTGAACCCACACCCCTCGATTCACACTCACACTAAGTTTTATGGCTTCAACCAGATGTTATGTGACAAGTGCACATGGCCATGGGGCCATTGTTTATTGTTTGACCTCGGGGGAGCGCCGACACCCAGCCGGACAGCCATATTGGCAAAGGAGAGCCGGCACCTCATTGACAATAGGCGAAGCCTGTATAAAAAGAATCCTGTCGCCTCGGCCGGTGTCGAGAGAATGGGATAATAGAACACAGGTGGTGTGATGGACAAGAATTATGGCGCTCTTGGTCCAGTCGGTCCGCGAGTGTTTTTTGTGTGTTACGCGCGAATAGGACTAGGAAGGCCGAGAGAGAACTTTTGTGGCCTGCCAATAAGAAGGGGCGTGTTGTGGACCCGCCCCTGGTGTTTAAAAGGAGTTTTTTTCAGGACACGAGAAAAGAGCCCTGCCCTGGATCGAGAGAACTTGAGAGGAGAGTCTTAGATGGAGAGAACGGAGAAAAGCCCTAAAGGAAGGAGGGCCGATATTGGATTGGAAAGGAAGGAAAGACGATGAACGCCGGTGGCGTTGGAGAATTGGAGTAACATAGACAGACTGACTGCACCGGTTTGGCCTATAAACTGTAATTTATTGCTTCAATAAGAATTTGTTGAGCAAATAAACAAACCTTTTATTTTCAAATAAGGCTGTGAGAACTCCCTCTGATTGTTAGCTACTCACGACGTTACAGTATTTACTAAATGCACTTACATTGATTCAACCCACCTCAACAGATAAGATTTTTCGATTAGTGGTAATTTTCTAAACCAAATTAAATTCATCCATGAAATATGACCTACTGTGGACGTAATAGTTTTCCTTAAATATTTTATTAAAAAACAAGATTTATATATAAGCTTTATATTTTACATTTCTTAAATAAAAATAATTCTAATATTGTAAAATTTTGTGTGTAGTATATATTTATTCGTTTCTTTTGGCTTATAGCTTCACTATATTTAAGGTAGTGTTTTTAATGCATATTTAAATTATATATATATAATAGCCTATTTACTTTTATACTTTAATAGAAAATCCGGCTAAAATTCATTAACAGTTTTTCACTTTGGTTTTGAAAATATCAGACCAGTTTTTGAAATTTTATTGATTTTAACATTGGTTGATACTTATTTAACACGCATCAGTACCACTGAAAGAAGAATCTCCAGCATGAACGCAGAACGAGTTCAAAGCTTGACTGAAAAAACATCAGCCACAAGCTTGCAACCATGATCACTTGGCTGCATCAATGATAGATTTTTATTATTGCTCAGGCTATTTCAAATTATCTTTATTAGTTACCGTATTTTCCTGTATATAATCCGCGGATTTGTGTTTAAAAAGTTTCAAATTTTGTTGTGCATTATTATACGCCGCCGCGGATTATCTGAGAAAAAACATTCTCCATCAGAAAAGCTAACGATAAAGTTTTGACAGAAATGCCATTTATGTTTTGTAAAATAAATAGATGGCGGTTTCATGACTCGGCTGACGTATTTTAACCATTACTAGTTTTTGTCCAACTACGTTCAAGAACGAATTCGGTTTCTCGGAAGGAAAAAAGTTACTATTCACTGGCGACATTTCCAATTTTGTCTTGACTAGAGCTGTTACGTCCTTTGAAAGTTTTTATCATGTTGAAGCGAAAACGTGCAAGTTACACTGCAGACTTCAAGATAAATGCTATAGAGAAGGCTATCAAAGTAGGATATCGGGAAGCTGCAAGGTTTTTCAACGTTGACGAATCGAATATTCGTTTGTGGAGAAAAAAACAAGACCAACTTCGAAAATTGTGATTGACGTAAAAAGGCTGGTCGTCGTGGAAATCCACACTGTTCAGATTCAGAGAAATAAATAAATAAATGGATTTTAAAAGAAAGTGACAATGGGAAAGCAATCTCGACAGTTAACATCAGAATGAAAGCCCGAGTGTTATTGCACGCGAAATGAATATTGTTAACTTCTCTGGTGGGCCCACGTGGTGTTACCGGTTTATGAAGGGAAACAATTTAGTCGTTCGTAGTCGTTAAAACGGTCGGACAGAAATTACCTGATGACTGGGGGAAAAAACTGACGACTTCTTTGCATTTTGCAAGCAAATTATTGTTGAAAATAATTTTACAGCGGATTTGATTTTTAATATGGACGAAGTTCCATTATCATTTGATATATCATCTACCAGGACCGTCGATGTTCAAGGAACAAGTAGTATTCCTATAAATACTACAGGAATTAAAAGAAAGAACGTCATTTACTGTAGTTTTATGCTGTGCTGCAAATGGTTTGAAATTGCCGCCAATGTCAATTTAAAAAAAAAAAAAACCTCGAGAGAGAAAACTTTCCTAAAAGTGTGGAAATTCGTGCGAATGAAAATGGCTGGATGAATGAGCAAATCATCCTGTCATGGCTACAGAGTATCTGGCGAAAACGAAAAAATTATTTTTTTCACCCCAAGACATTTTTAATTATGTTCTCCATGAAAGCACATCTGAGAGAAAATGTAAAAAATGCTCTGAAGTCCACGTCTGCAAAAATTGCTATAATACCTAGAGCAGTGATCCGCAACATGGTGCCGGGCCGCCTAAAGAACATTAAACTATTGCCATTTTATTTAAAGTGGTGCATTTCTCTCGAATTTGCGCAACTTTCCACGGAAATCACTTTATATTCCGTTAAATCACTTTTATTCATTAACTATATTTTGTTCTGAAGGCATATTTAAATGTAACAATTAAAATAATTAAATCAAAACAATCTTTAATATAAACAATCAACGTATCCCACCTTCAGTGGGTCGAGGTAAAAATTTCAAACGTTGACCGGTCCGCAGCGATAAAAAGGTTACTGAGCACTGACCTAGAGGACAGGCAAAAAAATTGAAGCCTTTAGACGTCGGTATTAATATATCTTTTAAATCAAAAGTTAGGAAGTTGTGGGAACAATGGATGTCCGATGGGGAAAAGAATTATACGAAAACGGGAAAATTGAGGCGGGCATCGTAAGAAAATGTCTCCAACTGGATCCTGAAAGAGTTGAATGACGCCTCGGAAACTTCAATTAAACGCGTTTAGAAAATGTAGTATCATTATCGGAAATGACTCTGACGATGAAGACTCATTACTATCTAGTGACTCCGATATGTTAAGCGAAGATTTAATGAATTTATTCATTTCCGAATCCAATGAATCAGATTTTGTGAAGGCTTTTATTAAATATTGTTAATAAATCATTCAAGATAATATTTTTATTTTGAAAGTGTATAAGGGTGTAAAAGGAAGGGATCTTAAATTTTTTTGCTGTTAACTTGCAAAATTAAAAAAAAAGATTTTTTCCGCGTGCAATGTTTTGTTTAACAAATCAAAACAGATGGCAGTAGCAAAAGAATTTTTTTTTTATTATTATTGAGATTATCGTAAAAAATATTATCATACATATTTAAATAGATGTTTCTAAAAAAAATTTGTTTTCTGTGCAATTTCTTACTTCTATTTATAATTATACTAGCTGGTATACCCGTTCTTCGCACGGATGAACTGAAGAATTAAACAACACAGATTGAAGGATAAAGAAGTTTTTAATGAGTTAATTTTACGTGAATTGCAAATTAAACAAAAAAAAGCTTTTTGCATATCTCAGCTTAACAAAAAGAAAGAAAGAAAGAAAGAAAGAACACTTTTGTTAAATTTTAAGTATGTGAATCCAATAGCTGATTAAAAGGATTTTTTTTATTTATTTATAACTCCCCGTAAACTCTTGAGGGTCGATTTTTGAAAATACCTCCCTAAGCTGATCTATGCTCAGCAAAAGTAACACATTGTTAAAAGTTTTGTGTAATGAACGCTTAAAATAGTGTAAATAATTTATATCTGAAAGTGTAATACATTAATATTACTTTCTGTTGTATTTGTTTTATGTTAAAAGTGTAATATTCGCAAGCAACGCCGTTTCTTAAATTATAATGGCGATTCAATGAAAAACATAGCGAAAGGTTAACGATAGAGTCAAGTTGGCAAATGTCTAGCTACTTTCGTAGCTCGAGCTTTATTAAGAGCTTTGTAAGACCCGCCGTGTAGGGAAGCGATGCACGTTAATACTTTATCCACCGCATTATGATTAACTGCAGTTTTTTTCATACAATATTTTTTTTTGATCACTACATTGAATATTAAGGGATATAAATAAACAAAATACTCCACTTTGGGAAATTTAATCCGTTAGAGCTAATAAATTAATTAAAGATATTCCACTGTAAAATTAATTATATACACTGTTTTTTAAATTTTCTAAAAGATTACACCACACATTAAATGGCGAGACTCATAAAAAAGGAATTTTATTAGAGCGTTCTCCATACGCTCTTGTTCTTACTCCGTTTACACATACACTGTTCTACAAACACTAACGCCCTCTCGCGACAATTATTCGCTTGTTGTTGTGGGCGTTACAAGAATTATTTGTTCAACACTGAAATCCACCCCCGGGTTGAATGACACATTCAACAATTTTCAAATATAACACAATAATACATAAAACCAATGATACACACAATACAAAGCCAGTAATACACAATACAGAAAACACTAATACACAACACAGAAGCACTAATACTCAATAAAAGTAATATTGTTCAATACACAAAAGGTAAAGTACTGAAACACACAAAATTGAATTGAAAAAAAAATACACAAATTTGAAATTTTCAGATACATTATTCACTTGAAAAATGTAAAATACAAAGTTTAATTATTGGACGTTTAAAAATTCCATTTTTAGTTTTCACTATATATAACACTACTCGAATTTTTTATATAACACTACTCGAATTTTATTATCTTTACCATGATACACTTCAAGAATTCTACCAAGAGGCCAATTACACACGGGTAAATTATCTTCTTTCAGAATTACCATATCATGTATTTTTACATTATTCTTTTCAAAATACCATTTATTTCGATTCTGAAGTGTACTCAAATAATTATTTGACCAACGTTTCCAAATCTGTTGCACAATTTTTGTTTGTTTTTGCCACACTTTTAACCTGTTATCAGACACTTCAGTTAAACTTGGCTCTGCAACGGCTGTGATGGGACGACCAACTAGGAAATGACCAGGAGTCAAATATCACACTCAACACGTTCTTCCCACAAAAATCACACAAATCACTCTCGTAATGACTAATAATTTCTCTACGTCTTTTAACTCTAATTATGTGCCAACAGCATTGGTTGCGTTGTCTGAAAATACAAACTTTGATTTTCCTCGTCTACTAAAAAATCACTTTAAAGCTGCAATGAAAACTTTACTAGATAAATCTAATTACACTGGTGTGCAAAACTTAAGCAACAATGTAAAAATTAAGCAGATAACCATGAAATTGCAGAAAAGGAGGTCTGGAAGAAACGTCAGTAGAAACGTCATGCGTATGCAAATAGTATGCAAATATCAGGAACGAAACGTCAGAAGCGACGTGAGCGTACGCAAAACGCGTGATGTTGGCGCGTGCTGTTCAACAGTAAAATAAAATGAAGGACGCAGACGCAATTCAACATATTCGCTGCAAGTGCCAGTGAGTCAGTTCGTGAAATATGGCTAGAAGAAATCACCTGGACGACTTCACACGTGGAAGAATGATCGGAAAGCTGAAGGAGGGGCGTACCGTCACCAGTGTAGCTGCAGAATTCGGAATCAACAAAAGTGTCGTTTCGCGCGCTTGGAAAGCGTTCCAAACCACAGGTACAGCTGTTAGAAAGGTTGGTGGTGGCCGCCCGAGGACGACAACTGCAGGGGATGACCGATATATCATCCTGCAGGCGAAAAGAGGCCGACGGTAGTCAGCAAGCGTCATTGCTCAGCAACTCTCTACAGCAACGGGGCGACAAGTGTAGCGGTTTACTGTGGCCAGACGCCTTCACAAAGGGGGCCTATTCGCCCGCCGTCCTGAACGCTGCCTCCTGTTGAAAGTTGACCACCGACGCCACCGTTTACAGTGGTGCAGAGAGCACAAAAACTGGACAACTGTCAATGGAGTCGTGTCCTCTTTACGGATGAGAGTCGGTTCAGTACCAGAAGTGATTCTCAACGTGTTTTGATTTGGAGAGAGATCGGGACACGGTTTTATACCAGTAACATAGGGTCTGTAATCGGGGATCGCTATTGTGAGGAGGTACTTCTTCCCCATGTGCATCTGTTCCAAGGTGCCATTGGCCCAGACTTCATTTTTATGGATGACAATGCACGGCCACATCGAACTCTTGCTGTTGAGGAGCTGCTGGAAAGTGAAGACATCACTCGAATGGATTGGCCAGCGTACTCCCCATATTTAAATCCCATCGAACATGTGTGGGATGCTTTGGGGAGACGTATTGCAGCACGCTTACATCATCCGGAGAACACTCAACAACTCCGATTGCTGAACTGATGCTGATTGAAGAATGGGCACTCCTACCGCAAGAAATGTTGCACCAGCTGGTTCTGAGTATGCGGAGACGGTGCGAAGAAACCATTGCAGTGAGGGGAAAACATATACCATATTAAGGAACATCTGCTTGTTGTTCTTCCTGTTGGATAGACCATCATGAGTCACGATACTATGCGTTCAATAAAGCTTGTTTTTGTTTGATTCCATACCGTATGCATTGTATTCCTTTTTCAGCGCCGATGCTTTCGTATTCCTTTACGTACATAATACTCTCCCTCATTTCTGAATTTCATGTCTCTCAGATGATTTTTCGTGAAGTTATGGCAATAAACCCACCTGTTGCTTAAGTTTTGCACACCAGTGTATTACTAGGTGACACGAATATGTCATCATGCACACGAAAATGCACACATAGACTTTATTTAAGACTCATTTTCTTTAATTAGAATGTTTAATCCAGAAATTTCTCAAAAATCTATTTCCACTTTGCTAAAAGAAAAACTCTGAGAAATTCTGTCGGCTGGCAATTGACCCATAATTTGTGAACAAGTAACGGGTTTCTCCTTAGAACACTATACTAGATAAACACATAAGTAAAAACAAAATCAGCACATTCACAGAAAAGGTATCACTAAGAGTCAGTAGCGCACACAGGAATTTTTCAATGGGGGTCCGGAGTCAAAAGTTCACCATTCTTGTATCATGCTCCTTTTGATTCTGTCGATTTTCGGGAACAAAACACAGTAAAAAACTAATTATTTATTCAATAATTAGTATTAATTAATAAAATTAATCATTAATAACAAATACTTAATTAAACTTTACGTACAATGTACTTCAAATTATAATCAATCGAAAAAAAAATCAAGGGCTTTGGGGGGTCCGGACCCCCCTTGTGTGCGCCACTGCTAAGAGTTATCTTAAAAATGTTGAATAATAAGGAAAATATTGTTTACATACAAAGAAATGCACATAGGAAAATTTTCAAAATCTAATTAAGTAGTAGTTTAGAAAGATACTTAACTTTTCCTCACTCTTTATGTTAATGTAGTACACAAATGAAGAAACCAAAATTATTTTACTATAAAATATCAAACTTCACAAATAGCATTACTGAATTAATTCTAAGAGTACACATGTAAACACTAAATACGTATAAATTCCACAATAGACAGTTTCTTGGCAAATTATGAAAACTCCACTTTTAAATGAATATTTTAAGGTTGTCATACAATGCATATACAACGTAAACAAAAAAAATATAATAATATAGATATATTCTATGTATTGTCCAAGTCCAATCCACAAAGCTTAATCACTTTATCTCCTGGGTTCCTCCTCAAAAGTGTTCTCTTGGGAGGGGGAAGTTAAATGTCCATTTCCATTCCTGTTTTAACTGGTGGTGTAGAAGAGGGGACATTCAGCGTTGTTTCTCTCCTTTCGTTCTCATGTACTCTTAGGAGCCCCTGTCATTTTTGAGAACGGATCCGATTTCACCTCTTAACGTTTCATCAGCCGGCATCCACCGAAGGGGAAAGGGAAAGTCTCTCCCTTGCAACTTTTCTCCCCATTTCTTCCCGTCCCACAACGCGGGGTTCACGATTTTGCCTCATAACACAACTCACCCTGAATAGTCACTTTTGGTTTGGCTAGCCGTTTAAAAACACTATTTTGAAGTTTTGCAGTCTATGTCACTCATTCTAGACTTAAGTCTAACCTTTTTTCGCATTGTTGGTCGCTTTCTCCAAACATCAAATCGTTGGATAAAAGGCAGTTTCCAAGCAGGTTTTTCTACTCCTCGCTGAACTTGCGAATATTTACGCCAATGATGTTGCACAAATATAACGTTGCTTGAGGTTTTTAAATTCGGCTTAAACCACACCTTCTGTTTTATTTGTTCAATTTCATCATTATTTAAATTCAATGGCTCACTATTTAGTACCACTGGATTAATATCTTCTTTAGCTGTCTCCTTTATCGCATCGACTGATCTTTCCTCTTTTTCTTCACACATCTCATAGGCAGATATTAGCAGTGCTCTAGGTAAACACTTTCCTTCCGGAACAGTGACAGGTTGTGCTACATCATCTGGACCCATATTAAGCATTTTAGCTCGTTCACTTTCAAGAGGAATAACTCTCGGTTGCTTGAGGTAACTCCATGTCTTCATCTGACTTTTTCGATCCCACATTTCTTCTTTCAACACAATTCTTTCACATGCACTAGCGTCAAACACTATCTTCTGTTTCGTAGTGAGAGATTCGTTTTTTATTATCACTTGGAGAGGAAAATAAAGTACTGGGTCATTCGTTGAAATAGAAGGATTTGATACCTTCTCAATTATTCCCTCATCTAAATAATTCCTGAAAACCTTACAATACTCAGAATACAACACCTTATCAATTTGCATTTTTCTCATAGGACTTCCGAGTTGTCTTTTCTTTAAATTAAAATTATCACTCAACTCATCACTATCTCTTTTCCACGGGAGTTCTACCTCATATCTATCATTTTTAAAATGTACTCTCTGCATAAACACTCCTAAGCTAACGTCCTCCTCACTATTACAATTCTCGTTTTTGACACCATTCGATTCTAACTCCCAAAAAGACCTTAATGCTGTATTTAAATCACTATCTCTTAATTAATCCACAATGAATATTGTTATCCCTCACCTCATCTAAAATACTTCCGCGCCTAACACATCAATTTTACCAGGAATATTAAATTTATAATCCGCTGGTTTAATTTCGTTTGGCATATCTAGTGAAACATTTACTATTTGAGACAGAGTCTCAAATCGGTTATCCTTCTTACAACTAATAAATTTAGCTCCTTTTTGAAACTTAAATCACCATTAAATATGGAGGTCGTAACTCCTCCACTTATTGTCATTGTTGACTCATTTAAACAAGATACTAACAAATTAATTTTCTCATTTTTTAATTGTAATCTATCTGCACAATCTCTCGTAATAAAATTTGATTGACTCCCCACGTCCAAAAGCGCTCTTACCTCATGTAAAAGGCCAAATCTGTCCCTGAGGTAGCACTGAACGCTACTCAGTAAAACGGTTCACGTTTAATTCTTTAAAAAGCTCGTTGCTACGAACGACTTGTTTTCTTCATTTCCACCTTGGGGGGAAACGACGCAATCTGATCCTTCTGGTCCCCCGAACACATCTGCGAGCGGGTTGAGAACGGACCTTTGAACTGTTTGGTTGAGGGCGACAGATTCCTTGTCCGGTTTCGGAAAGTGAATCAAGTGATTGTGCGGATTCCTACAAAAACAATTTTTCGCACAGCAGCTTTTGACATTACAGTTAAGGGAAAAGCACTTGAAACACAAATGATTAGCTTTTACGAAAACCACTCTTTCACTGACATTCAGAGATTTAAATTTTGAGCATGAATACAGCGGGTGGAATTCTCTTGATTTGCAACAAAAACATTTCACATTTATAATGGAAGACAGATTTACGCTTGAAATATTTTTTGCTCCACGATGATTATAGACCTCATTACGTTTAAACTTAGGAAATAAATTCTGTTCTCTAATTTTTCCCTTGGATAATATAAAAATATCACACTCGCGAGCTAGCTCTTGCGGCTTAAACCACATTTCGCCCTGCTTAATACCAATATGCGCATTTAATTCTCGGTCTAATGTCTCTGTTATCTTATCTGATATTATTAACTCACAAACTGACTTGAAATCATTGACCTCCCGTAATTGGCAATAGTAATTAAAATTCGCACTTAATCTAGACGCGAATAGAACATAACTCTCGCTAGGTAATTTTTTAGCCTTTTTAAATTGATTTAAACATTCATAGGGGGTCGGTTGAAATTCTTTTAACACAATTGTCTTCAATTTATTATAGTCACTTAAATCTTCTTCTCGAAGGTAAATCATTAAGTTATTTGCTTTTTTTCCTAAAATATTCAAAAGAATTTCGGGTTTTAATTTCTCAGGAACATTTTTAGTTTTAAATGCCTTTTCTATAGATTGAAAAAATAAATTAAATGACTCTGCTCTTAGGGGTACCGGGATTGTTAAGGTTTTGATACTTTTAATCAAGCTTTCAATATTACACTCGGTTGTAATTAATTGATTTTCATTTTGTAAAGGTAAACTTTTGCCCGATTGATTATGTAATTTTGCTATTTCTAACTCCTGCTCTAACTGAGACAGTTTAATTTTTTCAATTTCTAGTCTATTTTCGTTTTCATTTCTTCTATCATTTATCTCCTCCAATACACAATCAACAATAGCCTGATACGTTTCCTTATCATTTTTATAAATTTCACTCTCCTGTATTAATTCTCTTAAATCTAGAGCTTTAGCATTGTCTGGGACAACTAATTTTAATTCTTCCGCAATATACCTCAATTCATTTACCTATACACATTTTCACAAAGTAAAGTTATCTCAATCACCAATGAAAACTAATAAATCACAATTTAATTATCTAAGCCACAAATCAAAGTTAACTCAATCTCAAATTAAACACTTATAAGTCACAAAATAACTATCTCAATCACAAATTAAAGTTATTTTAACCACTTATGAAACACATAAAATTTTTCTCAAAACACAAAATATAGTTAACTCAACCACAAATGAAACACATATAAATCACAATAATTATCTCAAAACACAAATTAAAGTTATCTCCACCACTTATGAAACAAATAAAATTTTTCTCAAAACACAAAATATAGTTAACTCAACCACAAATGAAACACATATAAATCACAATAATTATCTCAAAACACAAATTAAAGTTATCTCCACCACTTATAAACCACAAAATAATTATTCTCAAAACAGAAAATAAGAAAATTGAAGACTGACCCCTCTCACCCAACGACAATTTTCTCTCCACTAAAAGGACGCTTCCTTTCTTTTCATTGTGATCGATAAGTACACTACAATTCCTTATCTATAGTCCCGGCCATTTCAGGCTCTGACGGACCATGTCTAATTGCCGATTCTTTACTCATATATATTTTTAAATTTTCCAAAAGATTACACCATACATATTAAATGGTGAGACTGATAAAAAAGGAATTTTATTAGAGCGTTCTCCACACGCTCTTGTTCTTACTTTGTTTACACATACACTATTCTACACACACTAGCGCCCTCTCGCGACAAATATTCGCTTGTTGTTGTGGGCGTTACAAGAATTATTTGTTCAACACTGAACATACACCGTTCACTTAAAATAAATAGTTAAATCGTTTTCTAAGGTCATCATTAACATACAAAAACATAAGACACTTAAATTTTGACATAAACTATTTTTTCCGGACAAAAATAATAATCTTTGCAATCCGCTGAAAACGCAATATCGGCTATAAAACTATTCGTCTCTCTTCCCCGATAAAATACTCATTATAGAACCCGTGCTGCCATATATCTTGGAAAAATGTATTCCTCCTAAGTATATTGGTAGAATATTCCTTCTCTAAGATGGTGTGGTAGTTAGGAAAAGGGAGTGCCAGCTTAGGTGTCGTCTTGTCACTTGACCATGGTTCAAAATTACGTGGTCCATCGTCAAAGCCCTCGTGTAGCTGAACAGTGCAACATTAATATTCACTCACTCATTCACTACAAAAAAATACAGTACAGTAGTTACTATTGTTTTTAAAATTAAAAAATACAATATCTGCCTATTCAATTAAAATTATAGCGTTATAATTAACTACTAATCACAAACAAATTTTGAACATTTGTCCAAATGATGTAGTGATGATGTGTTTATTTACTTTAAGTACCAGAACCGATAAAAGCATTTATTTTGAAAAAAGATCAATTTCTTACTACCAAATGTGCATAATAAAATCATTAAAAAAAACATTCAAATAAAGAGAGATTTATAACAACCTCTCCCTTCAAAACTTAATTTTATTCTGAAATAAAAAAATAGGGATTATGCTGATCACAGGAATTAATTAGAAGCGAGCGCCTTGCGTAGCCAAAACAAAAAGGGTTTCTTCACAAACAAAAGATAGATATATGCTGTCGTGGGCTTTTTTGGAGCGCACACCAGGATTGCTTGCAGATGGCAGAATTTTTTTCCTACTTGACAAATATCGTTATATTTTGGACACTTCACACAATATCTTTATAAATTATAGCTATATGTTATTCTAATGTATAAGCTATATTACTGTAAAGTTTCATTAAAATTCATTCAGTTGTTTAAGCGTGAAAGACGGCCAAACATCCTCACAAACTTTCGCATTTATATATATATATATATATATATATATATATATATATAGTGTATTTTTTATTTTATGTGACACTCATTATCGGCAGTTTATATTTTGGTTTATTCGCCGCAAAAACTGCCGCGGATTATAAGTTTTTTTTTCCACTCGAAAAAAGGTTTTGCGGATAATAGGCCGCTGCGGATTATATACAGGAAAATACGGTACCTTAATATTCAATTGAGGCCCAGTGGCTGAGAGGTAGTGTATCACGCTTCTACACCACAGGTCTGTGGTTCTATCCTCGGGCTGGGCAAGGTCGACTCATCCTTTCAACCCTTCAGTTAGTCGAAACACTGGGGGTTTCGCTTCAGTCTGGCAACCTAATCGGAACATCTGCTCATGCACCTCAGCACCCAATGGTCATGTATACTGAGATGGGCACAGTAGGTCTAAGCCCTCAAGAATTGTTGCACAACTGAGTTTAGTTTAGTTTAACATTCAATTATGTAATCAGACAATTGTTTGTATTGTGTTGCAAAAAATATTCAAGACTAATGTGCTCTTAATAATATATACACTAGATAATACTGAAAATGCAAAACCACACAGTAGTAAGAAAAGTTTGCAAATTTCAGGCACCTCATTGAGTAAAGCAAATGATGTGATGAAATGCACACACTTCCTGCACACATTGACTGGAATATAACAAAAGGAACCTGGAGAATGGACAAATCACTGAGGAAAATCTTGTTTCAGAGGGTATGAATAATAGCAGAGAATACCGCCAATAGAAACAAGTCCAGTAAACAGACAATTTTATGAGGGATACAGTGAGACAACACAACATTCAAGGCACTCTTGATATGTGTCCATATCGATCAGAACCGTTACCCACCAACTGGTGGCCAGTGGCCTGCAGTCAAGGCGTACGAAAACAAGATTGTCATTGACTTCATAACATAGCTGACTTCATTTGTAAGAATGCAAGACTACAGTGAAATGTATGATGACAGGGCACAAGGATCCTCCATTGATCCACTAGGACAGGGGTGTCCAACACGCGGCCCGCCGACTCTTTTTTTTAAAAAAAATTATATATATATATATGAAATGCCTCTGGAACAATTCCGTTGAGTGGTAAGTATTTTTTAAGACGTGGCGAGTGGTTGATTAAATAATGGAGAACCAATGGTTGGGCGTGGCCGGTGGTGTGATTTTCTATGTTACGTGGAGCATGGTCTAATACGATAGTATCGAAGAGGCACTCATGGAAATCGAAATTCCTTTTTATTCACATGCGGGAACACATTAAGATCCAGTAGAGACGGCATTACACATACAAGAAGCAAAACATGGACGACACAACACAGACAAAGACACACACAGAGCGCGCTGCGGCTGCTGTATTGCACAAGGAACTGGAATCGATTGATTCCTCCGTCCTCTATCTTGTATTGTGGTTGGCTTGGTGCTGCGACTTGGTATTTGATGGTGGGCGGGGTTTCAGAAATAGGATCCAATGGGGTGGAGAGCGCGCTGCGGCCGCTACATGACCACAGAGAAATGATCGAAGAGAGAGAGATTACACAAGGTTTCGGCTTTTATAGTACAAGTACTTATGACGTAATAACAGCTCTGATTGGATAGAATGGGCGGGATTGGGATGTCTGATGCAATAAGAGTATTCGATTAAAATTAAAATCAGGGTGTTAGTGTAGAACCAAATAATTAAAAGATTATTTCAATATTATTAAAAGAGTTAATTAAAAGAATGCTAGAGGGAATTATTACATATATATATATATATATATATATATATATATATATATATATATATATATATATATATATATATAAATTTCCCCTTAAATAGATTTCAAAATGAAAAAACTTTAAAAACCTGATATTTAAATTTTTTTAAAAAAAGAGTCGGTGATATATATACAGTCGACTCTCGATAATTCAAAGTTGGAGGGACCAATGAAAAACTTCGAATTATCAAGAGGGTAGGAAAAAACTCTCAAAATACACGAAGAGAAGTTTTTTTTTCTAACACATTTAGATTTAAAACTATGTAATAAAGCAACAATTGTACATAATTTTTTTAAAGTACATTTTATACAGTATAAAAATATAAAACAGAAGTTAAAAGTCCTATATTAAAAGAATACACTTATGTCTTGAAAACAATTATTAAAAGAATATACATACTATATATAATTAATCCTTTTTGTCAAAAAAATCTGTTACCTTTTTTTTTTGTTTTAAGGCATTCAATCTAACTTTGTCAATAGATTTTTCTAGAACAAATGAAGCCTGCAAAATGTCTGCATCAACATGATTTTGAAGGGAAAAGTTGCGTAGTTTGTTTAGTGACACTTAAGCTTCTGACAGAGTTACCGGAGTCAACTCCTTCGATTCGTCTTCATCACTTTCTGTATTATTTGTATAGTCCAAAGCCACAATTTCAGCATCAGATAGAGCTCCCCATACAGCAATGTCCGTGTCAACCAACACGCAGTCGTCAAATCTTGTTCTGGAAGAGCTTCCCAAAGGGATGGTTTAGCACTAAATTCTGTGAGTGTATCGTCCACGTCAACCAGATTCGGCGAGGGGAAGCCTGACTTTTTAAAACAATTTGAATTGTCAAAGGAGTAACAGCTCTCCAAGCCTTGTCAATCATGATCAAAGCTGTTAAAATAGAAATAGTAGTTACATTCTGCTGATTTTCGAGGTTATCCAAAACGCTTTTAACGACTTCATGCCGATAAAAAGTTTTAAAATTATGTATAATGCCCAGGTCGAGTGGCTGAAGTCTTGAGGTTGAGTTTGGAGGGAAAAATTGAAGTTTCACATTTGATAAAGGTGGTGCGTTATTGTGCACAGTACAGTTGTCTAAAAATAAGAGAATATGTCGTTTCTCTCTTTTCATATCCGAGTTCAGTGAGACCAACCATTCATTAAAGAGTTCGGTGGTCATCCATACCTTTTTGTTTGAGCGGTATTTGGTAGGGAACGAGTTTATGCCCTTGAAACACCGAGGTTTTGCAGATTTTCCCATGACTAGAGGAGTAACCTTTTTTGAGCCGTCCATGTTTACAGCCAGTAAAATAGTTAACCTCTCCTTGCTATGTTTTCCTCCATGGCATTTTTCTTTTTTTTGAATGTAAATGTTTTTTCTGGCAAACACTTGAAAAAGAGCCCGGTTTCATCCGTGTTGAAAATGTTACGTGGTTCGTACTCCTTTATTAGATCCGAAAGCGAGTTCTGCCACTTAGAACAAACGTTAATGTCGACACTTGAGCTTTCCCCGCACAGTTTTTTGAAGACTATCCCATTCCTTTTCTTAAAATTTGTAAGCTAGCCGAAAACTCGATTCCTAATTCTTTGGCGAATGCTTTAGCCTTTTCCTTCAATAAAGAGCCATCCATCGGAATATTCTGTCATCGACACTATCTCATCCATGAAACTTAACACTGTTCAAGACGTGGAAAATTACCTTTACTAATGCGTTTTCTCACTCTACTCGAAGATGCACTAAAGATTTTCTCTTCATTCTTCCGAATAGTGGAGAGCGAGCTCAGTGGGATTTCAAATGCTTTGACTACATCGACCTTCCTCTCACCTTCTTCAACTGATTCTATCACCTTTTGCTTTTCAGAAATTGTTAAGCACTTGTACTTTTAAAGAAGACATGTCGCCCTTTCACGTGATAAGTCGACACTGAGGTGAGGTGTAAAGTAGTGGCCCAAGGTTTATCGAAATTAACAGGTAGGAAACGTAAATCACCACAACTTTCACCACAAATTTAAAATTTGGAATCTAAAATGAACACAAGGCATATTCACAGTTCACACTCAGCTACGGGGTATACTTAATAGCAGGAGTCGACAACTATGGCACGAGGAGCAATTCTTAGTGGCACATTACCGCTCTCTTTTAAAAGAAATAATAGAATAAAGTTAAATCCCTCCCTCTCCTGTCTTTGCCTGTGACATCGTCGATTGTTGCGAATCCCCATCTTTCGATTCAGGATAAGTTTTATAGTTTCACCAGCTGTTAAGTGACAAGTACGACGTCTTCAATTGTTGCGAACTCACACCGATCGATTGTCCCTGAATTTTTAAGATCCACCAGCTGTAAAATGACCAGTGCACGTGGCCATGAGGCCATTGTTTATTGTCTGAACTCGGGGAGTGACGACAGCCTGACGGGTCACCATAATGGTAAAGGAGAGCCGATGCTCCATTGACAATAGGCGAAGTAAATAAATGAAAATGAAAATAAGTTCAGTAAAAAAACCGCTCGTGGGATAATTAGGTACAGGAAATGAATCTTAACTTCATAATATTGAAGGTTCGAATTATCGAGAGTTTTATAGGATAACTTCGAATTATCGCGTGTTGTAGTCTGGCCAACCACAAATTTTACTTCGAAATATTGAGAGTATCAAAACGTATGGTTTTAGTTCGAAATATCAAGAGTTTTTCTAGGGGCTGAGCATATACTTCGAATTAGCGAGAGGTTCGTATTATCGAAAATTCGAATTATCGAGAGTCGACTGTATATATATAAATCTACAATGTATTGTCTTTTAACTGTTCTTGTTCGAAAATAAATCCTTTTTGATAATAGAAACGTCATTTGGATCAAAATAGATTTATATTTTATCAAACAGTTGTGCGTGATTTCACTATAATGAATTACTTTTTTAATAAATTTCGAATTGCATTATGAATATCCTTTACCATGGATGGTACATGATTCTCTGTGTGTGCGACCTTCATTTCTCCTCCTTTTCTGTTTGAAGTGCCCAAAAAGCAAGAGGCAGTCAGAGATGTTTTTTAAAGTTTAAAAAAAGTATTTAGGACGGTTTAAGATAAAAGACAATGTATACTTAATCGTTTGGGAATGACATCACTATCAAATTTCAACAATGAGTAACGAAAGATCAACTCAAAAGGAACTTCGTAGTTTTGAAGAAAATGGCAAATGTAATATTTTAAACATTATTTGATCATTTTATTATATTATATAAGCATTATTATATTATCTATGTCTATATACATGATAAATAATAAAAACAATAGTAATTAATTTTGTTTTAAATTTTCACTCCAATAAATATTTTTTTTGTTTCCAAATCTGATTTAAATGTACACATTTTTATGTGCGGCCCGCGAGATGTTTTTCCGAAGTGGCCCCGCAAGGTCATTTGGGTTGGACACACCCCTGCACTAGGCTACCGTAGCCAGACGTCATTTAAAGGAACAAATGTGTACTCTTAGTTCTTTTAGTTAAGGGAGTTAGTTACAGGACAAGATATAAGCAAGTTAGGAGAGTTACATCATTCTCTCCTAACTGGCACACCACGCCAAAGTGAAGACTTTGAGCCATGACAAATTTAACACAAGCAAAGATCCTTCTGCACGGCAGGTCTGTAGTGTAATCAGGATTCCAACCTGTGACTAACAACCTTGGCAGGGTGGCGCTAGGGCCGGACAAACCGGACCCCTGTCCGGGGCGGCATTTAGACCGAATTTGAAAAATACTTTTTATTTTTGTTACGGAAAAATTAATATGAAAATATTTTTAAAAATATTATTTATACTACGGAAACCTAGCTATTTTAGATTATTAACTTATTTATAAATTAAGTGTGTAATAAATAAAATCACATAAGGAAATTACTATTTTAAACCAAAGGATTACTCACTTAAAAGGAGAAACTAGGTTATTTTAATGTCAATGAAATTATTATATATGTATCTATAAGTTATAGTTAAGAGTATATGGATTATAAATTATATATTTTTGGATTAAATTGAAATATTGACACGAAATGTTTCTTCGTAAGTGAGCTTCCATTTCCTGAACGAGACATTGCACAACTTTTATTACGGTTCCCAGAATTTAAAAAAAAAATGTGCCTCATTTGTCTTGTTAATTGTAAATTTTGGAATGTCTGAACAAATGGAATGGAACAAAAGAAAGACTCGAAAAACAAGCCCATATTAAAAAACAAAATGGACGTTTACTAAACTAATTATAAGGCAATAGAAAAAAGGAAGGCACAGTACAGAATTAGAATCGTATTTATACTTTCATCATGAGGATGTTAAAGATTAAATAAACATAACTGATAGTGGTACTACTCTAGTAGGAAATCCTCCAGAGAAATCCAAAGATCACGATGATTTAACGATGGTATTTTGTTCAGATCTAGGAGCCTGGCCAGTTATTCAATTAGACGCCGATAGATGTTGTTTGGTAATGTCCTTAGCCATTGCCCGAGTATGATTTTCCATATGATGACAGGTCGAAGATTTAGCTCACAATATTATACTAGAATTTTAAAAAAACGGTGAAAAGGTTATTGCGTAAGTGGTTAGTCTATTCCATTACGAAAAATTGTGCATATTGTTTTTGCTGCAAACTTTTTGGCTAGATCATTAGTTCCCTTTCCACCAGTGCCAATTTAAGCTCATTTCGGGCCCTGAGCGCAGATCTACAGGCCCCCTTGGCACTGGTGGATTGAAATATACAAGTCCAGCTTATTAGTTTATCCACTGGGCGCCCGCTCTAAGCGCGCAGTGGATAAACCGGCTCTGCTTCCCACAGAAGATTTTAAAAGTTGATAGTACCTCGTTGAAACTCTAGAACAGTGATTCCCAAAGTGGTCTACATAGACCCCCAGGGGTCGATGACGACTCACAAGGGGTCTACGGCAGGGAAAAAATAAATTGGGGGTCCATGAAGGGTAAATAGGGATCTACGAAAGCATCTTCAGGATTTTTTTTTTTTTTTTTTTTTTTTTTTTTGTATTTACATGGACATTGAATTATTTCTGATTTACGTGTTTACACTTTTTTGCAACTTGCTCCATTCCTAGAGTGTGGTCGCAATGGACATCCCTAACGCTCATAGGATGGTCGGTGTCATATAACTAACTAAAAAGGGACGGGAGAGCTTTTGGAAGCAGGGACCCACACAATAGATGTTTTACTTTACTTCTAAGGGTTACTTTAAGACAAACGGTTGTGATTTCTATTATCAAAAGACTTATTTCAGTTGGCCAATTTCTTTAAAAAAATAAGCACACAATTCCATCTTTTACATTTTACGCGCTTGAAATAACCACAGGTAATTATGTTTTTAATTATTTTGTAATATTATTTGATATTTGTATTTTTTAAGATTTCAAAGATAAGTTTGTGTTTCTCTTTAAATAAATCAAATAAATATGGGCTAAAGCTGACACAATACATAGGCTTTCAAAAAAAATCTGTACAACTAATTATTTTCAATAAATTTCTGTAAGTACAAATTATTAAGTACAATTCGATTATTTCAAACATGAGATGATTAAACTTTTTTAATTAAGAATTTTCATTTTACGTAGCTTCAAATTTTAAAAAAATAATTGTGACTAAGCTACTTACTTATATATAATTTTTTAAGGCCTGATACAGTTTGAATTTCTAATTAAATTGCATTTCTTAGTGTTAAAGGACAAAATATGCAATGTCTGATCTGGTGGTTGTCCTTCATTAGGTTAAATTTCCTGCACTAGGACATATTGTGTCAAACACTAAGTCCCTTATTGGGGAGTACTACTGTATTTTTACCATATTAAGATAAGTGTGAAGGAATGTCTTATTGTATTTGTTTTTATGAAAAAAATCGAAATAAATTCAAATAAATGAATAGCGACGATACTGAGTTAAATGAAAACTAGGCTATTTCATTGTCAATGAAATTATTTTGCATATATGTATCAAGTTATACATAACAGTATATGGATTGTAAAATCTTTTCTTTGGATTTAATTGAAATAATATTGTTGACACGCGCGAATCCTTTCTTGTAAGAGAACTTTCACTTTTGGAACGAGACGTTGCACAACCATCATTACTGTTTTCAGTATTAAAATAAATTGCAGTTCCTTTGTCTGTTGCTTATAGCAAATTTCGGGTTTTTTCCACCTGAATCATCAAATGTGAAATCAATATAAAATATGTATTTGCAGATTTTTTTCTCATTTAAATACATCAAGAGAAAAATCTTGTAATCAGATTGTTATTATTAGTACATTTTTATAAGTCATTGTGTTATCGTTGATTAAAGTATCCTAAAAGCCTTTTTTAAAATTCTTTCTGTGAATATTCGAAGTTTGAAGATCAGTAATTAATATGTTATTTCAATGTTTTATTTTTTTTTTACTTTAAAAAGAGATAAATTTAGTAATATTATTTTGTTATTATTTCAAATACATTTTTAGGACGCTAAAAAACAGGACTTTACTGGACTGAGAAATATAATGCATTTATTATTATTAAGTATCGCAGTTTACATTTTGAGTATTTTTATTAGTGTTAGTTCTTTTAAGAGATTGATTACTATAGTCATCCATTTCTAGTGCTATATTAATGAGATTTGAGGAAGTATTTTTTCTTTGAGGGAGTTGTAGAAGTAAAAAATCTTTTTTAAATTCAAATTTATGTAATTTCATGCAATTTTTTGTGCGCGCGGTATACATATTTATATGCGGGTTTGTTGAAAAAAAAGTTAAATGTTATATTCTCAGACGGCATAATTTTTGTTTGAAAAATCTACTTTGTTAGAATGTACTGCCATGTTATTACCATTTCCAAATGTATTAAGTATATGTAAATACAGTGTTTCAATGAAAGTAAAAAATACGGGCTTCTTATTCTTTGTTTTAAATTTACGATAGGATTTTGAAAATTCTCATCGAATTCTTTAAAAATCGTAATATATATATATATATATATATATATATATATATACATATACGAGGGCATTTCGAAAAGTAAAGATACAATGGCTCGCATTCCTTAAAAAAAATTTATTTAGAACACGTCAGTTACATCTTATTAACTGGATTATTTATTATTTTTCGACATGATCACCCCCGTTATCCAAACATTTGTTAAGTCGGAGCACAAGCTTTTGTATCCCACAGTCATAGAAGGTTGCCGCCTGTTGTCGGAAACACATTTTAACTTCATCTTTGATCTCATCATCGTCGTGGAATGATTTTCCACCAAGATGATGACCAAGCGCACGAATTACTTCCTCCGTTCTCTGAAGAAGGGCATCAGAGATCACAGATGGCCGACATGTTCATTGTTCGTCATGAACATCGGTTCTTCCTTCAGAGAAATGATGACACCATTTCGTTACATTTTGTCGATTCATAATGTTCCCATAAACAGAAACAATTTCTTTGTGAATATCCGCTGGTCTCTGACCTTTTCCATGAAGAAAACGTATGACGAAGCGCACATCACATTTGGCGGGATTCTGAATCGGCGTAGCCATTTTAAACACGACCTACTCCAACCAGAATCAACGTTGAAATGCCGAACAACCGCGAGGAGAAAGCTAACTGTTCAAGATAAACACCTGTGTTGCCAGCCAAAACTTTTTTTCCCCTCTGGCGTACGGTGTATCTTTACTTTTCGAAATGCCCTCGTATATATAATATTGTCATGCTGTCTTTCTGTTAGCGCGAACTATTCTGATTTTGTACGCGTGTATCTATGTGTGTGTGTGAACAATTTATCTTTTTAATAATATTGTTTTATTTTGAGAGGAGGGATGGCATTATGCATTTTTGTCCCAGGTAGCAAAATTTCTCGAGTCGACCCTGTTATATGTTTAAATGTAAAATAAAGTTATACAACCAGAATATTTTTTTGCCATGTCTAATTTAAATAACTGAATTTTTCCACAGGAAACTAATTCTAAACAAGGCCGGATCTAAAAAGAAATGTAGACAGTACAGTGTTGATTATTTAAAGTTTGGTTTTATTGAGTCCGTTTCTGACAAAAGATTGCCTATGTGTCTTTTATGTAACAGTCTTAAGTAATGACGCTGTGAAACCATCTAAGCTTTAGGATCATTTGAGAAGATGTCATTCTGATAAAAGAAGTAAAGATTTGAAGTACTTTAAAATACTCAAAGAAAAACTTCAGAAGCGACCCACGATGGACAGAATGTTTGCTTCGACTTTACAAAAAGACGATAATGGTTTGCAGGCATCTTATAATATTTCGCTACTTATAGCAAAATCAGGAAATTCGAATACAATTGGAGAAGAGTTGATTTTGCCAGCCGTTGAGGAGGTTTTAAAAACTGTTATACCTAAATCAGCATTGGATATAATTAGAAGAATTCCCTTAAGCAACAACACAGTTCAAAGACGTATTGATGAAATGAGTCAAGATGTTGAAAGTTTTTTGTGTGATTATTTGCAAATGACGCATTTCTCTCTTCAGCTGGACGAGTCAACCTTACCTGGAAATGAATCCTTATTATTGGCCTATATTCACTTTACTATGGATCAGGAGCACCACGAAGAAATGCTCTTTGCAAGAACTTAGACAACCGACACTAAAGGCGAATCCTTATTTAACGTTTTGAAGGGGAATTTTTAATTGCCTTTCCATCCTCGTACCTTGTTGAAAGAGGTTTCAGCACGGTTGCCAATCTCTTAACAAAACAAAAAAAAAGAAAGAGACTGGACATTACTAATCGAGGAGATTTAAGGCTGAACCTGACTAAATTGATGCCAAATGTTCAAAAATTGTTATTACAGCATTAGGTTCATCCATCCCATTAAAAGCATTTATTTTTTGTTAAGTTATCTTTTGTAACAAATTGATTTTAAATTTTAATTTAATTCTTTGATTTAAATTTAATTGTGATTTTAACTTACTTGTGATTTTAAATTAATTGTGATTTTAACTTAATTGTAATTTTAACTTAATTGTGATTTTTATTAAATTAATTGTGATTTTTATTAAATTAATTGTGATTTTTATTAAATTAACTGTGATTTTTATTTAGTTAGCTGTGATTTTTATTTAGTTAACTGTGATTTTTATTTAGTTAACTGTGATTTTTACTTAATTAACAGTGATTTTTATTTAATTAACTGTTATTTTTATTTAATTAACTGTTATTTGTATTTAATTAACTGTGATTTAAATTAAATTAATTGTGATTTTAAATAATTTAATTAATTGTGGATTTTTATTTAATTAATAAATTGAGATTTTAATTTAATTAATAAACATTTAAAATTAACATGAGTTTTCTATGATGAATTTGGAAAAAATCAATATTAAGTAAGCAGGGGGGTCTACCCTAAACCTGAAAACATGACAAGGGGTCTATGAGACAAAAAGTTTGGGAAACTATGCTCTAAAAGAACGCGAAGCATCAAAAAACCATGGTCAAAGCCAAAATTTTTGGATTGAATTTGGTCAGCGATTACAATGCTCTAAAACAATTGACATTGACTCGCGCAGTATTGCGGAGACTAATTATTAGTGAGATGCTTCTATGTATTGTAGCAACATTAAAAATGCTTGCTCAAAATTGTTTAGCTCTTAGATGTAAGAGTGACAAAATTTACGATTCCAATAATGGTAATTTACAAATAGTTTGATCCAATAATGGAAGAGCATGTCCGATAAGTCCTAAAAAAGGTAGAAGCTAAAATACACTATCTAGGGAAAAATATTTAGAACGAAACAATTTCTCGTTTACGTAAGAGTATTAAATTACACATTGTACATAAAATTAAACACAAACACACAAGTCAAACATCATTCGATAATTTTAGATTGCACCCCTGATGCTGGCAAGATCGAACAAATGACACTATTGGTAAGATATGTAGGTATTGAGAAATCTAATCCTAATGAAGTTATTGTTAAAACTGATGAGAGTTTTTGAAGTTTCTTCCAGTTGAAAGATTGACTGGGAGAGGACTTTCAAATTTAATAATTGAGAAACTTAAAAAACTAGGGCTAAATTGGTTAGATATGTGAGAACAGGCCGACGATAACGGAGCCAATATGAGAGACGAGAAATTAGGGGTAAAATTTTGAATTAGGACGTAAAACCAGTACATAATCTACGTGCCATGAAGTAGTCACTCTTTAAATTTGGTCGTTAATGACATGGCAAAAGCATCCTTAAAAGCTTTTAATATTGTTCAAAAAAAAAATATTTTTTTTTCATCAATTTTTTGTTGGGTTATATTATTTTAATATATAAAGGGTATAACTTTAAAACTACTAAGTGCAACTCGCTGGGAAAGCTAAATAGATGTTATTAAACCCTTAAAGGAGTGGATCCCAAATTTTTTCACTTCATGGAACCCCAGAACTTGAAGGTGCTTTCGTGAAACCCCTAAAACTTGAAGGTGCTTTCATGGAGCGTCTAGAACCAGAAAGTGTTTTCGTGGAACCCCATTCCATACACATACTTCGAAGAAGAAATCTCAAAATAATATTTAAAGTACATCAACACATGTTATGGACACTTTCTGTAAAGGCAATTAAAAAGTTTTGAATTTATTATTAAAAAATTATATTCTATTTGTTTACTATAATTTTACTCAATATTAATTTGTGATCAAAGTTTCACTTATCCCTTAATTATTTAATAACTGGAATACATGCTTACTTTTTTTCACACAAACTGTCGAAGTCTAGGTCTATTGAGATTAAATGCAGTTACATTACTTATTCAGAGTTTAATTTGTCTTATACTTTGTTTTTGTAGACATTAAAGCAGAGAAATTTATTTCACTTAAACACAATGCTCTGAATGGCACTAAAATGTTTATAGCTGTATGAGAAAACTTATGGATTTCGTATGAATTTTCGACTTAAAATTTAGATGCTGTTTTTAAGCTACGGCCAACGATAGGTGTCACTTAATTCTTTGCCATGATGAATTTCGTGGGCCTTGATCTGGCCTTTGCTGACAAGGGGGCATTAGTAACAACAACAATCTGCTGATAAGTCGTTTCTTCTCCTTCATCATAGGTGTTTTTACCACAAATACAAAAAGGTGAATTTTCCATTAGAGAAATATTTAGTTTTACAAGGCATTTTGTTATCTAACGAGTAGAAAGTATCTCGTGAAACTCGACATAGTAAACAATAGAATATTCTCAATCTAGTAGGAAGTATATATATATATATATATATATATATATATATATATATATATATATATATATATATAAAGATAAAGCGTTTTAATATTAATTTATTATATTATAATAAAAGTTTAAAAAGTGTTGCATAATAAAGTTATTATATATAAATAAAATTTTCTATTTTAATGAGTAGAACGAGCTATAGAGATACTTGTAACGATATAAACTTGATAGAGAACGTGAATCCATTTTGAATACATATTTATTTCGTCGCGATTTTTTCATTGTGACTCGTGGAACCCCTGGGTATGCCTCATGGAACCAGGCACGCTAGGCACATGCCTAGGACGCAAGAGATTTGGGGGCGCAAAAAATTGGAGGGTGAAAAAAAAAAAGAGAAAACATTTAAATTACAGAGAGAACGTACAACCGCATAGTATTCAATAAAAAGCCAATATTATTCTCTTTCATTTCTATATCTATATTATCAAATCTTCATTTTGCTATTGCGAAATTATGTAAATCGCTTGGCTTTTCTTCCTCAAATCACATTTTGTTTCATGTACACTGTTATTAAATTGTTCTCAAAACTCGAAATAAAACCTTCACCACGGCGTTTCTCAAATTGTAGGGCACCCCAAGAGGGTGTAATGGACCTTACTTGAGGGAGACGAGCATATAACGAAAAATCGAAAATAAAAGATTTAAAATAATTAAAAAGTAAAATACATTCTTATATACACACTGATATATTATACATTACTTATAAATGTATCAAAACTGCACAAAGTATTTCATAATTAATTTATTAATATTCAATTAAAAACAAGTTTAGTAATTACTAGTGGCTCCCTTGGGCTTGTCATATACAAAAGTATATACACAAAACTTAATGTTTATCTTGATAATTAGTACGGTTTTTATAATTAAAGTCGTACTGTATTGTGGTTTTACCACAAAATACATTATAATTGCATTCAATACATTTTTATTGCAAGAAGGGGGCGCGATGGAAATTATGACTGAAAATTGGATCGTAAATATTGAAAGTTTGAGAAGCACTACTTTATCGCAATATACAATATTCTTTTTGGTATCATGAATTTCTTTAGATTCTAAGCAGGATATCTATACACAAGAATGGATGATTTAATTCCCCCTCTCGCTCCTCATAGATGAGCCGATTTTTAATCTTTAGCATAAAGATTACGCCTCAGCGCACTTTTCGTCTCTTTTTTTAAAAAATTTAATCCCCCTCATAAAAAATTATGTGTACGCCCCTGCTTCAGTTTACTAGTTTTATTATTAATTCATAAATCCAAGCTACTAAATATTTTGTGCAGGTTCGCATTTTTACTCTGTGCTTTAAGGAGTTGAACAGTAACAACGGAGCGCCTGATCTCCAAAGAGGTCTTAATCTCCTATCGAACACTTGGGGAGTAGCATTGAAAATCTTACTTGCCCTTGTTAAAATTAAGTGGAAATAAACAGTACTGGATTGCTAAAATAATACGGGGTCGCATTTGCGCCCGAGAATAGAAAGGGTGTCTCGCTTCGACCAATGGCCGGGGGTTTCCCGGTCGGTGGGCGGAGCGAGCTTTCGAGGGAGGCGGGTTTGAAAAAACTATAAATCTTTGCATTGGAGAGATCTTTGAAATGAGAGGAGCTAGAATTTAGGCCTTTCGGTTTTGATTTTTAATGAGGTTTTGATAAAAAATATCAATTCTCTCTTCATCTTTTGCATAACTAAACTGCCTACCCATTTCTAGAAGAAAGGGGTAGTCTAGGAAAAATTTTCTGAGTTCATTTATCGCGTCTTTAAAGCCAAAGTCTTTTTCATTACTTTTTTCATTGATTGAAGGGGTTTCTTCGGTAGCGGCCGAAGTTCCGGGAGTATTGTTTTTGTTAGAAGCGCCCGAGAGGGCAGCTGCGAAGGAGAGATTTGGGGTGACCTTTTTTGAGGTTTTGTTAGTTTCGGTAGAGGTGTTACGATTGCGAATCGTTTCACCTTTTCTGAGTTTTCTTTTGGGGAATTCTTCACATTGGCTCCAATTTGCCATGTGTCCTGTCTTATTGCAATTGATGCATACGGAATATTTTCGATCTTTTCTTTAATGGGGCATTCATTTGTACGGTGAGATTCACCGCATTTTAGACATCTGGTGCGCATGAAGCAATTTTTCGACGAATGGTTAAACAAGTTACAGTTGTAACATTGTGAAACCCCCGGTCGTCTGTTGAAAGCGTCGATCTGCACCGTGAGACGTTTGCAGCTCTTCAGAACTTCTCCCTCTTGGTATTATTTAAAAAAATAATGTTTTACCAAAAAAAAATTGTTTTTCCTTTCTTTATTTTTTATAAATATATATTGAAATTTTTTTCTCTATTCACTTATATATTTAAACATTAGACTGGCTTAAGACAATTACTCGTGTAGTAAATTGTTTGCCGTTATCAAAGTTTTTAGAAAATCAGTGAACATATTCGGATTATTCTTAAAGCAGGCAAAGTCCATTTTATTGGTAAAAATACCGCCGCGGGAAAAAGTTCTTCGGAGTTGGTTCCTGCAACGTCAACCAACAGAAACACATTCCTTATTTTATTACCTGTTTAAAGGGCTAATAAACAGAGGGTTGAAATGACCTTTCAGAAAATCACTCTTTTTCAAAGAGTTGACGCAATTCTAAATCAGCACATACACAATTCCTTCACAATTGTACTTCATTCCTTTAAAACTGCAAACGGTAATTATGACTTTACTTTTGATTTATTTTTTATTTCCCTTTGAGACTTAAAAAAATATACAAATATTTTTATTGTATTAAGATAAAAATCAAAACATACGTTTATTATTGCTTTCCTGTTCAGCTTAATAAAATCTTTTTTTTTTTTGTTACCTCAGCTAATTTTAACACTTTCGTCTATATTTATATTGTATTTCAATGGACTTTTATAATACTTTTATGTTGATTAATATGCATCAATACTTGTTTCCTTTGCTTGAATACATCCTCCAAAAACACACTTTTCTATGCCAGTACAGTTACATAAAGTTTGTAAAATACATTACTAATGTAAATATGTAAGTCCAGAATATAGTACTGTAGGTAGTATTGGTATGGAAGTTTTTTCACGAAACTTCAAAGTTTAATTCCTAGCATTGATATCTTGACACTGACCGCACTTGCATTGAGCAAGAGAAATAAATAAATAAATATCTTACAATATTTCTTCATTTTTGATGGAATGGAAAATGTTAACGCCTATAAAACTTTATTTAAATAATATAAAAAATATAAATTGGAGCATGACAGTCTTAAACGCGACTGTTGCTGGGACAAGGGACCTTTTTCCCTGAAACGCATATCAAGTAGGTGTCTGATACTTTCGAGAGATATCTTGTTTCACTAACAACTGGTTCTTCTTTCTTGAAAGCCTACCAATTCTCGTTCTAGAATCGCATTCGCTTTAGCTTATAAATTCTCTGAGTTTTTATTTATTTAAAATAATAAAAATAAATGCAATAAAATATTCTTGATTCAAATGATACTACAGAAAAAAATAGATTTTAGAAACAGAAAGATTAACGCTCATAATAAACAAAGAAACAAAAACTGATTGTAAATTAATGTTTATAAAGTGTAAATGATAGAAAGGCTGGTTAATATGTAGTTATTTTGCCTTAATTTTGTAGAATTATTCTTCGTAGGAAATTTCATTTATGTTTTATACAACCTTAACTCAAACTCAGTGACACAACAACCCATGAGAGCCAGGGCCTACTGTGCCCATCCCAGTATACGTGACCACTGGGCGTTGAGGTGCATGAGCAGATGTCCTGATCAGGCGGTCAGTCTGAAGCGAGACCCCTAATATTTAAGTCCCCAAGCAAGCTTGGTACTCATTTACCGACCCACTGCAGTAGGGATGAAAGGCAGAATTGACCTTGCCCCGCCACGGAATTTTATATTATTTTACAAATATAATTTTACTTATATTTGTAAAATTCATTATATTTTGAATATAATACTGTTTATGTCTTGTGCCGCTCTTCCGGTATAGTGGTTAGTGCCACTGACTGCGGTGCCGTAGGGCCTGGGATCGAATCCCGATAAAGTGTGGATGTTTGTAAATGTATAGTGCCTTCGCGGCATGAGCGTACTCTAAATAGGCGTCAAGCCGCAAGTCCTCTCGTGAGATTGGTGGAAGAGGAAGAGAGGTGGGAATCCTTGACCACCCCCCAGTACGTTCTCCCTCCAAATTGAGGTGGAACCGAGCAAAATCGTACTGTCACCTGCATGGTGCTCAAAGCTAAGGCTAACGACAGGCGTAAAAATCAAGCCCTTCGCCGCGATGAATTTCGTGGACCTTGATATGATGTCAGTGTCGATCAGGTACGCATAAGTAACGACCACATGTGCCTTGTATCATACAAAAATTACGCGGTCCGTCTCCAAAAGCCCTCATGTAGCTGAACAGTGTGACGTTAATATTCACTCATTTGTATCATACAAAGTTTTAAAAATTCAAATTTATTGCAATCGGATTTTTTTAGTGAACATTTGGTTACTGAAATACACACATTTGTGTTAAAATTATTCTCATTTTTTGAGATATAATATACTCTGGAATACCCTACCCATATCGTAAAGCATTTGAGATTTAATTGAGATCACTAAAAAAAATAATTTTTGAGGGTTTTTTTAATTTTATGTACACAATATCTTACTTTTTCATAGCTGTAGAGTATTATTGAAAAAAAAATCAACTAATATACAACAATTCTTCGAACTCTGTACAATCTCAATATCTTAAATATAAGCCATATATTATACAAAAAGTGAAAAAATTACAAAAAATTGTTTATGTACTTTATGGGACAGTATATGATGTACATTTACGAAAAAAAAATGAATTCATGCCAAGCATTATACCTGTACAATATTATTTTTTTTTAAGTTGAATAAAAATTCTTAAAAAAATGATACAATATTTTGTAAGGTATGAATACGATATAACTTTTGAAACATACAAGATCAAAAAATATTCCTGCATAAGCATAAATTTTCATTACATTTGAAAAAAATTTTATGCATAAACCTGCAAACATTGTTAAACAATTTAACCAAACGACAAAGAAATAGTAAAATTAAAATTTTAGATATTCCTCCAACAATCATACTGAAGGGGATTTTAATGAATAACAATAAGAAAAGAAATTAGTATTATTATTTTGAAATATTCACTGTAAAATCAGGTTTTGTAGTTGAGTACCTGTGTGTATATATATATATATATATATATACACATTTTGTACAGTTTGAATTACTATATATTTGTATTGAGTTATGAAATAAAAAAACATTACGTCAGAGCATCATAGATTAAACATACACAACAGAGGTTCTCAAACTTGTTATGTTTTTCGATTTTGGGTAGACTCTTGCTTACTTAATATTGAATTTTTGCAAATTAATGAAATTCAAATGTGTTTTTGACAGCTGGTATATTGTGGTAACTCGCTGCTACTTTAAAAACATCAATCTGTAGTGATGTGTAGTGTGAAAAACTTGTTACTTTACATGTTAATTTGAAACTTTTATTAGATTCCAATTAAAATTTAGTACCTGTTACAGAGAATAAGAGAGCAAAAACAAATGCTTTTATGACGCTTTAGTAACAAATTTTTAATATTTAGCATCCATTTAGTTAAGTTTGACCTCAAATATGCTCGGTTAGTATTGTACAATCTATTTTTTCTTTTTTTTGGAGATTAGCAATTACGATTAAACACATTTTTACTTGGAAAAGGAATTAAAAACTTGCTCACGTTATCCTATAATACGAGATAAGTTACACAACTAAGCCTTTTTATATGCACTTACTATATTAAACATTGAAACAGAAATTGTAAAAAATTGTAATTTTTCTGAAATAATTAATACAATAGAAAAACCCAAATCCAGAAGTAAATACACATGCTTTAGTTATGCTACTATAGTTCGTGCTTGTATTTTTTTTTTGTTTTGTTTTTAACTTCACAAAACATTTAGGGTTTTAAATGGTTTCTTACTCCCACCCAGGCTTCTTTGTAGAGAAGGTTGGCTCAGATTATTTTTAATGTTTTCTAAAACGAACTGGCAGCATACTATGTATTTGAGTTGAAATATCTGACCAGATTGAAAAGATTTTTTTTCAGGTGTTAGATGTTAGGGCCATTAGAAAAAAAGAAAAATAAGTATTGAGAAAGAAGAAGGAACTGGAGAGTTTTTAAAGTTGTTTTTCTAATATTTACTTCATATAAAAATAGAAATTTATACTACATAGGATATTATTTTTAAATTATAATTTTTTGAAGAATGAAATTTTCGCGATGATTTGTGCACGAAAAGTAGGATATCATTAAGACAATCCAATAAAATTCAATGAAATTTTCAATGTTACGAGCCCTTTAGAGTGTAACAAACCACAGGTTTTAAGATAGTTACACTTAATCACATTTTACAGCCATTTTAACTTAGAACATAAAGTAATTTTGGCAAAAAATTATTAACGTCAATTTAAATATTTATAAAATAACTTTCTTGAAATATTTTTTACTCTGAGGTTTGCGACACTTCAGATAGTTCAAGATGTATGTTAATGAAATTAAAATTAATTATGTCGAATCAGTGGCGTACACAGGAATTTTTCGAGGGGAATTGATTATAATGATATTAGTAATGATTTTGCAATGATGAAAGCCCGAAGAAAACCCTTGTTGTGCTAGTACAATGACCGTGACTCAACTGTCAGGATGTCTAAACGTAAAAGATAGTAAGATAATTAACAAGTTGAATGTGATACTTGATAAGTTCACACACATACAATAATGTATACTCCTCCGTGATACCGTAAGGTAAAAAATGAACAAGAGTGGCCGAACCATGTCCCTCTCTTTCCTTAAGGCTGCCGGTTGCCATTCCGGGACACGGCGGATCTATAGGTGATGAATAAAGGAATTACTCCCCATTAAGAAGACAAAGAAAAAGAATCGATTGGGAGGTATTTATGATGCTTTATTTAGTGTTTATGATAATGCTGAAATTAGCAACTCTATAAGAGAAGAGACGTCTGGATTATTAAATTCTATTAAACAATTCAAGTTCCTATGTTCCATAATTATTTGGTATAAAATCTTAAATAGCATAAATCTGATGAACAAGCTATTACGGACTAAAGACTATGATCTACCATCTGCTAAGGAAATATCAAGAAATTATCAAGATTTTTTTAAGTATTTTCGATCGGATGTGGCTTTTGATGAAATGCTCTGTGTTGCAAAAGAAATGGTCGCCGAGATTGAAATCCCTGCTAACTTTGAGGTGACGCAGACATGTCATAGGGTTCGACGGGAAAATGTTAATTTTGATTATTAAGCATGAGATGATCCGGGGGAAGATCCTAAATTAAAATTCAAGATAGTTTTATTTTTTTTACAATGGATCAAACAATTAATGCCTTGGAATGCAAATTTAATTTAATGAGTATTTCCCAGTAACTGTTTCTAATTTTTATACAATATATATGATTTAAGAGATACCCTTAAAAAATTAATTAAAAATGTAAAAATTTGAAAATGCTGTTGACCGATGGCGAATCAGTGGATAAAAACGCGCTTAATCTAGTAGATGAGATAATGCCAGTTTCAGCTTTTATAGGCAAAAAAAGAAAGCCCACAGTTGAAATTTCAAAATTTATTTCAGTTTTAGAATTTAGTTTTATTCCAAATTTTACTGTTGCATTAAGAATCTTACTTTCTTTGCCAATAAGTTTAGCAAGTGAAGAGAGGAGATTGTCAAAATTGAAATTAATAAAAAATTTTTACGGTCCACAACTCTTCAAAAAACATTAAATGGCTTAGTTACTTTGACTATCGAACATGAAATTGCCCAACAAATTGATTTAAAAGAATTTTTTGGTCAGAAAGTTTTCAGAAGTAAAAAAAAACTTGTATTTTTTTTTTTTTTGTTACTGGTTTTATTTTCGTGTTTTAGTTTTTAATACATATTTATATTGCATATACTGTTATGCTGCCTTTTTCTTCGCAAGAAATATTCAAGTTTTGCAGGTGTGTATTTATGAACAATATTCATCTTTATTTATTTTTTTTTACTCTGGGGAAAGGGGCGGCATTTCTCATTTTTGTCCAGGGCGGCAAAATTGCTAGAGCCGGCCCTGACCCTGGCCACAAGTTTGTGGCCATGATCACGAGGCTATTGCAGCTAAATGTATTTAAAATAACCAATATGCACTCTTGGCTAAGAGCGAGTAAATTTGAGTTTTCAATTACTACTTATAGTGACTCAGAAAAAAGTCAAAGTAAAGAAAACTGAAAGAATGTTAGATCTTAAAGTTCAAGAAAGTTTTCAACTTCTTTTAACTTTTTGATATTTTTATTAAATTTAACATAATCAAGAACACCTAAGTTATGTGTAGATTATTTAAGATATTTATAACAAATATTTTAGAAACATTTAATTATTATAGGAAATAAAAATTTAATTGAATGTCTCTTCTGAAAAAATATAAAAGGTTCAAATGCAAGGAAAAATGTTTAATTTTGTTTCATGCATTTCTTAGCTGGATTTGGGTTGCAGAGCACTTAGCGAATCAGGGCTTTTATCTCCCGTCTGGTGAATTAGGTATAACTTGAGATAAAACTTAAATAACTTGCCCCTTTAATAGAGTTTAAGAATTGTTGATTTATAAATGAATAATAAAAAGAAATTTACTTGGAAAGTGAATTAAAGTACTTGATACTAAAAAGATTAAAAAAGAACAGCTTTTATCAAAGCTAGTAATGGTATTTACTAAATTCGAGTTTAAGACTTTAAATGCAATTCCCTCGGCCAATAGGAGCCTAGGGCTCGATGACTGCCTGACCAATGGGGTAGCAGCTATTCGTGATATGTTATGTGCATGTGAAGACCTGCGGTCTTTGCTCTTTTCTCGCGTTTGCGAGAGGGAGCTCTGTGATTGGTTGTGTTATTTGTATGACTTCAGTCCCCGGAGGGGTACCGTCGCAGTGTGCGGGATCGGAGGCTGCCAGAGGCCGTACGGCCAGCGGAGCTCTCCTATTGGTTAATGAGTATCTGATGTTTTGGAGTTTCGAGAAAAAGATTGCATGATCGAATTGAAATGCAAAATTTTGAAAAGTGATGCTATTAAATAAAAAGAAAAATAAGATTGATGTGGTGAGTGTGGTAGCAATATTAAAGTGCTAATTTAGCAGGATGTTTCTTGGTATGTGAATAAATCGTGATGTGGTTGTACTTCTCGATTTTTTGGATCGAGGTGTTGTCTGAATTGTCGATTTTAATGAAGAATTTTTTCGACAGCTTTTGAATAAACTGCCTAATGGTTTTGAAATTTATAGCTCTCCTGAGCGCAGAATTTCTCATATACCATCTGGCACATAAGATCTGTCGTACTGTGATGTTTTGGAGTATTTCGAGTTTTTTTGGATGTGTGTTTTAGCTGCATGACCCCAGACTGGAGAGGCGTATGTAATTATTGGTCTTAAAAGTATAGTATAAATAAGTAGTTTGTTAGAACTGCTTAATTTAGATCTTCTATTAATTAAATGGGATAACGTGTGGTTTTTTTAATGAAGTCCCCACGTATGCGTGTAACGTGTTGTTTGAACGCGAGTTTATTATCTAACGTAACACCAAAGTATTTGGTGCACTGAGACCAAGGAATTTGTTCGTTATGTAGGTAAATTTTTGGGTATGTCAGTGAATGTTTCTTGGTTAAGAAGACTGCTTCCGTTTTTGCAACATTGAGTGCAATTTTCCATTTGGAGAACCCGTCTTCTAAATCAAAGATATATCTGTTGAGGGCTCTGCAAAGAGCTTGGGTTCTGTATAGGTCGCCAAAATTGCTGTGTCGTCAGCCAACATGCACAAAATTGTGTTGTGAGTCGGGATGTCGTTCACATATATATTAAATAAGAGGGGGGAAATTTAAGTCCCCTGGGCCACTCCCGCTTCCGTGGCTAGAATAAGTATCGTTAATTCTGACAGAAAAGTATCTGTCAGTTAGGTACGAAGATATTAGTTTGATCATGGGGGTGGGAAATTATATTTAATTAATTTGAAAATTAGCCCTTTTCGCCAAACTTGGTCGAAGGCTTTTTGAATGTCAAGGAAAACCGCACCAGTCGATTTTTTGTTTTCTGAAGCCAGACCTTATCGCCTCCATGCATTTTTTCATTAGGAAAAATTTCACTGTGTCACATAAAAAAAGTGGGTGTGCTTATCACCACACGAAAGAAGTGATTACTTCAAATTTTGTAATGTTATTTCAGGGATTAGTTTGTGAATAAAAAAACAATGGATATTAGTATTGTCCTACAAAATTGTTTATTCATATGTCTGTACTCATAAAGTAATATTTTTGTGCGAAATATACTATCATATTTCTAAATTAATTGTATTCTAAGAAGGAAACAATAGGTTTATGGTAGCTGTGTGAAATAGGTTACAAATACTTTAGAGATTCATAATATTATTTAAATATCTATAAAAAAAAACTCCGTCAAGCGTTGTTCCGTACTTCCTTGTTCTTTCATTTGGATCATTTGACACAATTAAACTGAATTTTGATTTTAAAAAAAAATCAACTAAAGGTTTTGATATGTTTTTTATAAAAATCTACTTTAAAATTCCCACTTAAAATCATAGGTAATTTGTTCAGAAGACCTGATCCGGCTTTGGTTATTGTTAAATTTTGGTCAAAATTTAACAATATTCAATTCTATCCATGAATTAATTTAAGCAAAAGGATAGTAAGAAAGGTAGTTGATTGGGAAGAGAGGAATCTACGTCAAAACCTTTAAAAAGAGATTTAATCAGAAGACTTATATCACATAATCTCTAGCTAATTCTAGCTCTTTGGTCATTGTATGGCAGTTTTGTACAAATATATCTGGTGCTGCCACAAGGTAAGTCTTAATTATATTTTGTTTTCTTGTATTTAAATTATTTAATGTAACTTTTTCTTAATACCTGTATATTTAATTTTGTTATTTTAAATTTTTAATTGTATTAATTTTCTTTTTAAACTCAAAGTATATTTCAGTAATGTGATTAATAGAATTACTTGTTCATTGCTTTTCTGATTCGCTTACAAAAATAGATTTTTATTCTGAAATTTACTGCAAGATTGCTAATGATATACTATTTACTTAGTTCTATAAAAATTTGTCCCTTTTCGACATTTTATGTTTAATTTTAGTGTAGGGTTTCTCTCTCTCTAAGGCTATTTTTAAAAATATTACATGCTTCATTTTTATGCTTCAACTAGGAATAGAAAGAATCCCGCATTCACATTTTCGAAGAAAGAGGTAGCGGGGGGCACTTAGATCGATGCTAGGAACTTTACTTTTACAGCGTTTTGGAGGGAGGACAAACCAACGCGTTTCCTGTCGTTTCGGAGTGGCGGGGATGGGAGAAATGGCTCCTTTTCTTTTTAAGGGTGTGTATGTCCCGGACGACCTTGTTCGAGGACGATTTCCGACTAAAGCCGAAAAAGCGCTACAAACCCGAACGTGTTCATTCAAGTTCACTCGCTAGAAAAACGCGCCTATTAAAGTTATCACTTCAAAAACATTGCTGGTAAACTAATATTTCCTTCACTTAGGGAGTTGGCAACAGCAGATCTACACTATTAAAACTCGTTGGTAAACAAACGTATCTATCTATGTGTCTAAGGGACCCTATCTTCTCACGAACAGCACGACGTAAAAACTCGCCGAAGGTACCAAAAAAAACGGGAATGATCCAAGGAATCCGTTTTGACCATTCATATTCCGATATTCCAATTAGTTAAAAAGATATTAATTAAAAACCTTAAAACGCATTAGTTCCATTTTTTCCCGCCAGGGGCCAAGTTCAAAATTTCGGAACCTCTTTTTTTCAGACGTTTTTATATCGCTATCTAATTTTATTTATGAGACTCAGAAAAAAAATAATTACAGAATCGGAAAGATCATTTACTTCGCCACGATACGGTATAATTTATTTTAAAAAATAATTATATTTTTTATTCTTTACGATTTTTTTTAAAATGAGTCAAAATCGATGTTTTTATGAGTATGATTTCTAAATCGTTCCGCTTGCATTTTCTTCCGCATTAATGAAAAAATATTTTACACTAAAAAAGTTCATGCTTTTATCTTTTAGAATCAGTCATTTAAAAAATTAAATGTAAAAAACTTTTTTTTTTACGATTTTTCACAAAAAATTTTACTTAAATACTTAATAACTTTATTTTTAAAAATAATCACACGAAACTTTTTTTCCGTGTGTAGAACAAAATATATATTATCCGTAATCTGTACAACTATTGATAAAATATCTTAAAAATTACGGTTTTAAAAAAATAAAATTGTGTTTTTCGTTTTTTTTTCCCTTTTTGTGAGAAATATTTAAGTATTATTTTTACGTTCTTTGTTTAAAAATTACCGTTGTTTGCAATCGATATTTTTGAAGTTTGAAGGCATTAACTTAAAAATGAAGCCCGAATTTTTTTTTCAACTTTAACAGATAACGCAATGCGAAATTGAATATCGCTTCCTTTTATTTTAAAAGTTTTTTCACTGCTTTTCTCCGAAAGAAGAGTAGCGTGGTTGTTTAACGCGCTTCTTTCTAAACGGTAGTTTCTAGGTTCGAAGCTTCATCTTTTTGCGATAAGTGTTTCAGCATTATTTTTGTTTCATTTTTTGTTTAAAAATCACTGTTGTTCGCATCGATGTGTTAAGTTTGAAGGCATTAACTTTCAGCCCGTTACGTTTGATGAAAGGTTACACTAGAAAAGAAGGTGCGCCTATATATAAATATTGAAAATCGCCAGATTTGGCAAAATTGAATATCAAAAACTTTTTTTTGCGATTTTTTAAAAAATACTCAAAATTTAAATGCTTAGTAACTTTTTTATTTATAAAAATAATCTCACGAAACTTATTTTTCGTGTGTAAAACGATATTATCCGTAATCTGTACAAAGATAGAAAAAATTACGGTTCTTTTTAAAAAAAAATATTGCGTTTTTCGTTTTTTTCCTCCTTTTTGCTAGAAATATTTAAGAATTATTTTTGTTACATTTTTTGTTTAAAAATTACTGTTTTTTTGCAATCGATATATTAAGTTTGAAGGAACTTAAAAATGAAGCCCGAAATGTTTTTTTTTAACTTTAACAGATAAAGCTATGAGAAATTGATTATCTCTTCCTTTTATTTCAAAGGTCTTTTCACTGCTTTTCCCCGACGATTTCACGACGCGATTGTTTAACGCGCTTCATTACTAAATGTTTGACCCAGGTTCGATTTTGTAATTATAAAAATTTCTGTTTTCAACACACAACTATTTTTAAGAAGGTACAGTGAGTGAGTGGTATTAGAAGTCCCACTGTTCATTTACTCGACAGCTCCGATAGCGAGAGGGGAAAGGGAATTTCCTTGACAATGTTATGCATTTAAAAAATTTCGTGCAACGACGGGGGGAAACATGTCTGACAAAGAAAAGTGAAAAAATTTTGAAACAGCGAATTATAAGTTATAAACTCGGTAAAAGCCCGAGCAACGTCAGGATAAGCGGAGGAGGTGGGTAACGGTTGAAGTCATTTTGAAATAGAGTATTAGAAGGGCTGATTTTGTGAAGGAAAGGGAAAATTTATACAAGTAAAGAAAGCCCGTGCAAGGTCAGGCCATGCAGCTCGTATATTTATTAAAGATTGAAGGATTAGACAAATATATGGATCATTTTCTGATAGCTGATTACTTCAAGTCAGGCACATGTAAATGTAGATAGAATTTTAAACCTTTAGGTATATAATAAACTAGTGCGTTGTCAAAACATATAATCTTGTGTAGTGTATTTTATCTCTCTTGATCGATAATTAAAAGTCTAGAACACCAAATGTTATCTCTAAATAATAGATTTTTGGAAAATGTCAAAAATGTAAGTATTAAAATACTCATATTTGAAAGAGGTTGGAATAAAAATACTAGCCAACATTATTAGTGTTAAAATTAACAGCCTAATTAGAGGTCCCGAGAAAAATCAGCTTAAATCAAAATTAGAATCAGCTTTTTGAAGCTAAAATTAATTTGACTTATCTGATATTCAGCAATACTGCAGACAACCCCTTACTGATAATATTCTTTAAGGATTTTACAATAAAATACAAGAAAAAGTTTTATCACCATATTTATTATTTTATAAAAATGAGTAATTAGAAATTTTTGTTCAAAGAAATGTCACGAGTTAACTGAAAGTACTGTTTTCTAAGCATGTTTGTTGTTAATAATTTGTGTGTGTTTGCGTATCACCAAAATACACATAACAATTTGAGAATCATTACAGGAATTTGAAACTGCAGTCATGGTCGAATTTCGTTTTTTATTTCTATTGTAATTAAATTCTACTTCTCTCTTAACTGGTTATCAATTTCAATACTTAACAAAAATAAATGCATTTAGTTAATATTTATACAAGCTTGAAAACTGTATCATGTTTCATATTTTTTAATAGTTAAAGAGAAACGTTATGGTACATACATACCAATACAAAAGAATCATTATAAAAAAGGAAATTACTTGACAAATTAAATTTAAAAATAATTTGCATCTAAAAATATATATAACCCCTTTAAAATCATATTCATTACTGAACTACACACATATTAAAACTTTACAAATAATACTCATATACAAGATGTTCTGATTAGTGCCCTATTCTTAACTAGCAAGGCTAAAATAAATACTAATTCACATTCCATCTTAAATACCTGTAATGACATTGAAACACTTTTTCATATTTATCTATAACTGTGAAAGCACAGTAAATCTTCATTTAATGTAGTTAATTGGTTCCACAGAAACTTTGCATCACACTAATCATGATGTATGAGATCCACAGTGCATTTTAAAATAAAAGTTATGTTTAAAGCCTAATTTTAATTTAAAAAATACGATAGTAAATAATTTTACTTAAATCAAATAATTCATGTACACTTAAGAAAACATTTATTAGTAGTCATTATTTAACGGTGGATGAAGAAGATATTTTTGTTACTTGAAACCTCTTGAAATTTTAATATAGTATCATAAAAATATGCTACAAACTGTGACAGAAAAGTATTAATGTAGGAGTACTTTTACATCTGAAAGAATATTCGAAATTTAGATCCTATTTTTTAATATTGAGTGATGACCGCCTTTACACAATTAGACCGGCTTTGGTTATTAAAACTACCGTATTTTCCTGTATATAATCCGCGGATTATGTGTTAAAAAAGTTTCAAATTTCGTTGTGCGGATTATACGCCGCCGCGGATTATCTGAGAAAAAACATTCTCCATCAGAAAAGTTAACAAAGTTTTGAAAGAAATGCTGTTTATGTTTTATAAAATAAATAATAGATGGCGCTTTCACGACTCGGCTGACGTATTACTGCCATAATTAGTTTTTGTCCAATTACTTTCAAGAACGAATTCGGTTTCTCGGAAGGAAATAGCAGTTACAAGTCGTTGGCGTCATTTACAACTTAGTCTTGACTAGAGGTGTTGCATCCTTTGAAAGTTTTTATCATGATGAAGCGTAAGCGTGTTAGCTATACTGCAGACTTCAAATTAAACGCTGTAGAGAAGGCTAACGAAGTCGGAAATCGAGAAGCTGCAAGATTTTTCAACGTTGACAAATCGAATATTCGTTTGTGGAGAAGGAAAAGACTAACTTCGAAAATTGCGATAGACGTAAAAGGGTCGATCGTCGTGGAAAACCTCACTGGCCAAAATTAGAGGCAGAAATAAATAAATGGATTTTAAAAAAAAGGGACGATGGGAATGCTGTCTCGACAGTTAACATCAGAATGAAAGCCCGAGTTATTGCACGCGAAATGAATATTGTTAACTTCTCTGGTGGGCCCACGTGGTGTTACCGGTTTATGAAGAGAAACAATTTAGTCGTTCGTAGTCGTTCAACGGTCGGACAGAAATAACCTGATGACTGGGGAAAAAAATCTGACGACTTTTTGACATTTTGCAAGCAAATTATTGTTGAAAATAATTTTATAGAGGATTTGATTTTTAATATGGACGAAGTTCCATTATCATTTGATATTCCACCTACCAGGACCGTCGACGTTCAAGGAGCAAGTAGTATTCCTATAAATACTACTGGAAATGAAAGAACGTCATTTACTGTAGTTTTATGCTGTGCTGCAAATGATTTAAAATTGCCGCCAATGCCAATTTTTTTTAAAAAAAACCCCTCTCGAGAGAAAACTTTCCTAAAAGTGTGGAAATTCGTGCGAATGAAAATGGCTGGATGAATAAGCAAATCATGTTGTCATGGCTGCAGACTATCTGGAGAAAACGCAAAAATTCTTTTTTTCGTCCAAAGGCATTTTTAATTATGGACTCTATGAAATCACATGTGAGTGAAAACGTAAAAAATGCTCTCAAGTCCGCGTCGGCAAAAATTGCCATAATACCTGGAGGACTGACAAAAAAATTGCAGCCTTTAGACGTCGGTATTAATAGATCGTTCAAATCCAAAGTTAGAAAGTTATGGGAACAGTGGATGACCGATGGAGAAAAAAACTATACAAAAACGGGAAAATTGAAGCGGGCATCATATGAAAATGTCTCCTGCTGGGTCCTGAAAGCATGGAATGACCTCGCTGAAACTACAGTAAAGAACGCTTTCAGAAAATGTAATATTATTGTCAAAAATGACTCTGACGATGAAGAGTCTTTACTATCGAGCGACTCGGATGTGTTACGCGAATATTTGATAAATTTATTCATTTCCGAATCTGATGAATCAGATTTTGAAGGCTTTTTTAACTTAATAAATTTTTTCATCATTCAAGATATTTTTATTTTGAAAGTGCATATAAGTGTAAAAGGGGGATCTTAATTTTTTTAAAATATTTTCCGCGTGCAATGTTTTGCTTAACTTAAAACATAGATGGCAGTAGCAAAGAATTTTTTTGTTTTATTGAGATTATCGTACAAAATATATTATGATACATATTTAAATAGATGTGTTTTATTATAAATGTTGTCCTCTGAACAATTTCTTACTTCTATTTTTCATTTTATGTGTCTCCTTATCGGCAATTTATATTTTTTGGATTATTCGCCGCCAAAACTGCCGCGGATTATACGATGTTTTTTTTTACTCGAAAAAAAGGGCTCTGCGGATAATACGCCGCTGCGGATTATATACAGGAAAATACGGTAATTAGAAAAACAACCCTCCAAGAAATGACTAACAATCATATGGTCAGACAAACTTGCATTACTTTTTTCCCAAATGTAATGACTGCATTAGGGAATAATTTTAAGAATATGCAATCACCATGAACTGCATAAACTACATAAAATTTTAAAAGACATCTTCTAGGTGTGTTTTTGCTGGGCTGCACTAGGGTTCAGTAAAACTATGTGGCAATACAATGAAGCCTAATGAGCTAATTACAAGACCATGTCACTGTCGATGGATTATTTCTTTCTGGAAGATGAGAGCAACATAGGTTAACTCCCTATAAGATATGGTAGGTATATATTTCTCAAAAATAACTTAATCTGAGAAATTGCATTACAGCAAATACTAATTTAATTAAAAAAAAACACCTGGGATTTGGTTAAGAGAGTGAGTGAATATTAACGGTGTACTATTCAGCTACTTGAGGGCTACTATAGAATCTCATAATGTTGAACCATGTTCAAGTGATGAGGATGACACCTGAACTGGTACCCACTCTCCTAACTTCCACACCATACCAACAGGAGGATGTTTGAGCGGCAACATATTTAATGTGCATCAACCTCCTCTGCATGGTGGGTCTTCAGCGGTACAAGGCTCAAATTCACAACATGCCAGCCGTGAGTTTGTTACCTTGACCACTAAGCTACTGCGGCCACCAGATTTGGCTGGAAAGAAAACACTGCCTTTTATTGTTTCACTTTGATTTTAAAATTATAAAACTGATGAATAGATAAAAACTTTTCGTAACAAATAAAACACCTCAAACAACATCAAATAACTAAAAAGATTAATATTTCAAGTTAATCATTAAAAATAAAAAAGGGAACTATGTTCTACAAAAAAATTTATTCCTTATAGTCATTCCTTGTTTATTATGGTTACTTTTGAATAAGCAACAATTTTTAAAGGAATACATGACCAGGATGGAACAAAAATTCATTTTTCTTATGATAGTTAATAACTGACCACACAGTTGGCTCAAAATTAAAATGCCTATCAAAATGAACTATCTGTCTTGATTTTAATTCAACCCAGAATTTCTATCTTTGAAGGAATATGTGTTTTCTGTTACAGGATTGACTCTTTTTTTTTTTTTTTTTATTCAGGATTCTGGTTAAAAGAAATTTTCAAAATATTTGAATTATTCATTTACAAATGTGAACAGTAAAAATGGCAAAATAAATATATATATATATATAAACAAATAACTTTATTACATTGTAAATAACGTGAAACATTTGTTCATACTTAATCCCCACAATCAAGAAAGCAAAATAATAAACATCTTTTGCTAGTGAGTGTGTTTTGCATTGAAATGGGAAATCTTCATAACAAAAAGCAAAAGCTGGACAAAAATGAGAAGTTTTTTATTATTGAACTTCAATAACAAACACATGCTAATACCGCTCGCAAGATTCACTAACTTGACTTAATAATGAATATAATATAAGTAAAAGAGAACTACAAATATATACTTTTAAATGGTAAAATGTACACAATAGGAACATTCCCTCATTTCTGAAATTACATTGTAAAAGTACCACCTTGTAAGAAAAAATCCTGCATTTTTCAAACTGTGTTGTAGAATGTTTTCCTGGGCCACCTGAAGTTTCCATTAAACTTGTACAATGAAAAATTGGTTCAAGAGTATAATGATTCATTCATACATTTAAATTAACAAATGGGAGGGGGGAGACTTTTATTTCAATCTTATTACCTTATTTATTTTAGAGAAAAATAAGGAATGAGTCAATTTTGTCTTCATCAACTGGAAATACTGAAGGAAAGTTGATATCATAGTAGTCATAATAGGAGTTGAGACATTGTACAATTCAATATATAATCAACAAATAGACAAATACTTGTGTTTCAAGCTGAAAGCGATCTAACAAAATATGAAGAGTATTTTTTATCAAAGAATATTTTTTGAAGCATTTTTATGTGCTATATAAAAAAAACTAGTAAAACATTTTTATTTTTATACAATAAAAAAACTTAATTTTTGTTCAGTTCGTTACCTCAGCATTTCTTTGTACCTCTCCATGAATAAGAAATTGCTTATAACAAAAATCATATGAAATAGGAGAAAAAATAAGGACATTACCAAAAAAAATTCTTTATCCTTATTCAAGTGTTATATAATTTCATTAGCTTTGTATAGCCTACCACAAGATCATTAATCTTTTTCAGATTTTTTTTCATCATTGTAATTTACATTAATTAGTTCTTTGTTCTATTTCTGCAGATAGCTTTAAAAATTTACAAAAATCTCTAGGTACAAATGCACAAAGAGTCCCTTGACTATGCTAAGTTTACTTCATATAGTCAAATGGGCTTCTTTCTTGCATAAACTTTGAAAGTTTGGCAGACTATTTTCTTTTGGCCCTATTTTGTAGAAAGTAGAATATATCAACATGCATATTATCAACTTAAAAATAAAGAAGCAGCACTCTTTTCTGATACAAAATTCATTAAATGACTCGAGTAACCCATACTCTTAAAATATTTTTTTCCCTTTAAGGTTGTTTTAGTGTTATGTTAAAAAAGGGCCAGAATTTGGAATATTTTTAGATATAACAGTACTCTAACATTATTATTAAGTTTAAACTCTGCTATCCTTTCAAGAATACCAAATGTGAGTCGTAACTTTACATGTTAAAATGAGAAACTGATTGAATATGGAATATTTTTCTTTGTCATAAACAAATGTAAGAATTACAAAGTTGCAAAACTGAGATATTTTTCTGCCTGAAAATGTGCTCCACATTTAGTTCAGGCTTTCATACATTTGGTGAAGACAGCCTTAAGAGGATTAAAGCCTTTTCTCTGAATTCTTATTTCATTTTACAAGTTGAACCATTTATTTTCCTGGAAATTTAACACGATATTTTCATATATTTAAAAAAAAACATAGCTTTTATCATTTTCTTTTTCATGAACCATTTTTTGAAAAAAAAAAAGGAAGGGGGGGATGGAAGAAAACTGACATGTAGCAAAAAAGATACAATAATTCAAGCTTATAAAAGTAATAAGTGCACAATAACAAAATGCAAGACTCTCAAGTAAGATTGTATTTTAAAAAAGATCTTACAATATCATTTTCATTAAAAATTTTCAGCATACCACAAGCAAATACCAAGTATGTCAGTTGTTTAAGATACTTCTTAAGCATATGTTATTCTGCATGTTAATATAATTATGTTTTCTGTTTAATTTAAACTGAAAGGCATAAAAAAGCGTAATTTGATAGAAATATAGTGTGAAGAAACTAATTATTTTCTACATCATTGAATTATTTGAATAGTTATTAAGAAGATCTTCATAAATTTTCATTAGAAATTATAATATCTTCAAATCATAAGAAGCATAAGCTATAGCAAATATGATTATGTCACAAAAAAAAATTACCATTATATAACATTTGGAATCATGACCACATATTTCGTCTTAGGATTTTCAGGTAATCCATTCTAATTCAAAAACTTAAAATTAGAAAAAGGATTTAACTTCTTACTATAGTTTAAATCTGCGTAGTTAATAATCAACATGCTTCGATTCCACAGATGGATAAATTTTACTTGCAAATGCTGTACAATTATTCTTATAAATATACCCGAAGTATATAAATTTAAATACAATGAAATCGAGATGCATCAGTATCAACATAGCAAGAAAAATAAACGGCACTCTGCTTCGTTTTTAACGATCACTCAAGGGGGGGAGGAAAAACAGACGCTAACTTATAAACACAAGGTATGTAGAAAAGTTCATGACTAATTACATGTTATAAGATTTTTATTTTTTTTTCTTAGTAAGAAAATTTCTTTTTCAAACTTAAAAAAAGTTAGATCCTGGTTAAATTTTGGCGGGAATTCGCACTTGGATACCGTTAGGGCTAGTAACATATTGGATTCAATTTAAACGATCGCGAAAAAAAAGGCGCATTTATGAGCGATGATATTGGAATATGTTTTTATAAATGTACTTAAAAGCAACTAAGTTAATCCACGCATACATGCACCGATCAAACACATCAACATAGTCTCGCTCTTAATACAAATCAAGTTCATTTACAGCAATTAGTGAATAATTCTTACCGTGGAATTGTTTTCCTCCTTTATTTCCGACATTTTCACCGCCGATAACAACAGTTCCGAATTAATCTTTAACAAAAAATTTTTTAAATTAAAAATCCAACGTAAATACACGATTCAGACGCCCGACTCTTAAACTGCAATGTACGAAAAAACAAGAAAAGTCAGTTACCGCTGTTTAGGACAACTCTTGCCAACTTGATGTCAGTCAAATTCTTAGTATTCTCAGAGCCCTCTATAATCCAAAAATGAAAAAGAAGAGAGGATACACAATTGAGTAGCATATAAAATCAAAACAGTTTTATAATTTTTTAAAGTGGAGTATTTTCTACAATTATGCGAAAATAAAGTTTGACCAAGAAACTATATATTATCGTATTGGAACATTTTCTTTCCACACTGAATTAATTACTGAATAAGAGTTATTTTGCCTTACGGATTAAACTAACGTTAACACTTTCGCCATTTCTTTTTCAAAATTTAACCCAAAGTTTTCTTCAAACTGATTAAAAAGGGAAAAATGTAAGATCTTTTCATCGTAATGACAGTGTAAATTTTGAATCTTTGCTTAATAATGATAAGAAGATTAGTGAATTTATCTTGAAATATGGGCCACGCAATTTTGACAGTCTCTTGGGAAAACTTAGGAGCAGATACGCTATGCAACCGGTCTCCGGTCGCGTTTTATCAAGGCTATGATTGAAAATTCAATGGATAAGTTCTACTTTGTAAACAACAACAATGCGTGGAATCCACCGGAACTTCTGGTGTAATGTTAATCTGTGGAAAAACATCGAATTTCAACTCAGTTTTTCAAAGTTCTAATGCAAGTTTTTGAAACTTTTTTTTTAACTATATGGATCGAAGATGATTTGTAGATTTCAGATTTAGGATTTTTTATTATTTATTTCAGTATCTTTTATAAAGTACGTTGCTAAATGTTTAGCTCATTTAGAGCAAGGTTGATATAATCGCTTTTTTTGGTGACTAATGGGATGTTTAACAAGTGAAATGTGTACTAAGTAAATAGTATTAGCTTGCGTGCGCCATATTGGATTTTTTTTTGGTTGATTTGTCGAATCCGGCACTTATCGCGCCAAGTGTTTTCTCGCCAAATCGATAGATGCGCCAAATCTGGTAACCCTTCTGAATTCGTTTTCAGTGGAGAAGTCGCTTTTTTTGGCGAAATGCGGCGCATGCGCAGTAGATGTTTTTAATTTTAACAGTTTTAACGAAGTTAGCGCATTCGTAATTGGTTTTTTTTTTTATTTTAACAGTTTAATTCTCCAACGGTTTTTCTCGCGCATGAGCAGAAAGCTTTTTTTTCTTCAAAAAATCCGTTACACAGCAAACGGTTACTTCTTTCGCTCCGGTTGGGTCAGCTGTTCGGCTTCGTTTTCTTCGATTTGGGAATTACTTTTTACAGGTAATTTTTTTTTATTTCTTTCTTCACATAAATTTCAAAAGATTGCCATGATGTCCAGCGATGCTCTTAGGATTAATTTGAATGAATGCATGAAAAATTACTATTGTTAAAGGTTTTTTGCTATGTTGCCTGTGCTTGGAAAGAAAGCTGTTTTAGAATGGTGCATGGAAGGTTTGATTGGATCATCGTATGTGTGTCCGAAATGTGGAAAAAGTATGGGAAAGAAAGAACGGGTAAGAAAGTGAATGATTATTTTTGAATGGTACTGCAAAATGCAGTCCAGTGTGAAAAAGGATACCCATCATGTGTTTAGGAGTGTAAAGAAATGGTTTTGGATTGAATTGAGCAATATGGATTTTGCACCGTTTTTAGTGATGCAAAAATAAAAATGTTTCAGAACGTGCTCTCAGAAATATGCAGTAGCACACTGGTATAATTTCAGTAGGCAACTCATCATCATCATAAATGTCGGAAATAGCAGCATTTTTTAAGGTAAGTGAAATTATTTCCATTTTTAAATGCGTGATTTTGCAGCGATTTTCAGTTTCTAAACTTTAAAATGCTATTTTTAATGATTTTCCTTCCGCCATCTTGAATTTCGCGCTCCGGCGTTGCGTGTTGTGGTAGGGTTATAACTCCAAAACACAACACGCAAAAACACGCCAAATTGGCGACTTTTCAAAATTTGGCGGAGAAGTGCCGGATTCGACAATTTCACCTTTTTTTTTTATTATTTACGTTTTATAAGATTTATTATAATAATTGTATTAAAATACATGTGAATTTCTTTGTTCCTTTCTTGGATATAAAACGAAAAAGTATAAATAAATAATTCGGAAACTTTAATTGCTTGGGTTTTATAAAAATTCTTTCGCAGTAAAGTTTATGGCCCGAAATTCATTCTATTATGGAAAATTTTTTGATAATAATAGAAAAAATAGCATGATTTAATTGTTATTTTCTAATATTCATAAAAAATTTCATTTTTGCTGTTCTTGAAAACCTATTTCAAAATTATTATTAGGATATCCGGGTTTTTAGCATTATTCATTGTTTTATTTGTTTAGATTGTATCGAAATCTTTGAACAATGTTTCAACTTCGTATGTTGTAAGAATTATATATTTCAATAAAAATTTTCTATTTTATATGTAATTGTGTTGTAAAAATAAAATTTATATTCATCAAAGAATAAATCTTAATAATTAATCAAAAACTTTCATGTTAACTAACCCAGGATTTACGAGTTTTCTACAAGTTTGAATTGTGTTTTGGATCAGTATAGTATTGATAAATCATACTTTTATATGTACTAGCATTTTTAAAATTTATAAGTAATTCAATAAGTACAAAATACATTTAAAACAAAGGATAATTAAATTGAATTTCTAAAAACGATTACACCTTTTCTAATGATATTTTCCCTTAATATTGTATAGCAATTACTATAAATTATAAACGAAAATTTTTAAAAAGTTCAGAATTAAAGATAATTTTTCAATGGCTTGGAATCATTACTACATTATAGAACAAATATTATTGCCTGTACTTTTAATATATTGGAATCTCTTTGGAAATAAAAATTTATTCAAGGCATGAAAGAAGAAATACCTGTATAATAATGAAAGATTAATAATGTATATTTATAGAAATGAAAAACTCAAAGTTACCTACAAAAATGAGAATTAAATTATGAGCTTGCGATCGATAACAATGTTACCATAATATATATACCCTTGTTAAGTAAAAAGTACTCTCTTTCACTAAAAGGGAATTCTTGTAATCAAAAATTTTCATATTAACTAATATTCTACGTGCATTGGATGTTTGTGAAAATACATTTCAGTATTACTATTAGATGGATATCAAGATTTATGATATTCATTATTTTATTTGTTTCAATTGTTTAGTTTACATGTGATGAATTTTCAATTTAAATAAATATTTTATGCAACAATATTTTTAAAGATATTTATTACTTTACATATTTAAAAGCATGGCTTATCTTTATTCCTAGATTTATATAGCAGGAATTTAAAAGGTTTAGGAGATTTGTTGTTTTTAATTATTCTCAGAATAACTTATCTGTTAAAAATGATTTGTATTCCAAATCTTTCTTGTAACAAGGCATTTAAACTCATAGTTCTTTGAAATTGTCCAATTCTTCTTGTTTGCATGTATCTGTTACACTTAAAATTAACTTTCTTTTAGATTATAAGAAGTTTATTCTCATGTTGCAGCATTTGTAACATCTGCTGACAAAGATATTTATTCTCAAGTTATAGAATGTTAAAAATTATTGAATTCATAAAAACCAATTCTTTCAAAAATATGTTTTGCCAGAAATTTTTTCAAATTTTATTAAGGCTCTAAAAAATTAAATTTACTCCTGTATATTGTTATAATTCCAATGTTTATAAAATTTTCTCAAGCTAGAATTCCTCCAAGAGAGGCTGCAAAGAAAGTTATTTAAATGAAAAGTTGTGAGAAGCACAGCAGACTGAGTAATGTCAATGAAACTACTCTCTTATACTATTAAAGAGTATCAGTAGTACACATATAATTAAAGTCATTAATTTTGTAATGCTTGCTTCAATCCTTCAAACTTTATCAGTGACAAATCCTTTATAAAAGATTAAGATTTAATTTTTTTTATTGTATGTATATCTGAATAAATTTGTAGATATAAAATAAATTTCCAAACATTTCAAGTAAATTTATTTGGTCATCCTGGATAAAATAATATAGACAAAGATAAATACAATAAACTAAGTTATATAATGTTAATTAACAACCAATTTAAACAGTAAAATGACATTTGAATTGAACATTTTTTATATTAGCTGCAAAGATCTTGAGTCTAAATACCCAGGCAGCATAGCAGGATGTTCTGTACATTTTATCTTATTTTAAGTCTGCATCTGGCGCAGACCAATCATCTTATTTCACCCAGCAGTTATGATCTGTCATGGCCTTGATCATAACTGAGAGTAATAGATACATTTAAAAATATTGTTTACATGTAACATTCTTCACATTTTTACTAGTACTACAAATAATTGCATCATTTCAATGCTTATTTTGTAAATATTGTGTTTATAAATAAATAATGGTCCAGAGGCTGGTTTAGTTTGCTGTAAATGTGCAGTAGTCATATTGGATTGTATGTACTTTCAAATCTCATTTGCACATTCCACAATTTATATACACCTATACTATCAAAGAATTATTCGTAGAATTTTTAACTCAAATAAATATACTGACAATTAAATTAATGACTAATGATGATTCAAATATATAAATTCAAATTGTTAAGTACTACAAATTGTTTTATAGAATTGAGACTATTGAATTAAAAAAACTTCTCACAATTGTACTTATTGGTAGATAGTGTATCACTCCAAACTCATTAAATAGTTTTAATTTCTAAAAAACATACATATGAAATGATCCTATGATGAAATATTAATGTGTATGCCTTTTGTTGTCTGATTCCTTTAGTAATTACCAGTTCCAAATGTTTTAGTTTTTTTTTAGAAATTCTATCTCTATAATTTCTCATATAGAAAAGCATGTAAACACAATGTAGGAAATGAATTTATAATAAGATTCATCAGTAACATGGGTATTTTTGTTTATTTAAAAATTTTGACATCAAATTCTAATGTTTAACAACAGGTTTATAATGTCTTATACAATTATTGTACTCAATTTTTATATCTTACTGACAACATCTGATAAAATTCTCTGGAACTCTTATGAATGGCTTTTTAAATTTATTTACAACAAAAAAGGATTATTTTTTTTAAATATTTACAAAAAGTATTAAATGTCATTAACCCAAACAGATAAAATGACTATAAAAAAATTAAGAGAAAATCATTTCCTGAATCACAGATTAAATCTAATATATATATTATAAATGTGAAAGTTTGTGAAAATCTTTGTGGGTCTTTCACGCAAAAATAACAATGGATTTTAATGAAACTTTACAGTAATATAGCTTATACATCAGAATAACACATAGGCTATAATTTATAGCCTAGACTATAATTTATAAAAATTTCTTAAAAGTGTCCAAAATATAACGATATTTGTCAAGTAAGTGAAAAATTTCTGCCATCTACGAACAATTCCGGCTTGCGCTGCAAAAAAGCCCACCACAGCATATATCTATCTTTTGTTTGTGAAAAACTCTTTTTGTTTTGGCTACGTAATGAGCTCGCTTCTAATTAATTCCTGTGATCAGAATAATGCCTATTTTTTTTTATTTCAGAATAAAACTTAAGTTTTAAAGGGAGAGATTGTTATAAATCTATCTTCACTTTAATGTATTTTTATGATTTTATTATGCACATTTGGTAGTAAGAAATTGATCTTTTTTCAAAATAAATGCTTTTATCGGTTCTGGCACTTAAAGTAAATAAACTTTCTCTTTCACACTCATCATTTGGATTATTATCATCGCACATATTTGCATAGTTTGCTTGTGGTTAGTAGTTAATTATAACGCTATAATTTTAATTGAATAGGCGGATATTGCATTTTTAAGTATAAAAATAATTATAACTACTGTACTGTATTTTTGGAGTGAGTGAATATTAACGTGTTGCACTGTTCAGCTACACGAGGGCTTTTTGGCAACGTACCACGTAATTTTGAACCATAGTCAAGTGACGTGGACGACACCTGAGCTGGCACCCCCTTCTCCTAACTGCCATACCACACCAACTTAGAAGGAATATTCTACCAATACTTTGCAGGAGTATTCTTTGAAATCCAATCTTCCAAGATATATGGCAGCACGGGTTCCATGATGAGTATTTTAGCGGAAAAAATAGTTTGTCAAAAGTTAAGTGTCTTATGTTTTTGTATGTTAGTGAAGACCTTGGAAAATGATTTGACTACTTATTTTAAGTGAACGGTGGACATAATTAATTTTACAGTGGAATATCTTTAATTAATTTATTAGCTCTAACGGATTAAATTTTCCAAAGTGGAGTATTTTGTTTATGTATATCCCTTAATTTGTAAATGTAGTGATCCAAAAAAAATATTGTTTGAAAAAACTGCAGTAAATCATAATGCGGTTGGATAAAGTATTAAAGTGCATTTCGCCCCTACACGGCGGGTCTTACAAAGCTCGAGCTACGAAAGTAGCTAGGCATTTGCCAACTTGACTCTATCGTTAACATTTCGCTATGTTTTTCATTAAATTGCCATTATAATTTAAGAAACGGCGTTGCTTGCGAATATTACAATTTTAAAATAAAATAAATACTACAGAAAGTAATATTAATGTATTACACTTTCAGATATAAATTATTTACACTACTTTAAGCGTTCATTACGCAAAACTTTTAACAATGTGTTACTTTTGCTGAGCAGAGATTAGCTTACGGAGGTATTTTGAAAAATCGACCCTCAAGAGTGTTACGAGGAATTATAAATAAAAAAAAATCCTTTTTATCAGCTTGTTCATGCTTGTCGCAAAAACCGTGCGCCAGACGGCGCTGTCTGTGTATCTCTAGTTACTATGTGTTTAGGTGAATAAAAATAGAGAGTGTTTTACAGTCCGTGTGTGTTATTGAGCTATCCGGGGTGTAGTGATCAAACATTTTGGTCCGACTTTCCCGGAGTTCAACAAGCAACTATGGTTTTGTGCTTTATTAGTTGAGTATTTGGTGGTGAAATTTTTGAATAGGTGAGTGTTTCTATTTTTAATGATGGTTTTAGGAGTTATTTGGTTTAGTTCGCTAAAGTTGGTGTTAATAGTTGAATAGTTTTAACTGATATCATGGTTGAAATTAGTGTTTGTAGATTTGTGTTGATTGTGATATTCTTGTTATGTGTTTTTGTATACTTTCCTATTCTCAATAGTGTAATTTAGGTGCTTACAAATGCTTTTTGGTTGAAAATAGTGTATATTGTGTAGATGTTGTGACAAAATAAGTTTAAAAATGGCGTTGAAATTAAATCTAAAGAAAGACGAGCTTATCTCGGTTGCTGTGGAAATGGGGGTTTGGAGATTCCTAGCAAAGCTAAAATAATAGATTTAAAAAAGTTAATTGAAGCAAGTGCCGTTTATAAAAATGATATTGAATTTGTGCGTAGTCTTGTTGAAAATGCTTTAGAGAAAAGTAAACAAGAGGCTGAGAAAAATGAGCGCGAGGCTGAAATTCAATTAGAAAAAATTAAATTATCTCAGATTGAAAAACAATTAGAATTGGCGAAGGTTAGGAAGGAATCCGAAAAAAATTCTCAATCTCTTGAAAGCGGAGAACCAAGCTCCATAACTGATAAATTGGAGAGTTTGGTAAAGAGCATTAAAACTTTGACAATTCAAGTACCTGTTAGGTCAGAGTCCTTTAATTTATTTTTTCATTCTTTAGAAAAGGCATTTCAAATCAAATCCGTGCCTGATGAGCTAAAAGCCAAAATTCTATTAAATATTTTAGGAGAAAGAGTCAATAATTTGCTAACATATGTGAGTCAAGAGGATTTTAGCAATTATGTTAAAATTAAAGAATTAATATTAAGAGAGTTTGAACCGACGCCTCAAGAATGCCTGAGTAACTTTAAAAAGGCTCGTAAACTACCATCCGAAAACTATGTTCAGTTTGCTTCCCGCTTAAGTGCAACTTTCGATTATTATTGTGTGTCAGTTGCGTAAAGTTAATGAATTCCGCTCTTTGTGTGATCTAATAATTTCAGATAAAATATTTGAAACGCTAGATAGAGATACGATGAATCATATTGCAACGAAACAGGGAGAAACATATTTCAAGCCTCAACAGCTTGGGAGGGAATGTGATGTCTATTTATCCGCGAGAGGAAAGGTTTCGAATGATTTAATGAGCAGAAATCCAGGGAGTGGAGTCAAAACAGATGGGCGAAATAGACTGCAGACGGTTAGCACTTGGCGTCAAGAGAGAAACTCGTCGAATGTTTTCGTGGCCGAAACCAAACCAAATTGTGTTCTATGTAAGGGTAATAATTTTCATCCCCTTTCTAAGTGTTATCAGTTTAAGAAACTGTCAGTTGAGGATAGAGTAGAGGTAGTTAAACGGAATAATCTTTGTTTTCGTTGTTTTTTACCTCATAGATTGAAGGAATGCCGTTCAGAGAAAAATTGTTTTTGCCTTAGACCTCATAATAGCTTGATTCATTTTTCACGTGACAAAACGAGGAATCCCACTCCCACTAGTAATTTAAATTTGGATGCTCCTACTTTTGTTCCAGGGCAGATTGAAGGATCAGTTGAAGCAAATTCACAATCACAGTTTGTGGCGACTGGGTTTTAGAAAGGCAGACTAAAGAATGTGTTTTTGAGTACTGTACGCGCGCTTGTTAAAAATAAATACTCTCAATGGGTGGAGGTCAGATGCTTGTTAGATGTAGGATCGCAGTCTTGTTTATGTACGAGGGCATGTGCTGAGAAGTTGCAGCTGAAAATGGAGAAAATAAATACAGTGGTTTCGTGCGTTAATGATGCTTCTATGGTTGTTAAAAATTGCGTAAAAACTTCAGTTGCAAATAAAGCCAAAACTTTTGAGAGTGAGTTAATGTTGTTAGTAGTTAATATAAGATTACAGATCTCATTCCAAACAAGGTGATTGATGTAGATGTTAATGTTTCAGAGTTTGTGCCCTTAGCGGATGATAAATTTAATATACCTGATAGAATTGATATGTTACTTGGTGCTGAAATCTTTTATGAATTGTTAAAGCCTGGAAAATTTTATTGTGATAATTCGCATTTAGTGTTACAAAATACGGTGTTTGGTTATGTTGTAAGTGGAAGTGTAGATCAAGTTACAGAGAATCGCGTTCATTGCGGATTAATTGTTGATGACGATCTAAACTAAACACTGAAAAATTCTGGGAAATTGAGGGTGTTCACATAGAGCCTAAGGTTGATACAGAGGTGTCCTTGTGTGAGGATCATTTTGTGCGCACTCATAGGAGGAATTGTGACGGTAGGTATGTAGTATCGATGGCATTAAATAAAGATCCGTCTTGTTTAGGAAACTCCAAAGATATTGCTATTAGGCGACTTAATTCATTGTGGAAACGGTTATCTAGGGATTCTAGTTATTCATCGTTGTATGCGGAATTTTTGAAGGAGTATGAGGAGTTAAGTCATTTGGAAACGGTAGTTGAGTCAAGTGAACCACCCACACATTACTACATACCCCACCATGGTGTATTACGCCCTGAAAAACTTACTAAACTAAGAATCGTCTTTAACGTTTCATCCCCCACCACAACAGGCATAAGCCTTAATGACAATTTATTGAAAGGTGAAGTGAAGGAAGATGTGTTTGAGACAATATCTCGTTTTAGAAGACACAAATTTGCTTTTACGACTGACATCCAAAAGATGTACAGGCAAATATTAATAAATCCTGATCAGCAGGATTTGCAACGCATTATATGGAAACATGGACTAGATGCAGAAATTTTAACGTACCGACTAAAGACTGTCACTTACGGGCTGTCCAACGCACCCTTCCTTGCCATAAGAACCCTACAGCAGTTGGTGAAGGATGAAAAATCGAGATTTCCTTTAGCTTCAGAAACCCTGTTATATGATACCTACATGAATGATATTGTGAGCGGAGCGCCGGGGATTTGGAGACTGCTCAACAATTGCAATCGCAACTGAAAGACGCCCTGCAATCTTGTGGAATGAACCTTCATAAGTGGTCATCTAATTCTCCTGAGTTATTAAATAGTTCGTTGTCATCAGACGTCGAGCATTCATTTTCTACTGACATTGACTTATCTGTGAAGACATTGGGAATTAGTTGGAAGCCATTTGAAGATTGTTTCGCGTTTAAGGTATCTGTTTCAGCTAAACATATATATACAAAACGTGAAGTTTTAAGTGTAATTGCTAAGCTATACGACCCTTTGGGTTTCTTAGGCCCAGTGATTGCGAAAGCAAAGGTGTTTCTGCAACAATTATGGCAATGTAAACTGGATTGGGATGATGTGTTACCTAATTTAATTGCCAACGAGTGGAGAGAATTTGTGACAACATTAAAATGTATCGAGGAAATGAAAATTAACAGATTTATTATGGCTGACAATAATGTTAGAATCGTTCTCTAAGGATTTGCGGATGCATCTGAAGCGGCCTACGGAGCGGTCGTTTACCTACAGTGCTGTCTTCACAACGGTGCTGCCAAAGTGAGCATTCTTGCCAGCAAATCTCGTGTTGCACCAATTCGAGTTATTTCCATACCTCGACTGGAGCTTTGTGCCTGTGGTTTATTAGCTCAACTCGTCAAGAAAATACACTCCACCTTGAGGTTAAACATAAGTGATATTGTGCTACATACGGATTCAACTATTGCATTGGCATGGTTAAATACACCTGCCAATCGTTTAAAAACCTTCGTGGCCAATCGTGTTGCCAAGGTACAAGAATTGACTGAAGGCTTCCAGTGGAACCATGTGCCATCTGTTCTCAACCCAGCAGATCTTGTGTCTCGGGGATTGCGCCCTTGTGACCTTCCAAATTTAAGGTTATGGTGGCATGGTCCACAATTCCTTGAAAAAGGTAAGTTGTCAAGTGAAGAAACAAGTTTGTCACCAGTTAAGGAATGCGAGTAAAACTGGTTCGAGTTCTGATATAATTACGACGGCCGCGGTAGCCGAGTGGTATAGGTATCGGACTGTGGCTTGCTTTGTCACGGGTTCGAGCCCAGTACCACTAAAAGACCCGCCGTGTAGGGCAGCGATGCACGTTAAATCTGTCGAGAGCTGAAACGTCCTCCCGTTGGTGTGGTGTGGTAGTTAGGAGAGGGGGTGCCAGCTCAGGTGTCGTCCACGTCACTTGACCATGGTTCAAAATTACGTGGTCCGTCGCCAAAAGCCCTCGTGTAGCTGAACAGTGCGACGTTAATATTCAATCAATCTCAATCTGATATAATTACATCTAGTGTTTGTGTTTCAACTAATTGTGTATCTTCTATTTTATCTACTTTGTTACGTAAAAGTAATAGTTACATGAAAATTGTTCGTATATTTAGTTATGTGTTAAGATTTAGTAATAATGTAAACTAACATTGAGTGGTCCCCTTTCTGCTACAGATATAGACCAAGCAGAAATTAAACTGATCAGAATGGTCCAAGAACAGGTTTTTTTGGCTGAAATTAAGAGCTTACAAAGTAAAGGAGTTGTCTCACCTAATAGTAAACTTAGAAATTTAAACCCCTTTATAGACAGTGATGGATTATTGAGAGTTGGAGGCCGGCTGAGTAATTCAGATTTACCTTATGTTAATAAACATCCTGCAATTTTACCAGGAAATCATAATTTAACTGTTCAAATAATTGTCCATTTCCATAGAAAGAATCTGCATACTTGTGCTTCTTCTCTTCTACACTATGTAAGGGAAAAGTTCTGGCCATTAAATGGTCGTTCATTATGCAGAAAAGTAGTGCATGAGTGCCTTGTCTGTTTTAAAAGCCGACCCCTTGTTACCTCTCAGCTAATGGGTAATCTACCCCGTGATAGAGTAGTCCCAGATTACCCGTTCAACTGTTCTGGTGTGGATTTTTGTGGCCCATTCATGATCAGGTACAAAAATCAAAGAAAAGGAATTTTGCATAAAATTTATATTTGTGTATTTGTATGTTTTGTGTCTAAAGCGATTCACATAGAAATTGTGTCAGATCTTACATCTGATGCTTTTATTGCTACATAAAAAAGATTTTTTAGTCGCAGAGGTAAATGTGCTAAATTGTATTCCGATAATGGGAAAACATTTGTAGGTGCCAATAAAGAACTCAAGAGATTTCTAAAACTTATTGAGGATTCAGATGATAATTTAGCAGGTTTCTTATCTGCTGAGGGTATAGAATGGAAGTTTATACCACCTAGAGCGCCATCCTTTGGTGGTCTTTGGGAAGCTTCGGTTAAGTCAATAAAGTACCATCTTAAGAGAGTTGTCAGTGGCTCAAATTTAACTTATGAGGAATTTTTAACTGTTTGTATCCAAATAGAGGGAATTTTAAATTCCAGGCCACTGTGTGCCCTTTATCGAGCAATTCGGATGACTTGAACGCTTTAACTCCAGCCCACTTTTTGATAGGGAGGTCTATGACTTCTGTAGTCGAGCCCAATTTAATTGAATTAAAAGAGAATGCCCTTAAAAATGGCAACGGATAACCAGACTAGTACAACTAATTTGGAATAAGAGGCACAGATGTTATCTTAGTGAATTACAACAACGCAATAAATGGCAATTTAAAAAACAAAATGTTAACGTGGGTGATTTGGTAGTTCTCATTGAAGACAATATGCCAACCTTTAAATGGCTTTTAGGGAGAATCACTGAGATTTATAATGGCAGTGATGCACTAATAAGGGTTGTAAAAGTAAAAACACAATTTGGAGAATATAAAAGAGCCATTTCAAGAGTTTGTCTTTTACCTATGCCAGTTTGAATTTTGTCTCTGAATATTGTGTATTAGAATTTTTATATGTACCTTAATTTGTTTTACGTAATCCTATAGTATTTTATCGCGCGTTTGATGTTTTATTGCAATTTGTGTTATTGTTGAATGTATTACATGTCAACGCGGGGGAGAATGTTCATGCTTGTCGCAAAAACCGTGCGCCAGACGGCGCTGTCTGTGTATCTCTAGTTTCTATGTGTTTAGGTGAATAAAAATAGAGAGAGTGTTTTACAGTCCATGTGTGAGGTGTGTGTTATTGAGCTATCCCGGGTGTAGTGATCAAACACAGCTATTAGATCTACATACTTAAAATTTAACAAAGGTGTTTTTTTTCTTTCTTTTTTTTTTGTTTACCTCAGATATACAAAAAGCTTCTTTTTTTGTTTAATTTGCAATTCACATAAAATTAACTCATTAAAAACTTCTTTTTCCTTCAATCTGTGTTGTTTAATTTTTCAGTTCACCCGTGTGAAGAACGGGTATACCAGCTAGTAACTAATAAAAAGTCAAATTATGCAGAATTTCTAATATTTTCACTACATTTAAATTGAAAATATTTCATTAGATTTATGACATAAAATCTTAATTTTTGAACACCTAATGATTCGGCAGTTCACAGTAAACAAGAATTTTAAAAAAATATTTGTTTCTTTAAAGTTTCTGTGAATTTTATTTGCTCTAATTTGAGTACTATCGAAATTAATTTGATCAAAATGTGAAATATATCACACGTAGGAACCAGAAAGCAAAAACAGGTAACTCTTCATTACATTTGTAGGTTATCTACTAAACCTTTCATAGTGTTTTTGATCCAAATTAAATGAACTACTGCGAGAATTTTGAAATTTCAGATTTTAAAAACTGGCAGAGTAATAAAATCCATGTCTATGCAATCAACTTTCTGAATTTACATTAAACGAATTACAATACTGAAATCATGCAATTTTTAGAAAGGAGTTTTGAATAAAAGAAACAAATACACATAAAATGGAAATGTTCAACGTAACTTTTTTGTAAAATATATCTATACACTCTTTTTTTCGTGTTCTAAAAATACAATAAACCCTTTTTATAATATTTTTTCATCATAACTGTAAATATACATATTAAGTAGTAAAGATTATAATTATATTTTTAAACCACCCGAACTTTCCTTACATTGAATTTTATTAATAAATATTTACATTGCATATATATTAATAACTGCATCAAAATGAGGGAGATGGAAACAAACAATAAAATTGACTCGAAGGCTTTTCTTTTTTTTTTTAATTTCATACTAATTATAAAATTTCTACATACATATTTGATTTTTTTAACACACTGAACATACCAATACTTAATGCATATCTATTTGTACCAGTTATGTCTTTTGACAAGTTATTGTATGTGTTTAGTTTTAATTAATCCAGTTCCATTTCATGCAAACTTATTTGGAGAATGTAGAAATAAAACTAATCTGTAATGATAAATCTACAAACTGTGCAAATACCAATAAATGCATATTTGTTTTCCATAGTAAAAAAAAATTATACATCTGTGTGATAGGTTTATACCATACAGTCAAACTCTGAAAAACATGTGTTAACCAAGCAAATATGTTACAATTTTTTTTTTAAAGAAATATAGATTCAAAAATGACTGTTTTATTTTGATTATGTAGGAGTGAGCAGGACTTTACATTCTATATATGTGGGGACATAAATCTATATTCTATTATACACACATTCTAATTTAAATGTTTTAATGCCTTAATTTATTACCATATTTGGAATTCAATTCTCAATAAATCATATATTTTACATAAAACAGTGCAGTAAATAAAGACTTTCAAAATGTTGCACGATTTTTTTACATGCGATTTTACAAATGAAAAATGACAATTTTGATTTTCAATGTTTGAAAGTGGTATTTGATTAATCATCTAGTATAAACATTAATAGAGCTGTAGTAAATTAAGATATTTTTCCATTTCTCTTTAGTGAATGCTTCTCGAATTTTTTTCTTTTCCCCTCTAATATTGTAAAAATATTAAGTAAAATAAGTTTTATAAATATATATGTATATATATACACTTGTTTTTTATATAACATGCATCGTTGCATAGCAGATTCATGCTTCTAATTTTAGATAATTAAATGCTGAAGTACCTCTGTTAACTACTCTGTGTGTGTGTGTGTGTGTGTGTGTGAAGATATGTAAAATTTAAGTTAACTAAACATTATATGTTCTTAATATAACTTAATTTAAAATAAACAAAAATTTTCTTTTAAGTTAATTAACATTTTACTTTATGTATGTTCTCTATATAATTTTATTTAAACTAAACAAAAATTTGCTTTGAAATATTTACATTCTTGTATAAGTCTACATCTATCCAAAATCCTTTTTGAAGAGGTTTCTTTTGTCTTAAGGTAATGAAAACATTATTCAAAGTGCTCTACCATAATACAGTGAGAAAATGGTATGTAATCCTTACGCTTTCAAAACACTTAGAAATTTTACAGGAATATTAAAAAAGGATTCCCCCTAATATCATCGTTTCATTTACTGATCGAGCAACCATTTCAGCAAAATAAGACACTTTAGAAAGTAAAATGTAAAAGCTTAAGAGCAATAGTAGTAAACAAATGACAGCATATTCACCTGACCCAGTCATCACGTGAATTTAGTCCATCGAACTCAATATAAAAAAAGAACTGATTGAACTATTAACAGATTCTATGTTAAAATACAGATATGAATGAGAAGATCTTGAGTTTTAATTAAAAGTTTACACAGAACATTTTCAAAACTTCAGCAAAGCAATAAAAGGTCTTCGTTACGACATATTTATGAGAAAAATGTTTGACATGTCAGAAAAAACACAATACAGAAATAAATTGGATGATTAACATGAAATACAAACACACATTTACAAAACAACCTTGCTCTTTGATATCCAGCTTCAAACTACATTGGACTTTATTCAAAATTCTTTAAATTTCTGGAAAAAATTTATGAAATAAAAATTATTTTTTAAAAGGAAAATTTATAAATAAATATTGATCAGTGTCAAAAAATTCATAATGCAATCTAAATTTAGGACAAATTGAAAACAATTAGATTGATATTCTTCAGATTAACAAATATGCATGAATTAAATAAACATAAATACAATTATTTTCCAATATTAATAAAATTTGAACATACCAAATAAGTCAGCAATCTCCACTTTCCGACATTTCTTATCAGTTCACGGGGGGAGGAGAACCTTCATCCTCCATACAGGAAAATATTCACTGAACATAATCGGGATACTGTTATTCCTTAGAAAGTTTCCCTACAAAACATTTTAATTTCTGGGCATCACAAATTCTTTAGGTTATTTGAGTTTAAAATTTTTTATAAATATAACTATCACTATAATAATGAACAATGCTTAATTTATGAGATCTATGTTAATTAAAGTTTACTATGTGCAAGATCAAAATAAATAGCTAAGACAAAGGCCTAGCTGAAATTATCCTTTCAATTAGTAAATCATCACAATCATGAAACGTTGCACAATATATTACATTAATTTTTAAGCACAACAGATTAAATATACACTTAAAATTTAATAATTCATGCAAAACTAGTGTCAAGATAATTTTGATTTCTACGCTACGTAATTACACTTTACACACAAAAAAACAAAAAATGAATTTATACAATATTCGTGTAAAATAGCAAAAAACAGGTTATTTTTTGAATTAACATATGTTTAAAAAATACAAATATATGTGATTTTGTAAATAATTTAAATAAAATCAGTCGAAAACTACTTCATATTATTGTTATGAAAACGGTCGCCAAAATTATGGCCAAGGTTACCTTAAACAAGACTCTAGCAATGTTTGCAACAAAAAATACATAAGATTATTTCGATTAAGTACAACAAAATTAAAATGGAATCATTTTAATACTAACCTGTAAAGAAATGCTTATTACAATGTACAGATTTAGGACTTGCTTTCCAATTTTTTTCGTTGCAAAGCAGCCTTCTAGATGGACTTGCAGGAAGGCGGTACATTTTAACTGTAGATAGCAAATTTGTAACACTTCTCATGCTGCATTCAAGTACGGAACAGACAGTTCCAAGCTTGCTGTTTCTTGGGCTACTCATTTTAAATTGATAAAAAAAAATTTCTAGCGAAATTAAAACTGCTTCCATATACAAACAATGTTATTTTGCTAAAACCGGGTAGCCGAGTGGTATAGGTATCGGATCGTGGCTTGCCTTGTCACGAGTTCGAGCCCAGTACCGCTAAGACCCGCCATGCAGAGCAGCGATGCACGTTAAATCTGTCGAGAGCTGAAACGTCCTCCCGTTGGTGTAGTGTGGCAGTTAGGAGAGGGGTATGCCAGCTCAGGTGTCGTCCACGTCACTTGACCGTGGTTCAAAATGACGTGGTCCGTCGCCAAAAGCCCTCGTATAGCTAAACAGTGCGACGTTAATTTTCAATCAATCAATTGCTAAAACCGGATGAACAAAAGGGTTCCAATGACTACAGCGCCCCCATAGTAAGCTTTACGGTAGAACTTGTCCATAACTTCAGACGAAAGGCAAGTAGACAAAATAAATTACTCCAAAGTCTTATAGACAAAGTAAGAAAATGACGATTTTTTACCCTGAGTTTTTTTCCCTTGTCATTTTACTATTTTATAACAATGATGCAACAAGAATTTTTCCTATTTGTAAAGGTACATTGTACACCCAGTTAGTTAAATTTTGTGACGTAAGCAGAGGTAATGAATGTGTTTTATGGATGAAGTATTAATATTCATCTTCCGTCAGAAAATGCAGAATAAAACTGATTTAAGCCTCCAAAGTTCTAGCGTGGTGTACAGCTTTGGAGAATACGATGCCAACTCGGATGCTTCGAGTGATCTCATTTGACCATGGTTCAGAATGACTGAGGACTTCGAGTCGTAAATTTTTTTCACGCGCGTTCCGGTTTAACTAAATATATAAATCGGTTCGGTTTTCATTTCTCAGTTCCGAATGAATGATTTTATTTTATGCACATTCTTATCTTAAATCATTTACTTTTTTCTAGTTCATTCAATTGAATTAAATTTGCCTTCTACAAGTAGTTTCAAAAGAAACTGAAACAGAGAAAAGTACTAATGAACATCGAAGAAGATCAAAATCGAAGATAAGAAATCGAAAAGCAATGCACATGTAATGATAATATTTATATGGTTGACGTGAAATTAGAAAATAGCGATTAATTGGCTACAAAATGACTGAAGAAATATCGAATTGAAATAACCCGATATTTTTTTTTCGGTTCAGTTCTGGTTTTCGTTCCGACGAAAATAACGGGTTTTTTGTCCGGTTTTCGGTTCAGGTCTGATCCGAAGCCTTGGAATAACTACTCCGCTGGTCCCATTTTTTCCCATTAAACCAGAATATATTTAAATGCTTTTAGAAAGAGGGGTGTTGATAACGAAAATATTGTTATGTATTTTACACAAAGAAAATTTCTCATTCAGTTTAACAGTACCTTTTCTTTATTACCTTTTTCATCAGGACTAACGGATCGCCTAAAATAATAAATGAAACTCAATCAATAATCTGTGTCAAAAAATAAAATTCATTAGAAACCGCATTAGAATGACCGATGGATAAAAGCCAGGCAGGGCCGGCGCTAGGGGGACAAGCCGGGCCCATGCCGGGGGCGTCAACCTTAGGAGGTGGCAAGCTGGCTGTAAAATTAACTAGTTTATGAGGAAAATAAACGAGTCAGAATAAAAATTCGAAGGAAAAAATTTTTTTTAATGTGTATGCAAAATATTCACGTTTTCTGTGGATTCCTTAAGTTTTTTCTTTTTTTAACGAGTATTCATTAGTATTTAAAGCCGTATTTCTCAACGCTGGTCTCATGGAGGATGGGGTGATAAAGAAGAATTTCGGCATCCGGTTCCTTCCCTGGAAAGAAAAGGAAAGAAAAGATTCCTGCCTGAACCACGTTAGCGTCCGGTCGCAACTTTTCTAGCGCCGCATACGAGTTCCTGTGGACAGGCCACGGCACGTGACTTTCGCTGGCTGAAAACTTTTTCAGTCTGGCATCTGCTACTAGTATTCAACAAAACTGCTAAAATAACTTCCTGCGTTCTTCAACATGGTTCGGAAGAAGCACAAACCGATTCCCGAACAACGACGAGCAAAGAAAACCCCGACTACCAGGCGCAACAGTAGTGACTCTGCTGCATCGGAAGAGCCACCCGAAGTGACCGATATGGACATCCCGCTTACCGCATCACCCCAAGCCTCACGACCCGGAACGCCGGAGAAGGCCGGCCCCACACAGCTGCAGTGCAAGAAACTTCAGGAGCTTGCCCGCCTCATCGAAGTGCTATCCGTGTCGATCGAGACCTCGCAGACGATACTTCAAGGAGCTGTCAGCAAAGGACTCACGGACCCCACCAACCCCATCATCCAATTGGAATCAGCTGCCCTGGAAAGGAACAACGCAAGACTTCAGTGTGCGGTAAGTGAGTACACCTCTCTACCCCCCTGTGTCATCCCCAACTGTTCGCGACACGACACTCAAAACACTCCACTTAAGCCTAACACACCCGACCCAACTACACCAATCCAGATAAAACGTAAGGAAAATACCGAAGGATTTACTCCCCCCCCCATCTAGAAAGCTAACAAAAAACGCACACTCTAATTCAAACCCCGAATCAAACTTTAAAATAAATCTTAACAACGCTTTTAGTGCTCTGGACATCACCGCGACGGACGAACCAATAGAAACCCAAGCTTTAACCAATAAATCACCCGTGACAACCCCTAGTAAAACTAACCCTACTCAACCACCGAAACTGCCTTCCCCCATCATGTTACTGATAACCGAAGACTTTAGACTACACACCAAAACTCTTACTAACAAAATGCGCGCATTAAGAATCAAAACGGCTGGAAAGTATGCAAAATTATATACAGACACTCAACCACAACACGACACACTTAAGCAAATACTCACTGAACTAAAATACCCTTTTTACTCTTTTACTCCGAAACACGAGCGACCCATCAAAGTCGTAATTAAGGGCCTTCCCCGAACAACGAAAACGGCAGAAATACAGTCCGACCTTCTTGATCTGGGCTACACAATAAACAGGGTTACTCAACTAACAGGCAATATCTCGAAACAATTACTTTCAGTTTTTACAATATCACTCCCCAGAAACAACTTTAACTCAAATATTTTTAGCTTAAAAACTTTAGGATATGTATCCATCACAGTTGAAGGCTTTGAAAGCAGAGGAGTAATCCAATGCTTTCAATGCAATCAATTCAACCACACGGCCGAACACTGTAACTTAACGCCAAAATGCTTGAAATGCGGAGATAAGCACCAAACCCGGGACTGCCAGATCAAGAAGCTGGACACCCCTTTCTGCGTCAACTGCCAGGTTCACGGCCACATGGCCAATTACAGCAAATGCCCCCTCTTCCCTAAACCACGCAAAGGCGCTAACATCAAACCAAACCCAATTTTAACGAATAACTTTATCAGGCCCAATATCTCTTACGCTCAAGTCACACAAAAACTAATCATTCCGACACAACACAACAGATGGCACCACTCGTGACTGCCCCAATCGACACACCAACTATCAAGGAAATACCCACCCCCACTATCGTACCAACTCAAATTCCCAACACGCTAACAGACTGCCTTAATCTAATCACTCAGACGCTCCAGCAAACAATTCATTCACTCACAACACTCGTTCAAAACATAAGTTTAATAACATCACCACAGACAGTTACCGCACAACCAACACCCGGCCCCACTAAAACAACTTCTAAGTCACCGCTCACAAAGACACAAATTATCGCGCAAATCAATAATCTTCTCAACCATTACGATGGTGCGAGCGACTAAGATTTTCTTCTTAGTCTAAATTTTTAAATTGCATTAAATTTCATTATTTTACTTCGTTCTCACTCTAACTCCGTTACCCCTCCCCTTTGCAACACTCGCGGCAATTTACAAACCAATAGAGAGGTTTACTCGCTTTCCTTCCTAGCCAACCACAGTGCAACTTCTACCCCGACGACGGGAATTCTCCTGGACTATTCTTCACCTGGATCATGTCACCTCCTCTGCACCCCATCAATCATCAAGACCAGAGCCAACTGCTAAGTGTCGCACGGCTCCCAGCGAGCCGTCGCGTACATCAATCACGGACTTTTTACTTTGAACTCTAATGGACAATACTGTGAAACTACAAGGGACTTTTCACTTCAACCAAGGACTGCTTACATTTTTACTTTTACCTTTTGAAACTCAGAAGATCTCTGTAACACTTTTTTATTTATACTTCATTGCTCTTGTAACTTCCACTTTCAACCGTAAGGAACGCTTACATTAGACATGGGACGGAGGGTTAACATATAACCCAGTTTCCCAAACCCCCCCCCAGCTTTTCGGTTCCTTCCCTTTCAACTAATTTCCTACAACTGTTACTGCTTTGTATACATGAATTCGGGTACTATTGAAAGAGATAGATTTTGGCAGAGATTAGTCTCAACAAAAGTGATGAAAAGCACGGTCAAATTTTATGAATGAAAAGAAAGGGGCAGAATGACCCTGAGAAAAAGACCCCTTTTCGAAGAAAACTGAGGGAAAGTTGTGTCAATTTAAATTCCGAGCTAATTCTTTTAGTTTCCTGAGCTTAAGCAGACAGGACAAAGTAGGACAACAAAAAAGGTAACAATATTTTCATTTTCAAATTTTTTTTTTAGATTTTTAATGTCCAGGAATTTTAATCATCGCGTAAGATAAAGGGAAAAGAAAAAATTATTTTGCTACATTTGCGCTTTTTCTATTTTATTTATTTATTTATACATAAATATTAATGTCATCAGTTTCGTAGAATATTTTCATGTTGATTAACATTTTAAGTATGTGTGTTTTCGTAGCTTGAATGTACCGTAATCTTCTTAAACCATTTCGATGGGCATTGTTATTCAAATGAAAAAAATATTATTTGCCTCTCGTATAAAAATAACTTCCTTAGTCGCTTATAAAGGACGATAGTAAGTTATTTAAAATGCAAAACATTAATGAGCTTTTGAGTATTTACATTAATTATTTACCATACATAAAGGATCCTAACAGCAATAGCTCGAAATTGAAATACAACGTAGTTATATTTATTATGATGATTTTGTTTTGTAATCGTAATATATTGGGATAATTTTGTTTAATAATTAATGAACTAGCCTGTAATTGCTAAATATTTAATTTATATTGCTTCAAACTGTTAAAAGAATTTTCAAAGAAAAAAATAAGTTAATTTTACTTATATAGACACTATTTTTCCTTTTTTTAAATGTAACATGTGAAATAAAAATATAATTTTTCTAATCTATTCTAAGACTATTAAAAGTTAGCCATTCTTTTGTAAGATTAAATTATAAAAACTTGAACAATATATATATATATATATATATATATATATATATATATATATATATATATATTGCATGCTATTGCCATTTTAAGTGGAATTTACAAGATACCTTATTAATTAAGATCTTTTACACCAGTGATTCCCAAAGTGGTCTATGACGACCTGCAAGAGGGGTCCACGTCAGCAAACAAATAATTTGGGGTCAATGAAGTGTAAGTGGGGGTCTAAGTGATATTGGCTCTCATTAAACTAGATCGAGATTCATTTTCAAAGAAAATGTAATCAATTTGAAATCAAATTTTACTTATTTAGCAGATGTATTTACTAAATTTAATGACGTTGATTCGCTCGTACAAGGTGACAGCATAATTTTTTTTAAAAACACGAACCATCTCAGAGTTTCTTTCCAGAGTTAAACTAAAGAAGTATAATACAAGAGATCCGAAATTTTCTCAAATTAACCCAGACAATCTGTCAGCACGTTTTAACCTACGTTCAACATATTTAACCACCTTTTATTGAGATTTTGAAACCAATTTTGAGAATGCTTTGACTATGGTAATACCACAGTAGGCAATGAGTTTACATGGTCACATTGGGAAAAAAATGTCACATGACAACGGGAACTGATCGTGATATGCACCAATGAAGATTTTAAAGTTTAGAAACGGATTCCTGCAATTTTGGCTTTAAAAAAGCAGATCTGTTATTTGGCCAGAATTATGGAATATCGTGAGGAAGTTTTTAATTATTTTCCCTAGTAAGAAGAAGTTTCAGGTAGTTACCTATCTCGAAAACAAAAAAAAGAAACTGGACACTACTAACACAGGATATTTAAGGTTCAACCTGACAAGATTGATACTAAATGTAGAAAAGTGCCAGATTCAACCCTCCCATTAAAATCAATTGTATGTTGCTTGGTTGTTTTATTTAATAGTTATTTTATATATTAATTACCTTTTAATTTAATTAATTAACATATGCTTTTTAAACTTTTAACTCTATACTTCATCAGTTATAAATTTAATTCTTTTAAAGTACTAGTAGTAGTACTAGCTATCAAAAAGACATTTTAGTTGATAATAATTTACAAAAATTCAATATTAATTAAGCAGGGGTCTACCCCATACCGAAAAACATGGCAAGGAATCTATGAGACAAAAAAGTTTGGGAACCTCTGTTTTACACGGACAATTTGAAAGAATATTTAATGCAGTCTAATAATTAATTATGTGTATAATTAATTATATTCATTACGTGTATAATTAATTATATATATTATGTGTATGCTTAATTATATATGTTATGTGTATACTTAATTAAATATATTATGTGTATAATTAATTATAAAAATACATAAAAAATGTATAAAACACCTTTAAAATATTGTAAAACAGTCCTGTATGCTACTAATAAAGTTCATCAAAATGCATATTTCGAAAAATTTAAAAATTGAGTTAATAAATTATCTGCAGTTTAATATGGAAGAATTTTAAGAAAACATTTAAAAGACTTTAAGATTTTAAACCAAAAAAATACAAATATTTTTAAAAATACAAATTCAATGCAAAAACATCCTTTAGATAAATAAATTGCAAAATTTCAGGCGTGAATTTTAAATTTCGAAAGACGATTATTAAATAGATAATTAATTTGAATATATAGTGATATCAAAATAATATAGAATTAGCAGCCCTAATAAGCAGACAACAATGACTTGAAGCCTGAATAACTTCCAAAGCATTTTTAAAATTAAGTTTCAATCTTATTAAACTATGTTTTATTTGTGATTAATACATAAAGGCTTTAATCCTCAATCATTTAGTTGCAATGAATACAAATATAAAATACTTCAGAACATAACCACTCATCCAAGACATAAACGAGAGGCTCTTAATCAGTGTCCCGTAGAATACTGGTGCTCTAAAAATTAAAAAGTCGATGTTTTCAGTGTGCAATAGTTTTTATTTACAATTTCATTTTACTATTATATTTCTCAAAAATTCTTTAAAATGTATTTTTCCTGATTGTGAAATGGTTTAAAAGCATTAGTATGTATATTTATAAGAAAAAATTCTAGTAATATTAGGTTCCAATCTATAGCAATATTTAAAATCTTTAGAAAGGCAACAATAAGAATGTCAAAATTATGACCGAAGTTCCTTATAAATAACAACAGGAAAAGGATTTAATTAAAGTTTTATTGTTATAGAACAATAATTAATGTGGGAGAATATAAGTACTAATTTGTTTGTTGTGTGTGTGTTCCTAGTATAAAACTATTTAATTTAAGTGGAAGCAAGATGTGCATTACAGAAATAAAAATATGGACACAATTTATAAGGCAGATAAATGATTTCAAACAAAATCGTTGAGAAAGCCGAATAGATGCATTAAAACCACTAAGATATCAAATAGGAGGGCTATATGATGCTTTACTTATTGTTTGTAATAATTCGAAGATTGACAACTCTATAAGAGTTGAGGCTTTTGGACTATTAAGTTGTGTTAAACAATTTAAGTTCTTATGCTGCATTGTAATTTGGTACAAAATCTTAAATTGTATCAATCCTATAAGTAAGCTCTTGCAGACAGAAGACAATGATTTACCATCTGCTATGGAGTTCTTGAAAAATCGTAAAGATTTTTTCAAGGATCTTAGATTGGACACAGCCTTAAATGAAATGATTTGCGGTGCTCGAGAATTCCCTGACGAAATTGGCATACCGGCTAATTTTGAGCTCACCCAGCCACGTCATAAGAGTTCGAAAAAGGAATGTTAATTGCAACTATGAGGCACGAGAAGATCCGATAAAAGATCCTACTTTGAAATATAAGGCAGAGTTTTATTTTTTCACATTAGAGATAAAGCTATCAATGCACTTGAATCCAGGTTTGATTTGATCAGTACCCACAGCAACTATTTCCAATTTTTATACAATATTCGTGATTTAAAAGATACTCCTCAAAACGACGAACTAAAGTATTGTAAAAATCTAGAAACAGTGTTAACTAATGGGAATTCATGGGATATAAACGCGTTGGATCTGGCAGACGAGATAGTAGCGGTTTACGCTTTGCTAAATAAAAATGAAAGTCCAATCGAGATTTTAAAATTCATATCGAACCTGGATTTTGCTCCAAATCTCGGTATAGTCTTAAGGATATTGCTTACTCTCCCAATAAGTGTGGAAAGGGGAGAAAGAAGTTTCTCCCCAAATTAAAATTAATTAAAATCTTTTACGCTCCACAACTATCGAGGATCGGCTAAACGGCTTGACAACAATAGTCATTGAACAAGAACTGGCTGAAGGAATTAGTGTTAAAGAAACTATAAAAAATTCTCAGAATTAAAAGTGAAAAAGAAACACTTTTAAAATTAACTCTTGGTTTAAGTATATTTTTAATATGTAATTAAGTTTTAATACTTAGTGGTTCTATAATTTATTTTAGTATTTTATAATTATACACTAGAAATGACTTTTTTTGTGTGAAACCCTAATCTTAATTTAGTGCCAAAAACATAAATTAATAATTTAGTATTTTTTGCTAACCAAAACTTCGACATTATTGATAGCAGTTTTTTTTTGCTCTCATTTTATTTTACCACTAAGCGTGGAAAGGGTTTAGGTTATCTCTTTTAATTTTTGTTATAAAAAGGCGGCATTTGCCCGGGGTGGCGAAACTGCTAGCGCCGGCCCTGAGCCAGGGTGTTCTCGTATTGTTTAATGCAGTGCTTCTCAAACTTTCAATGTTTGCGACCCAATGCGCAATTATAATTTGCATCGCACCCCCCTCCATACATAACGATGAATTAAATTCAATAATACTATACTTTGACGCTAAACCAACAATACGACTTTGGCCTTTTAGGTCTAGCCCCCGACGTATATAAATGTCTAGCTCAGCCAGAGTGTTAAGTGCCCCAAGACGTATATATACGTCTTTCCGAAGTACTATCTTTTCTGAGAACTGCTATCCATAAAATTATTCCGAAAGCTTTGGAAAACAATAAAATGACCTTGACAGTGTTTTCAAAGAATTTGATTATTTATTCCTTTTCTACCTCCCCAATACACCACATACGCTTACCAACGTGCTAAACGGCGGCGTTGAGAGAACGAATCACATAATTTTGAATTGGCATTTAAGGGATTAATTATAAACCGTACAAATTATCAAGAAAAGAGTTAATGTCGGCACGCATTTGTTGTCTGTTCCCTTATAACTCAAGATCCAGACAACCAAATAACGTGAAATTTAGTACACGTGCTCAAAATTACACGAGGAAGGTTCTTAAATAGGTTTGGCGTTCATAATTCTTCCCGAATTTTTTAAAATTTCATTTTTAAGTGATTTTCCAGTGTTATGATGCCATATGATGTCACGTTTCTCACTAAGTGGACAATTTAATGCAGTTTTTCAAAATTATTACATATTTTTACTGTAGCTATGTTAATCGGTTGGAATATTTATTCAATGTTTCTATCCTTTGATATTTAATTAGGATTATTTTTCGAATAAATCATTTTTTTAAGGATTTTTCTTTCAACAACTAAAATTTTGTTTTGTTGTTTTGGCAACATTTTTGGTATTATCGCGGGATGTTTATGTGTGTTATTTTGCTTACAAATTACAACTTACAATTTCAATATTTTTTCGGAGAATATATTTATTTCTTTAGAATGCGAAGGTTATAATTTTTTGACAAACTAAAACTTCTTATTGATAATGGTATTTCAGTTCTTATTACTGCGATTAACATAAGTATAGTATTTCCGTTTTCGTTATCTGTTTTAGATAGTATGAAATTAATAATATTTTGCAATTTTTATGTGTCTTTATTTTAACCTTTAAGGGTATACTATTGGCTTCAGTGCATAAAATTGCCTTGCAGAAAACCAAACTTGGGTAATTATACTGCCCAAGCAAAAGCAGTGTTGGTAGTAATTACATATCAAACTGGAATAGGCATCAGAGAATGAGCAAAACAGACAAATGGCTTAAATATCTGTTGAGGAAGCAGGTAGTCGTAAGATAAATTATTTTTGGTACTTATGTACTATCCTAACAATCTCCAACGTTCAAAATAACTTGCGAAGTTGGAACCCCGATTTCGCATGTCATATGTGAATTGTGAGTCATGTGCTTCCGTTCATATAATGTCGCCAATAGGTTGCGGTTATATGTAAGTACCTTATTTTTTCAAATTATGCTTTTGCATTGATAAAGTTAGTTCAGTTCTTTTTATGTCAGTTAATGTTAGTATTGTACTTCATTTTTCAATTTATTTTTATTATTGGGATATATATATACTGTAGATAATTTTTTTATTTAGTATTTACGTGTATTATTGCACAATCGGCAACGTTCAAGACAACTCGCCACTTTGGCAATCCCAACTTTGTATGCGTTGAATTGGCAATCATGTGCTTCATGTCACCAATAGGTTGCGATAATACATAAGTACCTTTAATTCTGTACATTACTATAACATTAGACGGGCCTCAACATACCAATTTGGCGTGATTTCAAAATCATGCCAAAAATGAGTATATTGAAGAAGCAGGTAGTCGTAAGATAAATTATTTTTGGTACTTATGTACAATCCTAACAATCTTCAACTTTCAAAATAACTTGCCAAGTTGGCAACCCCGATTTTGCATGTCATATATATGCTGAATTGTGAGTCATGTGCTTCGTTTCTTATAATGTCGCCAATAGGTTGCGGTTATATGTAAGTACCTTATTTTTTCAAATTATGCTTTTGCATTGATAGAGTTAGTTCAGTTCTTTTTATGTCAGTTAATGTTAGTATTGTACTTCATTTTTCAATTTATTTTTATGCTCGGGATATATATACTTTGGAAATCTTTTTTTATTTAATACTTACGTATTATTGCACAATCGCCAACATTCAAGACAACTCGCCACTTTGGCAATCATGTGCTTCATTTTGTATAATGTCACCAATAGGTTGCGATAATACATAAGTACCTTAAATTCTGTACATTACTATAACATTAGACTGGCCACAACACCAATTTGGCGTGATTTCAAAATCATGCCAAAAATGAGTAGCCTACCAATATGAAATTAATATTATGAGTATTATCTTAGCCTGTTTTATCTTTCCCTCCACTAATCCTTAATTAATTCAATATATAATTTTTGTTTTTTTATATTTTAGTACTTACATTTTTTTTTGGCAATTATGTACTGCAAATATTTTTTTACACATTGCGATGTATTTGGCAAAATTAATCAGTCGTATTTTCCTTAAATATGTTTTTTATCTGTTTTTGACAATTTTTAAAATTTTGTTTGATGTCTGTCTGAAAGGCAAATAGCAAAATAAATATTTTACAGTATATACATTGTGTTTGTACGAAATTGTTTATGCTGATTTAATCAAAATATTGAGCCTTCTTTTATATTTGATATCTTTTTAAGATTTAATTTTATGTTATAACTAGCTATACCTAGCTAAATGTTGCTGTGGCCCAGTAAGCTTTAAAAGACTGGTACACCAGAAAATATGCCATGAAGCTTACAAAAGTAATAATACACAAGGAGTCAAACAAATCTATATCTATATCTATATATACATATAAGACGCATTTGTTGTCTGTCTGTTTCCTTATAACTCAAGATCCAGACAACCAAATAACGTGAAATTTGGTACACATTCACAAAACTACATGGGGAATGTTCTTAAACAGGTTTCCTTCCATCCCAATCTCGTGGCCGCGGTAGCCGAGTGGTATAGGTATCGGACTGTGGCTTGCTTTGTCACAGGTTCGAGCCCAGTACCACTAAAGACCCGCCGTGTAGGGCAGCGATGCACGTTAAATCTGTCGAGAGCTGAAACGTCCTCCCGTTGGTGTGGTGTGGTAGTTAGGAGAGGGGGGTGCCAGCTCAGGTGTCGTCCACGTCACTTGACCATGGTTCAAAATTACGTGGTCCGTCGCCAAAAGCCTTCGTGTAGCTGGGCAGTGCGACGTTAATATTCAATCAATCAATCCATCCCAATCTCACTCTGGGCTCCTCCAGCCAAAAAGAGTGCTCCATATGCATGTTCTGAGCCATGGGTTCATTTTAGAGAAAACTTTACTAAACAAAAGCGGTAAAAGTAATTTGCAATACTGCTTTGTTATATTTACTTTACTGCAAGCAAATACTGCAAAAAATATCACATTACTTACTATAATCCATTCCTTCATTCATAGGAATGCATTGTCATTTTTTGCTACAGTCATGCCTATGAGAAAAAAGGGGAGAGTATAGACTTGCAGAGACACCATTCTTTTCTCATGGGCAGTTGTATGTGGCCTGCTCTAGAATGGGCAGAGAGAAAAATCTTTTTGTACACACTCCAAATGGAACTGCCAAAAATGTTGTCTATCACATTGCTTTAAGATAAATGTACCCTTTTATTGCATGCAAATAAACAGTTTTGTAAGCTTCTACAGAAAACCTTATTTTAAACCCGGGCAAAGCCGGGTACTTGCAACTAGTTTTATAAATGACAAATCCATGTGTAATTATTAAAATTATCCTTAACTTAGTATTGTTAAACTAATTATAAGATAGATTGTGCAGTACTGATAAATTTATAAGTTTATTATAGTGTAAATGAGTATTTTATTTTTTATTATGTCAGAATGTATTTGTTTGTTTACTTTCAGAAAGTTAACAATTTTTTTAAATAATCTTTTGCTTTCAACTTTTCAATATGCTCGCGCCTTCCTCGTAGGGTAATCACGCCCCCCTAGGGGGCGCGTCCCACAGTTTGAGAAACACTGGTTTAATGAAAACCAGAACTATTTATAAAGCGTGTAATACAAAACTTTAAGAGGAATATATGTATATTTATACTAGCTGGTATACCCGTTCTTCGCACGAGTGAACTGAAAAATTAAACAACACAGATTGAAGGAAAAAGAAGTTTTTAATGAGTTAATTTTATGTGAATTGAAAATTAAACAAAAGAAGCTTTTTGCATATCTCAGCTAAACAAAAAAAGAAAGAAAAAAAACACCTTTGTTAAATTTTAACTATGTAGATCTAATAGCCGATAAAAAGGATTTTTTTTAAATTTATAATCCCTCGTAACACTCTTGAGGGCCGATTTTTCAAAATACCTCCCTAAGCTGATCTCTGCTCAGCAAAAGTAACACATTCTTAAAAGTTTTGCGTAATGAACGCTTAAAGTAGTGTAAATAATTTATATCCGAAAGTGTAATACATTAATATTACTTTCTGTTGTATTTATTTTATTTTAAAATTGTAATATTCGCAAGCAACGCCGTTTCTTAAATTATAATGGCAATTCAATGAAAAATATAGCGAAATGTTAACGATAGAGTCAAGTTGGCAAATGCCTAGCTACTTTCGTAGCTCGAGCTTTATTAGAGCTTTGTAAGACCCGCCGTGTAGGGGTACGATGCACGTTAATACTTTATCCAACCGCATTATGATTTACTGCAGTTTTTTTCATACAATTTTTTTTTGGATCACTACATGTACACATTAAGGGATATACATAAACAAAATACTCCACTTTGGAAAATTTAATCCGTTAGAGCTAATAAATTAATTAAAGATATTCCACTGTAAAATTAATTATGTACACCGTTCACTTAAAATAAGTAGTCAAATCATTTTCTAAGGTCTTCATTAACAGACAAAACCATACGACACTTAAATTTTGAAATTAACTATTTTTTGGCGACAAAAATAATAATCTTTGCAATCCGCTGAAAACGCAATATCTGCTACAAAACTGTTCGCCTTCCCCACTAAAATACCCCGTGAGAACCCGTGCTGCCATATACCTTAGAAGAGTGGATTTCAAAGAATATTACAGCTAAGTATTGGTAGAATATTCCTGCTAAGTTGGTGTGGTGTGTTAGGAGAAGGTGGTGCCAGCTCAAGTGTCGTTCCCGTCACTTGACCATTGTTCAAAATTACGTGGTCCGTCTCCAAAAGCCCTCGTGTAGCTAAACAGTGCGACGTTAATATTCACTCACTCACTCACTGCAAAAAATACGGTGCAGTAGTTATAATTAGTTTTATACTTAAAAATGCAATATCTGCATATTCAATTAAAATTACAGCGTTATAATTAACTACTAACCACATAAAAATTATGAAAGTTTGTCCAAATGATGTAGTGTGAAAGAGAAAGTTTATTTACTTTAAGTACCAGAAGCGATAAAAGTAGTTATTTTGAAAATAGATCAACTTCTTACTACCAAATGTGCATAATAAAATCATTAAAAAAAACATTAACATAAAGAGAGATTTATAACAACCTCTCCCTTCAAAACTTAGTTTTATTCTGAAATAAAAAATAGGCATTATTCTGATCACAGGATTAATTAGAAGCGAGCACCTTGCGTAGCCAAAACACAAAAAGAGTTTTTCACAAACAAAAGATAGATATATGCTGACGTGGGCTTTTTTGCAGCTTTTTTGCTTGCAGATGGCAGAATTTTTTCCTTCTTACTTGACAAATATCGTTATATTTTGGACACTTTTTACAAATTTTTATAAATTATAGCCTATGGTATAAATTATAGCCTATGTGTTATTCTGATGTATAAGCTATATTACTGTAAAGTTTCATTAAAATCCATTCAGTTGCTTTTGCGTGAAAGACCCACAAATATTTTCACAAACTTTCACAATTATAATATATATTAGATACTAGCTGCATGGCCCGGCGTTTTGCACGCGCTTTCTCTACTTTTATAAATTTTCCCTTTCCTTCACAAAATCAGCACTTCTAATTCTCTTTTTCAAAATAACTCTTCCCCCCCCCCTCTTCACAGCTTAGCCCAGCATTGCTCGGGTTTTTACCGAATGTATAACTTAAAATTCCCTATTTCGGAATTTTTTCGCTTCTTTTCTTTGTCGGGAAAAAGTTTCATGCAATTATTTTTATAAATGAAGAAGTTATAAAAAATTTGAATTTGATAAGTAGTAATTACATACTATTTAAAATTTGAGTATTTTTTAAAAATTCGTGTAAAAAAAAGTTTTTGGCATTTTATTTTTTAAATCACTAACTCTAAAAGATCAAAGAATGAGTTCTTTAAAAATCGTTTTCATATAAACGCATCGATATTGATTCCTTTTAGAAAAAATCATAAAATATGTAAAGTAAAAAGAAAAACATTCTGTATCGGGACGAAATAAATTATCTTTCCAATTACAAAATTGTTGGAGAAGTTATTAAATGCGCGAATAAAATTTTGAGTATTTTTTAAAAAATCATAAAAATTAAGCGATAATATTGTTTCGAACTCGGGTACAAACGGTAGTAATCAAGCGCTCTACCTATCGCGCCACGAAATTCTCGGGAAAAAAGGAGTGAAAAGGCCTTTAAAACAAAAGGAAGAGATATCCAATTTCGCCAAATCTAGTGATTTTCAATATTTATATAGGCGCATATTCATTTCTAGTGTAACCTTTCATCAAACGTGACGGGCAGGGGTAAAGAGTAATTTTGCGCCGAACAGGTTTTCGCCGTCAAACCCTTGACTATTGTAAAATTGCGTTATTTGTTAAAGTTAAAAAAATTTTAGGGCTTCATTTTTAAGTTAATGCCTTCAAACTTCATATATCGATTGAAAACAGCGGTAATTTTTAAACGAAAAATGTAACAAAAATAATGCTTAAATATTTCTCGCAAAAAGGGGAAAACACAATTTAAAAAAAAAAAACCCGTAATTTTTAAGTAATTTTTTCAACCTTTGTACAGATTACGGATACTATCGTTCTACACACGGAAAAATAATTTCATAAGATTATTTTTATAAATAAAGAAGTTATTAAATATTTAAATAAAATTTTGAGTATTTTTTGAAAAATTGTAAAGAAAATAATTTTTGACATTTTATTTTTTTAAATGACTGATTCTAAAAGAGAAAAACATGAACTTTTTTATTGTGGAATATCCTTTCATTAATGCAACAGAAAATGCAAACGGAATGATTTAGAAATAATTTTCATAAAAACGTATCGATTTTGACTCATTTTAGAAAAAATCGTAAACAATAGAAATTATCATTATTTTGTAAAATAAATTATACCGTATCGTGGCGAAGTAAATGATCTTTCCGATTCTTTAAGCATTTTTTGTCTGAGTCTCATAAAAAAGATGTTGTGTTTTTAAAACTTCAAGGATAAAAAAAATTTCACCTCCCGGTTTTTCATTCTGTTTGGCGGTAGAAACAACACGCAGGAGTAAAACAAAGGTTTTTAATTAATAGCTTTTTAACTAATTGCAATATCGGAATATAAATGATCAAAACAGATTCCTCGGATCATTCCCGAGCTTTTGGTACCTTCGGCGAGTTTTTGCGTCGTGCAGTTCATGAGAAAATAGACCCACGTAGAAACATAGATAGATACGTTTGTTTACTTACGAATTTTAATAGTGTAGATATTAATATATATAATGTGAGTGGTAGCGTATCGCGCTTCCATGCCACTGGTCCGAGGTTCAAATCCCGGGCTGGGAAAAGTCGATTCGGCTTTTCATCCCTTCAGTGGGTCGATAAATCCACCTGAGGTCAAAGTTCCAAGCTTGCTTGGGAACTAAACACTGGGGGTTTCGCATCAGACTGACCATCTGCTCATGAACCACATTGCCCGAGGTCATGAAAACTGGGATGGGCACGGTAGGCCTTCGCCCTTATGGGTTGTTTCACCCCTGAGTTTAGTTTATATACTATGTATTTTGATACAAGTTTGTCAACTCTGTATTAGCAGGAAGGTTTTCACCAAAGACTGCTGTGAAAATTAGGATTAGTTAATTTATAAAAAAATAAAAGTAGAGCAAAACAAAATCATTCTTTCATTCAGGGCCAAAAGTATTAGAAATAAATCTATACATATGAGCTCACACTGATATTTTTTTCCCATTACTTAAACTTTAGATTATTTGTGCTAAAATACATGGGACATTTTTAGCGTGCCAATTACTCTACAGGTAAAATAATTTTTTTTTACATTGATAAATATTTTTTCTTTTTAATTCTTTTTATCAATTAATTTATCAGAACTAGTAAATATGATATATTCAGAAAATCTTGTCCGTGATGCTAGAAATATCAGGCTGGTATGCAGTGGCGTAACTGAGGATATTAGGGACACCCCCTTGCGAAGTCAGATCTTGGGCCCCAAAACGGATCTTACAAAGAGAATGTACTTGGTGTCAGTCAGGCTTTGGGCCCCCTAGAATCCTGCTCCACAATGTGGGGGTTGCGGGGTGTACGTTACGCCACTACTGGTATGCAACACTTACTACGAGCCTCAGAAGTAAAATATTTACAACTTGTGATTTAGCAGTATTAATTTTAATCGATGCTAGCTAGTATACCCGTTCTTTGCACGGGTGGATAGAAAAATTAAACAATACAAATTGAAGGATAAAGAAGTTTTTAATGAGCTACTTTTACGTAAACAGTTCATATCTGGATGTGTAATACGTTTATATTACTCCGTTTATTTATCCCTCAAAATTAGTGGTTTTGATAAAAGCTTTCGCATTAGATACTTTTGCTTCAATTCAGTGCAGGTCTATCCATTGGGCGCTTGGGGCGGGTGCCCAGGGGTCCGGATAAACTGGACTTAAACAGAACTTCTGGTTATAAATTTCGATTCTCCAGTGTCAAGGGGGCCCGTAGATCTTTTAAGTCCAGGGCCTGAACTGAGCTTAAAATGGCACTGCATCAATGAGTAATAAGGAGGACTGAGACTATACACGAAAAATAAATTAAATGAATTAAAAATTTAAATGAACTATTTTGATAAATGTATGACTACTCATACAATTTTTTTCGCAACACACATAGTCAATGTTATTTTATTATTTATTAAACATAAAGTATAACAACAAACTATTGCATCTGCTTAAAGACATCATTTTATAATTCCTTTAGCACCATTTTCAGAGAAACAAATACAACTTCATTTGAAAATGGGTATACGCAATGGCACATGTGAAAGATGCGTGAAAATACACTGCTGGACAATTGCTAAGGACGGATAACACTATCATTCATAGCAACCACAAAATGAAAGGAAGCAAAATGTGGAAAATTAGAATAAGTGCGGGATATTAGTAAGAAGTATGAGTATGCAAATTTTTTTTCCACGTCTGTTCATCACGTGATAGCGTTCATAAGAGCTTTAAAGGTTTTGACGCGTGTGGACAGTTGTTGTTTCAAGCCAAAGTTTTACAGGAAAGATTTAATCGACGAACTAAATAATTAAATAATAGAATAATTTTTGGCATGGCTTCCCGACATCACATAGATGATTTTATGCGTGGCCGAAATATTGGAAAGATCGAAGAAGGGCGAAAAATAACAGATTTTGCCAGGGAGTTCGACATCGCTCACAGCGTTGTTTCACGGCTGTGGAAGTCATTTTAAACTACTGGAATGTGTAGTAGACGGCACGGGGGAGGTCGTGTTAGAAGTACGACGCCTGCAGAAGACAGATATATCGTCCTATCAGCAAAAAGGAACAGGCGCACCACAGCTCAGCAGGTGGCAAATCAGTTTCTTGCTGCCTCAGGAAAGCAGATCTCCCGAAAAACTGTTGCCAGACGTTTGAGGGGAGGAGGACTATACGCACGCAGACCTGTTGTGTGTGTCCCATTGACCAGACAGCACCGTACTGCCCGTTTGCAATGGTGTCGTGAGCATCACAATTGGACTGAACAGGACTGGGCATACGTACTATTCTCAGATGAGAGTAGGTTCAGTCTGTCATCGGATTGCAGACGCCAACTGATCTGGCGCGAGAGTGGTATTGCTTATCGTCCAGAAAATATCCAGGAAAAGGACCGATATCCGACATGCAGTATCATGGTGTAGGCCGGCATCATGATCAATGGCCGCACGCGCCTACATGGGGTTGCGAATGGGACTATGACGGGCCAACGATACATTGATGAAGTTCTACTTCCTCATGTTCGTCTTTTCCGTCGTGCTGTCGGTGATAAATTTGTTTTTATGGACGACAACGCAACATGTCATCGAACACTCTCTGTTCAGGATTGTCTAGACAGCGAGGGTACTCAACGTCTCGTATGGCCAGAGCGTTCTCCAGATCTAAACCCCATTTAAAATGTGTGGGATGCTTTGGGGAGGCAAGTTGCTGGTCGAAACTATCCTCCGACAAACAAGAACACCCTCATCCGTGTACTTACAGAGGAATGGGATAAATTGCCTCAACAGCTGCTGCATAATGTTGTGCAAAGTATGGTACGACGTGTGGAATGTTGCATCCCACTCCACGGTGGACATATCCCGTACTGATACCTTTCTTTAAGGTGCCTGCTGACTTTTAGACGCATTGTTCCATTTCTCCGTACGCAGATCAAATTAACATTTTTTTTCTTTCAGATGTTTCACAGCTTTTGTACTTTCCAGAACAATAAATATTCTTTATTCTAATATCTGGACAGTGTGGCAACTATATTTTATCCTACTAGGCCTCATGTCTCGCTTAATGTTATGCTACATAGCAATTTGTGATCCGTCCTCAGCAATTGTCCAGCAGTGTAGAAGTCAGAAAATTCTAAATAAGTATTCAATAAACGGTAACACGTTTTATTACTCTATAAAATAGAAAAGTTATAAATCTCTCGCGTTGAAGATAGTTTATTTTTAGAATTAGTTTGACAGCATAGTGAATAATGGATTAAAATTTTAATCATCTCTAAAATAATTACGACTCAAATTTTATTACAGAATAATACATGTATGGTATTAAATATTACGAGGGATGTGTTCAATAAGTAATAAGACTAAAATTATATATATATATAAAAAAAAACAGAATATTTTTAATCGTTATCATTTACGTAGTTTTTTTTTCAAAATAACTTCCGTGGCACGTAATGCACTTATCCCAAAGTTCTGTCCACTTCTTAAAAACATGTAAAAGTCCATTTTGTGATAGCTGTTTCAAAACCGCCTCCGCAGCCTTTACACATGTTTTGTTGCTTGCAAAACGTTTGCCTCGTAATGGTTTCTTAAGTTGAGGAAACAGCCAGAAATCGCATGGAGTTTTATCAGGACTGTATGGAGGGTGTGGTAAATTATCTATGTTGTTCTGCTGCGAAACATTCAGTACGCTACGAGCAGTATGTGGTCGGGCATTGTCATGGTGCAGTAGGAAGCCATTTCGGAGCAATGGACGTTTCCTTTGAACGTGCTGTATCATTGTGCGCAGGACATTCGCGTAGTACGAATAATTTACGGTAGTACCGGGTTTGATAGCGTGTTGTTACGCAATTCCTTCATAATAAAAAAACAACAACTTATAGTCATAACTTTATAAGCCAATTTCACAGTTTTTGCATTCTTAGGGGTAGGTGAAGATGGATGTTTCCGTTCACTGCTTCGTTGTTTTATGGTTGGATCAGTGATACAACCAAGCTTTGTCTGCTATGATGAAGCGTTTTAAGATATTATAGCCTTCTAGTTTCAGTTTTTAATCATATCGTATCATATCAAAGGTCTCCGATGATGATTTTTGAAGATTTTTGCTTCCATTTCGACAATTGGCCGCGGCTCGTAGGCGCCCACAAACACGTTTCAGTTTGAACACGTCATACTCAAGAATACGAGTCTGTACACGCCATCTATCGATAGCTTTTGTTGATACAAACAACAAACTTTTCTTATGCCACAGAAATTAACATTCCAATGAGTGATTTTGCGGCAGTAAAATTAGTCTTATTACTTACTGAACAGCCTACGTACAATGCATGCACCAATACTAAAATAAGAGTATGGTGGGAGGGAGAGGGGTATTGTGTTTTTGTAAAAATGCTGCAAAATGTATCCTTAATCGATTTTAATCACTTACTTTTAACTTAAAAATGCTGCTCATTGTGTATTTTTACTTCTTGTTCTCAAATCTTTATTGTGTGTGATCTAAGTATATAATTTTTTACACGAAGTGAAAATGATCGTGATCTTTGATTCAATTTACTTTCTGCTTCGAAGAAAATGAGGTTCGGAACTGCCATGGTTACACCACATTTTCTTTTCAAAATTTCTAAACATTTTCACAAATATTTTTTACAAGAGCATCCAATTTTATTCATAACTAAGTAAGTTTTCACTTGAATGTTCTTTACTTCTCACTGTTAAAATATACGTAATAAAATGTACCTATTGAATGAATTTATTTAATGTACCTAATAGAGAATGAAAAAAAGCAAAACGTTTATAAAAATAAATAATTTATGTATAAACTTAATGCCTTAGTTTTTAATACATCATTGCAGAGCTTAATTTATTTTATAGCATTTATATCTAGAGTTTCAAATAATATTTTATTAACTTTCAGAGCTCAAGTTTTGAATTTATTAATATCACGCTAGAGCACCATAAGGGATATTGGCGACAGATTTAGGAAGTTTTGTTAATGTATATTTTTACAAAATTTAATCCGTGCGTTTTTGTGTATATTGTAAGTCTACATTGTAGGAGTCTTTGTTAGCACAAAGTCGCAAATACGATTCGTTTGCTCTGATGAGCTGTAGTAAAGAAATAATGAAAATAAATTAATGTATAATCATACTTTCAGGTCTCACAGCCGTTTGTAAAATTGAATGCCATTTAAATTGTATGCATTAAACCAAACTTGGTGTCAATAGAAAAAATGTAAAGTTGGAGTTTTGCAGAGATCCGCCGTTGTGTAGCAGTCCCCATTATCGAATACAATTTTTCTTTGGTTGAATCAGGTCCTAAGCTCATAGATCGTGATAATGATCCTTCATTTACCACAACCTCTCAGACCTAATGTTCCATGTATTATTTAATCTATTGAAGTTGATCATTCATATTGTTCTTACACATCAACTTTATGCTATAAATATGTTATAAATATGCCTCAATTTATCCTTTTCAGAACAGAAACTCAAGCAACATCCAAGCCACCAACCCCCTGCTAAGAGAAAGAATAATAAAATTTCTAAAGTAGATTATATTATTTGTAAATTGTTGTTATATATATATATATATATATATATATATATATATATATATATATATATATAATATATATTCTGTGATTTTTCCTTTTTTTCTCTCTCCAAATTTCCAATTCTAAAGGGGTTAATTATTTTCCAAAATTATATTTTCAAATAATTTAAATTATTAGATTCGTGGAGTATCAGTTTCTTTTTACTCAAATTTTCAAGAATGAATCTAGTTTGTAACTACCCTCCTCACTCAGTTAAAATGTTCTAAACTAGCTTTCTCGAAACTTCATCCATCTATATCTGATCTAAAGCTGAGTTCAAGATGTAACACTTCCTGTTAAAATGTATGAACAAATTACATTCCAAGTATGCGTGAAAGAGCATCAATTTTAGAATATTATTTAATATATTTAAAAAAGAAACAACACAATCACTTCATTTACAGATACTTTTTAAAACTCTTCTACATTTTCATATCTTTATTTTTAATTGCTTTGCATCAAGATTATTATCTGTTCGCTTTTTTTTTAAGTGCAAATAGCACTTTTTTCTGTAGAAAATATCCGGCACTTCCTGTAACAAAACTGTTGAGAATCGCAACGGTTATGAGGTTATGATGGTTTGAGGGAACGAAATTAGGTTACATATCATTACATATCATCATCGACACCCCTCCCTCTGTCACCCTGACACATATTCCAAACTTGATAAAATGTACAGCCCATTTAGTACACTCCGCTAGTCCGCATCCCGGGCAGATGCTTCCGACATTGCATTTCCGATTAGTTCTTTTATGAGTACCTTGAGAGAAGAATTTTATAATTATTTGCTACAGAGAGAGAGAGAGAGAGAAGCAACACACGCAATTAAATGTCTGGAGTAGAGATTCTCAATCTTTTGTTGTTGTTGTTGTGTTACACTATAAACAATTTCAAAATTTGGTGGCACACTAACTATAAAATCAGTTTAAAAGAATTTTACTTAAATATAATACACTATTCGAAATAGGTCGTGATAATAAGTTTCAATATAAAATAAAATAATATGTACGACAAAGACAATAAGATGTTTATTGAGTAATTAATTACAAATTAATTGCAAGGATACATTTAATGCGAAATTTGAGCTTAATGAATTTTGATAATTTTGTTTATATTTGGTCGTAAAATTATAATTCCCCTCTCATTCTGTCATCTATAAGTAAAAGAATCTTTTTTTATTTTTATAATTGAAAGTATATAAACATATATTTTATGCTATATATTTATTGCTGAAAATCCGAATTCACAGAAATAAGATGCTGAAAATTGTAACAATATTTTTAAAGCTTTTAGGGCTATTATGGGATAATTGCTTCTAATTTTAATCCAAAATGAATTAATTGACTCTTCTAAACGTTTCGAAATTAGGTCTTGATTATATTACAGAGTGAAATTAGTTCTTCCTCTTAACACTCAAAGTTAATTCATATACAGATGGATCGGTACACAAATGGATTACAAGTCCAATCAACTTTTTTTTATAACTAAACTTGGAAAGTAATGAATAACTATCCTCTAATGTAGTCAAATGGTCAATAACAATTTTATGAAAAGTTTATTAAAACGGCCGAATAATTTGGTTCCGGTTTTTATTACCTCAGAGTATAATTAATAATTTTAAAGGCAATTGGGGCACATTTCAAAAATATGGCAGCACACAAAGTTGCCGTGACACAGTGGTTGAGAAGCATTGGACTAGAGGGGGGGGGAATGTACCCTCAGTGAAGCAGAATAAATGGTCTATTGTGTTCAATAATTTTAAAGAAAATTCTAAATTACTTTTTAAAATATATAAATTCAGTAATTCATCAGGATAATAAGACTGTCGTAATCCAAAGAAAGAGGACAGCACCTTACCATCTCAGTGTATTAAGATTTCACAGTAAGCAAATATGTGCGGTGTATAGATTTTTTAAAGCAATATCTAGCATTGAAAAATTTAAATTGATAATATATCGCCAGTGGAATTACCCTCATGCAAGAAATGTTATTTCAATAGAAAAGATGGGAAAAAGCTTTCTTTTAATACGCTTTTGGAATACTCTTAAGGGTTTTTGAGATTACTTATCAATTTATCCGAAACCTACATAAGTTTCACGTAATTAATACCAATATTTTAAAAGAATATATAAATTTTTCTTTCATCTGAAAAAAAAAATGAAAATATAGTAAAAAATATAAAATTTTATTTTATGATAATGATTTTACTTATACACTTTAATAAATTTGTTGTTTTAACTGTCTTATGCACAAATTTAAGTTTTGTAGTATACGGCAAAAAAAAAAAAGCTTTAAAGTAACTGATTTGAGCTCATCAAACAGATATTTCCGGGAAAATGTTTTCTTTTATTACGATTGAAATTTAATTTTTTAATTTAATTCATGTATAATTTACAACATTCCTTTAATAATGATACCATTTTTTACGAACAATTTTTTTTTAAATGCATTCAACAAAATTTATTTGTGAACCTGAACTGGAACATTTAGAATATGATTTTCGTATATGTATGAACAAGTATGATGAAAAAGCACAGCTTATTAAAAAGAAAAATACCGGGGAATAGTATTTCAAAATCCAGTTGAGCGCGAAAGAAATTCTCAGGTAAAAACAAATCATGTTATTGTATAATTGAATGAATTGTACATTGCGTAATATTACATAAAGGAAAAAGGTTACTAAAACATGTTACTTCGTATTTACGAATATTTTTATTTTATCTGAAAAATATCTTTGTTAAGTTGTGGAGACCCCCCTGGGTCTCACCCTGGACACCAAGATTAATTTGAGGCAAAGAACCACCAAGAGCCATTTTGTATAATAATAATTATTTATTATTTCAAGTCTCAAAAAAACTCTAATAACATATAATACTTTTATGTTACGTCAAATAAAGGGATTTACCTTTTATATTAAATTAAATTACGAATTATGCAACTAATTAATAATTACGCTCAAGATCAAGTAAGGTCTACCGAAATAGGAGGTCCGAGAAATACACGTACTCGAACTATTAACTTTCATTAACTTTAACTAAACTAACGCTTATTTTAAGCGTACATAAATTATATTTACTGCTGGTTATATAAGGTTTCTCGTTCTTCAGTATAAAAGCAGCACGACGTCTTCACTATCTTAATCTCCTGGAATCCTCTAAGATTGAGGTTACTGTTGCTGGCTCAATAGCCTTTCTCATCATCATCAAGATTGCTAGCTTACAACGCTCGACTTAAAAATATCCTATCTACTTTACATATCCCGTGTATCTTCTTGGAGTTGATTGGAAATATACGCGAATTTATTTTCCCCCAAAAGACGCCTAAGAATATTAGTGGAAAGGTTCCATACAGATTCATCACAAACCCCTCCAAAAAGAAAACGGGATTTATTCGAAGGTCAAAAATGGCCTGAAAATAAATTACCTAACCAATTCCTAAACTTGATTTATAGTCCCGATGAATTTAATATATATATCTAACAATCGGATGCTTTACAAATTCTCCTTCCTTAAGGGAAAGGGAAAAAAATTACGAACATAAAACTACTTTTATATGACGTAACATTTACAGGATTAGATTTCCCTTCATCACATCCATTTGGCTAAGAGGCGAGGGAAAAACCACCGAAGTGGTAAAAAACCTGCCTATGTGGTTTACTTAATTACTTATGGAACAACTATACAACCATATTCCGACTTACACTTAACTCTTCGCTCGCTATACAATGCTTAGGGTCAGCTACCCTGAAATGAAAACCTCCAAGTCTTGTGAAGAAACAAACATCTACTGTATGTACAAATTCATTCATATTTTATATAACATTTTTATATACATCAATTAAAGCATCTGGCTCCTTAACATTCCCATTCCATACATGCTGCGCTTGTTAGTATTAAATGTTAGCCCTACCTAACTACGCCACGTCCCAAGCCACCAGATGTGAGAAAAAATAATATACACATACATATACATACAATTTCAAACATTTTTCAATAAACCACAAATAACCAAAGGAATTGTCGCATCCTAGCGAAGTCATACATAGAAGTAAACAAATGCATTCATACAAATGTTTTCTCCATATTTATACAAAAAAATTAAGACAAAAGCTGATTTTTCTCATCAAGAAAAAACACTCATTGTAGTGTCCACTTTTGCTTGGCTTCTTAACTTGAAAATCCGCCCGTGACTTGCTTCATTGCAATAATTCTTCCGACCACTTGTTCGAAAGGAGAAAAAAAAAGAAACGATACAACCTGATATTTTTCTTTGTCCTCTAATCGCTCCTATCCACCGGATCTCCGTCTAAGGCTTCCATGCTGAGGCTCCTTCTCCTGATGTTGTTCTGCGGGATACTGTCGATTCCACTGCTCCTCCACTCCTCTGGTATTCCTTCGGGCTGTTTTACTCGGCTACGTAGGTAGTAAGGACAAGGTCTCACTGCTGTCGCCTGTTTAGACCGGACTGGTCTCCTCTCAGCGGCCCTGTTGGTTCCGCTTGTAGTTGTCCTTGTCTCCCGGGCCTTGTCATATTGTCCACTCCTTTCTTGCCTGCTCCCTTCTGTAGGTGGCTTGCCCTGCCTGGTATCTATTTGATGTGAGGGACCTGCAATGGACTGTGATCCGTCGGAGGGGTTATTAGGTATTCTATATTTATATTTTCGAGATGATACCGAGAACGGAATTATTCTCTTAATCCCCTGTGTTGGTTCATGGGTTGGTATTTTCTGGGCCCTATGTTCGGACCCCTGCAGAGATCTTTTCCTGCATATTTTGGACCGCTTTTTATCCATCCTGTCCACTGACCCATTTGACCTTACTTTACGCTTCATTCTCGGATCCTCCCATGCGGCATTTCCCTTATTTGATTTAGGACCCTTACTCTCCTCACTCGAGGTTTTCCTAGATCCTTTGGATTTTCCTGGGTGTGATCTACTTGACCCATTACTAGAACTCTGTCCATCATATAGCGTCTCAACATGACTATCCGAACTAATCGTGTCGGATTGTCTTGAATGGTACACTCGCACCTGGTCGATATTAACTGTGACCCTTTTATCCTTCTTCCAAATGATCAAATTGTTATTCCGAACCTCCAACACTCTATATGGCCCTTCAAACTTAGACATAAACTTTCCGACCACTATCCTACCACCAGTACTCATAAAATGAGTTTGTACCAACACCAAATCATTTACTTTGATGTTAACTTCTCTCCTTTTCCGATTATAATATTTTTCTCAAGTTTTATGTTGTTTCCGCGTATTCTGCCTTGCCTCAACGAATAATTTCTTAATGTTTCTTCCCACATATTCAGCACCCTCTGTGACATTTATTAATCTACTAAAATGTGTTATAATCTTTCTACCTAAGAATAACTCAGCCGGAGTTTTATTTGTCGTCTCATTAAATGACGTGCGCAGCACGAAAGCGAACTCATGAAGAAATCGGTCCCAGTTTTCGTGATTTTCTTCTACAAAACAAGCTATCATCTGCACTAAAGTGCGATTAACTCTTTCCGTTAAATTTGCCTGCGGCCGATATGTTACCGTTTTAATATTTTATGTCCAACCTGTGACTTAGGTGTTCAAAGACCTCGGATATAAATTGGGGGCCATTATCACTAATCAAAGAAATCGGAGCTCCATAACGTGAAATATGATTTTCAAAAAGGGCGTTAGCTATGGCCTGGGCCGAAGCTTTTCGTGAAGGAATAAGCTCACTCCACTTAGTGAAGTGGTCAGTTATTACCAATAGAAATCTATATGTTTCGGGTCGGGATGCGGTGTAGGGGCCTAATAAGTCTAACGTTACGATTTAATTGGGGGTAATTCGATACTATCGGAATTAATCAACCAGCTGGTAGCTCGTTTTTGTAATTAAATTTTTGACACCGGTTACAAGTTGATACATATTCAAATATATATTTCCTCATATACGGAAAATACACAGTCCAGTCACATTAATGTGACCACCACGTACTTTCGACTTTGACGTTAAATAACCAATCACAGAAGGATGCTGGCATCGCAGTGCTATTGAGCATATATAAAGGGTGTGTGAGGGCTTCGGAAAACACTACAGTCGTTGGCGTATTGCAAACATGTAAAGAGTTATCCGAAGTCCAAAACGGCATAATTTTTGGCTTTCGGGAAAAGGTTGGAAGCATTTCCTCAACGGCTAAGTTTGTGGACTGTTCGTGTGTCACCGTGGTTAAAGTATACCGTGCATGGCAAAATGGGACCGTCCAAAATCAGTGACGTGGCAAATGTGGTGTACCACGGGCCATAGGTGATAGAGGTGACTGACGGCTGCAGAGGTGAGTTAGGGAGACTAGACGTGCTACCGTTAAGCAACATACCACCCAGATGAACCAAGGGGCTACCAACAGTGTCTTCCAAACTACTGTTCAGCGATCGTTGTTGCGTCTGGTTCTCCGAAGCAGGCGCCTGGTTCCTGCACCTATGCTGACTGCTGTTCATCAGCAACGAAGACTGGAATTTTCACACAGGTACCGCAACTGGGCATCCAATGAGAGGCGACAGGTAGAGTTTTCTGATTAATCACGCTTTATACTCCATCGGACGGATGGTTGGTGGCAAATACGGCATGAAACGTCTAAAAGCAAACACCCTGCAACAATTGCTGGCAAGGTTCAGGCTGGAGGCGGGAGCATTTTGGTCTGGGGAATGTTTTCCTTAAATTTTCTGTGTTTATTCATCATTGTGGAAAGCACGATGGATCAATAGAAGTACGCATCTGTCCTTTCAGACCATGTCTACCCCTTTATGCGCATTGTTTTTCCTCAGGATGGTGGCATCTACCAGCAGGACATTGCGGAGTGTCATACAACTGACAGCGTACGTGCGTGGTTCAAAGAGCACCAGGATCAGTTTATCGTTCTTCCGTGTCCAGAAAACTCACCTGACTTAAACCGAATCAATAATCTATGGAACCATCTCGATCGGGTTGTTCGCGCCATGGATCCTCACGCGCGTAATCTAGTGCAGCAATAGAGTCGGCATGGCTCAACATCCTAGTGAATACCTTGAGGATCCTAAACGACTATTTTCCCCTCTGCGAAAGATGGTTATTCTGGCTTTTGACAGTGGTCACATTAATATGACTGGACTGTGTAACATGTGTCACGCAATTTTAAATAGGTCTTCCTCTTTCCTAAATGGCCTGCTAATGGTAGATCAGGAAATTCTTGCATTATTGCTTCGCGAAGAGATCTAGGAATGTATACACTCTTAGTTCTCCAAGAGTTGTAGAATATTTCGCGTAAAAGAGTAGACCATCGATTAATTTAAAATCCTGGGACCAACCCTAGCATACAGTTGCATTAACGGAACCGTCGTCTGGGTTTTCTAAATAACGATAGATGTGTCCTAACTCAGGATCTTCCCTTTGCTCTCGAATGAGTTGTTCTCTGGAGTTTAAGGCTAAGGTTCGAAGAGCTGCGCACGAAATTTGTGATCCATCCACATTGCCTACTGGATTCCTAGACAATACGTTCGCAACAACATTTTGGACACGCGGTCGATGTTTCCATTCAATGTTGAACTCGGATAACTTGAGTGCCCATCTATATTAATCCGACTAGATAAGTTTTTCCAATTCGTTAGCTTTGTTAATGCCGCGTGATCTGTGATTAACTTCACCGGTAGTGATCCAAAATAAGTTTTAAACTTATTTAATGCCCATATCATCGCCAAACATTCCCGTTCTGTAACTGTATAGTTTCTTTCGGCTTTTTTCAGGGTTCTAGACGCGAATGCAATAGGTCTGTGATTTTGATTCAGCACAGCACCAATTCCGACCCCACTAGCATCCGTAAATAAGTCAAACTGTTCTTTAAAATTCGTCACGTGCAAAACTGGTTCCTCTGTTAATGCTCGTTTTACTTTATTAAAAGCATCCTGTGCTTCCATCGACCAATTAAATTTAGCCCCCTTTTTCTTTAACCGATATAATGGTTCACATATATCTGCATAGTGGGGTATAAACTTCTGATACCACCCCGCCATGCCTAAAAATTTCGACACTTCCCTATTATTTTTAGGAGGTTTCATTTCTGCGATTGCCTTGACTTTACTATTATCGGTTTCAATCCCTTCCTTACTAATTATGAGACCTAAATACTTCAATTTGTCACGTGCGAAGTGACATTTTTCTTTGTTTAGAGTTAGCCCTACGTCTCTCAACAATGTAAATACCTGATTCAAATGATCTATGTGTTCATTAAACGATGGAGATGTGATAATAACATCGTCTATATAAACCATCACGAAATGCCCAATAACAGGTTTTAATATAATGTCTATGACCTTTTGGAAATTTGGCGCCGCCCCTGAAAGGCCAAACGGCATTCCGAGGAATGCAAATGTGCCATTGCGAGTTATAAACGCGGTTTTCTCGATATCTTTAGGACTAATCTTGAATTGAAAATAACCCGATTTTAAATCCAATGTCGTCATTATACCGGTATACGGAATATTTGTGATCAGGTCATCAATCACCGGTAATGGATATCGCGGGTATTTAGTGATGGCGTTAAGTTTGCGATAGTCAATCGCGAATCGATTCGCCTCTGGAGAATTTGGAGGATGGCCATTATTTTTGCGCGTTAAAACCACCGGTGACGCGTATGGGGATTGAATAGACGAATTGGACCCTCTTGAAACATTTTCTCAATGTGATAATCGATTATTCCTTGTATGACCCTGTCATATCGGTAGGGTCTTGACACTACCGGTCATTTGTAGCCAGTATCGATTTCATGGTATAAAACATGAGTTAACCCCGGCTGGTCTGAAAATAGCCATTTAAAACCATTAAATAAATCCTTTAATTTTTGCTTTTACCCTTCACCGAGCTTTGTATCTGATAGATCAATCTCAACTGGCTTTTCCACTTTTGGCAACTGCTTAATTTGGTCATCTGGAATGATCAGAGATTTCTGATCGAAATATTAAGTCAATTTGGACTCCATAAAATCAATGCCTAAAATGCATTGGTATTGCATATTGTTAAGAATGTGAAATTCCCAGTTTTTCTGGAATACTCGGATCCGAATCTGTAATTTGACTCAACCTAAGTGACAACACGGGGCTCCCTGGGCCGTCACTACTCTATCTTTCGTCTTTTGACGCGGTCGATACAAAAAATATTAGCAATAGTCCTCCTCTGATATGAAAGATTTCTCCGCTCCCGTGTCCCAAACGGCTTTAATGAATTTTTCATTTAAAAGAATGGGGACATAAGGTAAATCTACTGGAGTCATTCGTAATGAGGATATCCTAATAGTTCGGTGTTCCGTATCCGGAGGAGTTTCTGTACATCGCGATCGATCACCCCCATACTCGCATCATTCGCTTAAAAGTTTAAATATCTGTTTTGATCATTCTGACCCCTGAAAGAACTGTTCCTCGAACCACCTTGTCGACCGCCTTAATTGTGGAATCTATTATCAGATTGACCACCTCGGCGTCGATCATCGAATCTCCTTTACCCTCAAATCTATTGAACTCCCTCCGCGGTCTGCTATTGTCCGAATATCTGTTGTTACGTCTCGTCTCCCTCCAATTTTCCTGCCGATTCCTGTTAGGGAAACGATTGTTCTCGCTTGGGTTTGTATCTCGGAATTCCCAACTCGAATCTCTGATCTTTCTATTTAGAAACCTTTCCTCGTACTTATCAATTATTTGTAGATTAGATGTGGTTTGCAGGTGCCTAACGTCTACATAATCTAAAATCTGAGGTTCTAATCTACTAATAACATGATCTATCAATTTTTCCTCCGTCATTTCGAGTTTTAAAATTTTGTGGATCTTTAACAAGTCATACACGAAATCAGACGGTTTTTGATTATGCTTTTGAGATGATGCGAAAAAAACGAGTTTCTAGTTCTGACCTATTCCTAACTACGGGGAATTGTTCTGTCAAAGTTTGCTTTAAGTGCGCGTAATCCATCGCCTTACCTTCTACAACCCTATAACCTAGAACCTCAAACTAATCTAGTGCCCGTCCTGTGAGATGACCATTTAAATATGCACAAGCCAGTTGTGTGGGTATCTCGTAATATGTTAAGTTATTATCAGTATTTTCTAAGAACTCTGCCACATTCTCCACCCCCGAAAAATACTGCTCAGGGATGATTCGAAAATTAGATCCGACTCTAAACTCGGGATTTACTCGTTGGGCGCCACTGTGGAGACCCCCCTGGGTCTCACCCTGAACACCAAGATTAATTTGAGGCAAAGAATTACCAAGAGCTATTTTGTATAACAATTATGATTTATTATTTCAAATCTCAAAAAAAAAAAAAAAACTCTAATAACATATAATACTTTTATGTTACGTCAAATAAAGGGATTTACCTTTTATATTAAATTAAATTACGAATTATGCAACTAATTAATAATTACGCTCAAGATCAAGCAAGGTCTACCGAAATAGAAGGTCCGAGAAATACACGTACTCTCGAATTATTAACTTTAACTAATTTGACTAAACTAACGCGCTTATTTTAAGCGTACATAAATTATATTAACCGCTGGTTATATAAGGTTTCTCGTTCTTCAGTATAATAGCAGCACGACGTGTTCACTATCTTAATATCCTGGAATCCTCTAAGATTGAGGTTACTGTTGCTGGCTCAATAGCCTTTCCCATCATCATCAAGATTGCTAGCTTACAATGCTCGACTTAAAAATATCCTATCTAATTTGCATATACCGTGTATCTTCTTGGAGTTGATTGGAAATAGACGCGAATTTATATTTCCCAAAAAGACGCCTCAGAAGATTAGTGGAAAGGTTCCGTACAGATTCGTCACAAAGTTAAGGGATTCGAGCACGTCTATAGGAGCCCATGTTAAATTGTGTAAGTTTAACATGAACTTCTATACTCTTTACCAGTGGCGCACACAAGGGGGGGGTCCTGGGGGTCCGGACCCCCAAAGCCCTTGTTTTTTTTTCCGATTGATTATAATTCTAAGTATATAGTACGTAAAATTTAATTAATTACTTGTTATTAATGATTAATTTTATTAATTAAAGCTAATTATTTATTCAAAAATTAGTTTTTGACTGTGTTTTGTTCACGAAAATCGACAAAATCAAAAGCAGCATGTTACATGAATGGTGAACTTTCGACCCCAGAACCCCCCCCCCCTTGAAAAATTCCTGTGTGCGCCAGTGCTCCTTACTTCTTACTACTTACTACTCATGAATAAAATTTTTATAGAAGGTTATGTGTACTATCAACAAAACTTTAACGAAAGGTGTTGTCTTTTTGTTAAAAATTAATGCAATTATGAATTTTTGTTTTTAAAATATTCAATTTCTCCCTAAAATTTAGTTTAAAAAAGCCTTATTTAAAAAAGTTTGCCTTGATATATCTAATTCCTTCCATTCAAATATATAAACATGTTAAAAGTATACTCACTGAAAATTTGAGGATTATATGAGTAGTTTTTGAGAAAATGGTACATAAATTGAAAAAAAATTATATTTTGAGAAAACAGGTTTTAAAGTAAAAATTTATAATTTGTTGAGCATTTACCTTTTTTAGTACTTTCCAGAAGCATATGAAGCATTTTCTTTACCTTCTGCATTTACAAAAAAAAAACCCCTTCTTATTTATTTATTTTCATAATTTTTAACAATTTTGCCTTTTTTTTGGATCTCAAGATGCTTTCGTTGGGCTACAAGGATCCTTCCTGTTTCTAATTTTTTGACGCATGACGCACTGTTATAACCTGGTTCAATATATCAGAATGTTTTACGATCATTAATTTTCCTACATGATTCACATTGAACTGTGCAATAGCCATATTTACCCATAATTTTAGAGCTTTTAATTCCACAAACGTTGATCTCGGAATCACTGACCATGTGGTATTATTAACATCATATTGTATACTCATACACTTTTGGATAAACTCAATACACTCGAATTTTTCCACTTGAATATCCTATGGATTTCTGCCCATCAGAAACTTATGCAAGGGGAAACATAGGTGCTCCTAGCAGAGCTCATTTGATGCGCGTCAAAGAGTAGCTTCATTTAAAAAATGAATAAAAACACTTCAAATTATATGGTATTTCCTCTTATCATGTATCATTTTAAACATATGTATTCGAACTTTTAGAAAATATAAAAAAGTGTGAACATCGCGATAATTTTTCAAAAATCTATGTGTCGGACTTTCTTAAGCCAATTATGTTTAGTTCACCTACAGCCACTACATTATAACCGTAAACGAGAGGTATTCATCCGCTGCCGTTAAAAACATTCATCGCATTCTCTTGGATTTTGCTCCAATTAAAGATCTTTAGAATAGTAGTCACGTGCTTTAATCACTGATTATCAGAATTAGAGTTTATTTACCTGACATTCTGTTTAGAGTAACCCACATTTACTTATATAAAAACCAATAAGTGGAAATTTTAAAAATAAACTTATTTAAACAAACACACACATAGTACGCAATATTTTCATCAAAAGTATATTTTTTGTGAGAATTCAGTGGGTTGTTGCTTTTTTTAAAAAGGAATAATAAGCGGAGGCTTGTTATTCATTTTGTACTAAAATGCAGACAATTTTCCATGCCGCCTTACTATAAACGTGGAATTTAAATTATTTTCTTCTAATTTTTAGAACATTAAAAGTTAATCATGGATATGTTGAAGCATCACTGAGCTCAAGTGAGTAAATTGATAAATTAACTAATTCACAGAAATGTTAACGTATTAAATTGTACTCAAAGCTAAAGTCGTTTTCGGGAGTTTAAGAAAATAAGGGAAAAGAAAAAAGCCCCCCAATAACTACATCATAAATTGTAGATTTCTTTAAGAGGGTTTTAATTCTCATCCATTCTCCATGTGCATGGCCTTTAAGAAATGTTTTCGAATGCCTGAATCTGCCTTTGTGCAGTTTTCGTTAACAGGATTATTAATATTAATAAAAGGAAAGTTTATGCGTGTGCATATGGGTGGCATAACGAAAATATGGGGTCTAGACCAGGAATACTCAACCTTTTTTTCGTCCGGGACACATACACATATGACAACTATTTCACGCGGGCCGCAACATGAGGTTTGAGGTTTAGTGGGGAGAGGGGGAAGGTGAACGCACGCGCGCGCGCGGTATAAGATCAAGGACATTTAAAATGCGGAAAATTATTTAAATGTGGAATCGTATCAGCATGACAGTGATAGCCAAATTTATATGTTTGATCCCTTGATAGATAGAATTTATTGCTAAATTTTTAATTGATTGTTCTTAAAAATAATTGAATTTGTTAGTGTAACGAACCATGACTGGGCCATTCAGAATGGTCCGGTAGGCCACATGCGGCCCGCGGGCCATAGGTTGAATATCGCTGGTCTAGACATACGAAATTTAACACGGTGAAAATATGGGAGTGCACCTCAAACATATATATATAGAGAGAGAGAAATTATCTAGTGTTTTTTTAGGTTCAATTTCGAAACGATTTTTCTGGTATACTTTCTGGTATACTAGCCCTCAAATGAAGCATCGCAGGGTTACGATCATAACACCACTTAAGGGATTCCAATTTTTTAAAGAGGATTAATTTTGCTTCGGGTATGTGAACTAATTAGCTGATCGTTTAAAATAGCGTAAAAAATGATCAATTTCAAGTCATTTTTAAAAGAAATATTTAAATCGTTTTACCTAGAAATCTATCGAGTCAAAAGACACGGTACATGGAACATTCCACTTGATCCTCCTTAAAAATAAATAAAAAAGGATTATATCAGTTAGAGGATTTTATACAAATTTTTGGGTACACAAGCAAGGAGTGAGAGTTTTTCGGTTTTTATTCCCTTATATGCATTGCTTTGGAGCAAGCATATAACGTCATGATCCATCTCTTTGCTGTTAAATTTATTCATTCATTTAATTTTTGTAGTATAAATACAACTCATTTTCACAACTGAAAAAAAAATATAAATAAATTTAGTTCTAGTTAGGGCAACACTCATTAAGATAACAATTTTATGATTACTTGTAATGTTAAGTTTTATTTTAAAAATTCACCAGCGTAGAAAGAACGGTACTCCAGCTAGTTATAAATAAACTGTAAATCATTATTAATACTTTTTTAATAAAGTTCTCTTAAAACAAACAAATAATGTTATTTTTAATTAAATTTAGAGAAATTTGCTCAATCAAAAAATAAATTCTATACAACACACACCAAAATAGTATTTTTTTTATTCCGAGGTTTTGTTATGGATAAAGAATTTGAATCAGGAAAATTCCTTACGTGAGAGTTAAATTGGATTTTATTTTTCCGATAAAATGTATTCAACTCTTGATAAAAAATAATAAAAAGTTGAAATAAAATTGACTATTTTCTGTAAATATAATGTAGATTTATAGCTAGACCAGAAAAAGAGTTCGATTAAAAAGAAGTAGAAGTACAGGAAAGGTTTTTCCCGTTTAGTTTTATCTTATTCTTACCGGAAGAGGTATATCACTTGAATAAGCTGCGAGATAGGAGAAGAAACAAAATCGTCTCTTATATAACCTTTGATCCAAGACATAGCTAACACTACTGAAGAGTAAATGATTTTTTTCTACAATTTGTTCAGCTTAGAGGAATCGCAAAATATTGCCGTTCCTTTTTTACTCTTCCTCTGAATAATTATTGTATCTAAAGTAAACATGAGATACTGGTATCTAATAACTCTTTAAAGGCAAGAGTGATTTTGCGGCTTCATACTTATGTTGTGAAGTAAAGAAGAGGAAATTAAGTACTTTGTTTTTGATAAAAATAAATTGTGAAACGAAGATAATGAAAGAATCTTAAATACAGTTGATAAATCGTAACTATACAATTTTTTAATATATTAGGGTTAATGTGCTACTTATGACTTTTTTTAAACTTTGGTCAGGAGAAAATTAGAATGTCTGAGGTGATATAAATTATATACTACACACTAGGGGTCTTAAACTCGAAGCTCGCGGGTCACGAATGCCCCGCTGACGGCATTTTAGTGGCCCTTTATTTGATGATGAGGCAATTTCAGGAAAAATTGTCTTGTCTACTTTTTGACGAGAAAAACGCCATTTTTTCAGTTACTCATGATGTTTAAAACATTTTATTGGTATGCTTGATATCCATTTGAGATAAAATTTTCTTAAAATGACAATTTTTTCAAAAACTTCATTGCATCTTAAATAATTTTAAACATAAAAAATCTGACTATGCATAAAATTTCAGAAGTTTTCAGAAGAAAAGTTGGACTTTTCCTTTAACACGTAAAGTATTTTAAATCGACTTCCATTAAACGCTTTTGAAACCAATATAATATATATATATATATATATATATATATATATATATATATATATATATATATATATATATATAATTTCATATTCAAGAATTGTTTTACTTCTTTTTATTATTTTTCTATTTCATGGTTTTTAGTGCATTAATTTTTACTTTTATATTTTTATTCTTTTTTTAGTATATTCTAGTTTTTTAGCTTTATTTTTTACTTATATATTTTTTTATATTATCGTTTTTATATAATATGTTCTATCATGTAATACATATTTGTTTGTATTAATTTTTGGTACTTTGAGGTGTTGATGGTTATGACTACTTAGCAATGCACTCATTTTCCTTAACAATTATCTACTTTATGATTTTGGTACAATTTGTATTAGCGACTGGCAATTAGGTTAGTTAATAGCTGATCTTTGCTCGGTGGTGTACTGATTAGGTAAGTACAGCATCGTTATAACATTACCTATTTGTATCCTTCTGTTGTTTTTTTGTGTGGTGGATGGCTGTCTTTTGAGCCTTTTCTTAGCTTTGGTTTTAGTTTTGAGCATAGCTTTCTCTTACTTTTAAGAGCTTAACTTCAAGTTTGTTTTGTTTAAAAATTAACTTGTTTCTGTTTTGCTAATTTTTGTGTGGTGGATGGCTGTCTTTTGAGCCTTTTCTTAGATTTGGTTTTAGTTTTGAGCATAGCTTTCTCTTATTTTTATAAGAGCTTACCTTCAAGTTTGTTTTTTAAAAAATTTACTTGTTTCTGTTTTGGCTTTTGCACACTCACTTTTTTGACTTGGTATCAATTTCTGGATTAATTACAGAAATCTCTATTTATTTTGACTTTACTCTTATGAGTTTACTTTCAAGTTTGTTTTTTATAAATTAACTTCTTTCTGTTTTGCTTTGGCACCCTCTCTTTTAACTGGGTATCAATTTCTGGATTTTTTTTTACAGAAATCTCTATCTATTTTGACCTTACTTTTAAGACCTTACTTTCAAGTTTGTTTTTATAAATTAACTTGTTTCTGTTTTGCTTTGGTACACTCTCTTTTGACTGGGTATCTACTTCTGTATTTTACAGAAATATATCTATTTTGACTTGTTAGTTATTAGGATGAGGGAATTTCATAACTCTCCCTCTTTCACCAATAACAATTTTGGAAAGGATCTGAGTTCTGTTAAAGAATTAAATATTCGTAATAGTAATTCTAATATTAAACTGTTCAAGACTAGAATTTTTTGGAACAAAAAATTCATTAATGGTCATCATAATCATTATAAACAAAACTTGTTAGATTCTAGTAATCACATTTCTCAAAATATTAATAAATGTTACACTAAGAGTCCTGCTATACATGGAATTATTGATAATTTATCTTCTTATAATTTTGATAACACTCAATCTTATAATAGTCTTAAGTTAAAATTCAATAAATGTAGAGATAGTAGATGTAAGACATGTACTATGTTAAATATGGATCAATATGATTGTGATTCTAAATTTAACCTTTGTAAAACTTTTAATTGTATTTATCTTTTAAATTGTAAAGTATGTCATTATAAATATATTGGACAGACCTCCAATACTATTAACCCTCTGACTGGATGACCCGCTAATTGAATTTCACTTCGAAAGCGGTCTACTTTTTCAAAGCTAGCTAAGCCGAAAATGTTCCGATAAATTTCGCGAACTGCTTCAAAAATGCACGGCAGTGTAATGCCTTCCCCTGTTAAAACCGCAGGAGGTCCTGAATTGATTTTGCAGGGGATGATTTTATTGCTTTTCGGTCTCTGTGTTCTTCGAAACGGGAGGTTTCTCATTCACAGCTGTGGCCTAGGGCGAGGATTGTAAAATGGACATTTTCTACACTTCACAGCCAACAGAAAGTTCACCCAATTTATTGCAAATATATATTTCATATATTTGGAAAACTTGCTATATTTCTGATCTAAAAACCAATTAGGTTTTAAGAAATTTTAATTTTCTGAGTTTTGATTTTAAGTTCGGTTTCATTTTAAAGCATTTTTGCATTCCTAGATTGAATTAAAAATATTTTTTAACACAATCCAATATTTCGTGTGAAACGGCAATTAACTACAATTTTAGTTTCTAAAATCATTTTTGTTTGCTCATGTTTTTAAGTTTTTGAGTTTTCTCACATTTACTTAATTAAGATTGATTTAAAGACCAATATATTTTTTGACACATAGCTTATATAATTTAAAAGCTCTATACTTTGTCTTCATTAATTTTTTCCTTTTGAAAAATGCCATGACCAAATTGTACGCAGGGTACTGTGAGAAATAATACTTGAAAGGGATGGAATATGACTGAAAATGGTAAATCTAAAATGCAGCTTTTTCAGGTAATATTACAATTAGACTACAGAATACAAATGTTGCAGAATGAACTAAATATTTCCCTGATGTACCATAAACTACATTATAATAAATCTATTGTAGTACTACACTGCAGTATTTTAAAGTCATGCAACAAAAACTTAAACTTGCTTAACTGCCACGATGGGGAACTGAGAAAAAAATAGATATTGTTTACAAACTTGGTGATTTCTGGATCACGTTTGTATAACTACTAATTTCAATATAAATATTTTGCATTTAAAACTCTTGTGAATATATAAGGTTCTGATAAAAGTGAATAATTGATCAAATTAACAGTTGTTATCAATGTTATGTCTTAGAATATTTTGAATTAAAAAAGATATTTCAGTCATATTTATTTCATGTAGAATTTTCATGTAGAGCATAAGTTGGATAGTAACAGATTGAAAAATTAAAGCTTTACAGGCAATGGAATTTTTTTTATGCCTTTACAAATTTTAAATATGTTTTTCTCAGATTTTTAATTTTGAAGATGAGGGTGTTTTCTAATCCCTAAGGCGTTTTTCCTGTTCAAGATAGAGTCTTGAAATATCTTGTAAATGTTCCCTTACATATGTTCTATAAAAGTTCATATGGATTTAGGTCTGAGAGCTCTAGTTATTTTGTAAAAATATCTTAATGTTAATATTTAAAAAAAAGTTGGTTTTTTCCAGGTTTAGCCATAAAAATAATTATTAAAATTCAACAAAGAGATATATTTTAAATTTTATACTTTTGTTTCAATAATCTAAGAAATATTAATCACTTACAATAATTAAATATTTTTAATAATTTAACATTTTAGAAAAGTTTTAAAAATTTCAAAACTGTTCAATGCTTTAAAATTGTGAAATAATGGCTTGTCAAACTAACCTATTATTATTTTCAGAATCAATATAATAGTATAATTTGAATATAAAAAACAAAAATTAATTTTACTGTGACAAACTGTTTACGACTTCTATTCATATTGTAAAAAGAATGTAAGATAAATATATAACATAGTGGCAGTAAAAAACACATTCATAATATGTTAAAATCCTGTCCCGATACAAATTTCAATGCATTTTCCAAACTGTAGCTAAAAACAATTATATGTTTATTAGGACAGAAATTATATATATTTAGATATATTTTTCTTTATTAAGTACATAATGAATAATGGCAAGATAATTTGTAAAATCCTGAAAGATTTTAATGAAGAAAAAAGCCAGACATAATTTTAGATAGTTAGAAATTTAATTATATAATACACAAATATGCATGTTTTAAAAGAAATAAGTTGGCTAAGAAAATGAAATTTACTAAAAATTTCCTGAATAAAGTAAATCAGATTTCATCCTCAAATAAATATAATTGTAAGAAAAGGTTTTATTCAATTTACAATTAGTTACAAAAAACCTTTTATAAAAAATAATTTTAACAGGTATAAATAGCCAAAAATTTCAAAGAAGTATGAGAAAGATACATACATATCGTTTACAGAAATGTCACAGTGTGATATTTTTCGAAACACGGCATTGCACACACAGTCCAACATTACAGTCTTTACATTGAAAACGAGTTTTTGATGTTTAACGACTAAATCGTAAATATAAGAAACAACAGTCAAATATCACGAGTGCAGACGGCGCTCGCTGATATTTGAGTGAGAAAAATACAGCAGCATAAAATGCGACCTCGTTTGAATTATATCTAATGTGCATATTTGGAACTGTTTAGCGTACTCGAATTAACTCAAGTGCACATGTCAAGGGTTTATATTGCATTCTAAGTCAACACGGTGGCTACTGACGAGCGACTACGTAATTTTGAACCGCGGTTAAGTGACGAGGATGATACCTGAGCTGATAACTCCCCTTCCAAACTTCCACATCACACCAACGTGAGTACTTTTGACCTCGACGTGTTTAACGTGCATCAGCTCTTCAACGCTAAACTTTTGTGGTACCAGGGCTCGAACACTGGACACGAGTTCATAACCATGACCATCAGGCTACCGTGGCCGCAAAAGAAAATAGCAAGTTTGAAAGAAATGTAAAGGAGAAGTATATTTGAAGAAATAACTTCAAAACTTAACGAAAAACCAAAATATCAAAATTTATTTTAGGAATAATAGTGAATATAACTTCGTACACCTAAAACCACTTTACGCAGTGTATTTTGAAAGTGAACGTTTCCCCTTTCAGAGAAAAACTTACTATAATTATGTCAAATTCCTTTCATTTTGCTCTAAGGGGATCCCCGAAACAACGTAATTTATTTGAAGCACAAAATTACTTATGGTTGAATCTAATACAATTCCCTACAAAATGAATGAAAACCCTTTTTTATCATATAAATTGTGTTTGAATAGGAGATGGTTAGTTAATAACATTTAAAACGTGTCGGCAATCTATGGACCTGTGGCACGTGGTACAATTCTTAGTGGCACTCAGCACTACTCTACAAATTTGTCAATTCTTGAGTGGATGGAAGTTGATAATAGACCTTATTTGACAAACATCTTCTGAGTTATGGACATTTATGGAACTACAAAATAATCTGAAAGATAATTCTAAGGATAAATTTACAGCTATTTTGTGAATAATTGAGTGTTATTGCTAGGGGATTTAATTGTTAAAAAAGAAAATTGCATGTACTCTGCTTTCCACTTATGATTCGGCATATCAAAGTAAAAAATCTTTCCTAATATGAAAAATATTTCGACTCCGCAAAGAAATTGTTTAACAACTGAATGCTCAGAATCGTGTCACGCATTATACCCCTGGTTTTGCGATATGAAAGAAGAGTCGTGAAAGAGTTAATTCGCATTACAATTTTTATTTAACTGTAATGAAGGGAATCATTTATATTTCACTTTGTCTATTTCATTTTTAAGTAAATATGTTGGAAACATGCATTTTTAATTTTTTTTATCTTTGTTGAAGAAATAGTAACGTTTTATATTGTTTATTTTTATGTTAATAAATGTATTTTATTGATCCATAATTAATATAAAATAAAACTGTAAATCTAAATTATTTACCTCTATTCTTTAAATCTGCAAATATTACCGTAAGAATCGAAGGATTTCAAAAATTTCCTACTATGTGGCACGCTGAATGATACTGACAGATTGGTTTGGCACGTCTTAGCTACACAGTTGCCGCCCCTGATTTAAAATTTTGTGTAAGATAACCATTATATTTTTAAAATTTTATAAAGGAGAGTATTTTGTCAATACATGTTTTAAAAGGAGTAAAGTTTACGAGAACGAAATATAAAATTGCGTTAAAATTATTGGTACTCTATCAACCATACTTCTTTTATATATATAAGAAGTACGTCGATAGAGTATCGTAGTTACTGCCTTCTCGTGACAATAAATTGGAAATTAAGTTCACAATTCATTGTTATTAAAATATAAAATTTTACATGACTTATTTTTGTATTTGTTATTTTTATATTCCTTACTGAGAAAGCAACAAATGGGAGTTCATTACCTGCCAAAACTGCAGAGGCCTGGTTGTTTACTCCACAAGCTCCTACCTTATGCTTTCTCTGCCCTACTAAGTAAAAATGCCGTCTTCTGCTCGTCAAGATCATGGAATTGCAAATATTGTTTTCCATATATTTTAAATATTAGTTTTCTAACTTCTACATCAGCCTTTTAATAGTCTACACTCCTGCAAAGAAGTCTGAATTCAAAACTATAAAAACATATTATTCCCAACAATGTCATTTATACCTTTATTTTTTTTATAATCTATGAATGCGTTAAACTATTAATTTGTTATCGCGACTATTTAATATTAAATGCGAAAAAAAAAAACGAATAAGTTTCAAACTCAAACTTAAATTAAATTTTTCAAAACTTGTCATCGATATTCTCATAACTTTTACATATTGTCATTTTAGCATATCACACATCTATCTTCTATGCAAAAATCTATTATAAGTTCATCAAATGTTTCAGCATATTTTTACTCATAACATGCAGTTTTCAACCACATTGTGAGGCCGCGGTAGCCTAATGGTCAAAGTCATGAGTGTCATGAGTTCGACCCCAGCACCACTGAAGATCCGCCGTGTAAGGGAGTGATGCTCAAGCGTCATCCTCGTCACTTGACCATGGTTTAAAATTACGAGGTCCGTCGCCAAGTGAGTGAATATTAACGTCGCACTGTTCAGCTACAGGAGGGCTTTTAGGGATGGACCTCGTAATTTTGAAAAATGGTCAAATGACGACGGCGACACCTGAGCTGGCACCCCTCTCCTAACTACGACACCACACCAACGAGAGGACATTTCAGCTCTCGATAGATTTAACGTGCATCGCTGCCCTACACGGCGGGTCTTTTGTGGCACTGGGCTCGAACTCGAGACATGCCAACCATGATTCGATACCTTGACCACCTGATACCTCGGCCACAGGTCCGTCGCCAAAAGCCCTCAAGTAGTTGAGTAGAGAAGAGAGAAAGTGCGACTTTAATATCCCCTCACTTAATTAAATTATATGAAATTTATGGAATACTTGAAAAAATATTAGAAGTCGAATATATATATATATGTAAGGATAATTAAATTAGATTAAAAATTAAATTCCCTATCTAGCACTTGACTCCATCCTTCTACGTTCTCATATTCAAGTATCAAACTAATCGCCCATTTATTTCTTCCGAACATATGGCCTAGACAATAAATATGTCTAATTCTAGGTCGTTAGATTTAATAGTAAACAAAAGTAAAGTCAAGTTGTATTCTTTTTCTCCATTGAATTCAATTGTTTTGTTAATTATTTTATTCAGCAGTAATCTTATTGCATGTCATTTAATTTTTTTATTTTTGAAATTGTGTGTTTTGATGTACTGGCCATATATCAGGATTCACTTTTTCTCGAATTTTTCCTTATCTAAAATTGAAATTAATTTAATAACTTGAAGCTTATTTTTGGATATTATACAGTGGATAAGGGAGAATGCAATCATTATAATTTTGTATATGTCTCGAAACATTAAGAGGACAAACTTGTTTAGTTTGATATGTACACCTCTCATTGTTTCTTATCAGCATCCCTAAACATCTGTGAGTTGATGACGCAGATTTCTCAGAGAGATGTGTTCAAAATTAAGTAAGGTGATACAGTTAATATTAGTGAATGTGTGATGTAAGAGAAAATCAAGAATTTTTGTCTATGAAACGAATTTTTAGAAGGTTACGGAAAGATTCAAAATATTGTATGCGATATTGTTAAGTTACAGTGAATATTGATAAAATTTTCATATATACTAAAAGTTATTATTGAAGTGAGTCCACTTTTCCGACTCAAAAATAATAAAAAAGTGCTCTTATATTCTTGTATTCTTTTATTCCTATATTCTTTTAATTTTTATGTTTTATAACGCATATGAAATAAAATATTGTTTATTGTGTTGAATAGTGCATATAAGTTGTGTGTTGTACACCGTTTTGATATTATTAATAATTTCATTTTATTAGTGTCTATATTTTTTTTTATCTTTTTAAAAATGTATTTCATATATGCAAAGTTTAGTGTATCAATGACGCCAGAATAGATTTTTATACAAAATTATTATTTTAACATTTGTATGATTTCATGTATTTTTATATTTACTATCTTATTGTTTGATATATTATTTTCCAACATAATTTTTTGTAGAATATCTACCAGCTATAATACGAATCTATTATTATGAAGGAATAGGAGGAAACGTGAGCTCTTATTCTAGATGTCGAATAGATTTGAACAAGCTAATCTTCATTTATATGTATGGAAAGTCATGTTTATCAATTCATAAGTTGGAAGTGTCCTTACTGTGTTTGTTGTTATAGTTTCGTTTATTGTATTGCTTTTTGATTTTAGAATTACTATTGCTTAAAATTTTCTACTGTGTTTAATATGTCTTTCTAAATAACTATGTATTGTTTTGTGTTTGTTGAAAATTGATTAAGTTTGTAAAGAGAGAAAAAAACACGCCATGACTCCCTTTTAAAATTGGGGGGCAAATGTAAGGATAATTAAATTAGATTAAAAATTAAATTCCCTATCTAGCACTTGACTCCATCCTTCTACGTTCTCATATTCAAGTATCAAACTAATCGCCCATTTATTTCTTCCGAACATATGGCCTAGACAATAAATATGTCTAATTCTAGGTCGTTAGATTTAATAGTCAACATATGTCAGCATTAACTTGCAAACACCATCTTCAAAGCAGCGACACTCACCAGATGTTTTTCACGTGTTATTCACGTGGAACCCCCACCATGGCGTGCTTTTTCCTCTCTGCCTTTAGCGTGAGAATTGATGTAGACACGATCGAATAAACACCTTCCTTTTTAAACTTTAATCTGATTGTGTCTTTAAAATCATGACATATATATATATATATATATATATATATTAAAAATTAATCTAAATATAATTTTAAATATCCAAAGAATTATTAGTATTTATGGTAAATATATGTTTTTCAACTGAGTATGTGAGACACGCATAAATATCTTTTTCGAAATTCCAATGCAGAATTTTAGTGGAGCTAATACAAAATTCCTAGTTTTGCATGGTTAAGATTATAAAAATGTCCAAATTTTAATAACCTTTTCTTCAGTCAACCACTAATTGAACATGAATGATGAGGGATTATGCATAAATATATTTTTTTTAACTTCAATTTAAAAAGGATCTTTATATTTATTTATATGCGCAAATGTTAACTGAAAATTTGTCCAGATGCTTTTAAATACTCTTTATTTGAAGATTCAAGTTAAAAATATAAACTTGAAGTTAAAGTTCTCTTTGAATGAAATTAATGTTCAGACATTTAAAATTCAAATATAATTTGTTATCTGAACAATACAAAACAAGGGATTCTATGTAAGATGCCCTGAATATCTGGCTTTAAAATTATGAAAACTAAAAAGATTTAAATAGGTTTTTTTTTAACAATACATATAAATTTTTTGCAAATAATGTAATACAGAAGCTTAAAAATTATTCATGTTTAGAAGTGTCCGAAATTTTAAAATATTTTAAATTTTGAACCTTTTTTTTATTTTTTTGACGCATAACAAAATAATCATTTTAAAAAAAAAATCCCTGAAAGTATTGATTAAAATAAGAAAAATGAAACAGTAAATTATCCTCAATGTTTTAATATATAATTTGAATTTAAATACTACAGATATTTTTTAAAAACTTAGACATACATTATAAAAACTTAATTCCATTTGAGAATTTTAAGGTAAAGAAAAAAATGAGAATTCTCAACTCGTTGACTTTCTATTTGTGTACACTTTAGGTTGAAGATTTTACGACTGCCACAGGAACCGGTATCCCCGTGAGCCATAAAAGTTCCCCTCAATGCCCATTGTGTCTCCCCGACCGTCTCTAATTATCTTTCAAGATCGTAAACCTTTAAAGGGGGAAAATAATTCGGAAAAATACGACCTTACCTGTTTTGAACGCATTACTTGAAGGGGAAAAATCTGTTTGGTTCATTTTTGGTGAGTCCCCGGCCTTAGGAAAAATTCAGTGTGGTCCGTTTTCGAAGCCTCTCTAGTAGGGCGGAAAAATCCGTGCTGTTCAATTGGAGGGTTAACTTAAGGATTAATCAGCATAGACATGATGTTAAATTCTTTAATAATTCCAATAATTCTAATAAAACTTAGACACTTTCATATGCATGATTTCAAAAATGTTGAACTGTCTATCATTAAAATTACTCCAATTACTAAGCACAGATTATGGTGGGAAAATCACTTTATTAGGAGTTTTAATAAAATCTATCTATATGGCCTTAATGTTTTGTATTTTGCTAAAAATACTTTGCATATAATGTTACAGAATAATAATAAAGAATTTTTTTTTTATAATTCCAATAAATTAAACAATACTTCTAAAAGAAAATCTAGAAGTTATAGAACTAAAAGGAAAAATAGAGATAAAAATTCATTAAATGACAATATTTGAGTTCTTATTGATGATTTTGAAAAAAACTTTAATATCAAGAAGATCAAATACTTCATGTTTGGTCTTAATAAACATGAAATTGCTTTGTTATATGAATCCTTAAATAATGATTCCTTAAAGGTTTTTGTCATGCAGTACACATTATTAAAGACATTCTTAACTATCTAGTTAATAAATTCAATATTAATGTTGAGAAAATTAATGAACCTATTACAGAGTACTGCACTTTTTTATTCATGAATAAAACTTTTGACAAAATTAACTTTTCTAATGTATTTAATAGACATTTGTCACTTTTTCCGGTTAGAAAGGTGGTTGTAAAGAAAGCTTTTAAATATAACAAAACGATGGGCAGATTTATCTTTAATTACAACAATAGTTCGCCCTCTATTAATATAAAAGATTGTATATGTAAGAACTATAATGATTTTATTGATGGTCATCATAAACATGTAGTTACTGGCAACTTAGACATAATCAATGATAATATTTTAAAAGATATAATGAGTAAAGGCACTAGTTTAAGATTAAATGTTTCTAATATAACAACAATACTGTTAAAAACAAATTATTAAAGATATAAATAATTTTATTACAAAATCTGCAATTAAATTTGGACTACCTATTGAGGCATTTGATGAGTATAAGTACAATATTTTAAAATACCTTATGAATTTTAGTTACCATTCTCACAATATGAAACTACTTTTAAAGATATAAAACAGAAAATTTATGAATTACAAAAGAATTTTATCATAGTTTACATTGATAAAGTACCTGGTAACTATATATATGCTGTGATTTGTAAGTATTTATATTATAATATTCTTTATGATCACTTTCTTAATAATGGTTTTTTTTTAAAAATTAGATTTGTCACATAATGAAATTAGTAATCGTATTATTGCTATTTATAAAAAATTAGGTAATTGTATTCCTAAAATTAAAAGTATCCATATATTTTTTTAACTCCAAAATTCCATAAAAGTCCGGTTAAATTAAGAACTGTGACAAATGGTTTTAGAACATATATTACTACTGCAGGCAAATTACTTCATAATATTATACAAAACTTTATTAATCAGCAATGTAATAAAGCTATAATTAAAAATAGTAAAGAGATTATAGATTTTTTTAATAATAGAGATATTTATTCAGTTCATAGTTATGACTTTGAAGATCTTTTCAAATTCCATTGATTTAAATGATATTATTAAAGTAATTTTAGAAAACCACAGTATGTATAACCTTAATATTAATTTTAACAAATTTAAAACTCTCATAGATTTTGTCTTAAAAGAAAATTACATCAATTTTAATGGTTCTTTATATAAACAAGAGAAAGGACTCCCACAAGGGGGCCCAGCCAGTAATAGTTCGGCTAAACTTTATTTACATTTTTATGAATATAATTATGTTATTAATAATGACTACTACATTTTTAGATATATTGATGATTTAATTATTTTTGGTAAAAATGATAGTTTAAATCCCATTATTAATTTTTATCCGTCCTACTTAAACTTGGTTAAAATTAATAATAATCCAATCAATACAAATTACCTAAATGTATCACTGTATATTAAGGATTTGAAACTACATAGTAATATTTATGATAAAAGAGATGCCTTTAATTTTAATATCATCAAAGTGCCTTACTGGAATTCTAATTTATCAATATCTATATATAGAAATATTATTTTTAACTATATTTATCGCAATAATGTATTAGTTAGCGATAAAGCTAATATTTTTTTAAATCTTAAAAAAATTTTTAATCACTGTATTGAACATGGATACCCTGCTAACTTTCTTTGTAATTATATTTATAATGGTTTTTTATAATACAATTTGTATTACTGTAATTATTTACTGTTATTATGTTTTGTAATGTTTTTTTTAAAATTTAGACAATATCTAATTTAGTCTACAATTATTAAATAGAGGGCGCCACATGCTTTTTTTAAAAAAAATTTTAATATATATTTTTTGAGTTTCTATTTTACGCTAATTTTATATGATTATTATTTTTATGATTTTTGAAAAGTATATATACATATATATTTCTTATTATCGTATATCGTATCGCAATTAATTGTTTCTTATATCGTATCGCAATTAATTTTATGCGGTTCTGCTCTCAGCACTATTTGGCGGGAACATGTTACTGCACTTTTGGCCATCGTTTTAACTCCGAATTAGTAGGTTATGTTTATGTTCCTATGTTATTTAGTTTAATGATTTTTTAATATTTAAATTCTACATATATAACTATTTCCTTTCCTCTTGGTACATAGTATGACAAATTACAGGTGAAGGTTGGCGCCGCAAAACTTGTTTAAGCCTGCAATCCTGGTTCCTAAGGCCAGGAATTTGTCTTTATACTATGTGCCTTCTTCCTATTTTTAGTTATCTTAGGTATATAACTATCTGTCTATTTTTATTTTTTTGTTTATATATTTGTGTATATGTGTATATATGTATAAATTTATATATATGTGTATGTATATGTATATGATTATATATTAAAATTTTTTTTATATAGGATTATATATATATATATATATATATATATATATATATATATATATATATATATATATATATATGATCTCTTTACACAATTTTATTTTACTTTATAGTCAGGTTTATCATCCACGTGTAAGAAATAGGCTTAACTTTTCAACATGGCTATTTTTCTCTTTTTTCTATAATGTCGAAAATTTCTGCTGTACGGGGAAGGTGGATCCAAGAAGCATTGCTAACCCTAAATCGCTGGCCTAATTCAGCGACAGCTTTAGAAATCATAATAGGCCTCCAGTTTAGTCCAAAGACTTTTTTTTGTATCTACATTTGTTGTGTATCATGAGCTCCAATTTCTTCCTCCTTTAGCATTGTAGGTTTTATAACTTTTTCACTTTTATGTAATTATACTATATATATATAAACAAATGTGTAACACAATCTGTTCCCTTAAAATCACGCAGTTATAGTCTCGTAAAACAAACCTCCCCTTTTTTAATATAAATTTCCTGAATATAATATTTTTTGAGAGTCTTGTGACTCGAGGATCTTTGCAAATTTATTAATTTAGCCCTCGAGCGTGAAAGATTGAAGATCTCTACTTTAAACAATACTATATGCCACGAGAGGATTTTGAGTGAGAGAGTATTTGTTAACGTCGCACTCTACAACAATACGAGAGCTTTGGAGACGTATATCGCAATTTTGAACATGACCAAGTGGAGCCCCTCTCTTAATTCCACACCACGCCAAGCGGAGGACGTTTGAGATTTAATGAGCATTAGCTCCTCAAAAACACCGGTCACTAGTTCTCGACCATGACCACTCGGCTAACGCGGTCACGAGAAAATGTTAAGGCCCTAATTGTTTCAAATAAGTTCATTATTCTCCACCAGCATGAAAGTTTAAACCATGTACTGCAAGGGTGTCAAACTGAAAGGCTATCTTGGGCCAAAGAAACAAAGTTTATTTTTATGTGGGCAGCAAAAAAATCAATATTCAAAGAAACGTAGATTTATTTCGAATAATACATAATAAAAGAACAACAAACATTTAATGTTTGCGTCCCGACACACACACTCTCTCTCTCTACTTTCTTGACATTTTTTCCCTGCTACTATCTTTCCTATTTCGGGAGAAATTTTGTACGCAGTGATTACTTTCAAAACTGACTCAAAGTTAGTGTCATTAATACTATTTCTAACAGGAGACATTTCTTTTCATAATTCAAAACAGCCACTGGCACCGTATTTCCACACATGGAAATAATTTGTAAACGACTTCCGCCTGAAGTCGCTTTCTCACCGTCCTGCCTACCTAAAGATGTTGGAGGGAACAAAGCATGGCCAGAAACTTCCATGACAAATCTAATTTATTATTATTCAATCACACTAATCAACCACAGGAAGCCCTAGGAGTGATACAAAGAAAGCAACAACCCTAAGTGAATAAGCGCAAGAAAACAGAGCAATTTAACCTTAATCAATCCTAACCTATCAATTTCTAATCCACTAATTTAGTATAGTAGCAAAACTCCGTCCATAAATCAAGTTGCGTAAATCCTAAATCTCACCTTAGTAACGCTGCAGCAGATGCTCCGTTCCTTCTGCCCTAAAATTACTAAACTCTAACTATATCAGAGTTTCTTCTTGGGAGGGATGGCTGTGAATTAAACGTGAATGCTAGCCCAAAGATTCCCCAAGAGGATTAGTTAGTGAAGGTCACGTAAAGACCCGTCACAAATTTCATATGCAAATTTTCATGTACACTCAGGAACATTGAAAATAGCGACCCAAGAAGAAAGCATCGGATTGAAATGAAATTTAATACACATAATGACACAGATCAGAGATTCACTTGATCTCAAAAACAAGGTAATTAAACGAATACAGGGTGTGCAATGACACAAATACTGGGCAACTTCAATAGCGCGTTGGACCACCTCCAGCTGCAATACATGCCGCCACACAGTCCGGCATTGAGTTGATTAGACACCCAATGTTGTCCTGAGGCAGATGGGCCCACAAATCTTGAACAGCCAACTCTAAATCATGTACAGAGTGTCACGATGGCATCTGCCGTTTTAGCTGATCCCGCACGGGCTCTACAGGGGACAAATCGGGGGAGCGGGCCGGCCATGGAAGAGTCTGAAAATGACGTAGGAAGTATTGAGCAACTCTTGCTGTATGCGGACGAGCATTATCTTGCTGGAAAATTGCCCCTGGGAGACCATTTAGGAAAGGTCCTACAAGGGGTCGAAGAGTATCATCAACGTAACGTTGGCCCGTTAAGGTTCCACGCATCACAATTAAGTGGACCGGCTATCATAGGCTATGGCCCCCCAGACCATTACACCAGCTGTGCGGGCAGTGTGACGTAGAACAGTGTGGGGGAATTGTACCGCTCACCAGAGGGCGCCTCCACACCCGTATACGGTTATCATCTGTCCCCAAAATAAACCGAGATTCATCACTAAACACAACCTTTTGCCAATCTGCGACATTCCACATTGATCTGGCTTGGCACCACTGTAGACGCAGTTGCCGATGTCCCGGTGTTAAAGGGAGTGCACGGAAAGGGCATTTATTAGGGCTTGGATTTAAGATAAGCTTCTGCAAGGTGTCTGGAAATTGTTTGTGAAACAATTGCTACGCCTACGTCTGCTCGTATCGTTGAACGAGTCACTGTGGGGTCCACAAGTGCTTGCCGCACGATCCTTCGATCCTCTCTCCTCGTGGTCTTCCTGGTCGCTCCAGACCCGGTTTTCCACGCGTGGGTACCTTCTCGTGTCCACTGCTCCCAACAATTTCTAACGGTACACTCTGAACGATCCACCTGGCCAGCAACACGGCACGTCAACCAGCCTGTAGTTTTCATCCCGATGATCAGGCCTCTCTCAAACTCACTTAACTGTGAGAAATGTCTTCTAGCACGTTTACCTGGCATGTTTTGCTTACCAAAGTCTTCCTACAATCGGCGGGTAATCGTCACATTTATGTATCTTTGAATTTGCGCTGGCTTATATAGCACCCTCTTCCTGATTGTAGAGCCACATCGGCGTGTATAAACATGCGTATTGGCACAAAACTTGGATCATTTTCATATCTCATTACGCTGTACTTATTTGCAAAGTTTCGCGATTGTACTTAGCTTCCTTCTTGGGTCGCTATTTTCAATGTTCCTGAGTGTATTTTCAAACGTGGCATGTAAATAATTGTAAAATTCAGACACACTCACGTCAATAAATTTTAGATTCAAATTTGAGTCACACTGAATCTCTATTTGCATATGGCAGAGTACTGAGTCTATATTTATTGCGAAAATTGAAGAAAACAAACAAAAAATTTGTCTTCCAAAGAACTAAAATCTTTAAATCTTGTTTCAAATTCAGTTCTATGATTTGAAATTTTTTTCTGCGTATTTTGATACAATGCAGTATCACCTAAACTTGATTTATTCATCATTAAATCTTCCTTTTTCAGTTGCTTTCCCCAAAGATATATATTATTGTGCACGATATATTGGCTGGGCCGCAAAAATGCTTGTTGTGGGCCCCGAGTTTGACACCCTTGATGTACAGGAATTTTTCGACTTTTGACCGAATTTCTTTTTGACAAAGAGATTTAGATCAAACTTGTCCAAAATCAGATTTATATTTCTCGATACTATTCCCATTTAAACCGGTTGTAAAAATTGTATAAAAAATGCAATCTATGTACTTATAATTACTCTACGTAATGGGAAAAACAGATAATATGTACTCTATTGTATGAGGTGCAAAAACAAAAATACGATCTAAGATTATGTAATGTAAAAATAGTAAATAACAAATATAACCGATCATAAGTACAGGAGATGGGGTTTTCTACTTAATCATTGTATGCTAATATTTCCTTGTGTGTGTGCTTAAAATTTATTCATTGCATTTAATTAATAATTTATTTATTGTTTGAATTTCAGTATTCAGTTTCTATTCCGAAGCAATTAAACTTAAAAAGAAATTAACACATAATTTTATATTAAATATACTATATGTAAAAAAAAATAATAAAGATTTCTTATTCATAGTATTATCCATTAAATAATTTTCAGTGTTTCAAAATGATTGAAAGATATATACGTATATTATGGAAAAGGAAATTCAGCGTTTATAAAATTAACCCGATTAATAATGCGAAAAAAAGAACATTTCTCATTTTAAGAAAATGCTACTGATGCTGTAATGAATTCCAAGAGAAATAAAGCAGATGATAGACAAATACGTAGAAATGAAAAGTGTATGGTAATCACTAAAATATCTTTAGATAAGGCCATAATGACAGTGTAGTTTAGATATGAATTACAAAAGATAACACATTTCGCTGTAAAACAGAATATCTCTAAATATGCATATACCACAATTACGTCACAAAAAATATTAATCTTGCCTTCGCATTTCGTAGAAATTTAAAAATGCTTTATGGATCGCGTTCGATTAACAATTTAACTATAAATGCAATTTTAAACTAAACAAAGAGTGTAAATTAAATTTAAATCCTATTCTCTTTTTTTGGAGTAATTGAAAATATCAAAATAAGATAAAAAAAATCTAAATTTATTAAATTTGGCATAATGAGAACACGTCAATTTTATGCCGGTTGTTAAAATATAGGATTTTCCGGCATGAAAAGAATTCGACACTCTTTATGTGTGTGCGGAAAAATCCCATATTTTAATTCAAATTTTTTATACATTTCCTAAGGATACCATTTCGGGATTTTTTAATAAGTCTATTTACTTTAAAGTATCCGACTATTAGTGACAACTTTTTTTAAAAAAAAAATGAAGATATGGAGAGATTTTTTTGTGGTTTTTAGATTTATTTAGTACATTTTAAGAACAGGAAAATAAATTATTGCTACTAAAATGGGAAAAAAATGGGTAAAAATTGATAAAAAATTACATAAACGGAGCCCGCTCTGTACAAATAGTAAATGAACCAAGTCTCACTTTTTCAATTTCGATGTATCACTTTGCTATTCCTTTTTGAAATGACCTTCAGGATAAGAGATATTTTAGTTTTTACAAAAACTAGAGCACGAAATCTTAGTTATTATATGAAATGGTTTAAAAGAACAGTGATTATATTCACATAAAGAATTGGAAATTTTGTAATAAAATAGTGATTGTGTGTGATAAATCTGAAGGTTAAAACACTTCTACTATAACACAGAACTTACAAAAAAATTCCAGCAAATTATTTAAAAAAACTTTTTGAGCAACCGTTGTCCCTGTTTGAGATGTTCGAAGAAAAAACACACACATTTTTTAAAGTTTGACATCTTATGTAGAATTATGGCATCTGCTTTTACTAAAATATTTGTAGTTTTTGTTCTATTGAATGGAAAATTAAAAACTTGGTATTTTTATAAAGCTGATATAAGCTTATAAAACAAAATCATAAAAAAGAAATTTGTCACTTTTTTAAAAAATCATGATTTTAAAGTAGTCGGATACCTTAAGAGGGAATTGGCCTTTAGGGATAAATGACGCGATGGGAAAGGGAGGGGGGAAGTGCTGTTGGTGGCTTACGAAATTTTCATGTCCGTTATAGCCCAAGAGCCCACGACTGCCAGACCTTCGTTATTTTATAAAAGCTGAAAGTTTCTCTGTGGATGTCACCAACACAGGTAAGAACGATCAGCGAGTATGGAGTTTGGATTGGCGTTACTTGCGCAGGTAACAGGTAGTAAAGGTTGCGACAAATCTATACGGAACTTTATCACTAACCTTCTGAGACGTCTTTTTTAGGGAAATTTAATTCCCTACCTATTTCCAATCAACTCCAAAAAGAGGACAGGGATTCCTTATTATATGCAGATTAGATAAAGTATTTAAGTCAAACGGAATAGTAAAGTGAGAGTCAGTAGGAGAGAGAGATTGAAGCAGGAAGTTATAATAGTGAAGTTAGAGATTTATTATTGAAGATTTCTAGGTGGATAAATTAGGCACAGGAAGAGCTGAGATTCAGTGTGGTAAATATTGATTTATAATTAAAGGCTCATTAAAGTTTTATATTAGGAGTGAGATTAAAGTTAAATGTTCAGTAGGAACATTATTGAATATAATTCTGGGATCTCTTATTGCGGTAATCTCTGCGTGATCGATATTCTAATTGTTAATTAATTGGATCATTAAATATTTAAGTTAATATAAAGGAAAGTCCCTTTTAAACCTCATAAAGCTATTTTGATTTATTTGTTATTAAAAGTCTTTGATTCTATTTGGGAAAGATAACCAAATAAAGAAAGTTATTTAAAAAATTGCTATTGGTTCTCTTTTGACTCAAAATTATTCTCGTTCTCAAAGTGAGATCCAAGGGAATCTTCACAAGGTGCATAAAATAGTACCTCAACTTTCTTAAAGTATAAAGCTCAATTTTTTTATATTTTCTTCGGAATAACATTAGAAATCACGCCGTCCTTTGCCGGACACTTAGTGTAGTTGCAACCCCCTGCCAGACACCCCTTAACTTTAAAAAAATAATTATACTTTCATTATAGTATAAAAGCTGAATTTTATATATGTTACTTGGGGACCTATAAAAAGATGTTACCTCTATAGCCGGACAGTTTGAATGTTTTTTATATCTTGCCAGACACATTTAAAGTCTGATTGCAGGTGTGAGTTTAAGTCAACTGTTCAAGCGGGTGCGAGTGAGATAAAGCGTTTAGTCTATTGCGATCGCTTGAGAAATCCAATGAAAAAATAGTTTTATTACGTTTATAAGCATCTTATATATAAAAAAATATTTTTTTATTATTACTAAGTACAAAAAAAATATTATTACATGTAAAAATCATGCATCATTTTCGTTGATATTTTCATCGTCACTATTACTCCTGTGAAAAACTGAAATATCGTCATTCCACATTGAAAATGAAGATCTGAAAGAATTGATGAATAATTGCAATATTTTCAAGCAACAATGTCTCAATGGTGAGCTCGGTAAATTTTCACAATTTTACTTGATTTACATCAATCTTATACATCATTACTTGGACCTGTCAGGAGCATTCGCACTGGGGATTTTGAACTTTTCATATCAACATTGCCTAAAATTACAAATATATTTTTTATATGCTGTGACGGAGCTTTACATGATTTTATATTAATCCTCTTGGGGAATCTTTAGGGCCAGCAATTGAATTATTTCACAGCCATTTACCTCAAGAAGAAACCTTGATATGCTGATTAGCTAGTATATATAGTGAAAGTTTAATAATTGTAAAGAGAAGGAAAAGAAGCTGAGTTGCGGAAAGCAGTGCTTTAACGGTAAGGATCGGAATTTTGACATGTGATTATAGGACGGGCTTTAGCTATTAAAATAAATTAAGGAAGTTAGGATTCTTAAGATAACTTCGAGTAAAGTTAAGCTATTAGGTTTTCAGGCGCTTATTCACATAGGGTTTTAAGCTATCGTTATATCACTCTAGATTTTCCCTCTATAGTTAGCTTGTCTTGTGAAATATTCACCCGTGGGTGATATCTTACTCCTAAGTTATCTTCTTGACCTAGAAATGTGGGAGTGAATGAAGAACCAGGCGTTGCCATGATCTTAACTTAAACACTAACAATGATAATATTTATATTATAACTAAGGGGATCTGAGGTGAGAAAACACAATACGTATAACCAAATAAGCGCGATCTTAACCACTATATTTAACTTTCCCGTCTATTCCTAATCTCTGTTTATATCACAGTTACTAACTAGCATAATCACTTCCCAATAGGTCGTCCGCTTACGTTAAACTTCTGCTATTTAAAAGGTTTCTAATTTGCATATTCACGTTTCGCTTCTGGATTTGGTTGGAAAGAATTTGCCTTTTTCGGCCCCAAAGAACCCAAGAGGAGTTTTTAGTAGAAAACGTGATGAGCCCGACACAGTCTTAGATTATTATATTTGGTAATAATAAATTGGATTTCTCATGGCTAGTTTGGGTCATCAATCTTTACCTCCTACAAATTTAGGTCGAGTAGATGAGGAGATGGCTTCCCCAAGTGGGAGGCCATTACAATGCAATCAACAAAATTATGCCCGGTGGACCGTTAAATATTATGATAATTTGCTGAAAGTTGTAGAAACCCATTCTGACTTATACGAAGAATTTAAACAAAGTTGCTTTGGTATCAAACGGGCCACTAAACCATTTTCTAGACAACCGATTGCCCTCGTATTAGAGCAGATTATAAATGCAGACGCTGCCAGAAGTCTCACAGGTGTTATACACTTAACAAATTCAATTTCAGCACGTCATTGGTGGGCTCGAAATCATGATGTTAGGTCTACGATTATAAATCAAGTTTATCTCGAACTAGGACTGCCAATTCATCAAGATGTTTCAACAGACTTAAATCTTCATATTACCCGGAAAAATACCAAACAATTGAGACAATTTATCACTACCTTCGATCGATTTAATAATCCCTTCTGCTCAGAGAAGTGCCCAAAGACCATCTGATAAATATTTCATCTGGAAAATCCACACCACCCCCGGTGGAGGCATTCCTTCTAAATATTGAAAAAGGAGATTATCAACGTAAAACATTTTTTCCGAACATTTATCACATATTAACAGATTTGAAAAAGATATGAAGAAAATATCCATTGACAATTATGAGAAAATGAAGAAAGTTCAAGTAGGTGGTAAAATTCAAGAAAATAAAATCCAAAGGATTTATTTGGACGCATGCTGGGTATCTCTATGGATTACAATGTAGACATTTCAAAGATTTTGTCTTACCCAATTACCTCAGACAAAAAAAAAACCCCTCAAAACCAAAACAAAGAAAAAAAAAAACATTTATTGGAGTGAGTTAATTATTATTATTGTTTTCATTATTTTTCATGTATACAGACAGAAAATATACTAATGTTTATATAATGTAATAATAAATGATTAAATGATGTTTAACCCTCTAACCGGATAGCACGGAAAATTCCGTCAGTGTAAAGATGCTTCGAAAATGCACTGCACGGATTTTTCTGCCTTCAAGTAACGTTTTCAAATGCGGATTAGCCGCACTTTTCTGAAATACTTTCCTCCTTTTAAAGGTTTAACATCTTGAAAGATAATTGGGGACGGTGGAAGCAACACAGCAGGACACTCATAGGAAGTTTTATGGCTCGCAGGAAACCCCGTGTTTTGACCCTGGGGCAATCGTAAAAAATCGAGGGGAAATTTCTTTACACCCCAGGAAATGTTTATTTGTTACATCGTATTTTAAAAGTTTTGAAAAGTCCCAACGCATAAGTAAAATATGTTACAATTCCCTTTTGGTTTCATATTAATTTCAAACTGTAACAAGTTGGGGCATGTCAGTGCTATCTGCTATTTTATATAGTTAGTCAAATTATATCTTTTTTTAAGTATATTCTTTCGCTTCATTTTTCCTATTTTAATCAAAGATTTCAGTTTTTGAAACATGATTATTTTATTATAAGATACCAAAAAAATTAATAAAACACCAAACTCTTTAAAATTTGAAACCTTTTCAATTTTCCAACCACTAAAAATGAATAAATTTAAACTTCATCAAATCATTTGAAACATTTCTTACACTTTGATAAAAATAATAACGAAAAAAAAACTAATTAAGATTAATTAGTTTTTTTTTTTAGATTTCAAAGCCCAAGTGTTCAGGGAAATTTAAGTACAGTGCCTAGTTATATATTGTTAAAATACACCGAATTATATTTGAATTTTAAGTACTTGAACTTCAGTTTACATCAAAGACAACATGAATGAAGATTTTCACACATTTTTTTTATAACTTGAATGTTTAAATAAATGGTAATCAAAAATATACGGAAACATTTACAGTAGACATTTATGCATATAAATAAACATAAAAATCAATTTTAAATTTGAGCTATTCAAAAACATTCGAATTATTGTTCAAAAATATCTATTTATACAAAATATACCTCAACATTTATCTTTTTTAAAGGCTAACTGAATAAGTAATTAAAATCTGGATATTTTTTGAAATCTCGACCGTATAAAGCTAGAAATTTTATGTTAGAAATTCCATTTGAAATTACGAAAAAAAAATGCATCGCGCAGTTAAAAATTATTTACCATAAGTTTTAGCAATTGTTTGAGTATAATAAAAATTTCAAATTTTTTATTATATAGCTTCTTTGGTATATTTTAATATATTTCGAAGATTTCATACAATTCAGTTGAAAACTGCATGCTAATAGCAAAAAATATACTAAAAAAATTGATGAATATACAATTACAATAAATTCTTACATAGAAGCAAAACTGAGAAGCTAAAGCGTAGGAATGAAACATTTTGAGTATATCTGAAGTAGTTTTCGAAATATTTATTTTAAAGTTCAGAAAATTTATGTGCGTTATGTTATACTTAATATTAATTAAATGGTTAAAATAATATGTTAATACTAGTCATGTAATCGTTTGATGACACATTCATATACTAATAAAAATTATCATGGTCATTGATGCGAATGTCAAGAATTTTATGTAATTTTAAATTCAGACATTAAGATATTGATGTAGAAAATATAAAACGACCATCTAAAATACATGAAAAATGCAGTCTGCTATAAAATGACCTTGACAAAAACAAAAAATCCGGCATTTTCACTTACTATGGCAGAACCGGCTTAGTCAGGGGCGATCTGGAAAAACAGAGAGAGAACCGCGGTTTTGATGGATGCCGCTCTAGCTTTTAAAGTTCTCAGGAAAAATTATATATATATATATATAAATTACAAATGCAAAAATAAATCTTGTAATTTTCCATACATTTTTATAACAACGAATTGTGGAATTGGCTTCCAATGCATTGTTGTGTTTGACAATATGTAAGGTAACCAACCCTACTTTAGATAGATTTGTACTACTTTTTCGTAACCGTATTCCTTTTAAAATTAATTCGTGCAGCCGAAATACACCTTCTGCACCCTTAAAAATTTATGTAAACTATAACGGTTAATTTTAATTTATGCAACTTGTGAAATGTTCATAATTAACCATTTCCGTCTAAACAGTTTACATGAAAAAAAAAGTTTGGACTCCCTCATTCATTAGGGAATTATATAAGATTCTAACGTTAAGTTTTATTTTTCACCGAATAGGGTCGAGTGGTAGTGTATCGTGCTTCCACACCATAGGTCTAGGGTTCTATTAATTGGCTGGGCAAGGTCGACTCTGCCTTTCATCCCCGCTATATTGGGTCGAAAAAGGAATACCAAGCTGGCTTGGGGTCTTAAATAACAAAGGTCTCTCTTCAGACAGACCACCAAATCGGGACATTTGTTCATGCACCTCAGCGCCCAATAATCATGTATATTAGGTTGGACATAGTAGTTCCTGGCCCTCATGGATTGTTGTCCCACTGAGTTTGAGGATTGCCTCACTTTGGGGATACCCCTTAGATAAACATGTATTTCCACTCATTTGCAATTAAACATTTTTCTTTCAATTACGTTTATTTCAGAAGGAAGTTTGATTTTTCAAATGTATTTGCTTAATAACATGTATATTTGTGTGTGTGTGTGTATTATATTAAAAATTTGATCAATCCAAAATTACATGTTCTTAGCTCCTCTAAAAGCTTTTAGGATTTTACAACTGATCTTACAATCCATATACGTTTTATAGTAGTATATTTAAAAATGATAAAGACATTTTTACGACTGTGTGAGCTTTTATGCCTCGTTTATAAATATAAAAAATTGCATTCAGCTGCAGTTTTTAAAATGTATTGAAATAAGTGGAGGAATAGGATACTTACATATTATGAATATTTTTGACTGCAGTAAGATATATTTATATTTCAGTTTCTTTACAATTTGAATAGAAGTTGTAAGCCATTTTGCGAATAGTTTGATATTGAGTATAAACCCATAGGCTGTTTAAGGCACCCGACTAGGTTCGAAGACCAATTTTTTCAAAATTGATTATCAGAAGAATTTTATTATTTTAAAGAACATAAATAGGCCTAAAGAGTTATAATTATGAAATAAATACCATGCATCACCTCTGTTTCTGAAAAAAAATTATTTTAATAAAATTTTTAAAAAAATTTCAATTTCAGGAAAAACAGCGTAAAAAAATATATATTGGACATAATATAATTTTAATTGCATTGATACATTTATTTATCCACCTGAAGTGTCGCAAACCGCAGGTTAAAAATTTTTCAAAAATAAATATTTAATAAGCATTCGAACTTCACGTTAATGATTTTTCGTCAAAATTACTCTTTATTCTATGCTAAAAAGGACTATAAAATGTTATCAAGTGTAAGTATCTTAAAAACTGCGGTTTGCTACACTCTCAAGGGCTTATAACATAAGTGTTGGAAATTTCATTAAATTTTATATAATTGTTCTGGAGATATCCCAGTTTTCGTGCAAAAATTATCGTGAAAATTTTATTTTTCAAAAAACACATTTAAAAAATATACTTATAAGTTACATAAAGTAAATATTAAAAAAACAACTTAAAATTCTCCAGTTTTATAGGTAATTCCTTCTTCTTCCTCAATTTTTATGTTTCTTTTTTTTCGAATGGCCCTAAGTTTTCTTCTGCAGGTTTTTGCTGTTGGCAGTGAGTGACGTTTTGAGTCTTCAATACGCTCATTATCGAAGATTTTTTGTCCCCGTATAGTATAATACCCCGAAACAATACCCATTTCATTTAATATGGATATTAATCCCTGAAAGCCATTATTAAACTCTACAACAGCAATATATGCTCCTAAACGCAATGTTTGATGCTCAACGAAAACTTCTTTTGGTAATATCTGCCACAAAATTGCATTAAAACTTTCGTTCGGATTCTGAGTTTTTCCGTGTAAACATTTTTTTAAAAGATTTCTGTCACACAAATCCATATAAACAGGCTTTATCGTATTAACAATATTTTGTGGCAGACCCAAAGATTTATCCTGGTACACAATATTTGAAGCTTTAGCCCGTTGAAATTTACACCAACTTTCATCTCCGACAGGGCACTGTCCATGTTTTGGCTGATGTTTTGATGAGCAACAATGAAAAAAGGCAGCAATAACAGCAGACTGCATTTTTTCCAAGTTCCCAATATTGCTTCGAATAGCAATCCCATAGTAATTTTGTAATTTATTAATTAAACCATCAGTTAATTTACCTTTCCCCCGAGTCCTTTATTTCTGCTTTTCAATTTTCGAAGCCTTGTTCCAACTCTTTTTTGAATATGCCCTATACATTCTAGCTTCGTAACAGAATCTTTCCCGTAAATGTCCTTCACGGCATCAAAAGCTTTGGAATCCCCATCCCCATAATAGTCAGTGTATCGTAACATTCTATGATCTTCCGACCTCTCAAAAATACGATAAGCCCCAACCGGTTCCATGCTGGAGGAAGATCCTTTATGATGATTACACTGCAATTTCACATTTTGTTGTTTCGTCTTTGAATTACATTTTCTACAAAACTGAGATAAAGTTTCAAAGTCAATAATTTTCCCAGTATCAACAGATATTGCACTAACACAACCATTTAGCGAAGAAAAACCACGACGCTGCCAGGTACCATCCACCGAAACACCACAATTTACAATACCATGTATAGATTTTTTAATTGCCTAATACCTTTTGCTGCGTCATTCATTATTTTTCTCCAATGGAAATAGCAGCACTGAGGAGTTTTTTTTTTTCTTGTTGGCGGAATGCAAGCTTTGAGAGAAAGGGAGGTAGATTCAAAACAGCACAAAGTTTTCTTCCTGCTGAAACACCTCTACTAATCAATCTTAATCCATAAACAAAACGAGTATTAAGCTCATTCATTTTGTCTAACTTTTAGAAGTACAAAATGCCGATATGAAACTGCAATTTTTGCAGTGCAAAGAAAAGTTTGAAGATAATCCAAACCTTGAATCTTCTACAAGATAAAGGCTTTCTGCTGTACACATTTTTGTTGGGCAACACAATAGGAAAAAATACCAATTAAAATTTCCAGATCAATCTATCTGTTTCCAGTTAAATGTTCTGAAATGTTACTTACCTCATTACTTACCTCATTACATTGCTGCAGCTTCAGTGAACTGGCGGTCATAATTTCATTAGATGAAGCTGTTGAAGCTCTTTATTTTGGTTTCCTTGAAACTTTCTTTTACGGGGACGATATGAGCGACATTTACCCATGATTTCAGGTAAAATAAATTAAAGATTAAATTGAAATAATTTAAATTCTAAAAAATAAAGCAAAATAGAGAAAAAAAAAGAATTAAAATAGGCGTGGTAAATCTAACGTCGAATGTAAACAAACACGGAATAGCGATAGACTTAAAATGCCGTTGCCAATCGTTTGCAACAAAATTATTTGAAATAATTATTAGCAAACTGTGGCTTAGTAAGCAGATAATTAAAATTTGGTTTTTTGAAACTTCATTTTAGGGAAATAATAATTAAATACTGCATATGTAGCTCACTTCCGGTCCAGATTACATTACTTCCGGTTTCGTTTTCAACTACTATGACTTATTTAAATTGCTATAATTAGAGTTCTAATTTACGTAAAATTAAAATAAAGACTGTTTTGGAATCTTAAAGGTTGGGGCTTGATTTTACAATCATAAAAAAAAAAAATTCGAACTTTTTGTCAAAAAACACTTTTTCAACCTAGTCGGATACCTTAATATTGTAAAGTGTTTTACTTTGATACAAGCACACATTAAAATAAGGCTCATTTGCAGTTACATGATCAGCTTCAGTGATATTTAAATTTTCAAAAATAGTCTACACGTACGAAAACATTCTTTCACAACCGCACACCACATCTCTCTCTCTCTCATACTATATCTTCCCTACAGCAGGAAATATTTGTGTATACTGAAAAATTTAATACAGGATACATTTCCAAGTGTTAAATTTGTTTTTAAAATTTGGTATGAATACATTATGGAACTGTCGGTTAACTTCACTGAACAAAATTGTTTTAAGTGTACTGTTTTGAAAGACAAGATTAATTAGGGAAAACTTTTCTCACAATAGAATTTGTAATGACTGAATTGTGTGAAAATGTAGTTATCGATGTGTGACATTTTTCCTTGTAATAAAAGAAACAGAAAGATAAGAAATTTAACTTGAGTAGAAAATGGTTAGAAGTACTGTCATGCGCATTTGAAGAAGTATATCCCCCATTAAAATTAAAAATTATTGACTGAATGTGTGTTATGTCCATCACAAATGCCGATGTAGAAAAGATATTTTTATTTAATACAAGGAGTTCGAAAAAGAGAGCACTAGGAATGAAAATTTAGATTTTTTCCGAAAAATATTCAGTTAACATAAAAATATCTTTTATATGATTTTAATTAAAATAAATTAAAAGTATTGAAATCCTTTTTTATGCTATTTTAAATTAAAAATATAACTGAATAGAGAAAGATCGGTTTTATTTCATAAATATAATCATCGTATGTATGTCACCGTATGTACATTATTGTGTTATTGTTTAAAAAATGAGATAGGGCCTTTGCTCTTTTTACCTCATTACTTTTTTTTTTTTTTTAAAAACAGGAAAGTGAGCGCGTTTTCTTACTCTCATATTCAAAAATGAATACAGGATGCTTTTTTCTGGTTCAAATCGCAATACTAAAAAAAAATATATATATATTTTTAATTTTTAAAAAATGACAGAAAAATAAATTTTGTTTGAAGAAAATATGATTATTTTTCAACTTCTAACATACTATTTATTTCATTTTTTCCTTTTTTTTACCCTTCATTTAGTTTTAATTTTACTGTGACTGAACATATAGGAGAAAGAAACACCGAATTCCACTACAGCTTTCAAAGAAGATTGCCCAAGGCAACTTAACAGCTAGCTGTAAACGATTGATCTCTTGGTTCTTACTTGACAAAGGAACCGAACTAGGTCATAAAATTGTCCCCGTTCGACCTCCCAAGTTCTAAAAGGGGGAAAGGAAAAAAGTTTGTTGCATTTTTAAAGCGAACTTCAAAATAAGAGTTAAACGCTTTCCGAATAACTTTTCAGGAGGAAAGTATCCACTTAGAGGGTTAAGTCAAGCGTCGTGAATATTTTCCCATTCCCTAAATTATCTAAAACCTCTTCAATTATAGGAAGTGGATAACTATCCTTAATTATTTTCTTGTTTAATTTTCTGTAATCTATACACAATCGCATTGTTCCATCTTTCTTTTTACATACCACAACCGGAGATGAAAAATCGGACATAATCGCATTGTTCCATCTTTCTATTTACATATAACAACAGGAGATGAAAAATCGGAACAACTCTCTCTAATTATTCCCTGTTCTAACCACTCATCTGTTTGCTTTTCTACCTGTCGCTTTTCAGGCAAAGATAGTGATGGGAGGCCAGAACGAATTATTCAGCAGACCTCAAAATTTCAAAGTCAGTTTTTTGGAATTCGTTTCAATTTTCCCTCACTGGACAGGGACATTCCTTCTTCAAGGGTGTGCCAGAGGTTTCCCGTGCCTGGGGGTCACTGGACCCATAAATTGCGGGGTGCATAGAGATTTCCCGCGCTCCCGAAAGTTCATTAAACCCTCAGGGTTTGGAATGATGTAACTCTGCGCTGGTTTCTGGACCAATCAGAGACAATTAAGTGGACAACAAAGAGTCCACTCTAGGATTTTTGTGTGAAAAGTCGTAAAATAAAACGGGACGCACCCCGATTTTGAGACAGACAGAGCCGATCCCAGAGCTAGAGAAAATCACGAAAACTACGGAGACTCCGGGCATCAACCATGTCCATTCCCCCCGCTCATCCCTCTCTCAAGCTAAGTTAAATTTTAATCTTGTAGTGAAGTAAGTTTCCAGATACTTGTGCTTAAAATAAATTTAATAATGTTTTATAAAACTATACGATCAGTGTATAATTTATTGTGAGATGAGTGTTTTAATTTTAGAATTAGTTAACTTAATTAATTGTCATGATGCGATGTGAAATTAGGAATTTGGGTTCAAAGTTATAGAATTTAAACAAAGTTAAAATAGCGTCGCATCATTTGGTGCCGTAACCAGCCGTCGTTTTTTTTTTCTTCGCATCATCTGGTGTCGTGACCTTTTCTTTTCCTAGACACGATGTTGTGTTGTTAAATTAGTTTTATTCAAAAAAATTTTTTTTGTCGTTGTTTCCTTGTAAGTTTAAATTTAAACGAGATGTTGGGTCACCGAATGATAATCTTAGTTCATCTGTTAAACATGTAATACTTTTTTATTGTGTGCCATTGTGTGTTGATTGTATTTATCACTCAATTTTTCCAGTTGTTTTTTTCGCAGTACTTTTTTTTATTATTTAGATACTTGGAGATGTTGTTAATGTAATTTTTTTCTTATGCTCTTTGTTAGTATATGTATGTGTGTATTCATTATCTTAACTGATCTAGCTATGATCTCAATTTCTTATGTGTTGATATGTTTGTATTGTGGATTTTAGTGTGCTCAAAATTTTTTTTCCGTTTAATTAATTCGAGTGTATATTGTTATATGGAGTACGTGTTTCGTAGCCTAGTGGTTAGAGCATCGGACTCCAGACCGGAAGGCCTGGGTTCGATGCCCGATGCCACCAAACACCCTCCGAGTACACACGGAGTACGTGCTCGTTAAATCAGTGGGTTCGTAGTCTTGTGTTCTTAATCACGAGCGCAGGGACTGGAGAATATTTCCCTCCCCTTCAGTCTAGATGCAGAAATTGTGGAGGTGGAGATAGAGGTCGTGTCGCCATCTATCGTCCCTTCGGGGAACTTCGCCGAGCTAAAATCGTACTGTCACCTGTATGGTGCTCAAGGCCAACGACAGGCGTACCTCTAGCCCATGCCACGATGAATTTCGTGGGCCTCGATCTGACTGCGTCAGACAGGTGGCATCAGACAACAACAACAACAACGTGTTTCGTTGCTAGTTAACAATTTTTTTTTGGCCCGAATGTTTGAAGTGGTTCAGTTAATTGATTATGCTTACTGTTCTCGTAATAAGATTTCTTGTGTTGTTGCTGTTTCAAATTGTAGTCGATATGGTGTTGTTAAATTTAGATAAAGTGAAAGGAATTGGCCGGATTGTCATTAGTGTAGATATTAGATTTTGATAGATTTAAGTGTTATGAAGATGTTATTTCCGATAAAAGTCGGTTAGATGTTGCGCTGCTTAAATTAAAGAAATTAATTGTGTTAAATTTTGATAGTAATTGATTAGGTGTTTATGGCTGTAGTACTTGGAATTTGAGATATTGAAGTGATAAGGTTAGTAGTTTTTGAAAAAAAAAATTGGTTAGATGTTCATTTGTGCAGTGTTTGAATTTAGAGATATCAAAGTGTAAGGAAGAGGTTAAGTTTTGACGGAAATAGTTATTGCGTGTTCATTATGTTTGCGCTTGGAATTGAGTTTTTCTTTTTTTTTTCTGAGATGTTAAGGTTTGTCAATTTTTTTTGTTAATCTGTTGTTCTGGTTGGGATGAGATTTTAATTGTTGGAGCGATGTTGTGTTTGGGGAATAAGTATTGGTTACATCGATTTTTTTCTGTGGACATGTTAGAGCACTGGACTTCGTAAATGCGCTTGATTTGTTGTTGTAATTTTTTTTCTCCCTCTCCTTTTGTTTCTGTTAAAATTTTGATTTAGAGTTGTCATGCAAATTTATTTTGTTGGGTCATTTTGTTGCTTGGACGTTTTGTGTGGGGTTTGAATCTTGGTGTGCTTGGACGATTGGGGAGGACGTCCCATCTCGTGCTGATAGCTGTCCATGTCATTCTGGCGCACTCCTACTCGGAGCATTTTTGTTTTCACCCCCCAACCCCCGCGGATGCCAGGGGAGGAACTTTGGGTGTTGGTTCTCTCCGGCGCATTAGTAGGAATTTTTCTCCCTCGCGCCCCCCTGCTGTCGCAAGCGAGATCAGATATTTAGCCTCTCTTTTTCACTATAGGGTCGCCATTCTCCCCCCTTTTTTGTTGTTTGTTACTTTTCTCTCGGAGCTACTCGATGATAATATTTTTTCTCTCGACGCAATAGCCTTTCTATCGTAATATTTTGTTTTGTTTTGTCGAATTTTGTGGAAATCTTCTATCTTGCATCATGATTAATTACAACTTGATTATTTATATTGCATTTTTCAAATTTGTATAAAACTTAGCTAAACTTTACTTAGCGCTCGTTTTTTTTATAATAAAAAAAATGGAAATATTGGTTTTCCTCTTACATTTAATTCACATACTTTCCGCTGGAATTTTTTTTTATAACTATGCAACTTGTGTCATGTCGTTTTCTGATGTTTAAGTGAGACATTGTTGTAATTAGTTATTTAATGAATTTTTAGCTCAGATTTTTTTATGCACCTTGTTTCATGTCATGTTTTGATGTTTAAGTGAGACATTGTTGACATTAAGTGAGACACCTGATTATTTAATTAATTTTAGCTCTAGATAAAATATTTTTTGATGCTATGTGTTTCATGACAATATATGAATTTTGTTGTTTGTGATAAGATGGAGATTTAATTTTGCTATGCGATTCATGTATGCACGTCAATTTTAATTTTATAAATTTTAAGCTTTAATTCATGTTTGCAACAGAAATCAAATTTTGGGGTCTTTTGGACACCTGTCACGAAACTTGAATGTTGTTACTGTATATATATTTGGCATTTTCATTAATCAAATAATTTTGTGTTGCAGTTATTATCTAGTGTTTAAATTTTTTTATACAAAAGGTTCTTTACTTGAATAAGTTAGTTCATGCTTACTTGATTGTGTATAACTGTACTTTTCTTGTTAAATTTTGAGTTTGCATAAAAGATTATTTTTTTAGTGGTGGTATTTTGTCAGAAGCAATTTTATTGATAAGTTGTGTTGGTGTATTAATTTTTAGTGCCTATGTATTACTGAATAATGATATCTTTGGAATTTATGCTTGTTAAGATATGGATAGAGGTGGTTGTTTGAATTTTTTTCCTTAAGAAATTATGTTGACACTTAACTTTATTTGCTCAAGTTGTTTTGTTTTGTCATATGATTGCTAATTTTAATTTAAAACTTTTATTGTCTTTCGGTTGGGTGTTTCAATGCTAATTTAATTTTTGTTTGTGTTTGTTTTGCTATAGATTTGGAATTTTTGTTTGCTTAGGGCTCTAGTTAAATTGTGGTTTGGATAAATGAATGTGCAGTCAATCATTTCGTCTCGCTTGTGTGCTAAACTGTACTAGGAATTGAATGTTTTGTTTGATGTCGATATAGTAGTTCTGTTGGTTTAGGTTAATTTTTTTTTATTCATGGTAGTGCTTGGGTAGATTATTGAATTGAGTATTGATATTAATTGAGTTTTTTTTTATTTTTTGGGGTTTTAATTGTAGTTTTGCATTGTTATTTGAAAATAAGTTTATGGTCAGATAATGGTATTGTTAAATTTTATGTTTTGTGTACGCGTACTTGTGTTAGCTTTGAGTTTGGTATTGGCGAAGAGGAGAATTTTGATTTAGTATTGTTTCAGTTTTAGATATCGAGTTTGATAATTTTTTTTTCGTTTGAAAATGTTGAAGATGATCAGGTGTGGATTTTTTTGTTCCATTAATTGTTAAAGGAGTTAGATAAGTTTAAGTTAAGGATTTCGTGGAATATTTGAAGAAGTTATTCGAAGGAGATAAATAAATTTTAATTTGATGAATTTGTAGAATAATTGGGAAAGTTTTTTTTTATGGGGATAGATAAGTTTGCGTCCAAAAGTATGTGGTAAATTCGAGAGTTTTTTTTATATGGAAACGGAAAATTGAGTTGTAATTATTATACGGTATATTTGAGAAAGTTGTTTTGATGTAGAGAAGGTAATTTTGAGTTAAGGATGTTGTGCGATTTCGAGTAAATAAGTTAATGAATATAGATAAGTTGAATTAATGATTGTGTGGTATATTTAAGAATGTTTTGAGATGAATCTAGGAAAGTTCGAGTTGAGGATTATGTGAGATTTTGTGTAAATAAGTTGATGGGCATAGATGGGTTTTAGTTAATGGTATTGTGGAGAAGTCGATTAATTATTTGGAAGTTGCGGATAAGTTTAGTTAGTGTTATTGAGGTACAGGATATGAATGATCTTGAGGTAAAGGCAATTTTGAATGATTGAGGAATCATTTTAAGGTTATTGAGAATTTTGGGTTAATGTTATAGAATGATATTTGAGTAATTAATTCGATGATTATCGATTAATTGAGTTAGCGGTATTGTTGAAAGTTGAGGATCTTTGTTGTTGTTTTTTTGTATATTTTTTGCGATTACAGTGAAACATTGTGATGAGTTCTTTTTTTTATTATTTGGAATTGATACATTGTATTACATGGAATGTTAAAAAGTGACGTTGATTAGTGAAGTGAAATTTTTTTGGGGAGAATTATGTTTAATTATGTGTAGCACTTGTAATAATTTTTTTTGCTTTTTTTGTTTTAGTTAAAATTACTTTACTCTGTATGTGTCGCCTCATATGTCATGGGTTGCATTATCAATTTTATGTTTATAAATTTTTTTTCTGAAATTTTCAATTGCATTTGTGATTTCTGGAATTCATTTCTCAATATGGAAATTCGCATGTATTTGAATGTAGAAGAAATTGTTTTTTTTCTCTCAAAGTTTTTTTAACAGTATTAATCGATATAGTTATTTTTTTTAAAAATCGAATTTGCATTGTTTTTTTTTGTCTTGATTGTGCATTCTGTTTCTTGTGTTGGCGGTTGCCGGCGATCGTCCTATCGCAGGAAATAGGATGTTCTGTTTTTTTCCCACCTTCGTAAACATTGGGGGTGCATCCTGATCACATGCACACTCATCGTTTGCAATTCTAAATTTAATTACATTAATTTTTCTTATTAATTTCAAATTGTAACCAATGCTTGTAGTGAATTTTTTTAAAATTTCGTAGGCTATTAAGCATTCCCAGAGGGTTTCAATGTTTTTTTACCATGTACATTATTCGCTTCAATTTATAGATTTTAATTGCAAATCTGAATTTAATTACATTATTTTTTTAAATTTTAAATTGTAACTAATGCTTGTAGTGAATTTTTAAAATTTCTTAGGCTATTAAGTATTCTCGGAGGTTATATATTTTTTTTACCTATGCACACCCATCGCTTCAATTTCTAACTTTTAACTTGAAATAAATTTTTTTAACAAAAGATTGTAATCATTGCTCTTAGTGAATCATTGCAATTTATTATGCTTTGAGCATTGTTGAAGGTTAAAATAATAAATTTTTTTTGGTGGTCTGATACATGCACATCATATTAGTCGTGTCAAGATTTCGATGTTATACGATTATGAGGTGTATGTTTCTTTGTGCCACGTTTGTATTGATTATATATGTTTTCACTTATACTTATTTCTTATCACAGAGTATTTTGTTCGATGCTCGTATGTGTGTGGTTATTGTGAGTATCGAAGCTGTTATATATGCAATTTTTGAATTTACTATGTGTTACTCGTCTTATTTTTTTATGATTTAGTGGCACATGATTCTTTGTGATTATTCGATTATTTCTATTTGTTATTTTATATATGTTGTCCTTGTGAATTGTTTGGTGACCCATTCGACAATTATTTTTTCGTAACATGAATTTAATTGTAGTTGTTACTAGTTATTTTTTTTTCTCCCTCTCATCGCTAACGGACTTGGGATTTAACTTTTTGGAATTTACTTTATATATTTTTTCTTCCTTTCTGTTACATTTTCAATTGTAAATTGTAGGAATGACGCGGTTGGTGCTTAGAGTCTGCGGAGAAAGTCAAATGGGGTCAAGTTTTTCTTTTCTATACACTGGTTTTGGTTTCATAACTAATATGGTTTCCCTGGGAGACAATTCTTTCTCTTACAGCATGCATCAGGTACTTGTTCACCACCTGTCGGGGCCACAGGATGGCCGAGCTCTCGTATAGTTGAAGGACTTCAGTGGATGGCATCGTTCAAGGATTGGAGAGAATTGATGTGTTTCCGTTTTTTTTCTCCTGATGGAACAATTCTGTTTATACGTTATTGTGAAATTTTTTTTTGTGCTGTGTATTTGAGAGACGGGAGGAGTGATGGGAGGCCAGAACGAATTATTCAGCAGACCTCAAAATTTCAAAGTCAGTTTTTTGGAATTCGTTTCAATTTCCCCTCACTGGACAGGGACATTCCTTCTGCAAGGGTGTGCCAGAGGGTTCCCGCGCCTGGGGGTCACTGGACCCATAAATTGCGGGGTGCGTCAAGAGATTTCCCGCGCTCCCGAAAGTTCATTAAACCCTCAGGGTTTGGAATGATGTAACTCTGCGCTGGTTTCTGGACCAATCAGAGACAATTAAGTGGACAACAAAGAGTCCACTCTAGGATTTTTGTGTGAAAAGTCGTAAAATAAAACGAGACGCACCCCGATTTTGAGACAGACAGAGCCGGTCCCAGAGCTAAAGACAATCACGAAAACTACGGAGACTCCGGGCATCAAACATGTCCATTCCTCCCGCTCATCCCTCTCTCAAGCTAAGTTAAATTTTAATCTTGTAGTGAAGTAAATTTCCAGATACTTGTGCTTAAAATAAATTTAATAATGTTTTAAAACTATACGATCAGTGTATAATTTATTGTGAGATGAGTGTTTTAATTTTAGAATTAGTTAACTTAATTAATTGTCATGATGCGATGTGAAATTAGGAATTTGTGTTCAAAGTTATAGAATTCAAACAAAGTTAAAATAGCGTCGCATCAATAGCCTACGTGACCTCTGAGCAATGGGTTTTTCATCCGATAGAATTATTTTCATTTTCAGAGCAGTTGTCTTTGTTTTATTTGGACTGTGATTTTCTATTAACGTCTGGACTTATCCCTTATTCCACTATTCGAAATGTGTGATACATCATATAAACATTCATCAAATGTCTCCGATACCTTAAGTAAAAACAAATTAGATCCATCAGTGATCTTCCCCGAGTTAGCTACACCCCCTTTCAGTTCCACGTCATCTTCTCCCCCTGTTTCATTTTGTAAACACACCGGCTTGCACGACGCGTTCGTCGACCCCGCTTCATCTGACTCATTCCTTAAGAACTCAAAAACTTTCGAGGGTAACAATATTGCTGCCTCGATCCTGCACACTGCCGCTAGTATTTTTTTCTTTTCCCCACCTTTCAATGAGATCGTAAATTCTGAAACATTCGCACTTCTCTTTTCTCCAAAACAACTCGTCAACACGATTTGAGAAGGAATTCTTTTTCCTTTCGAAACGTACTTTGAATTGATAATTACTGAATTCGCGCCTGAGTCCAAGGTTGCCCTTAGTAGGGTATCATCAACAATAACGTCTACGTACTGCAATTCATTAAATAAAAAGTTATTTTGATTAGAAATAGAAGTTTCAATTTGATTTACGGCATGACCTGTATCCTTATTTCTCTTTTCTGAGTTCATCGTTTTCTTCGTGCAATTCCTTGCGAAATGCGGGCCTCCACAAATATAACACGATACTGTTTTGTCTGCTCTAACACTTTGGTTATGTTTTGGAAACTGTCTTTGGAATTATTTCGTATAACCCATGTTCGCGCGGTTCTTACTATAAACATCATCGTTTTTACTCTTAAAAGTATTTGGGTTCCGAGAGTCATGTAGCGATCTGTTTTTCGAAATGAAAAATATATCGCACGCTTTTCCTAATTCATCTGGCATCATCCATTGATCCGCCTGCATAATTTTAATATGTGAAGCAGTTTCTGGCTCTAAAGTATCTAAAAATTTATCACTTATCATTAAGTCAACTAAGGATTTAAAATCAATAACGTTCCTAATTTTTAAGTAGTATTTAAACATCGCACTTAAACGTGTGGCGAATTGCACATGGGTTTCATCTGCTTGCCTTTTGGCTTTTATAAAATTAAGTAAACACTCCTGCGCATTGGGCTGGAACTCTCTTAAAATTAATGATATAACTAAATCGTACTCTTTTATTTCGTCATCTTTTATGTACAGTAAAATATTGTGTGCTCTCTCACCAAGAATATTAATAAGGATTTCTGATTTCAAGTTTTCGGGGACGTTTTTGACTCAAAACGACCGTTCTAGGGATTGGAAAAAAAGACCAAAATTTTCAGTTTTCGTTGGGATTTGTATAGTCAGCGTTTTTACACTCTTAATTAAATTTTCTAAATTATTCGTATCTCCTTTTGAACTTTGTTGTGTTGCTTGCCTTTCTGGCAAAGTTTTCTGAAGTTCAATTTCTCGTTCAATTTGCTGTAGTTTAATTTTTTCTAACTCTAGTTGTAAATTGGTCTCTTGCAGCTGCCGTTCGGCTTTCGCCTGCCTGTCCTCGACGGACAAATTTAGCAGATTTATCACAAAATCGGGATCGTCTTTAAAAGCTGCGGATTTTTCCAGTTTGGTTTTCAATTGAATTATTGTTTCTTTAGACGTAGCTTGTTCTCCAATTTCCTTGAGAACATTTATTAAGTCCTCCTTTCTTGTATTTTTATGGTACGACATATTATAATACAATTATACTTATTAAAATAGAAGGATATTAAAAGGTATCTTACCTTTTTTTTTCGTGGAACTCCCTTCTACATGCACATCAAATAGGTATCCAATGAAATGCACACACAAATGTTCACAGTCCAGATCGCGTTAGTTGCAGTATTCACAGTCCTTACAGTCCATATCGCGTTTGTTGAAATACTAACAGTCCTCACAGTTCATATCGCATTTGTTGTCATATTAACAGTCCTCACAGTTCATATCACGGCCGTGCCCCATATTTTGTGGGATTATTGTACAGTTCTAGGGGTATTCAATGATCACACTCTCGTTTGTTTCTAATCTAACGTTTAATGCTGGACAAAATACACAGTTCTAGTCACTACGACAGACGTTTAACACATATAATACAGTATTTACAATTCGATTAAGCCCCTCTGGCTCTAACGACAGTTCTGGTATAGTTAATTACACTTAATCTGCATGATAGTGCTGAGAGTGACCTCGTGGACAACGGGTTGGTGGGTTCCTACTCGGTCACCGTTCTCATCACTCTTTCTTCAGCCCCGGATCATCGACCTCCGCGTCTAGAGTCCGCTCGCTGAATTCTAATCTTCACAACAATCTCAGGTACAGGGGTGTTGAGAGGGACCTACGTGTCTCTCTCGTGAGCAACGGGTTGGTGGGTCCCTACTTGGCCACCGTTCTCGTCACTCTTTCTTCAGCTCCGGATGATCGACCTCCGCGTCTAGCGTCCGCTCGCTGAATCCCCTCTCCTTCGTTAACTCCTGGTGGCTGCCTTGACAGCGCCGTCTATAGAATGTTCATGTGAGAATTTCCCACATATATATATATAGTTACTAGCTGGTATACCCGTTCTTCGCACGGGTGAACTGAAAAATTAAACAACACAGATTGAAGAATAAAAAAGTTTTTAATGAGTTAATTTTACGTGAATTGCAAATTAAACAAAAAAAGTTTTCTGCATATCTCAGCTAAACAAAAAAAAAGAAAGAAAAAAAACACCTTTGTTAATTTTTAAGTATGTAGATCTAATATAGCTGATAAAAAGGATTTTTTTTATTTATAATTCCCCGTAACACTCTTGAGGGTCGATTTTTTAAAATACCTCCCTAAGCTGATCTCTGCTCAGCAAAAGTAACACATTGTTAAAAGTTTTGCGTAATGAACGCTTAAAATAGTGTAAATAATTTATATCTGAAAGTGTAATACATTAATATTACTTTCTGTTGTATTTGTTTTATGTTAAAAGTGTAATATTCGTAAGCAACGCCGTTTCTTAAATTATAATGGCTATAATGGTGATTCAATGAAAAACACAGCGAAATGATAACGATAGAGTCAAGTTGGCAAATGTCTAGCTACTTTCATAGCTCGAGCTTTATTAGAGCTTTGTAAGACCCGCCTTGTAGGGCGATGCACTTTAATGCTTTATCTACCACATTATGATTTGCTGCAGTTTTTTTTCATGCAATATTTTTTTTGGATCACTACATTGAAAATTAAGGGATATACATAAACGAAATACTCCACTTTGGGAAATTTAATCCGTTATAAATAATAAATTAATTAAAGATATTCCACTGTAAAATTAATTATATACACCGTTTACTTAAAATAAATAGTCAAATCGTTTTCTAAGGTCTTCATTAACATACAAAAACAGAAGACACTTAAATTTTGACATAAACTATTTTTTCGGGACAAAAATAATAATCTTTGCAATCCGCTGAAAACGCATATCTGCCGCAAAACTGTTCGCCTTCCCCGCTAAAATACTCATCATAGAACCCGTGCTGCCATATATCTTGGAAAAATGTATTCCTGCTAAGTATTGGCAGAATATTCCTTCTAAGTTGGTGTGGAATGGTAGTTAGGAGAAGGGGGTGCCAGCTCAGGTGTCGTCCATGTCACTTGACTATGGTTCAAAATTACGTGGTCCGTTGCCAAAAGCCTTCGTGTAGCTGAACAGTGCAACACGTTAATATTCACTCACTCCAAAAAATACAGTACAGTAGTTATAATTATTTTTATACTTAAAAATGCAATATCCGCCTATTCAATTAAAATTATAGCGTTATAATTAACTACTAACCACAAGCAAACTATGCAAATATGTCCAAATGATGTAGTGTGAAAGACAAAGTTTATCTACTGTAAGTACCAGAAACAATAAAAGTATTTATTTTGAAAAAAGATCAATTTCTTATACTACCAAATGTGCATAATAAAATCATTAAAAAAATATTCAAATAAAGAGAGATACCAACCTTTTCCTTTCAAAACTTAGTTTTATTTTGAAATAAAAAAAAATTAAGGATTATGCTGATCACAGGAATTAATTAGGAGCGAGCGCCTTGCGTAGTCAAAACAAAAAGGGTTCTTTCACAAACAAAAGATAGATATATGCTGGCGTGGGCTTTTTGTGTAGCGCACGCCAGAATTGCTTGCGGATGGCAGAATTTTTTCCTACTTACTTGACAAATATCGTTATATTTTGGACACTTCTCACAATATCTTTATAAATTATAGCCTTGCTATAAACTATAGAATATGTGTTATTCTGATGTATAAGCTATATTACTGTAAAGTTTCATTAAAATCCATTCAGTTGTTTTTGCGTGAAAGACGCCCATACATCCTCACAACCTTTCGCATTTATAATATATATATATATATATATATATATATATATATATATATATATAAATTTCCATTTAAATAAATTTTCGGAATGAAAAAACCTTTAAAACCTGTTATTCAAAAAAATTTTTGGTCCGCAACTTACGTACTAGCGGGCCGCGTGTTGGACATCCCTGCTTTGCACCATCGATCAAAGATTACGAGCATTCCTAATGCTTAGAATCTGCGCAATTAGAGCACACCATAACTGGGCTTGAGCAAATTCTATCAAGTGATTTCGCGAAAGATCTGAAAAATTTTTAAATTTTAAAGAATCTCTGGTTGATTTTTTTAAAGTTTCGCATTGGGCTACTGATGAAGTGGTTCCATTTATTGGCAACAAAATTATACACATAAATTTCAGAAAATGTCATTCTTTCACTATTAATGAATCCAACAAAGTTGTCTCAAGAGTTGATGAAGAATTGTCATGGCCAGCACATGAGGAAGCAGATACAAAGACAGTATACCATGCATGTAACATCAACTATCAAGCAGAAATAGTAATCAGAAGTATTGATACTGATATTGCTACTATAATGCTTGATAACATGCACCCTTTTAAAAATGATTCGGTTGTGTTTAGATGCTTAAGAGTACTAGAGATAATTTAAGATATGTGGACCTAACCAAAATGCATGCGGAGTTAGGACAGTTAATATTTCAGAGCTTACCTGGATATCAGGCCATCACAGGGTGTGATTTTAATCGCGCATTCTTCAGAAAAGGAAAATTAAAACCTTACAAAACATTAAAAAAATTCCAGAGTACCAGGAAGCTTTCAAGAACTTCGGTACGAGAGAATTAATTGAAAAAACAGATGAAGAACAAAACGTCTTTAATATTATTCAGAGATTTATATGCAATGTATACAATGCCGGTAATGTAATTGATGTTGATGCCGCTCGACTTCAAATGTTCATCGACTTGTATACTATCTCTGATGTAAACGAAGCTTTTGACCGAAAGAAGTTGCGAAATTTTGATGCTAGCAATGTACCACCTTTCAAAAGGGAGCTATTGCAGCAGTTTCTGCGAGCAAACTATACATGTACCATTTGGAACAATGCTTATCTGAAAAATCCAGCCACATATCAACCAGAAAATAATGGCTGGGTATTCTAAAATGATAAATACTATTTTAAATGGTGTGAAGGGGATTAACTACCAAGTTATGTCAATGATTCATTTAAAACTCAATCAGGTATACAATTATTATGTCAAATTATTGTACATAATTTTAAAATTATTCATAATTATATAAACTTGCTTAATTATTTTCGGAAACTGATGGAGAAAGCGATATTGATGACAATCAAGCCACGGACTGGAGTAGTACTAACGAAGATGAAAATATCGACGACAATGATGTATGATTTTTACATATAATAATAATTTTTGTACTTAGTAATAATAAAATAATATTTTTTACTTTATATAAGATGTTTATAAACATAATAAAACTATTTTTTCATTGGATTTCTCAAGCGATCGCAATAGACTAAACGCTCTATCTCACTCGCACGCGCTTGAACAGTTGACTTAAACTCACACCTGCAGCAGACTTTAAATGTGTCTGGCAAGATATAAAAAACATTCAAACTGTCCGGCTATAGAGGTAACATCTTTTTATAGGTCCCCAAGTAACATATATAAAATTCAGCTTTTATACTATAATGAAAGTATAATTATTTTTTTTTAAAGTTAAGGGGTGTCTGGCAGGGGGTTGCAACTACACTAAGTGACCGGCAATGGACGACGTGATTTCTAATGTTATTACGAAGAAAATATAAAAAATTGAGCTTTATACTTTAAGGAAGTTGAGGTACTATTTTATGCACCTTTACTACCTGTTACCTGCGCAAGTAACCACAATCCAAACTCCATACTCGCTGATCGTTCTTACCTGTGTTGGTGACATCCACAGAGAAACTTTCAGCTTTTATAAAATAACGAAGGTCTGGCAGTCGTGGGCTCTTGGGCTATTAAGTCTACATGCAATACTATGAATAAGTGCCGGAAATAATAATAGAATTCATAGTACAATATTATGAACAAAAATCAGCAATCATTTCTAACAAATATTTAAAATTATTTCGCGAAATATGGTACGTATTTGCTGTGACCTGTCAAATAGGTTACGAAATTTCATATACCGAATAAAAAGTAGAAAGTCGTTACTTTTTCCTTTCTTTTTAAAAGTCCTTTATTTTAAAACTCGAATTATAAGTTAGAGATATGCTCCCATGAAAAAAATATCCATCAACACATCAGATATCACTCTTCACTCACTTATTTCCTTCTTGCATATCATTCATATCTTGATTAATCGTCATACTTCAGTTAAGGTATCCGACTACGTTCGGAACCGTGATTTTGCAAAAGCGTATAAATGGATAATATTTATGATATTTAGTGTTACTTAGATTAGAAAATGTATATAAAATTGTCTTAAGAATAGTATTACAATAAAAAATTATTTAAGTACAATATTTTGACAAAAAATGAACATAGAATAACCCATTTTCAAAATTCCTTTTTTGCGAAAAATGCTTCTATTATAAAAATATTTTGCCTGTATATAGCTCAGATCTCTGTACAGAGGTTCAACTAGAGTTTTTGAAATACATAACTTAGAAGTGGGTTTATCCATGTTTTACGACAACAGAAGGGAGAAATTTTAAGAAATAAATGCCGATAATTATTTCAATTGGTTGTAACTCTGAAAATACTGTGAATTTTTCAAAATTTATAGTTGAGCCTCTGTACAAAGGTCTGAGCTATATACAGGCAAAATATTATTATAATAGGAGTATTTTTTACAAAAGGAGAACATTTTGAAAAAACGTTATTCTAACTTAATTTTTTGCCGAAATATTGAATTTAAGTAATTTTTTTTTGTCACAATGTCCTTAAAACTATTTTATACATGTATTCTAATCTAAGTGACTCTAAATATCTGGAAAATTATCCATTCATGCGCTTTTTTAAAACCACGTTTCCGAACGTAATCGGATACCTTAAGCATAATTGAAAGCGAAATCAAATGTACCTTTGTCTGCCAAGTCCCATCACTTTCAAAGCGAGATAATATAAATATTTTATAACTCCAAACAGTAAATTTCGTACCTTTTTAAACATACACTATAGATAGAAAAGAGTTAAAGGGGAAAAAATAGCAATAATAAGGCTTAAAAAATTTGATCACATTTATTTTTGCATAGCAAACCCAGAAATTTTAAGAAATTGCATATTGAAATCGCCTTGTACTAAATCATGTTTTAACAATTCCCACTTTAAAATTGAAGAGTATAATTTTGAAGTTGTTGACAGTTTCACTTATTTAGGTTCGGAAATAAACGATAAAAACTATTGTACTACTGAAATCTGAAAGAGAATTACTATAGCTATAATAGATGTCTTAATGGAATACAAAAATATATGAAATCTCTCTCAAATTTAATCAAAAGAAAAACACACTCAAAAAAAGGTTTTGTTGTATAAAAGTCTTTTAAGATCAGTATTAACTTATGCGTGTGAAACTTGGTCCATGTCTCGAACAGATAAGAACATAATAAGTATCTACGAAAGGAAGATTTTAAGATTTATTTTTGGAGGAATTCAGGAAGATAGCATGTGGCGAAGAAGATAAAATTTTGAGCTCTATCAATCATATAAAGAATCCGGGATTGTTAACTTCATCAAAATACAAGGAATTAAATGGGCAGGTCACGTTGTCAGAATGGATGAAAACCGCACCACTAACAAAGTCTTCAATGCTCAACCAATTGGTACACGAAAGAAGGGAAGCCAAATCTTAGATGAATTGATGGTCTAGAAAAAGATCTCCTAGTTTTGAGAACTAAGAATTGGAGAACACTAGCAGGAAGAAGGTTGGCCTGGAAAAGGCTTCTTGAGAAGGCCAAAGTCCACCCTGAGCTGTCGAGCCACTGAGGAAGGAAGGCATGTTAAAATCACCCAAGTTTTTAACTATAGCACAATAGGTGTATAATTTACTAATTGATTGAATGTTTATTAACGATGCATTTTACAGCAAAACACGAGGACTATTGGCGATGAATCTCGACCACGTGACAAGAACCAGTTTTGGGCTAGTACCCTACTCTCCAAACTTACCCACCACGCTCATATGAGGGCATTCGAGCCTCGGCAGCTAATCTTGGTGCTACTGAAGACCAAAAATGTAGAGGGGGCCGATACGCGTTAAACCTATCGGGGCTCAATGCGGTGGTGTGGAAGTTATTATGTTGTCCTCGTCACTTGACCGAGATTCAAAATTACGAGGTCTGTTGACAATGACCTCGTGCTGCTTTATAATGCGAAGTGAATATAACTCTCACTCCCTCGAGCTTCGGCAGATTTAAATGGCCTCGGTAGCCTAATGGTCAAGGTAACGGACTCGTGGCTGGTATGTCATGAATTCGAACCTAATATCTCTGAAGACCCGTCGTGCAGAAGAGGCTGATGCATGTTAAATATGTCTAGACTCAAACGTCCTTCCGTTGGTGTGGAAGTTAAGAAAGGGGGTGTCCCAGGTGTCATCCCCGTCATTTGACAGAGGTTCAACATTACGAGGTCCGAAATAAAACAGGACCCGTGTAGCTGAATAGGGTGATGTCAATATTCACTCACTTAATAGGCAGATTTAATGTGTATCAGCCTGGTGCCACAATGATGAATCTTTGTGACACTAGGACTCGAACAGCCGACCTCGACCGTTAAGAAATACTACAACTAATTCTCTTCATCATTTTATGCATATCTTGCGCAAAGTAATAAGATTTTAAACAAAATTATTACACTGATAAAATATATTTATAAATTAAAATTTGACCGGATTTGTCAATTTAACTTTATGTTAGGATTGCAGAGTGAACTATAAATCAAAACAGGAAATTCTCAGAAAAAAATTTACGTTATATCTTATTCACAGGGTTATACTCGATGAGTTTCAAAGAAAATTTCAATATCTTTAACAACAACCAAAAAGGTTCAACGTGTTAATTTCTTTCTGAAACATAAAAATTGAGATTTTAAATTGAGAGGGACAGACTATCGGAGAAATGTCCTTTAGAGATAAAGGGAGGGGAGGGGGAGTACAGATAATTAAGACAGTAGAAGGATATTACATATTTTTCGTGAAATAAATATCTAACCGATTATAAAAGGAATCCCCACGCTATTTATTTTAATGAGCTGAATAAGTTTATTATCTGCAGTTGCATGTAAAACAATGGGTAAATATTAAATAAGAAATCAGATTGTGAATAGAGTAGAATCAAATTTGAGAAAAATTAATTTCATGGGGATCTTTTTAATGAAAAAATCCCGACTATTAGCGATTTTGACGGAAAATCGAAATAAGGATGCAACAAGTTGTACATAAAAAAATGAGTTAATTCCTACTTAGGTCAACAAAGAAAAATCTTATTTTAGTTACTTTTTATTAAATAATTACAATTACTATAAATATGTATATAAATATGACAAAATTACAATATCAAGGAGCAAATTAGAATGCGAATTTTCATTTTCCTTTCTATATAGGGTGTTAAGACTATTATTTTTGTTTGTTATTGTTTATTTATTAATTAAATTGAATTATTCCAATAAAACAGTGTAGTAAAACGAAACCACATTTCCAGAAATTAGGCCATCCCATGTGGGATTCGAACCCACGACCTTTGGATTACAAGTTCAACGCTCTATCCATTGCGTTACAGGGACATAAATTCTTTCTATTTATGGTTTTGGAGTATTATTTTTGTTTGTTACTATTCAGTCACTTTTTAATTTAATTAATGAATTAATATTTGAAAAGAATATTAACTTCAAGTGTCATCCACTACAAGTTTAAAAAATATCTGAACTTGAGTGTATTTGAATTTTTATATATGTAGGGAGAGTGAACTAATAGTAGGAATTGAAAAAAAAAAATGGTTTGATTCGTTTTTATTCACGTCGCATTTTGAAGCTGCACTAGGACTATTTGTAACGGACGTCGCTATTTCGAGTGAGTGAATATTAACGTTGTACTACTCACCTGCACGAGGGTTTTGGGCGACGGACCTCGTCATTTTGAACAGGATCAAGTGACGAGGACGACACCTGAGCTGCCCCCCCTTCCTAACTCCCACTCCACCAACGGGAGGATGTTAGAGCCTCGACATATTTAAGGTTCTTTTCGCCGTATGTACGAGAGCGTGAACTTAACAGGGAGCACATTTTCAGACAGAAAAAATGTGTGTGACTCAATTTTTATAAAAATTGGTAAAATTGTAACTCATGTAATTGTTTATAGTATAGTGTTTTTCAAATTTCAAAATATTTTATAAATAATCAGTTTTTCCTTTTAACATGTAAAGGGATAGCTCATTTAGCATTACGGTATAGGAGAAAAAACACGAAACACATTTTGTACAAGAAAAAATGTGTCAGCTGGGATTAAAGAGATTAGTATGATAAAATTAGCGTTTCTCTACAGGATAGTGAAGCCAGAATATAATATTCATGGTTGAGTGCTTTTCTACCTAAAAAAATATTCCGAATTTGGGTCCTATTCTTTAACATTAGCAGAAGACAGCCTTAACATGCATCGCTACCTCGTACTTTCAATCAAGTGGAAAGGGCGGTCATCTGAGCTCTGTCTTTCGACACGGCGGGTCTCCATTGGGACGAGCAGGGCCGATCCTAGCAAGTGTGCAGCGCGTGCACCGCACGAGGGCGGCCGCATACAGTTCTATCAATCAAGCAAAATTTTGTACAATTTCTAAAAATAAAACCTATAATAGGTCGAATAAATATGCTGAATTTTATAAAGTTATTGAAAAATCAAGATAAGTCTCGATGTCCTGATAGCATAGCATAGTTTAAGAAAAACAGAATATTAGTGCAGTGTGTTGGTTCACAACATTGTCCATTAATGTCTACTTTTTACGTACATCCTTCAATTGATAGCAAAGTCCATGGCAGAGCTGGCTATACCGCAACTGAAAAGGTTTTTTTTTTTTTTGCTTATATCAGAGACACTGGCAACGCTCTGTGGATTGATACTTAACAAAGGCGTCTCAAAATTGAGAGAGAGATTTTTGAGAAAGCTGCTCTACGAAAATATCTAATAGGGTTAATATTACCTAAGACATAAGAGTGTTTAAATTCAATATGCATTTGGGGAAATTAAAAGTTTTCAATTTAATAACAGCCTAGAAAAACAGAAGAAAGAGAAGTGATTTTTTTTTATTTATGGTTTTACAACGCTCATTAACAGCGCCCATTTTCCTTTTATTAAAAATGTTGTACTTCCGTTAAAAGGTAGTTTCTTGTAATTATATTTGGTATAAAAATATTTGAGAAAACATCTTGTAGCTTTTTTTTAAAATTTTAATTAAATAATTTTCATTACAAAGCTTGTTTGAAAAACACCTCAATATTCTCAGAATATTATTAATGTTAGCGAAGTTTACCGAAGTCCTAAAGAATATTTTATGTTGTAGGTACTTAAGCACTATATTAAAAAATGTGAATTTTATGTTTTTTTTTTTTTTTTTTTTTTTTTTTTGAAAATTCCAAAATGTAATGCCATATAATCAAACAGACGAATCAAAAGATGCACAATATAACACTAAAACCACAATAATAAAAGAAAACATATTAAAAGCTAATCACGATCTACAGTACAATATGTTTAATGCGAAAACGATTAAGGCGAAATATCGGATAACACGAAATAATCCAACGGTCCCAACCAACTGTTATGTATTTTTATGTATCCCCCCATCTGAACACGAAAAGATTTCTCTTCTCTGAATGAACCAAATACGGAAAACACCAGAGATTTCAGAGGAGTGTGAGAGGTGGTTTCGTATCAGTTTTCTGTATTATTGGACTGTATCATCGGAATAATTCATTGCAGTATATGATGATAATGTGTGTACGGGAGTTTGTTCAAAGCTAAAAAAATATCATTGATACAGATTCCGACGATGAAAATGAAGTGAATAATGCATCTCATATGTTCCCAAGTCATCCGAAATGAGGAACATCTTGAAAAAAGTATGGACAGTTTCTTAGACGCACATCCCATTGGTGCAGTGGTGTAGAGTGGGGAGAGGTGTAGAGGGAGCCATAGCCCCGGGCGGCGGAAAGCACCGCAATATTTAAATTCAAAAAATATTTCAAACTCTAAATCGTGCGACGAAAACGAGTGAAAGCTTTAATACACGCACAGATGCAGGTAATTTATTCGCTATCCAATCGCTTTTATGTTACTTAGGTTTCTGGCAACCGGTACTGTGTGAAGTCAATGATGCTCACACACACATACACAAAATTATTTGCAAATAGAGGGACTAAATATCCATCAATGTGCTAAAAAAATATGTGCTTTACAGACCGTATTAGAAGCAAAATGAGAGGAATTCGTGGATGACGCTTGTTTATGTGAAGAGCTTGTACTTTCTTTTGAACCCCCAAGACGAAACAGGAGGAAGCATATATTTGGTGAAGGAAGTAAAGATGTTCAGTTATCGTACGAAGATGACTTTAGGCGAACAATATTTTCTTCAATCGACAGATTAACTGCTAAAATTCGTGGAAGACTCCAACAGTTGCAGAATCTAGCGCAAAAATATGTTTTAATGTCTGAAGTGATATTGAGCATGGACCAACTTAACTTAGATCAAGCTCCTCAAGACATTAATAAAGAATTCCAACTCTTGAGCGAGTATGTCTACAAGCTTTCGTTGCTGCAACAGACCCAGGCTGTAAAAAAGAACTCATTAGGTCCAGCTGTCTGGGTTTATTAAAATATATTATTGAGTCTAAATTTGAAGATGGCTTACCAAACATTGTCATAATGTTGAGAATTTTTTTTAACATCTGCCATCAGTAATGCCAGTTGCGAGAGAAGCTTCTCTAAAAGCTAAAATTAATCAAAAACTATCTAATATTGACTATGTCCACGTTAAGGCTAACAAATTTAGCTTTTCTGGGAATTGAACATGCCATACATATTGATATTGACAAATGTTTAAAAGATTTTACTATGAAAAAAACAAAAAAAGTGCATTTTTAATCAATAAAAAAAATTTTAAGTTGCTTTTTTTTTTTTACTTTTACTAATTTTCTTGACTAATAATTAAAATATAGAGACAATACATTTCCGGTCAGCTCAAGGCAGTGAAAGCCCACGTTAAGCCACTGCATTGGTAAAATGAATAACAAAATGGACGACATGGAACAATTTCTGGACAATTTGATAGTAAAAAAGACAATGCAAAGAAAAATATATTATTTTCCAAAAACTCAATTAGTTTTGTTTTTCAAAAACCTTGAAAATTTTGTAGTAAATTTCATTACATTCTGTGAATGTTTTTTTTTCATTGATTTTTATTAAAGGCATGCATACATACATATCTGTGTAAATATAATATACTTTAATTAGATTAATTTTGTTGAATATATGTTTTTTATTTGCAATATTCTTTAACAAGAAAAAATATTTCCGTCCACTCAATTTCGTGTTTAACGATTTTCACAGTACATAGATCTGCCCACTTATATGTATACCCCATGTCCTAGTTGAAGAGTTATTTCAAGTGATCCTATCCACTTAGCCCAGTGCTTCTCAAACTTTCAACATTTGCGACCCATTGTTTAATCATAATTTTCACCGCCTCCCTCTTACCACCATTCAATAACAACGTATTGAATTCAACAATACTATACTTTGACGTTAAAGCTACAATGCCATTTAAACCTTTTAAGTGCCACTGGCGTTTATAAACGTCTCGCTCTGCCAAAGCATTAACTGCCCCGAACGTATATATACGTCTTTCCGAGGTACGATCTTTTCTGTGCACTGCTATCCATAAAATTATTCCAAAGGCTTTAGAATGAAGTAAAAGGGCCTTGATAGTGTTTGCGAAGGATTTACTTATTTCAGAGGATTTGTTTATTTTTTTCCTTTTCTTCCCCTCCCTCCCAATACATCACACTCACGCGCCTGTGTGGAAAACGGTGGTATTGTGGAGTGAATTGCGTAACTTTTAATCGGCAGTTAAGGGATTAATTATAAACTGTACAAATTATCAAGAAAAGTGATAATTTTTGTACATAATTTTATATATGACAAGCCCATTATTAAACTTGTTCTTGACTTAGTATTGTTAAATTAATTATAAAATACATTGTGTAGTACTGATAAATTTATAAGTATATTATATTAGTGTAATTGTGTATTTTAGTTTTTTATTATGTCAGAATGTATTTTGTTTGTTTACTTTCTCTCAGTAAAAAAAATAATATTTTTTAAATATATATATATATATATAATCCTTTTTGTTTTTTTTCAACATGCGCATGCCCCCCAAGGGGCGCACCCTACAGTTTGAGAAACGATGCATTTATAACATTAATTCATGCATTAGGTGTAATAATTATAATTAGTAACAAGGGGGTATGTTTGTGTGTTTTTACACAAATATGGAAGTCTAGGTCCATTGAAGCTGCCCACAGTCGCATTTCATATTCTGTGTTAATTTTTTTTTTACACATACGTCGAGACAAATGTTTATAGCAAATACGTTGCTTAAAAGGGCTTTTAAATGTTTAAAACTGTGGGTGAAACTTCTATGTATTCTACAAATTTCGCATACATCAGCGCATTTTCCCCACAATCACTTCTGTAAACAATATACATATACTTCTACTTAAAAAAAATCTGTGGCCGCGTCTTTAGTTCGAAATAGTTGAGCAGTCTGGAATTTGTAATCACAACAAACATTTCTCTGAGTAACTTCGAACCGTTGAACAATGACTATTTTGCATGACTTTTTTGACCTGTGACGTGGATTGATTGATTGAATATTAACGTCGCACTGTTCAGCTACACGAGGGCTTTTGGCGACGGACCACGTAATTTTCAACCATGGTCAAGTGACGGGGACGACACCTGAGCTGGCACCCCCTCTCCTAACTACCACACCACACCAACGGGAGGACGTTTCAGCTCTCGACAGATTTAACGTGCATCGCTGTCCTACACGGCGGGTCTTTAGTGGTACTGGGCTCGAACCTGTGACAAAGCAAGCCACGGTCCGATACCTATACCACTCGGCTACCGCGGCCACCCTGTGACGTGGAAGCGTGATACACTACCACTGGGCTGCATGTAGCTGAATAGGGCGACGTTAATATTCACTCACTTGATCAGGAACACTTAAAATTTCTGGGACTCAGGGAGAGTTCTCGAGAAATAAACACATGAAATACTATATGAAACATTTTAAAGTAAAAAATATAAATATATACTCAAATATAAATAGCAGTATTAAAATATTTTAATGTGTGCATTAATAAAATAAATAAAAATATAACTTAATTTCCTCTATTTCAACACAGCTGTCTTATCTTACAAGTTGATTCTCATCTCAATTTAAATCATTAAATTTTACCAACGTTACGTTCGATAGTCCATTGTGTTATTATGGATTAAAAAAATGTTTTTTCATTTTAAGTTATTTTTACTTTAAGACCATTTGGAGCTGTTAATTTTAAAAGTAAGTTTTTTTGCATAAGAACTTGCACCAAATGTCTTTTCTGTCCATTTTATTAAAGCGTAAAATGTTATGAAGAGTAAAAAAACGGTACAGTGTGCCCCCTCCCCGAAGTCACACGCCCAGTTGATCATAGGGACATTACTAAATGATCATGTGACTTTCCATGTGCAATCTGCTGTTTGCATCAGTACTCAGCATCCTCCATACCGCCCAATAGTGGGTGTTCCACCTCTAATGGTGGGCGACAGGGATTTGTAAAATTATGAAACTACCCCCTTTAGTTTTTTAAAAAAACATTTTTTCCCACAAAATTCTATAGTATTTTATATTTTATAAGTCACTGCAAATTAAAATGAAAAACAATGCGATCCTACTATATTGTTTCGTGTAGATATGTTATCAAGTTGGGCCATGACGAATCAACCAAGCGGCGCCAGGATTAATAATCACGCCCATTACCTAGCATTAGATTGACCACTATTAATAACACAGGTCTGCAAAAAAAAAAAACTTTTTTTAAAAATTGTTTTGGTTTTATTAACTGATCTTTAGTTATTTGCGCTGATTTAAAAAATGACACGGCTTTTTTCTATCACGTAAGGCTTGCCTACAAAATAAAGGTAAAATATTTGAAAAAAGTACAAAAAACGAAAATTTTGGATTTGTTTTTATTATTTTAACATAAACTAAAAGAAAGAAAAACAAAGATAAATAGCTTAAATAAGAATAATAGTGATACACATGAGTTGAAAATGCTATTATAAGTCTTTGTAAAAACGTTTTCTTTTCCCATCGAAGCTTCTTTTAGTACTTTTTCGGCTGTGTTCTTGTGAATTTTCCCGTTTTAACATCCAACAGTAGTCTGCCATGATGTTGACATACCAACGACCTTGGTATCTGCGCTCCATTTCTTTTATATCCTGATGGAAACGTTCTCCTTGTTCCTCACTTACAGCCTCAAGATTTTCTGGAAAGTAGTCCAGATGTGAGTGGAGGAAATGGACTTTGACACTCATGTTGCAGCCCAATATTTTGTAATTTTGTAACAATTCAGAAACCAAAGCTTTGTAGTTTGGATCTTTTTTGTTTCCAAGAAAGCCTGTTACAACAAGTTTAAAAGAATTCCAGGCATTTTTTTTCTTTCATTTCCATTTTAGTGACAAAAGTTTCATCTTTAAAAAGTTTTCTTATGTCAGGCCCAACAAAGATGCCCTCTTTCAGCTTAGCATCGGATAGACCAGGAAACTGTTCACAAAGATACCTAAAACTCTCCTTTGTCTAATGCTTTCATAAACTGTTTCATTAGCCCCAATTTTATATGAAGTGGTGGAAACAAGATCTTCTTAGGATCTACTAAACTTTGTCTTTCAACATTTTTAACTCCAGGAATAAGAACCTTTCTGATTGGCCACGTCTGCTTTACGTAGTGTTGTTTCCTGTCACGGCTATCCCATTCACAGAGGAAACATGGAAACTTTGTGTAACCACTTTGTTGACCTAGTAACATAGAAATAACTTTCAAATCATCACAAATGGTCCATTTATGGTCAGAGTAGCTGAGCTTATTAAGAATAAACTCAAGATTTTCATAGCATTCTTTCAAATGGACTGAGTGTCCAACAGGCACAGAAGCATATCGGTTACCATTGTGAAGTACAGCTTTCAAACTCCTTTTTGACGAATCGATAAAAGTCTCCATTCCTCTGGTTCATACATAATTTTTAACATTTCCAAAATTGCAGGTACATTGATGCAGAAAACTAGGTCCCCCTCTTGCGTAAAAAAAGGGACAGATTCCTTTTCTCTAAATCGATACCACGAAAATGAAACACCGGAGTTTAGCAAATGTCTTTAAGTCTAGACCCTAAAACTTCCGCTGTGTCCTTTGGGAGGCCCAGATCTCGTACTAAGTCATTCAAATCTGATTGAGAGAAAGTTCAGGGTCATTTGTACCTGGATCGTAGCCATCATCACTGTCGCTGCTAATATGTGATATTTGGTCTAAAATATTGTCCAGGGTATCCGGAGGTGAAGGAACAGGTAAGTCAGGTCCATGAGGTACAGGGTGAATAGTCGAACGTATGATGGTTGGGTATGAAATGTCCTTCCTGTTTTTTAAATTGAAACCTTGCACTGAACAAGAACAAAAATAACAGTCATCACTGTGATTTTTAGGCTCTCTCCAAATCATGGGTACTGCAAAACGAAATGTCTTCTTATCTTGAAACCATTGTCTCAGTTCTTCAACACACACAGAACACGCTACATGGGGCACCCAAGATTTATCTTGGTCCCCTAATTTAATACCAAAGTATCCAAAATACACCTTCTGAACAAAATTAGAAATGTTCCTTTGTTGCTTCTTGACGGTATAAGACCCACAAATATAACAGACAGTTAACACACCCTCTAGTAGCCATTTCTTTTAAATACCGTAGCACAAAACTGTTTGATGTTTACACCACAGTGGCTAGCTCCACACTGAGTCACTGACTGCAACCAAGGTCACTGCGCACGACGCCTCGCAGCCAGGATTGGGGAGGGGGCAGACAGAATGAGACATATCTCGTTCCAGTAGGAACTAGTATTCCGAGTTTAGATTCATTGTCATAGCAAATAAATAGAATAAAACTGTGTGTAAATAACAGATTGTTTAGTAACCTATTCACCATAAAAGATCCATAATTCAGACTAAATTCACCAATTATATAGGCTATAATATTCAAAAATCATACACATACTGGACCTGAAACCCCCTGAAAATAAGAAAATTTCAGATGAAATTTGTGACTTATCTAAGGGTGATGGAATTTCACTATTTTTCCCGTAATCAGCACAAAAAATGTAGTTAAACCCACTAGTTAAATATATTCAACAATTTTTTCATCGTAGACCTGTGTAATTTATCTGTAATCAGTATGCAGTTTGATTTCTGAGAGTAACCACGGGCCTGCAGAGTTTCAAGCAGCATATTGTATAAGGCCATGTCTAAATAAAATTCCATTTGTGGCTATTAATTTAAAAGAATCTGAAGATTGGTTTTATAGAATCTGTTGTAAATAAATGACATCAAATGTGTGTGTGTCAAATTATTCAATGATCATACGAAGCCAAATCGATTGACAGATCATTTTTCCACAAAATATCCAAATGATAAGAATAAGCCCACAGAATATTCAGAATATAGATGTAATTTCAACAATCGAATCATTTAAGAAACATGTAGCGAACGAAGATGAATTTATTGCCGTTTTTATCGCGTTCCACAATTGCAAAAAGTGGTAAAAGTTGTAATGTCGGAGAGAAACAGCGTAATAACACCCTCTGTGAATTATTTATCAAAACAGTATAATGTATACGGATAAACCTCAAATTTTTAAAACATTATCTCTAAGTGATAGCACAGTAGAGTGAATTGAAAAACTTTTTTTATGATACACCAAACTTCGGCATCTCTGCCATTAGTCGACAAGCAGTCCAATAAATTGATGAGGAAGCAAAAAAAAAAAAAAATTCTCTCCATAGGGTTGTCAACAGAAGAACTTTAAAAGAATAGGGCAGTGTCTGAGGTGATCACCATCCATTTCACCCTAGTGGCACAGAGGGCAACAACCAGAATCCTTTACTCCAATTCGATATAAATGCCTCTGCAAATCGTCATGTCCAGTAAGTAAATCAAAGCACGCAACTTCAACATATTGAGGCAGGGAACCTGGGGATTCTACCACTATTGTTAAGCAAAATGTTCCACCTTTTACCTGCATCACGATATTGGGAGGCTTTACTAATTTGCAGTTTACTGTAAATTACTCTCTTTATGTTACACAGAGGCAGAGGAGAGTCAGGTTTGGACACAAGATCCTGCTTTCTCATTTCCAGCAATGTTACAACGGCTGGGAATCCACTGAATGGCAATGCTTTCTCTAGACATCCCAAGTTCAATTAACTTCATTCTAGAGGAATGAACTAGTGCATTTTCATTATATCTTGAGTTTATTAGAGACAAAATGATAGCTTGAGAATCGATAAAAAACACAGCAATGCGTTTGGAGCAGCTTTCCAATTTATCGATCACAAATGATATTGCTGCTATGTCGCCATCAAAATTATCACATTTCCCAACAGGATAACTAATACTGAAAGCACTTGAAAAGGCTCCAGCACCAGCATTTTTAATAGCATCTTCTGCTGAACCATCTGTGTATACATGGAACTATTTGTTAAGAGGATATCTGCAATGCATAGCAGAAAGAGCAACACTTTTTAAGACACTTTGTAAAAAAAAAATTGTTTACCAACATTTTAAACAAGATCCAGGTGGCTCTTCAACGTCACCTGGCACATAATAGGACTAAATTCCTGCAGAAAAACTTGGCAGTTGTGTGTGGGTGTAGGAATATCATAAGTGTCAAAGATAATAAGCAGTAGAAAGGAAAGACTTATATGGGTTTGGAATTGAAAAACTGACAGTTAACAGTAACTCCAAAATTAATTTTCTATGTATTTGAGTGAGGTTTCCATTGGAGCCACCCTTTAATGATAGCATATGTATGATACTTTGATAAAAATGGCCCATACAATGAAAAGCTAGTGGCATTAAATCCTTTACAGATACAAGATGATTATCTAAATACTGCAAAATTACACTTTACAACAAATCATGTTTCTTTGAATACCATTTGGAGCATTATAAATTTTAGGTCGCTGCAGTCGATTTGTTACTAGTTTGAAAGTGTTTTATTTGTATTGTAGTTCTCAGACAACATTTTGTGGGAAAAATATATGAATCTAAATCTCCATTCATTATTACATATAATTAGAGGTAAAGATAAAATCTAATGGAGGAAAAAAAAAAAACCCAGCTTTCCAGGGCAATGGTTTTGTTACATATTTTAGTTCGGTGGCTTGCAAAAGGTACGTATTCGGTTAATTTTAAAGAATTATATGCTAGTGTCATACAATTTTTTTGGGAGTTGAGAGATCAATCCGTCAACCGGGACGAATGACTTTTATACTGCAAATATTTTCAACTTGTAGCTTTTTCAAAGAGCTTATAGGTTCCCAAAGTATTGTCATTTTTATTGACAAATTTGGGAACTACATTGTTATGATCTATTGAAGAGATAATTTTCATCAGTTTCCTGAATTATCAATTATAAATGATGATACAACTCCAGACAATATTCAGTAGCCATCTCAATGAACTTAAATTGACCATGGGAAAGTCATTCAAAGATATTTTGAAATTGAAGGTATATGACTGGATGCAGGTGGTGTATAGAAGGGGTGATGGAGATTCAAACATCTCCCATACACCAAAGGATTTTCAATTTTTGCATAAAGATGAGATAATCCTCTGAGGTTTCCTTTATATTATTTTTAAAATATTAACTGCACCCATAAAAAGTAGTTTGTATATGCCTCTGACTGGATGAAAATTCCTTTTACAGCAAATATTGTAGAGGCTGAAACATCTTGCCAAGAAAAATTGTTAGAAATTAGTAAACATAAATTCAATAGTTTGGTATAAAAAAAATCGACAAAAAAAAAAAAAAAATGCCTTGTCTTAAATCTGAATGTGTGAAAAATTATTAGTTTTGATACCTTTCCCTACCTCATATCTGGTGGAATCAGATTTCAATATACAGTTATATAATCATATGATTAAAGCAACCATCTGAATATTTCTGAAAGAGGAGACCTTTGTTCCTTACAATAAATTGGGCCAGATATTCAGTATATAGTTTGGCAACATCAGCCTCAGGGATCTCATTATGATTGAATTAGGTGTAATTTCGTCAGATTTCATGCTTCTATGTATGTAAAATATAAAGATTGAACAAAAAGCTGTATAGAATTATTCAGCCAAACTTAACATAAGTCTCGCAAAGTAATTGTTAAAGCATATAATTACCTTGCTGTGTAACTCTGCTTTATAAATTTAATAAAGCAGTTATTTCCATAATTTATAACTATTACTGAGGAACTGGTGGAAGAATAGAAAACTTTACTTCAAATAGGATGAGTATTTATTAATGTCGCACTATCAAGAGTATGACGACTATTTGTAATTTTAAACCATGATCAAGCGATAAGGATAACACCTGATTTGACACCTCCCTCTGCAAACTAACACCATTTTAATGGGGGGAGGAGAGGGGGGCTTTGAACCACAATAGATTTAGGATGCATCACATTTTCTAAATAGTCTTCAGTGACACAAGGGCTCGAATTCATGATATGCCAGCTACAAGTTCATAACCATGGCCACTCTGCTACCATTATCACATTAATATTACCACAAACAGCACAATGACTTGGTATACAATTCAAAGGAATACAAAACCAACATAATCCTAAGGTTAAATTATAAAATGGATATTGTAAATTTGCAAAAGATAGTTAATAAAGAAGCACGTATAATAAGTTTCAGAAGTGTGTGATTTAGACGTATGTGATAAAGTACATATTTAACATCGTTTGCATTACAAACATGAAGGGAACTAGAAAGAAGGCATTTAAACAAAAGCAGGCTTAAAACGTCAATTTCTAAAAATTTTCTTAAAATAGTGTAACTGTTATAAAAAGGAGTCAACAGATCTTTACAATTTTTAACTAAAATTATTCAATGAATATGTACTCCATCAAAATGTTTGTAAACTGATAATAATGCAACATAAATTATGGAACACAAATAAAATAAATCCAAAATATAAAAATATTTTTATTATAATAATTTATGATGACATGAGATTTGATCTGGCTGAAAAAGCAACATACCACAGTAAAATACTAGTGGCAGCAGCTACAAATTCAGTTGAAACCCATGGTCCATAATATGTGCCCTTAAAAAATCAAAAAGTAAAATTAATTTAAATAAATGACATCTTAAAAATTTTAGGTAAAATATCAAGTTTAAATTGAAATATCTTTAATATTTAAATTTTTAAACATCACACTATGATTGAAAGGTTACACAAACTATTATCTAAAATTGAATTTAAAACTCAAAAATAAGTAGTATCATCATGTACATTTTATTTCAGACCAACCAGACAAATATTCATCTGTAGAACACCAGCGAAAGTACTTTGTGTTGACTGTCTGGTTCCTACCATAAAGCATGGAGAGGCTCTGTGCTAGTGTGGTGTCAGCAGTAGTCATTCATACTTCTCAGGTAGAAGATCAAAGGCAAGCATTATGACAGCATTCTCGCTGATCATTTACATTTTAAGCTTTAAACAGTTTCCTGAAGTCTTCTATTCCAAGATGATAACATTCCGGTACATATGGCTCACAGTGTTCAAACATTATGAGAACACAATGAAGTGGACACATAATGAGTGCTCAGTCTGTTTTCTCCTCCATGCACATTACCTGAACTCAAGACTGTTCTTTAGGAAGAATGACTGCTAATTCCCTTAAACTTTGTCAATCTTTATTTGTCAATCCCACAACAGAAAATTTTGCATTCTTTTAAATGTGTCCACTTATTTAGCCCTAAACTTGTATAAAATTACTGAATGTAGCAGATATTACTTACTGAATGTAGCAGATATTACTTACTGAATGTAGCAGATATTCTTTTGAGAGTATGAAGGATTAAAATTTCAACTGCAGATAAAGTAAAGCAGGAAACATTTCACTACTATTTTCAAAGTTGTATTTGACTTTTCATTTTTAATTTGGCATTCCCTTTGAAATTGATTCTTTAGAATCAAATAACAGTTCCATGCATACTTCACTTGTATTTTTAGAAATTTCTACATTAGTACAAAAAAATGTTTTCATTCCCCTTTTCCTCATCAATCAAACATCCATTCTGTTCTGCAGGCATTAAATAAATATCAATACAATCATAATCTTATTAAGCCTGAAATGTCTTTGAATAGGACAGGTATTTGAATATTCAAGTTTTGTTTTGAAAAAAAATTTGAAAATTTCACAACCTGATGTAACAAAATCCATGGCTTTATGAATAATCAGGAGTCTTGAACCTGGACAAACATAAAAACATGTAAGAAAATCCTTTCAAAGTTGTGGAATGAATCCCAAATAGGGAATGCAAGATGTTGACCAGGTACAAAAAAATAATGACTGGTATTTCTTGTCAACACAGCTTGTTGAGACCAAACATGCAATGCTACTCAGACACAAAGACTTGTTTGCTGCAACGGGAACGAGGTTGTCAAGTCAATCAGTCTGTAATAGGCTCTAACTATAGGTGATCAAACGTGTCCTTGTAGGCCAATTATGTTTCCCAATGCACTTAAGTGGGTTGAAGGTACAGAGTGGATAGATCGAGATTGGAGTCTCCTGTTCATTGATGAGTCCTGATTTAGTCTGCAGTGTAACACATGACATGTTACACATGTATGGAGGATAATTGGCATTTTAAATATCTCCACATCTGTTGCTGAAAGATCACAGTTTAGAGGTGGGTCGGAATAAGCTGAAATAAGTATAAGTAGAAGCAAGAAGTAGCACATTATTTGGAAAACACAGATGATACTGATATTTCATACCATATCTTGCTTTTTGTAGCAATATGCAGTTCTTTTCTTTAACAGGTATAATAATGCTGTACCTCATACAGATCAACTCATCCAGAACAGCTTGAAGCTGATGCAATGTACCATATGAAGATGTTGACATGTTCTCCAGATCTAAATCTGATTGAACCTGTTTGGGACTGGGAGACTGCACTTTTAGAAGAGTGAAACAGTATTCTTCAGTCTCATAGGAAACCTTATCCCATCCATGGAAAACAAATGTGTGGCAGTCTGAGCTATTTGAGAGAACCACACTACATTAGACTTCCTGCATCCTTTTGAAACAATATTTGTCTTTTACATGTATATCCAATCATTTTGAAGAATTAAAACATTCAATTCTGTTCCCATTTTTATACATGCATAGTTATCATTTTGTGTCATACATAATTAAAATGGTACAGCATAGTTTTCTTTACTTTTTTCCTAATTTTTTTAGCAGTGTGCATAATTTTTGTACGGAAATATGAATAAAATTGTATGCAGAAAATTTTAAAATTTGTTTCATTTATGCAAAATTGGTATAAAAAAGGTTAGTGATCATAAATGATACAATACTTAAATAGTTTATGCATAACTAAACTATAAAGTCACAAAATAAAACTCTTACCCTATGGTAAAATGAAAGGAAGAAGGCATGTGGAATTCCTGAAGTATCTTCATTATTCCTTTGAGCCTAATATAAATAGAGAAAATTTTAATGTAAACTATATGAAGAGCTATAGCTTATGACTACTATAATATTTCACACTATAGTGTATGAAAATTAATTTAAGATGATTTCAAAACATGTGGTTCATTAATCATAACTCATTAATTTAATTATGCACTGACGCTAATTATCAGTCAAATTAAGAGGACCAAAACCAAAAACTTATTTTTATTTTATCATGTACCAGCAGAAGACATTCTAATATTTTTTGAATGCCACCTCAAATTTATATAAATTAAATCTTATTTTTTAGTATTATTCTGAAGAGAAAATTAAAAATGATTTACATAATAGTCTTTCATAATGAGATATTCATCAGTGACAGTCTTATATGCATTATGAAGTATAGCATCTTAATTCATTTTTACAAGATACTGGTAACATTCAATATGTAATGTGCACTTGTTCTTTTTTATATTTGCATATTATATAATCCTTAAGCTTAATAACAATATCCAACTAGTAGCCTAGAAAACTTCAAAAATCCTTGCATAGAAGTCCAACTCACTGTTTTAACAATGCAGTGTTGAATTTAATAATCGTCTATCTGCAAAGGTAAACATTACATAGGTAGAGAGCCAACAGTGTGTGCCAATGACATGCAGTGTTTCTTTTTGTCTCATCGCGTTCAAGAAATTTTGTAGCAGATTCTTAAATGATTAACCATATAATTAGATAATTATGCTATAAAGATTCCAACTTAATTTATAATTTTTCTTCCATTTTTTTTATTTTACAGAAAATTTAACTAAGTTTTTGTATATCCTACAAATAAATTCTGAGACTAAGCAAGCATCAATAACATTTTTTTTCATAGTTCTCTCCATGAAACATACTAATTTAATAGAAGGTCTATTAAACATCTGACAACCAAATAACTTAAAAAGGAATACGCAATGAGTACAATAATTTCTTTAATTTTGAAAAGGTTATTCATAGAAATACCTTATCCACAAAAATGGTTTGAAATTTTCTTAAGCAGCACTTCTTCGAATTTCATCAATGAGGAATCATTGTATTTATTGAAGAAATGAGCGATATGAATTAATTAGAGGAAGAATAATGCATGCACAACCAGGAAGATCAAAGAGCAATTGATTATTTTTCTTACAATAAATTAAAACTGAATATTTTTACAAATGCAGTTTGGAAAGTGAAACTAAAAACCACATTCAAAGTTACACTTCTTATTCATATTATGAATTGAAGATTTGACAAATTGCAGATCTAGATTAAAAAAAATAGGTATGAATATTATATTTAAAAGTCAATGCTAAACATTTTACAAGACAATATCAATTTCTAAGATGTTCTATTACAGTAAAGAAACTTTTTTGAAATGTTTGATACATATTAAACATTTAGAAAACCATACAAAAAGATCGAAATTTCAATTTTTAAACGTCTTTTTTCATATAAAAATATTTGCTTACATTTTCGGGAAATAATCTGTTATATCTTAATTATTTTGCATTAAAATAAATCCAAACAAATTTAAATGACTATTAATAAAATTTTTAATGCCAGTGATCAAAAGATTTCATTCTTGCCTGAAAATGGTAAAGTAATACTGTTATAGGGCATAATTATACCACTTAGGTTAAAAGAAATATCAAAGTAAGAACAAAATTAGAATTTACCTTTTTTATTGCAGCAAATCCTTCTTCATCATAGACATTTAAGCCTTGTTCTCCACTGAAAAATGTTTCTGCATTTTCTGTCCAGCTTATCTGAATACAAAATTCAATAACTCATGAGAATTATTTTCACTATAGTTTTATAATTTTTTTTTAAATATAAAGTTAAAAAAACCCAACATGATTGTGATTATTTAAAAAAAATCAAGACTGAAGTAGAAAAAGAAAAGTGAATTTTATTAAAATTTAAAAAGTAAAATAGAATATTTTGATAACCGATGTACAGAAAACTATTTTACATCAAAATTTTAATGGTGTGACTAAAGCAAAAATAAAATATTTAATGTGTAAACGTAATAAAGAAATTACAAATTAAGGGAGTATTCTAGTTGAGGTATGAATTTTAGGTATTTTATCACATGCAATAAAAAAATATTTTTACCAGATATTTATTAATGTTTAAATCTAAAAAAAAAATCAGGTGAAAAATTAAAAAAAGTTACAGGCTGATAAAGTAGGGGTTCTCAAAAAAAAAAAAAAGAAAAAAAAAAAAGTGCACTTTACTTGTCATGATTGTAACCCTTTTAGTAAATTGAAAAAATAAAAATTCTTTATTAAAAAACAACAACTTTGAAGTAAAAAAAATATTTTTTTTTTCTGGCTATTTGAAATAAAGACTTTTACAACTTTTTACTTTTCATAATTTTTTAAAAATAGTAAAAATTTAAACTTTTGTATATTTTTAGTTAGAGCGATAGAGTAATGTATAGAGAAGGCTCACACCAAATTTCAAGTAAATTGGTTCAGTAGAACTTGAGATATCATTATACGAGTCTCAAAAAAAAGTTTCAAGAAAAACGCGTTTAAAATTTCGGTTCAAGTTACGTGCACACTAAGACATACAATGGTATACCTTATATTTAAATTTTTTCAATCTGCAATTCCTGCTCCATATATTAGGTCTTCCTGTACTTCAAAACACATTTTTTCGTTCTTTCTTCCAAATGAGTAGTTCTGGCCTCCTTTGAAGAGTCAGAAGCTCGTATTTCTGAGTGCTCTATCCTGATATTGTTAAGTTTAATGGGGAAAGCATGAGCTTCCAGAACGATTTTTAGTCTCATAAGGGTCAACATTTTTAAAATGGAAATGAAGCCTTCACTAGAAACACAAACTGCTATGAATGTTGGAGTAAGTGAATATTAACATTGCAATGTTCCTCTACACAAGGACTTTTGGCAAAGGACCTCACAATTTTGAACTATGGTCAAGTGATGAGGATGACACCTGAGCTGGCCCCCTCTCCTAACTACCACATCAACTGAAGGACGTTTCAGCTCTCGACAGATTTAAAGTGCATCGCTCCCTTACACAGTGGATCTTTAGTGGTACTGGGCACAAACTAACTGACATGCCTGCTGTGATCCGATACCTTGACCACTGGGCTACCGCAACCTCTATAAAAGTTGGAATTTCAGTTGTGTGCGTTTTGGCATGGTTATGTGCAAAAGTCTATATTAATGAATTCAGACTTTCAGTTATAGTACTTTAAAATATATTTATAGAGTATGAATGGTTTTATGAGGAAACATGATTGCAGGTGTACAGAGGATTCCTATCATCTACTGTTTGATTCGTTCCAACCGAACCAGTTTATATGCCACATCACTAAGATACATATACATTCCAAAATAATTATAATTTTGAAAAATCCTCTTAAGTACATATTCTTAAATGTTTAAGCTTTGAAAATATGAAAACAAAAAAAAAATTAGATTTTTTTCAAATTTCTAGACTAAAATACCCCCTTAAAAACTTTAAATAGTAGAAATAGTAAATAAGCATCTCAATTTTTTAAAGGAAAAATAAGACTTCACTTGCATAAATTTTTTCACAAAAATCATTCATTTCAATAAGAATGGCCTCAATAAGGTAGGGTTTTAAGGTATTCCTTATTTATTATATTTGAAATCTGTTTAGTTAGATGTATCACATACTTACACCCAACCACAAAGGCTGTTCAAAATTCCTTTAAGCAGAAAAGTGATTGAATAAAAAAAAAAAATGAAATATCATCTCTACTATTAGTAACAGAAAAGAGCTTAATAGTCAAAAGAAATGTCCCAGGAAGTTTATCAAAGTGAAATTAAAGTCACCATAATATCAGTTATCACCATCAGAGGAGGCATAGATATTGTTGTGGTAAGTAATAATTCTACATCTGGAGGTAGTTTTGAGATGCAATAAGCTACCTTTCAAATAGTGAAATTTGACACTTTTTCCCCAAGACATTTGGTTGTTATCTAATTCAACCACCACAAAACACATTTCTAAGGTCTTCAAATATAATTCAAATGTAAGTCTTGCAAGAGATTTAAATTGGGGATTATAAATATTCAGTGTTTGGTTTCAAAAGAGAACCACTGCAAGTAAATAGATTGATATGGTTCACAAATACTTACTTCTCTTTGAGATACCAGTTTTTTTAAAAACATTTATATAAGCATTATATAGTTGACCAATTTTGTCAAATTGTTTATTGTGGCATTTGATGACATTTTTCAATCAGAAGTGAAAAACCCTTCCTGTGCATGTTCAAACACAATTTTGTTAAAGCGTATTTGAAATTAATAACATTGTTTATAATTTGCAAATTCTACTGTATTATTTTGTCATAAAAATTAAATTTGGGACCTATTTTCTACTGAAGCAAAAAGACCATGGAGTTCTGCAAAATGGTAAAATGAAAATGTAGCAGAACTGTATTTAGATTCCCATTTATATGAATTTATGTAGCTGCATTTTCATAAAGATTCATTTGTTGCAATTTTGAATGTAATTATGGCATTTTGGCGAGCTAAATACTGTAGTTACAAGATTTTCCCTTTGTTTCAAGTATACATGTTTTTTAAAAATGTAGTACTTAATTCTTCTAAATTTTTGGCAGATTATTTGATGGAATATACATAAAGAGTATTTGTGAACAATGAGAAATTTGGAAATGTCTTTTGGTTTGGGAAAAGTGGTCAACAGTATAGTATCAAAAAACTTTATCAATAAAATACTATTTTCTAAAACATATATAACTTATGCTATAAATACAATAAGTTCTTGAAGTATCTAAAAATAGCAACCTGATACTTAGAACTGTCAGAAGATCTTAATGCAGGAATTTGTCTTCCTTTCTTATCTGCAATCAATACATAATCCTAAAAAATAAAAAGTGATACTATTATTAACTGGAAAAACTTATTTGAACACATTTAAATTCACCTGCAATGACTATACTTCACTGCAAAATAAATACTACATTAGATATTCCTCTAAAATTCCATACGATTTTACATTTCTAAAAAGTTCCTCTAGCTGCATAAGATATGTTTTTTCCTGATATAATTTCTGAAACAAGCTTTTCCCACCAATTACACACTTAAAGTCAGTTATTTTTCAGCCTTTGAAACTGATATTTGATATGCCAAGCTTCTTGAAATAAAAACAATTTTAGAACAATCAATTTAAAAGTTCAATGCTGTGAATTTTGAATTGGAAATAAGTAAGAAAGTGGAATCAGGAAGTCAAGATTTAGTAGCAAAAGTAATACCACAACCGTCTTAAAAATCTGAAATTTTGAAATGTAAGGGCCTTTGAAAGAAAAGGAGTTTTAGCATATGGTATATGTTGAAAGTAAATACAATTACCTTAAATTTGATTTCCATCACTACAAATTTCGCTTTAAAAGAGAGAGAGTTACTCAGTTTCCTTAAGAAAAGCTAGATAATTTGAAATTTTAATACTAGCACCATAGAGAAAAAGGTAAGCATTGATTATATGTGCACACATACATTTATCATCGATATTTATACACTGTAATATTAACACATCAATACTACATATTCTACCATTAAATAAATTCCATTTACCTTACATTCATGATTTTTTTATATAGAACAAAACAAAAATAAAACCTCCCTCTTTATTACACTACTAAAAACTTATGTACAGAAGGAAGAAGTACGTAATTTTGCCTGGGTATAAAAGACATCAGCAAGTTATAAAACACTTAATATGGGTGAAGGAAATTCATTTGGAATCAAGGTTGAGAAAATTAAATTTTGATGCTAAAAATTAATATAAAACTATTTTTATTTTACAAATGAATCAAAACAATACTTAATAAAACCATGAATAGCATCTAATTCCGAACAATGTTGTAAATGTAATAACGTTAAGCTTGAATTTTAGTATTGAATTACCATTCATAAAAAACATTTCTCATAATGGCACACAATTTTTTTTATCCCCACACTATTATTCACTATATATACTTTTTTGTCTTTGGATGTGGAACTGATTGATGGAACACTCTGTTCTCAGGAATATTTATCTTCTACCATGAAAGGCTGAATGAAAATGGACAGCAGTCTTCTGAACAAAAATTCTTTATGTTCAATGATAAATACACATTTCAAAATTTTTTTATACATGGCGGTTATAACACTATAGTAGCTATACATTTTGTACTAGACATGAACTTCATAAGGAAATTTCTATAACACCTAATATTTTTGGAGCCTAAAAACCTCCATGTTGTTATAGAATGATAACCTGTATATACACACATTCTAAAAATTAAATTTAGGTAAGAGACTGAATAAAATATTGGTAATCCTCTAAGAGTGATTCTCAACCCTCCTTTGTTGTAGTACACTTTTAACAATTTTAAGATTTGGCAGCACACTAATAAAATAAGTCTCAAAGAATTTTATTTACAATACACTATATAAAAAGTTTGATATAATTTTCAATGTTGAAAAAAATACATAGGGCAAAGACAATTATTGAGTAATTACAAATAAGAATACATTTAATTTGAAAGTTTAGCTTGATGATTGATAATTTTGTACATATTTGGCCGTAAAAATGATAATGCCATTCTTATTTTACAATCTACATTTAAAAGTTTATCTTTGTCATTTTTATATTGGTAAATGCTGAAAATCAGAATTCATGCAAATAAGATGTAGAAAGTTGTAACAATATTTTTTAAAAGCTTTTTGGCTATGAGATAATGGCCTATAATTTTAATCTAAAATGAAATTATTGATTCTTCCAAATGTTTTGAAATTAAATTTAGATTATTACAGAGAGCAAAATTAGTTTATTCTCTTCAATCAAAGTTAATTTATATAGAGATGCATCTTATCACAAATGGAATATGAACTCAATCAAACTTTTATTTCTATAAAATGGCCGAATGATTCACAGTTCTGGATTTTATTTTTTTTCTCATAGTATGATTAATTTAAAAAAAAAATTGGCATCACACTTTAAGAATTTGGTAGCACACAAAAGTGTCATGGCACAATGGTTGAGAATCATTGCTCTAAGAGCTTATTTTCAAATTACAGAAAAATTAGTTGAATTCCATATCAATTAATACAGTGGGAAAAAAATTACCTTTTTGCGTGAATCACAGAAAACAGTAAATTCCGTAATTAGAGCTACATCAGTTATGACCATTCCATCCACAGTTGTATAAGTATTAGCATCTATTTTAGGATTTTTACAAACTTCTCCTAAAAAATACATTACAGGTTAACTAACATGTAAAAAGTTAATTAAAAAAATAATTAGTTAATCAGAACTAATAGCTTTTTACACCAATTTAGATATTTGCTGATAATTTACAACACAGATTCAATGACTAATTTATTATTTTGATTCAATTTAGAATAACATGAATATACAACACAAAATATGAATCAAAACTTATTTTTCAATAAATAATTGTATATGAATTAGTTTTCTTTAACGATTAATGTAAAATGTGTATCTCCCATTATATAGGGTATGCACATTTTGTTTTCTTAATTTAAAAGCCGATTCCATATCTAATAAACCCTAGGAAATAGAACTATGAAAAAAATGAGAATAGTAAAAGCTAAATTCGGTGCTAATTTGATATCAGGGTAATAGTGCCAAGTTGTTTATGTTCGTCAAGAAGGGCGATAACATTACAATATGGTTACCTTAATATTATTGTCTGTCGATCTGGTTGCAATGGGGATAATGTATATTAGAAATAACTTTTATCCGTTTTTTCCCGCTGTAACCCTATTAATTTCAGATGATTTCTTTAAAAATTTAACCATTTTCAGTGTAATTTTTCTCTTGTTTTGTGTCTTCTGTTTAATTCTACCCTATTTTCGAATAAGGATATTTCTAAAATAAATGAGAACTAGAACATTTTTTTCTTAAAAGAATAAGTGTTGTGCTTTTAATTATCGCTATAAATAGTTTATTTTCGTTTCAAAAAGTTTTTTTTACGTTCTTTCTTCGATGAAATTCGTTGAAGGAACTCGCAGTGCAAGTTTCATATTGTAAACTTTCACTATTTTGTAATTGATATTCTTATTTAATTTTAACATATGTTATGTAATTATTTTATTCATAATGAAAAAAAATGCAATTATTACTATGTGTAATAATCATAAAATTAGTTATTTATTTATAACCAATTCTGTTGCTTATTTATAGCTATTCTTATGTTATTTATTTATAATTAGGTAATACGAGTAATCTTATGCATTTTTTTATTTCTTTACAATTCGACGATTATTCTTTTAAATAATTACTATTTAATTATATTATATGGTTATTTCTAATAACTGTTATAAAGTCATACTACATGAATATTATATATAATTAGGATAAAATATTATAAGTTGTTATATGCTGCTTATAATACTATTATTAGTACATGTTACTTTTTATTACATATTATTAATTATTTATTGATTGATTGATCTAGGTTATTCTCAATTGCTTCCTACATCCTTTATTTGAATTACATTTAAAAACAATTCTTTAAAATTATTGTGTATCATTAAATTACCGCTACACCGCCATATTGGATTCTATTCCCGCAACAAGAAGTGTAGCTTGGCGCTATTACCCCCGATATCAAATTAGTTCCCTAAATTCTTGTAGAACAGTTACACATTAAAAATTTGTTATGTTAGGTAATTGAGTTGGACAAAAATAGGAATATTGAACACTGCTGAACAATCGGAGTTAAGCAAATTCTAATCCCCTTTTCTTTTTTGAAAACTTCATAAAAGGTAAAAACAAGAATATATCAAACACTTCCCAAAACATTAGCTTATCTCTAATAATCAACAAAAATAAGATTGGATGTATTTTGACCATGTATAGTAATTTATAATGCATTATTCAAGTTTAATAATCTAGTTTTAGCTCTTAAAAATTGATGTTATAAATATTTGGCAATGCACTACATACTCATCAATTATCCATAACCAGGTATATTGTGCAAGTTGCTACAAATGTGTATCTTTTAGATGCAAGGAGAAGGAAGAAAGACAGATTGTTTAAGCTGACAAGTTTAGAAGTTTGAAAATAGATAATGATTTCTTATAGCATCCTAGGAGTGTCACTCATGTTTACTAAGACAATGAACCTTATGAGAGGAAGATAAGATCCCTTGGGAAATATAGTGCTTATTTAGAAAAGGTAAGTCATTGAGAGGCAACTATCAGAGAGACCATGGAAAGTTTTAACATATACAAAACATCAAAAAAGAATTATAATACACTTACTCTAAGTCACGTCTCTTATACCAGTTTTTTTTCCTTCTGAATAGTAACTTGACAAACCAAGTTATGTTTACTTTTCAGATTTATATATAATTACAGAAGCAAGATTCAGTTTTATAACTGTAGAACTTCAAACACATTAAAATACATTTATAGTACAGATAAATGTATTCAATAGAAAAGATTCTTTAGAGATAAACCTCCATGGGACAATGTAATTGATTTTTATTTACTATCTCATTTGTATTGGAAGTAAAATTTGTTTTCTAATTAGTCATATTTCATGAACCTTTTCTAATATTGCTGCCACCAGATCATAATAAAAAATTCACTCTCTTTTCCCTTTAATGGTGGTTAAATCTTATTTTACATAGTACAACAAAGGTGTCATTCATTAAGTAGGACTAGCTGCATGGCCTGGCGTTGCATGGGCTTTCTCTACTTTTATAAATTTTCCCTCTTTCCTTCACAAAATCAGCACTTCTAATACTCTTTTTCAAAATGACTTCCATCCCCCCTCCTCTGTTTAGCCTGGCATTGCTCAGAGTTTTACCGAGTGTACATTAAGTAGGATAGTAATAGTATAAGACAGTTGTACATCAATGAACTGACCCTCAACACAACAGAAGAAATGCATGCCATGAGTTTGTAATCGATTGTTTATAAAAATTCAAATGGAAATTGTACTAAGGTTATTAATGATGGACCTTGTGACTTTGAACCTTTGTGAAGTAATCAGGACAGCTATCACAGATTTAATACGCATGAGATCCTCTACATAACAGGTCTACAGTACCACAAGGACTAGAGCCTACGACTTGACATAAATAATTCCAATTAAGAATTTACAATCATGACCTCTGCCAGTGGTATAGGAAACTTTAAAAGTGACAAAAACCCTATAATTAATCATAATTTAATCATTGAATAAATTCTAAGTTTCATAAATTTAGTTCCTTCTCAATATGTATAGAAGTATTGAGAGGAAAACAAATAAAGAATTAAATTCTATAAAGTTTGTTGGAACACTGAAACATAGCAACCAAGGTGTGTGTCTGTCCTTGTGTGATACTTGTCAGCAACAGTCAAGGATGGAGCTACCGCTGTATCATTGATACAGGGTCCCTAACATGTATATATAACATTTTGACAATTTCAAGTTTTATTTATCTTCTAAAAAAGGGCCCTTGACAAATTTTGATACAGTGCCCTGCCAGGACTAGCAATGCCAGCGGAAACAGGAGAATATATAATTTGGAATTGTTTGATGACATAATGGATCTGTAGTGGTATATAAAATAAACCCAGTACTTAGACATCACGCTAAGACAATCGTTTTGGCGTGATCGATAAAGTACTGGCCTTCAGATCGGAAAGTGCCCAGTTCGTATCTTCTGACATTGGTGACTTGTTGACTGAAGTAAGAAAACGCAACTTTCCGAGCTGTTGTGGCGCCATCTACTGCAAGAAAAATAAATAATAATAACAAATAAGAGAAGAGAGAAAAATAAATAAACACACGTTCTCTCAGTAACCAACAATATAACAAGAAAAAGAAAACTCGTTTGCCTATCCATCTCACTGGTGGGCAAGTAGTGTAGCGGTATCTAAAATAAAACCAGTACTTAAGACATCACGCAGAGACAATTGTTTTGGCGTGATCAATAAAGTACTGGCATTCGGAACGGAAGGTATCTGGTTCGAATCTTTACAACAGATCCCTTACTTACATATCTTAAAAAACTTGCAACATAAATAACAAATTTTAATAGTCAAAATAACTTTAAAATCAAGAATCCTAAGCACACAGCTTTCAATGTTCACTTCCAGTCTCTCATAACTGTCTGGAAGCTCTGAAAACATCTTAACATACTCAAGATTTAACATTTGAACAAAACATTTGAAAAGAACTGACAACAGTAAGATCAACAAAGTGTAAAATAAAAAACTCAAAAGAATGACAACCAGACAATGGAGAAACTGATGTAGAAAATATGAAAAATAAACTCCAAGACATTTAGAGGAACTAATTTGATATTGGGGGTTATTGCGCCAAGCAGCGTTTGCTGTAGTTGGAATGAAATCCAATATGGCAGCCTAACGGTAATTTAATGATACACAATACTTTTAAATAATTGTTTAAAATGTATTTCAAGTAAAGGATATAGGAAGAGATTGAGAATAACCTAGATCAATCAATAAATAATGAATATCAATAAAATGTAATAAAAAGTAACATGTAGTAATAATAGTATTATAAGCAGCATATAATAATTATAATATTTTATCGTAATTATATATGTAAAATTCATTTAGTATGATTTAATAGGTTGAATCCTAGGAGGACCCACTTTTGGTCGCCAAATTTTTTGTCGCCAAATTTTGAGCGATAAAGGTTACAATATGGTAACCTTTCCATTTCATCAAAATAATTTGGATTTTCAAATCACCGAAAAAAATGGCAACCCTAAAAAAAGTGCAACATTTTTCGCCTTTTCTGAAAAAACGTCATTTTGACATTTGACCGCTGGAGGTTGTTAGAATGTTATGAAAAATGTTAGAATGAATGAAGAATGGCGTGTGAAAGGAAATTACTTTAAAGTGAGGCTACGATAGGTTTCTTTGTGCTCCTGGGCACATAGGGGAAGAAAGAGACGTTAGAATGGTGTATGAAAGCTAATTTAATTGCTTCTCGTTATGAATGTTCGAGGTGTAAAAAAAAAATATGCGTTTGCAAAAGCGAAAGGGAACGGTTGACGGCTACGAATGGCGTTGCCGCAACCAGTCGAAAGATAATCGCCACGACGTCGTTCGGAGTGTGAGAAAGGGCACTTGGTTTAGCGAAAGCAAACTTGCTATAACTATTATCTTGAGTTTGACGAGATATTGGTTTGGCAAGAGCATGAATGAGTTCGTGATGAATGACTTGAAAGTTAATAAGAATATGACAAAGTTAATAAGACACATGTGGCGGCGATCTTACGATCACAAGTTGGTGAATGAGAATTTTCATAAATTCCTTGCATCCATCGCAAGGGTGTATCCACCAACAGATCATGACAAAATGCAAGCGTAAGGTAAGTGCTTTTTAACATTTTTTAAAATTGATTTCATGTATTTCTTCGATTTTATCTTTGCAAAACGCCCCTTTCGTCCTTTTTTAAAAATGTAAATCATGTTGTACACACTGGTTTTAGAATACTTTTTTAAAATGAATTTCATTGCTTTCTCCGTTTTTTTTCTTTATATAATGATTAATGTATTTATTCGATTTCATCTTTGCGAAACGCCCTTTTCATCCCCCCTCCGCTGACGCATGCGCTTCCCAAGAGTTTTTCGTCATTGACGCCTTTTTGAAAACCTTCAATTTGGCGCTTTTTGGCGAAAAATTTTTGGCGCCAAAAACAGCAGTGGGTCCTCCTAGGATTTTACCGATTTAATAAAAGTGATTAGAATTAATCACATAATTTAATAGTAATTATAAAAAAAAATAATTGTTGAATTGTTAAAAATAAAAATAATGCATAACTCGTACTACATAATTATAAATAAATTACATAATAGCTGTAAATGAATGTAAGCTATAAAAAAATAGTTATAAATAAGTAACATAATAAATAATTTACAATATTAATTATAAATAAATAAGAAAATATGTAATAATATTTATAAATAAATGTTAAAAAAACAATTACAAATAACGAATATTAGATTATTAAAAATGTAATAATTGCATTTTTGTATTACATTATGAATAAAATAATTACATAATGTATGTTAAAACTAATTAAGAATTCTAAGTACAAAGCAGTGAAAGCTTACAATATGAAACTTGCACACTGCAAGTTCCTTCAACGAATTGCATTGAACAAAGAATGTAAAATAAAATGGAAATAAACGATTTATAGCGATAATTAAAAGCACAACACTTATTCTTCAGAGAAAAAATATTCGAGTACTCACTTATTTTAGAAATATCCATATTCGAAAATAGCACATAATTAAACATAAGATGCAAACAGAAAAATTATACTGAAAATGGTTAAATTTTTACAGAAATTAGAAATTTTTATTAATATCGTCTGAAATTAATAGGGTTACAGCAGGAAAAATCAATAAAAGTTATTTCTAATATATGTTATCCCCATGGCAACCACATCAACAGACGATAAAAATATTAAGGTAACCATATTGTAATGTTATCGCCCATCTTGGCGAACATAAATGTATTATACCACCAATCAATTTTGTTAAATCAAAAGTAACCAAATAACTAGACAAGTTTCCAATAGTGGAAAACTGTTTCTGTGCATGTTCAAACATAATAAAGATTGCATTTGGTGATATCTTACAAATTAGCGAAAGAGGTTAATGGTATAACACACAAGTACCAAAAACTGCTGAGGATACTGAAGGATATGCAACAAAATTACCAAAGTGTTACAATGTTACAAAGTGCACACTGATTCATGGCATTTTTTAAAAGTGCCCTTTACAAGACAACTTTTGGGTTATTCAAAAAACAAATTTTGCATAGCTTAAAGAACATTTTTACAGGTTGTTTTGTTAATAATGGAAAGATATTTTTGAAAAGAAAATTAATAAGGTTAAGTTCCAAATTTCATTGTAAAAAGAGTCCTATTTCACTAAATTTTTAAAGCTAGATTCTTTAAGGAGCGAATATACATAATTGCATGCAAAAATGATTGGAAATGGAAAACGACCTTTATTGAAACCCTCTCACTTGACATTTATCATGAACACCCTCTCATTTGAAATCGTCTCATTTGACATTCATCATGAGCCCTGTCTCATTTGAAATTCATCATGAACACCCATCTCATTTGAAATCGTCTCATTTGACATTCATCATGAACACTGTCTCATTTGAAACCATTTCTTCATCATTGATCATGACCCTGTCCCTGTCTCATTTGAAATTCATGAAACCATTTCACTTGATCATGAACCCTGTCTCATTTGAAATTCATCATGAACACTGTCTCATACACCCTCTCATTTGAAATTCATCATGAACACCCTCTCATTTGAAACCATTTCATCATGAACACCCTGTCTCATTTGAAACCATTTCATTTGAAATTCATCATGAACACTGTCTCATTTGAAACCATCTCATTTGAAATTCATCATGAACACTGTCTCATTTGTCATTTCACTTGATTGAAACCTGTCTCATTTGAAATTCATCATGAACACCCTCTCATTTGAAATCGTCTCATTTGACATTCATCATGAACACCCTCTCATTTGACATTCATCATGAACACCCTCTCATTTGACATCGTCTCATTTGACATTCATTATGAACACCCTCTCATTTGAAATTCATCATGAACACCCTCTCATTTTTTCTCATTTGAATTCATCATGAACACCCTCTCCTTTGAAACCCTTTCACTTGACATTCATCAAGAACCCTGTCTCCTTTGAAACCCTTTCACTTGACATTCATCAAGAACCCTGTCTCCTTTGAAACCCTCTCCTTTGACATTCATCCTGAACACTTTGAAACCATTTCCCTTGACATTCATCATGAACCCTGTCTCCTTTGAAACCATCATGAACCCTCTCCTTTGAACCCTGTCTCCTTTGAAACTCCTCTCCTTTGAAACCATTTCCCTCATCATGTGAACCCTGTCTCCTTTGAAACCCTCTCCTTTGACATCCTCTCCTTTGAATCGACCCCGTTTTTTCGTTCCCCCCTTTTCGTTTCCAACGACTCTTTTTACCTGTCCCCCCCTCCTTTTTCTCCACCCCTTCCCCCAGGAACGTTCCCACGGCTCTTTTTGTATGACTCTTGTCTACGTTTCACCCGTTTTTATACCCCCACGTTGTTTTTAGGGTTCCCCTTTGACTCCACGTCTGCATGAGGTGTCGGTTGGTCCCACGTTGTGTTTCGATTCCTGTCTGAAGCCCCGTATGCCCCAGAGCCACCCTGTCCCCCGTTGGGTCTCGATTCCCGTTTGAAGCCTGTCCCCCCCCGTTGGGTCTCGATTCCTGTCTGCAGCCCTGCCCCGTTGTTTTCGGGTCTCGATTCCTGTCTGCCCCACCGTTGTGTTTCGGGTCTCGATTCCTGTCTGCCCCACCGTTGTGTCTAGTGCCCCAAAGTTGTGTCTAGTGCCACAAAGTGTGCCACAGAACAATCATGTATGAGCAAAATAAAAATTTTCAAATTTCCCACCAAAAGAGTTTTCAGGGCCGAGAGAAAAGGTTTCATGCCACCCCAGAGCGACGATTGAGACAGGGGTCAAAGGACATGCTGGACAGGTCAAATGACATGCTGGACAGGTCCCAAATGACATGCTGGACAGGTCCCATGACATGTTGGACAGGTCCCATGACATGTTGGACAGGTCAAATGACATGCTGGACAGGTCCCAAATGACATGTTGGACAGGTCCAAATGACATGTTGGACAGGTCCCATGACATGCTGGACATCCCATGACATGTTGGACAGGTCCCATGACATGTTGGACAGGTCCCGTGACATGCTGGACAGGTCTAATGAAATGAAATGAACGACACAAAATAGTTTTAACACGGGGGTCTAATGACATGCTGGACAGGTCAAATGAAATGAACGACACAAAAATAGTTTTAACACGGGGGTCACATGACATGCTGGACAGGTCCAATGATATGCTGGACAGGTCAAATGAAATGAGGTCTCCCAAAAATAGTTTTAACACGGGGGTCACACGATATGCTGGACAAGCCCAATGATATGCTGGACAGGTCCAATGACATGTTTTGGTGAGAGGGTCACCTCATTCCAATCTTGGTGACGATTCACAGTGATACACATCTAGGTGAGAAGGCCTCCCATCTTGGAAACGATTCACAGGGATGCATCTAGATGAGAAGGGGCGATTCACAGGTTCCAATCTTGGTGTGGACCCGAAAAAAGAGGAGGGAACTGCCCCCTATTTTCGGTCTTGAAGATTTTTGCTAAAAATCATTTACTGTGACAGAATTTGAGATGGAAACCAGACTCCAAATCCTGACAAAAAACATTTAGCCAGCACTCCGAAGGTGCTGGCCTTTCTTAACAAAAAACATTTAGCCATTCAAAAGCACTCCAAAGGTGCTGGCCTTTTATACTCTAATGAGGTCACGTGAAACAATTTCTATTGGCTCCAACGTTGTATACTGAATCGACTCGATTGGCCCAGAAAGATTATTCAGCCTAAATGAGTGCACATTAGCTGAGCGATCCAAACTGGGTATACCCGAAAAAAAGGGGGCCGATCGACTCGATCCCCCTTTCCAATTTTTTTTTTTTTTTTTTACAAACGCCAAAGTTGAGTTCAAACGATATTCTGACGCGTGACTCAGATTTCTAAATACGATAGGGGTGGTCCAACAAGTGTTGTACCGAAATCACATTCTGACAAAAAAATGAGACGTGTTCATTATTTATTGAAAAAATATATACAATGAGAGCTACAGGCCACTATTGACAGATCCATGGGCTCCGATAGATTATTGATCGCTATTGACAGACAGATCCATGGGTTGGATGGGTTTAAATGCGATATTTTTGACACAAGAGTTTAGTCGGGGCATGGTCAAGTCCATAGGCTCCCTTTCATCCAGGAAAGAGAAGAGATTCTCATCAAAAATAGAGGGTACCGTGTGAAGCAGCTGGAGTTCTTGGGGTCCAAATACAAACGACATGAGCTGGTCGAATGCATCTGTCGACTCCAAAGGGTCCAACATGTCGAGCTCTGGGAGAAGCTGCATAGGTTCTGGGAGACTCTGCAGGTGGGACGTGTGACACTGGAATCTGCACAGGTTCTGGGAGACTCTGCATAGGTGACTGTGGGACGTGTGACACTGGAATCTGCACAGGTTCTGATACATGTAGAACCTGCATAGGTGGGTGGGACGTGTGACACTGGAATCTGCACAGATTCTGATACATGTAGAACCTGCATAGGTGGCTGTGGGACGTGTGACACTGGAATCTGTACATGTTGTGGAACATGTAGAATGTTCATAGGTTCTGGGAGAATCTGCATAGGTGGCTGTGGGACGTGTGACACTGGAATCTGCACAGGTTCTGGATCCTCTGGAATCTGCACAGATACATGTAGAATGTTCATAGGTTCTGGGAGAATCTGCATAGGTGGCTGTGGGACGTGTGACACTGGAATCTGCACAGGTTCTGGAACCTCTGGAATCTGCACAGGTGGTTCTGGGACACTGGAATCTGCACAGGTTCTAGGACATCTGGAATCTGCACAGGGCTCTAGGACATCTGACAATCTGGACATCTGGAATCTGCACAGGTTCTAGGACATCTGGAATCTGCACAGGTTCTAGGACATCTGGAATCTGCACAGGTTCTAGGACATCTGGAATCTGCACAGGTTCTAGGACATCTGGAATCTGCACAGGTGGACATCTGGAATCTGCACAGGTGGTTCTAGGACTGGAATCTGCTGGAATCTGCACAGGCTCTAGGACATCTGAAATATGCACAGGTGTTTGTGGAATATGCACAGGTGGAATATGCACAGGTGGGACATCTGGAATCGGCACAGGTTCTAGGACATCTGGAATCGGCACAGGGGTCATCGGTCGTTCAGATCGTCTAGACCCACGTCTCATGACGGGACGCACTCGTTTCTTGGGTAGAGCCTTTTCCTCCAAAGGTCGCTTTTCGGCCGGTACATGAATCGGGGTAGGTGGAGGTAGCTTGTAAGGAGTTTGATTAAACTTTTTCATTTTCCGGAAATCTCCCACGTGGAATCCCTTCTGAAGGAGCTGGGGCAGAAGGGATTCGGGGATAATGTCCAAACCAAAGGCGGTTTTTTGTACCGTCAACACAATGTAGTGTGTTCCAGCTGGGATCGGATACGCCGTGTGGGGCTCCAAGATGGTTCGATGGTAGAGCATTTGGTCATGGGGCTCAAAACTTCTCCGAATCACATGGGCTCGGCACTTGAGACTGGAGGCTGGCAATTCATAGATCAACATGGGCACATGCGTCGTTTGAATCAAGTGAATCTCTCCGGATGTCACCGTGCAAGCCAAAGGTAAAATCTTTTTGGCAAAAAATAGGTTGTTGTAAATGTAAACCATTCTCGTGTCGGTATTTTTGAGCAGTCTGTCTGGATTTCTCAACAGGCCTTTGGATGTTTTTTCCCACATCACGTCGTTGGGTCTAAATTCATTGACATGCTTTGCCTCCATGATGGCCCGTTTGAAATTGTCCAACCACGTCTTTTTTGATGCCAATGGTCTTTACAAAACAGAACAAACACTCGTTTGGCGGTGGGCTCTTGGTAGAGGATACCCGCTCGGACTTGGCCCTGCCGAGCAGCATATTCCAATGCATCGGGTTTATCGGGCAGCGTCACGGGCACCACCGTGGTAGAAAGGTGCTCGGGGAAGGCATCAATCGGGTCCATGACAAAGTGTTGAAAGCACCTCTCGCTTTTATACGTTTCAAACAGGATGCGAAGGCAGGAAGCATGCGTCCGTCACACCATGGATGGAATGGTCAAACGTTGAGTGTGGAAATCTGGGGACGTCACCATGGAGGCGCGATCAAACCTTGAGTGTGGCTCTTGAGACAATCGGGAAGAGTAAAAAGGTTTAAACTATACTATGTCACAGTACCAACAGGGATGGACCATGGATGAGCGGTGGCTCTTGAGACAATCGTGAAGAGTAAAAAGTTTGAATCTGTACTACGTCACAGTATCCACATGGATGGAAAATGGATGAGCACCTAGAGTGTGGAAAAACTCTCAAGACAATCGTGAAGAGTAAAAAGTTTTAAACTATACTACGTCACAGTACCAACAGGGATGCACGATCACCATGGATGAACAGTCAAACCTAGAGTGTGGAAAAACTCGCAAGACAATCGTAAAGAGTAAAAGTTTTAATATATAAAAAAAAAAAAAAAAAAAAAAATTTTTTTTTTTTTTTTTTTTTTTTTTTTTTACTTGTAAAGGATAGTTTTAACTATCGTTTTCCTTTTTCATTTAAAAAATTTTGCTCACAAAATTTTTTTTTTTTTCTTTCATATTATATTATATATATATATTATTATATATATATATATATATATATATATATATATATATATATATATATATATATATATATATATATATATATATATATATATATATATATATATATATATATATATATTTTTTTTTTTTTTTTACTTGTAAAGGACAGTTTAAACTGTCGTTTTTCTTTTTCATTTAAAAAAAAATTTTTCACACAACATTTTTTTGTTTCTTATTCTTTATTTACAATGTTTCTTGCTATAGGTGCAATAGTCCCATTTCATCTCTTTACTCCTTTATTACAGAGTGCATCACTTTTTATCCACCCATCACTTTGCTGCACATCAAATTTGATGGTACATTTTTATCAATCCATCACCTTGCTGCACACCCCTCAAGTGGTAAAAGACACTAAAAAATTCCATCGATAAAATATTGGACGGGAGATAATGTGTAGCTCACGTCCGCATGGGTTATAAGACGACACATTGGAGGCATTCAAAATGATACATAGATTTCATTTTTTTCAAATTTTATTTTCCCTTCAGATTTTATTTTACAGTGAAAAAAGGTTTATCTCTGTGAAGAATTTCCGTTGTGTCGTGGAAAGCCACTTTTGACAAAGTGATACATTATCTGCCAACGTACGCTATTTTGGTCCGTCATATGCATGGCTCGAGGTAAATATTCCTTTCCATTCTGTAAAATTTCCTCCAATCTTGCTTCGGTGGGCTCGCCGTACAACATGTGTTCTTGAAACACCATCGATTCCAGTAAAACGTGGATGGCACAATCATGGGGTGGAACATCTCCCCGACCACACACTAAGCAATCGGGTCGACACGAGCATGGAGCCGAAACGACTGGCATGGTGGTACGATAAATTGTCAAGATCAGAGGTGTCCAGGATAAAATTTCAAAACGAATTGATTTTTAAAATAGAGATGGTATTCTCCCACATTGACAACTGGCTTTTGTCAAACAATCCTTGTGATGTATTGATCCATCCCGTACAACCACATGATCCAATTGTTTCACAATAAAATACTTTTCAGGTTCGTTAAATAAAAAATAACATTCACAAGTGTCTGGACCTTCAGTGCAGTTTTCCGTACTCCAGACGCAGTCCGTAATGTGAAATCCATTTTCATTCTTTACCACCTTGACTGGAACAGGATACATTTTCAAGAGTTCTTGAAATTTCAATATACCCGCTAAACGTTCCAATCTTCGTTTATAAGACGACAAATTGGAGGCATTTTCTTGAAGCATGCCTGGGACAATGTTTTTTTCCAATTCAGAGATTAAAGTTTTCAAGGAAAAGGCCATAATTATGAGTGCTTTCAAAACAGCAAATAAAAAAACTGGACTAGCAATTCAACTGAGAAATAAGTTTAGAGCTGAAAAAGACATGGTTTTAAAAACACACATACAAAAATTGTTTTTTTTTTTTTTTTTTTTTTTTTCTAATCATTTTATAAGCTCAGTGCATTTTTTTAAAAATCAATTCGTTTTGAAATTTTATCCTGGACACCTCTGATCTTGACAATTTATCGTACCACCATGCCAGTCGTTTCGGCTCCATGCTCGTGTCGACCCGATTGCTTAGTGTGTGGTCGGGGAGATGTTCCACCCCATGATTGTGCCATCCACGTTTTACTGGAATCGATGGTGTTTCAAGAACACATGTTGTACGGCGAGCCCACCGAAGCAAGATTGGAGGAAATTTTACAGAATGGAAAGGAATATTTACCTCGAGCCATGCATATGACGGACCAAAATAGCGTACGTTGGCAGATAATGTATCACTTTGTCAAAAGTGGCTTTCCACGACACAACGGAAATTCTTCACAGAGATAAACCTTTTTTCACTGTAAAATAAAATCTGAAGGGAAAATAAAATTTGAACAAAAAATGAAATCTATGTATCATTTTGAATGCCTCCAAATGTGTCTTATCCCATGCGGACGTGAGCTACACATTATCTCCCGTCCAATATTTTATCGATGGAATTTTTTAGTGTCTTTTACCACTTGAGGGGTGTGCAGCAAGGTGATGGATTGATAAAAATGTACCATCAAATTTGATGTGCAGCAAAGTGATGGGTGGATAAAAAGTGATGCACTCTGTAATAAAGGAGTAAAGAGATGAAATGGGACTATTGCACCTATAGCAAGAAACATTGTAAATAAAGAATAAGAAACAAAAAAATGTTGTGTGAAAAATTTTTTTAAATGAAAAAGAAAAACGACAGTTTAAACTGTCCTTTACAAAAAAAAAAAAAAAAAAAAAAAATATATATATATATATATATATATATATATATATATATATATATATATATATATATATATATATATATATATATATATATATATATATATATATTAAATGAAGAATAAGAAACAAAAAATTTTGTGTGCAAAATTTTTTAAATGAAAAAGGAAAACGATAGTTAAAACTATCCTTTACAAAAAAAAAAAAAAAAAAATTTTTTTTTTTTTTGTATATATTAAAACTTTTACTCTTTACGATTGTCTTGCGAGTTTTTCCACACTCTAGGTTTGACTGTTCATCCATGGTGATCGTGCATCCCTGTTGGTACTGTGACGTAGTATAGTTTAAAACTTTTTACTCTTCACGATTGTCTTGAGAGTTTTTCCACACTCTAGGTGCTCATCCATTTTCCATCCATGTGGATACTGTGACGTAGTACAGATTCAAACTTTTTACTCTTCACGATTGTCTCAAGAGCCACCGCTCATCCATGGTCCATCCCTGTTGGTACTGTGACATAGTATAGTTTAAACTTTTTTACTCTTCCCGATTGTCTCAAGAGCCACACTCAAGGTTTGATCGCGCCTCCATGGTGACGTCCCCAGATTTTTTCCACACTCAACGTTTGACCATTCCATCCATGGTGTGACGGACGCATGCTTCCTGCCTTCGCATCCTGTTTGAAACGTATAAAAGCGAGAGGTGCTTTCAACACTTTGTCATGGACCCGATTGATGCCTTCCCCGAGCACCTTTCTACCACGGTGGTGCCCGTGACGCTGCCCGATAAACCCGATGCATTGGAATATGCTGCTCGGCAGGGCCAAGTCCGAGCGGGTATCCTCTACCAAGAGCCCACCGCCAAACGAGTGTTTGTTCTGTTTTGTAAAGACCATTGGCATCAAAAAAGACGTGGTTGGACAATTTCAAACGGGCCATCATGGAGGCAAAGCATGTCAATGAATTTAGACCCAACGACGTGATGTGGGAAAAAACATCCAAAGGCCTGTTGAGAAATCCAGACAGACTGCTCAAAAATACCGACACGAGAATGGTTTACATTTACAACAACCTATTTTTTGCCAAAAAGATTTTACCTTTGGCTTGCGAACGGTGACATCCGGAGAGATTCACTTGATTCAAACGACGCATGTGCCCATGTTGATCTATGAATTGCCAGCCTCCAGTCTCAAGTGCCGAGCCCATGTGATTCGGAGAAGTTTTGAGCCCCATGACCAAATGCTCTACCATCGAACCATCTTGGAGCCCCACACGGCGTATCCGATCCCAGCTGGAACACACTACATTGTGTTGACGGTACAAAAAACCGCCTTTGGTTTGGACATTATCCCCGAATCCCTTCTGCCCCAGCTCCTTCAGAAGGGATTCCACGTGGGAGATTTCCGGAAAATGAAAAAGTTTAATCAAACTCCTTACAAGCTACCTCCACCTACCCCGATTCATGTACCGGCCGAAAAGCGACCTTTGGAGGAAAAGGCTCTACCCAAGAAACGAGTGCGTCCCGTCATGAGACGTGGGTCTAGACGATCTGAACGACCGATGACCCCTGTGCCGATTCCAGATGTCCTAGAACCTGTGCCGATTCCAGATGTCCCACCTGTGCATATTCCACAAACACCTGTGCAGATTCCAGATGTCCTAGAGCCTGTGCAGAACCACCTGTGCAGATTCCATGTCCCCACCTGTGCAGATTCCAGATGTCCTAGAACCACCTGTGCAGATTCCAGACCACCTGTGCAGATTCCAGATGTCCTAGAACCTGTGCAGATTCCAGATGTCCTAGAACCTGTGCAGATTCCAGATGTCCAGAACCTGTGCAGATTCCAGATGTCCTAGAACCTGTGCAGATTCCAGATGTCCTAGAACCTGTGCAGATTCCAGATTCCAGAACCTGTGCAGATTCCAGATCCCAGAACCACCTGTGCAGATTCCAGAGGTTCCAGAACCTGTGCAGATTCCAGTGTCACACGTCCCACAGCCACCTATGCAGATTCTCCCAGAACCTATGAACATTCTACATGTATCTGTGCAGATTCCAGAGGATCCAGAACCTGTGCAGATTCCAGTGTCACACGTCCCACAGCCACCTATGCAGATTCTCCCAGAACCTATGAACATTCTACATGTTCCACAACATGTACAGATTCCAGTGTCACACGTCCCACAGCCACCTATGCAGGTTCTACATGTATCAGAATCTGTGCAGATTCCAGTCGTCCCACAGCCACCTATGCAGATTCATGTATCAGAACCTGTGCAGATTCCAGTGTCACACGTCCCACCTATGCAGAGTCTCCCAGAACCTGTGCAGATTCCAGTGTCACACGTCCCACCTGTGCAGAGTCTCCCAGAACCTATGCAGCTTCTCCCAGAACCATGCAGCTTCTCCCAGAGCTCGACATGTTGGACCCTTTGGAGTCGACAGATGCATTCGACCAGCTCATGTCGTTTGTATTTGGACCCCAAGAACTCCAGCTGCTTCACACGGTACCCTCTATTTTTGATGAGAATCTCTTCTCTTTCCTGGATGAAAGGGAGCCTATGGACTTGACCATGCCCCGACTAAACTCTTGTGTCAAAAATATCGCATTTAAACCCATCCAACCCATGGATCTGTCTGTCAATAGCGGTCAATAATCTATCGGAGCCCATGGATCTGTCAATAGTGGCCTGTAGCTCTCATTGTATATATTTTTTCAATAAATAATGAACACGTCTCATTTTTTTGTCAGAATGTGATTTCGGTACAACACTTGTTGGACCACCCCTATCGTATTTAGAAATCTGAGTCACGCGTCAGAATATCGTTTGAACCCAACTTTGGCGTTTGTAAAAAAAAAATTGGAAAAGGGGGATCGAGTCTCTGGGCCAATCGAGTCGATTCAGTATACAACGTTGGAGCCAATAGAAATTGTTTCACGTGACCTCATGGGCCAATCGAGTCGACTCGGTGTACAAGCACCTTTGGAGTGCTTTTGAATGGCTAAATGTTTTTTGTTAAGAAAGGCCAGCACCTTCGGAGTGCTGGCTAAATGTTTTTTGTCAGGATTTGGAGTCTGGTTCCCATCTCAAATTCTGTCACAGTAAATGATTTTTAGCAAAAATCTTCAAGACCGAAAATAGGGGGCAGTTCCCCTTTTTTTCGGGTCCACACCAAGATTGGAACCTGTGAATCGCCCCTTCTCATCTAGATGCATCACTGTGAATCGTTTCCAAGATGGGAGGCCTTCTCACCTAGATGTGTATCACTGTGAATCGTCACCAAGATTGGAATGAGGTGACCCTCTCACCAAAACATGTCATTGGACCTGTCCAGCATATCATTGGGCTTGTCCAGCATATCGTGTGACCCCCGTGTTAAAACTATTTTTGGGAGACCTCCATTTCATTTGACCTGTCATTTCATTTGACCTGTCCAGCATGTCATTGGACCCCCGTGTTAAAACTATTTTTGTGTCGTTCATTTCATTTGACCTGTCCAGCATGTCATTAGACCCCCGTGTTAAAACTATTTTTGTGTCGTTCATTTCATTTGACCTGTCCAGCATGTCATGGGACCTGTCCAACATGTCATGGGACCTGTCCAACATGTCATGGGACCTGTCCAACATGTCATGGGACCTGTCCAACATGTCATGGGACCTGTCCATGTCATTTGATGTCATGTTGGGACCTGTCCAACATGTCATTTGATGTCATGTCATTTGACCTGTCCACATGTCATGGGACCTGTCCATGTCATGTCATGTTGGGACCTGTCCACATGTTTTGGGACCTGTCCCATGTCATGGGACCTGTCCAGCATGTCCTTTGACCCCTGTCTCAATCGTCGCTCTGGGGTGGCATGAAACCTTTTCTCTCGGCCCTGAAAAATCTTTTGGTGGGAAATTTGAAAATTTTTATTTTGCTCATACATGATTGTTCTGTGGCACACTTTGTGGCACTAGACACAACGGTGGGGCAGACAGGAATCGAGACCCGAAACACAACGGTGGGGCAGACAGGAATCGAGACCCGAAACACAACGGTGGGGCAGACAGGAATCGAGACCCGAAACACAACGCGGGACAGGCTGCAGACAGGAATCGAAACACAACGGGGGGGGGACAGGCTTCAAACGGGAATCGAGACCCAACGGGGACAGGGTGGCTCTGGGGCATACGGGGCTTCAGACAGGAATCGAAACACAACGTGGGACCAACCGACACCTCATGCAGACGTGGAGTCAAAGGGGAACCCTAAAAACAACGTGGGGGTATAAAAACGGGTGAAACGTAGACAAGAGTCATACAAAAAGAGCCGTGGGAACGTTCCTTGGGGAGCCAAGGGGTGGAAAAAGGAGGGGGACAGGTAAAAAGAGTCGTTGGAAATGAAAAGGGGGAACGAAAAAACGGGGTCGATTCAAAGGAGAGGATGTCAAAGGAGAGGGTTTCAAAGGAGACAGGGTTCACATGATGAGGGAAATGGTTTCAAAGGAGAGGAGTTTCAAAGGAGACAGGGTTCATGATGAGGGAAATGGTTTCAAAGGAGACAGGGTTCATGATGAATGTCAAGGGAAATGGTTTCAAAGTGTTCATGATGAATGTCAAATGAGAGGGTTTCAAAGGAGACAGGGTTCTTGATGAATGTCAAGTGAAAGGGTTTCAAAGGAGACAGGGTTCTTGATATGTCAAGTGAAAGGGTTTCAAAAGGGTGATGATGAATTTCAAATGAGAGGGGTTCATGATGAATGTTCAAATGATGAATTTCAAATGAGAGGGTGTTCATGATGAATTTCAAATGAGAGGGTGTTCATGATGAATTTCAAATGATGAATTTAAAATGAGAGGGTGTTCATGATGAATTTCAAGAGAGGTGTTCATGATGAATTTCAAATGAGACGATTTCAAATGAGAGGGTGTTCATGATGAATTTCAAATGAGACAGGTTTCATGATCAAGTGAAATGGTTACAAATGAGACAGTGTTCATGATGAATTTCAAATGAAATGGTTTCAAATGAGAGGGTGTTCATGATGAATTTCAAATGAAATGGTTTCAAATGAGAGGGTGTTCATGATGAATTTCAAATGAGAGGGTGTTCATGATGAATTTCAAATGAGACAGGGTTCATGATCAAGTGAAATGGTTTCAAATGAGACAGTGTTCATGATGAATTTCAAATGAGACGATTTCAAATGAGATGGGTGTTCATGATGAATTTCAAATGGTGTTCATGATGAATTTCAAATGAGACAGGGTTCATGATGAATTTCAAATGAGACGATTTCAAATGAGAGGGTGTTCATGATAAATGTCAAGTGTGAGGGTTTCAATAAAGGTCGTTTTCCATTTCCAATCATTTTTTGAAAGGGTCACGGTGCTCAAGAATTTTTTCGACCGACTGTATGGAACCTATGGTAAGTACTGTAAAACGTAAGGTGAAACTTGATTTACAGTTATTGCCATAGGATAATGGTATAGTGGTAATAACACCGGGGCCTGGGAAATACCGTAGCATTGTGCCGTTTCCCCAATACCGGGGGCCCACCCAGCATGGTGCTGTTTCTACAATACCGGGGGCCCACAATGAGCTACATACGTTTATTGGCATCTGGAAAGGCGACACAAATGGAAGCATGCCATGAAAAATCTCATGGGATCAAAAGTCCCCCTGGCAGAGGGATGTACAAACTTTTTTGGAGAAAACCATCAAAAGAAGGGACGAAACGAGCGTAAAGAGAAGGGTGAATGCTAGCCGAGGGCCTCGTCAACCATGGACAACCCACGGGAGGAGCTATTGAAAAGAAAACGGGTGTACGATACCTGGAAGGACTGTAAAAAGGATGCCCCCAAAAGGTGTACGGGACACTTGGCAACAAAGACTAGGAGAGAGACACACATTGAACGGCAAAGACTGTAAAAACAAGTGAGAGGGTTTTGACACATTGAACGGCAAGGACTGTAAAAACAGGTGAGAGGGTTTTGAAACACACTTGAACGGCAAGGACTGTAAAAAGGAAACTGTACACTCTGAAAAAGAGTTTACACTTTTGGCACACTTTTATTGCAGTAATTACCATAGGCTAATGATAAAATGGTGAATATTCCAGGGTACTGAGAAATTTCTGAAATTATTCACTTGAAAGGCAAAATTGAAAAGCTACAAAAAATAAATTGTAAATATTCCAGGAGACATTTCTAATCACACGAAAATCAACATTCAAAAGCCACAGAAAAAGTTGAAAGGCAAGAAACATTTAAAGTTGTATTTTTTTAAAAAAAAAAAAAAAAAAAAAAAAAAAAAAAGTTTTTTTGTAATAAACTCATACCACACATGTAATTTTCCAGTATATTTATTTTTGCAATGAATCTGAAAGCATTCGAGTCACATTAATCACCATTCTTAGTCCACAATTTTCCAACAACAAATTATCTCTTTCTGTTTTAAATCTCTTTCTTTTTTAAACTCATTTCTTTCGGCTTTGAAGGTATCTCTTTCAGATTTAAGAACATCTCTTTCGGCTTTGAATGCATCCCTTTCGGCTTTTAACACATTTCTTTCGGTTTTAAACTCATTTCTTTCGGCTTTGAAGGTATCTCTTTCAGATTTCCATTCATTTTCTTTTAATTTAAATTCATTTTTAAATACGTCGCGTTCCCTCTTCAAATCCGCCACTATTGTTTTCCAATAATTGTCCTGTTCCATTTGCACCTTTTCCTTAATTTCCTTGAGTTGCTTCATGACATTCTGTTGCTTAGGGATAAAACGTACATTTCGTCCTTGAGAATTTGAAGGGAATATCCAGGTGTGAAATATATTTTCTTGTCCCCGTGCAGCGTCAAATACCTTTCTTCTTGGCCGTTGAAGGGAACTTGACAATGGATAAATTTCCAGCCCGTCACTTTAATAGGGACTTTCCATTTCAAATGACGCCACTTGTCGGGACCCCGTTGAGCATGGATATCCCACTGTACCACGTTTTTCCGACCATTTTGTTCCAAAAGTAACCTTTCTATTCCGTTGGGAAACAGAGTGCATAAAAAGGCAATACTATGCTCATGCATGGGTCGATTGATATGAAAATGGGAGGTGTGATTTCCCCCTTCTACATTTTCTGGGATTCTACCATCACACATGGCCTTGGGTTGGCTCACGTATACAATGGTTCGGGCCAAGTGAAAAGCATCTCGAATTTTCACGCATTTCTTGGCGAGTCCCTTGTTTGGAAAATCATAACGAATTTTGTGTTTCCAAAGGTCTTTAAACGAGCTCTCTGGCTCACAGGCCAGAATCATGTGTCGGTGTTGTACTTTACCTTCCAGTCCATCGCACAGACACCAAAAGGGTAAAAGGACAAATTCATCCCGAATCGTTTCCATCTCCCGACAAAATATGGGAAAGGCGTCGTGTTTCACCATAATATGAAACCACTCCATGTCTTGAGACTGGTAGCGTTGGAGGATTCCGTGAACGTCCTTTCCCAAACCACTCGCGTCACTAAATGCTAGTCCACGTGGCCACATGTCGGGTTTTTCAAACACTGACTCGTAAAATCCCTCATACGTGGGGTCTTTGCGACGATCATACAGGGAGTGGGGCATCGAGATGAAATACTTGCACTCGCACGTGACACCTTCAAATAAGTCGTAATCCGGGGGTCGGTCATCCTCTTTCCTACGAGCCACAAAGCCTTTCAAGCATTCCACTACATGCTTCACATTCTCACGCTTCAATCGTTCCCCATGAGGCCAAGATTTCAATCCCATGCAAAAAACGCACTCTTTACGATGTTTCAAAAAATGTTCTTGCAAAGCATGTTGGTGATAGTAATGTCCAAAGGTCATGGATTCAAAGCAAAGGGGACAACGAACGACAATATCCGAAGAGGAATCTATAAGCCTGTAAAATGTCCTGAGAGACATGTCCTGCTTCCCTTGGAGCCAAGAAATGGAAAATCACTAAACAACAATAAACTTGGTGACAAAATGTACATTTCATCTCGGATGCATCGTAAAGAACAACACTCTTCTCGATCAGCACCGTTTCTTTCTTTCACATACATTTTTTTGCCGAGGGTCAAATATAGTGGTGTTTCTTCCTTAGTGGGCTCAAATCGTCGGTCAAGGGGAATGGCACAGTTTAAAAACTTCCAACCTGTCACTTTGATGGGTACAACCCATTTTAAGTGACGATTCGTGTCAGTTACACGCACGGCTGCTTCTTCCCAATTCACCACATTTTTACTTCTATTTTGCTCCAAGAGCAATTTTTCAATACCATCTGGAAATAATGTGCAGAGAAACGCAATACTATGCTCGTGCATGGGACGATTGATGTAAAAATGGGAAGTTTGATTTGACTCCTTCAAATTTTTAAAAATTCTTTCATCACACGAGGCTCTTTGTCGACTTACATACGCAATGGTTCGTACCAGGTGAAATGCATTCTCAATTTGGATTCGTTTCTTTGCCCTACCATTTGCAATGTTATATCTAAATTTATGTTTCCAAACAAACTCGAATTGACCCTGTAGCTCACACGCTATAATCATGTGCCGATGCTGTACTTTAGCAATTCCCGCCATCAATCCATCACACAAACACCAAAAAGGTAGGACAACAATTTCGTTTTGAATTTTTTCCATTTCACGGCAAAATATTTGAAATGCGTCATGTTTCACCATGACGTGAAACCATTTCAAGTCTTTTTTCAGATAGCGTTGAACAATTCCGTAAACATCTTTGCCTAAGCCACTGCTCTCACTAAATGACACTCCATCATTGCGCCACATGTCGGGTTTTTCAAACACGGATTCGTACAAAATTGCATTGTCCATGTTTTTGGATCGACCAAGCATGTCGCACGGGATTGAAACAAAGTTTTGACAGTCACAAATTTCTTCTTCCAAATCTTCATAATTCTTCACCGTAGACGCATTGTTCTGGGGCTTCACAAAGCTTTTCAAGCATTCCACTACATGTTTCACATTCTCCCTCTTCATTCGTTGCCCATGAGGCCAAGATTTTAATTCCATGCAAAAAACGCACTCTTTACGATTTTTCAAAGAATGTTCTTTCAAAGCATGTTGGTGGTAGTAATGTCCAAAGGTCATGGATTCAAAGCAAAGGGGACAACGAACGACAATATCCGAAGATGAATCTATAAGCCTGTAAAACGTCTTGAGAGACATGTCCTTCTTCACTTGGAACCAAGAAAGAAAATCACTGAACAGCAGTATACTTGATATATAAAGTTATTGTCATAGGTTAATGGTATAGTGATAATAACACCGGGACCTTTGAATGTATTTTATTAAATTATTTTATTGACTAGAGGTGCAAAAGAAAAGGGTTTACGAGAGAGCAGGGCCAAATGTGTGTGTCTTTTTTCAAGTAAATACTGGAAGCACCAAAATTTGAATAAACGGGTCAAGTGGGAATAAATGTGACAAGGAAATAGTTTTGCACTCTTGGTTTTCAAGACGTCTTGCTTCAATAGATATCCTTTTTCCCTCAGGTGGCTTTCATCTCGTTGAGTGTTCAGAGGCACCCTGCAACGTCCCGGCGTTTCAATCGAGTCCCCGTCTTCTTGAAAGGGTGGAACGAGGGTAGGCACCGTTCAAACGGAGGGGGTGCATCGTTGGAAACAGAAAGCGGCCAAGCAGGAAACGAGAACGTCATGGTGAGATATCGAAGCCATTCTAAAAATAAATAATACCGAAAAAAGTTCAATCGAGACCGCTTTTCCCAAGGACTGCGCCAAGTAAGCTCATACTAGGACTTGATCGAATAATATGGTTCTTTCAATTTCATGTGTCTTTATTTTAACCTTTAAGGGTATACTATTGGCATGCAGGGAATAAAATTGCCATGCAGACAATCATACAAGTAATCATACTGCCCAAAAAAGCAGTGTTGGTAGTAATTACATATCAAACTGGAATAGGCATCAGAGAATGAGCAAAGCAGACAAATCTTAAATACCTGTTGAGAAGCAGATCGTCGTAAGATAAATTATTTTTGAAACTTATGTACTATCCTGACAATCGCCAACGTTCAAAAGACATGCCAAGTTGGCAACCCCGATTTTACATGTCCTGAATGTATGTTGAATTTGAGTCGTGCTTCGTTTAGTAAATATCGCCAATAGGTAATGCGGTTATATGTAAAGTACCCTTTTTTTCAAATTATGCTTTTGCATTGATAAAGTTAGTTCAGTTCTTTTTATGTCAGTTAATGTAGTATTGTACTTCATTTTTCAATTTATTTTTATGCTCGGGATATATATACTTTGGATAATTTTTGTAGTACTTGCGTATTATTGCACAATCGCCAACGTTCAAGACAACTCGCCACTTTGGCGATTCCAACTTTGTGTGAGTTGGATTAGCCATCATGTGCTTCATTTTTGTATAATGTCACCAATAGTTTGGGATAGTACATAAGTACCTCTAATTCTGTACATTACTATAACATTAGACTGGCCGCAACATACCAATTTTTGCGTGATTTCAGAATCATGCCAAAAATGAGTATGTTGAGGAAGAAGGAAAGTGGTAAGATAAATTATTTTTGGCGTATGTACTATCCTAACAATCGTTTGAAACATTCAAAATAAATTGCCAAGTTGGCAACTCTGATTTCGCATGTCATATATATGCTCAATTGTGAGTCATGTGCTTTTTTGTTTCATATAATGTCGGACCAAAAGGTTGGGGTTATATGTAAATACCTTATTTTTCAAATTATGCTTTTGCATTGATAAAGTAGTTCAGTTCTTTTATGTCGGTTAATGTTAGTATTGTACTTCATTTTCAATTTATTTTTATGCTCGGGATATATACTTTGGATAATTTTTGTAGTACCTGCGTAAATGTGCACAGTCGCCAACGTTCGAGACAACTCGCCACTTTGGCAATTCCAATAATGTGTGAGTTGAATTAGCCATCATGACGGGCTTCATTTTGTATAATGCCACCAATAGTTTGCGATCATACCTAAGTACCTCTAATTCTGTACATTACTATAACATTAGACTGGCCGCAACATACCAGTTTGGTGTGATTTCAAAATCATGCCAAAAATGTACGTATTGTCCCAACCAATATGAAATTAATATTATGAGTATTATCTTAGCCTGTTTTATCTTTCCCTCCAGTAAAGGTTAATTAATTCAATATATAATTATTATTTTTTTTTTATATTTTAGTACTTACAATTTTTTTGAGTTATTATGTACTGCAAAATATTTTTTGCACATTGCGATGTCTTTGGCAAAATTAATCAGTGGTATTTTTCTTAAATATTTTTTTTATCTGTTTTTGACAATTTTTAAAATTTTGTTTGATGTCTGTCTGAAATGCAAATAGCAAAATAAATATTTTACAATATATATATTGTGTTTGTATGAAAATGTTTATACTGCTTTATTCAAAATATTGAGTCGTCTTTTATTTTTGATATCTTCTTAAGATTTAATTTTATGTTATAACTAGCTATACCCAGCTAAATGTTGCTGTGTCAAAATTTTAAACGCTCAGTCAGCTTTAAAATACTGGTACACCATAAAGTATGTCATGTAGCTTACAAAATAATACACAAGAATTCAAACAAATCTATATGCATATAAGACACATTTGTTGTCTGTCTGAAAAAACTTTTCTCTTTCACAACATCATTTGGACAAATTTTCATAAATTTGTTTGTGTTATTAGTAATTAATTATAATGCTATAATTTTAATTGAATAGGCAGATATTGCATTTTTAAGTATAAAAATAGTTATAACTACTGTACTGTATTTTTCAGTGGTAAGTTTTTCGGTAAAACATCGCACTGTTCAGCTACATAAGGGCTATTGGTGACGGACATTTAAATTTTGAACCATGGTCACCATGATGTGGACGACACCTTTTTTAATGTCTCTTTATACTACCATGCCACATCAATTTATTGAATATTCTTTACCAATACTCAGCTGGAATATTCTTTGAAATCTGCTCTTCCAAGATATATGACAGCACGGGTTCTATGAAGGCAAATAGTTTTGTAGCAGATATTAACTCATTTTCAGCTGCCAAGTTTTTCAGCGGCCAAAATTATCATTTTTGTCCCCCAAAAATAGTTAATCAAAATTTAAGTGTCTTATGTTTTGTATGTTTATGGAGACCTTAGAAAACGATTTGACTATTTATTTTAAGTGAATGGTGTATATAATTAATTTACAGTGGAATATATTTAATTAATTTATTAGCTCTAACCGATTAAATTTCCTCAGTGAATGGAGTATTTTTGTTTATGTATGTCTCTTAATTTTCAATGTGTGACCTAAAATATTGCATGAAAAAATTGCAGTTAAATCATAATGCGGTACAATGAAAAATGAATTAACGTGCATCATTTTCCCCTACACGGCGGGTCTTACAAAGCTCTAATAAAGTTTGAGCTACGAAAGTTAGACATTTCACCAACTTGACTCTATTGTTAACATTTCGCTATTTTTCCATTGAATCGCAAATGTTATTTAGGAAACGGCGTTGCTTGCGAGTATTACAATTTTAACATAAAATAAATTCAACAGAGAGTTATATTAATTCTGACACTTTCAGTTATAAATTATTTACAATATTTTAAGCATGATAAACTTTTAAAAATGTGTTACTTTTGCATCACAGAGATCAGCTTAAGATTTTCAAAAATCGCATACCACAATTGTTACGGGGAGCTATAAATTTTTAAAAATCCTTTTTGCAGCTATTAGATCTACAGACTTAAAAATTTAACAAAGGTATTTTTTTCTTTTTTTTTCTTCAGCTGAGATTTGTGAAAAGCTTTTTTGTTTAATTTGCACTATTAAAATTAACTCATTAAAAACTTCTTTATCCTTCAATCTGTGTTTAATTTTTTCAGTTCACCCGTGCGAAGAAGGTATACCGTAATTTAATAAATAAGGTCACTTGTTACAGAATCATTTTGACAGCAACGAGGGACATGTTCAAGTCGTTTCTGCCATGTTTTACAGACATCTCGCATGCCGAGCAGAAGGTCCAGCACTCTCGTGTTTGTCTGAATGTCAGGAGCCAATTTCGTACGTCTTTTTTATAGTAAACATGCGTTCAAACATCATTTGTGTAAACGTCGTAAGCAATGCCTGTTTTGTTTCCAATGGCCTCATGGGCAAAAGAATAGCCAAAACGTTCTAATGCTGCACGGCGTTTGCAACGTTTAAGAAAAGGCCAAGGAGGAGACTTTTTAGGAGACAGAGGAGGAGGAAGTAGTGTGTGGATCATCTTCTCGACCCGTGCCTCGTGACATGCAGGGTCGTCGCAAAGACATTTTTCTGCAGCGAATATGTAGGGTTTTACGATTCTCTATTTGAAAAAACCGAAATGTGGGAGGAGGGGGTGACCTTTCGACATGGCAATGAGAAACGATGTGTGGGGGATTCATCCAGCGCTATAAGGAAGACTGGATGTGGTTTCATTATTCATCAAAACATAGGATGTGTTTGATACGTTTTCAAAAGTTGATGATGGAAAAGATCTCGGGATCAGTTTGTCCTGTTACCCTTTTGGTGCCTGTGCGATGGATTGGTGAATTCAGGGTAAAATACAACATCGACACATGATTCTGGCATGTGCAAACTATCAGAGTTCGTTTGAAGACGTGTGGAAGGAAAATTTGCATGTGATTTTTTTCCAAACAGCTTTTGGGCCAAGAAATGCATCAAGATGAAAAAGCGCCTTTCATCTCGTGATGGCCTACCTTTAGGTACGTGAGTCAGCGCCGAAATCGTCGTGCGACAAGGATACAGAACAATTTGAGGAATTTGAAACAACGGTCCCATTTTCACATCAAACCCTTGCATCCGCAAAGATAAATGCCTTTCTCTGCACGCTGTTTCAAGGAGGAATAGAAAAATTGCTTTGGGACTTAGGTGAAAAAAATGTGGCTAAAATGGGAAAACAGACGAGACGAAGGGCAGATGCGTGGGGTCATTTAAAATGGCAGTGTACCCATCCATGTGACGGGATGGAAATTTTTAAACTGTGTGATTCCCCCCACCGTTACGAGGAAACGGAGGAATCGACTCCTCTGTATTTGAATCTATACGGTAACAAAAATTGTATTTGAAAGGAAATAACGGGGGAATGGTTCATTTAAAAGAATTTTAGACAAATGTACGTGTTGTCTCGCAAACAACAAAATATTATGAATGAAATTAAAAATGTAAAACAAGAGTGGGCCATGGATCAAAGTGATATTAAAGGCCAAACTCAACGAGATGAAAGCCAAGAATGACCTGATTCAAAAGGAAAAGGATATATTGAAGCAAGAAAATGAAGTCTTGAAAACCAAAGAACAAGAGTGGAAAACCAAAGAAAATGAGTTAAACTCTAAAGTGCAAGGTATGTCACGCGAAAATAAAATATTGAAAAGGGTATTACAGGGTGAGTGAGTGAGTTTTGGGGTTATTGGCGCAAGAGCCAATTTTGGCTAAACTGCGCCAAACATTTGTTAAAAAACTTTAAAAGTTTATAATACTTCTGGTAAAAAAAATTTTAAAATCTTAAAATTTATGGATATAAAAGTTAATATCAAAGATGTTAAAAATACAGATTGGTGGGGAGAATTCCCCACCAAGTTGAACAGGTATTGGAGAAAAAGTTATTTTCTGTGTTTCGTTGGAGTTAAAAGTAATTGTCCCTTGTAATAGGTCTTACCATTTTCTTTCACGTAATCGGGATTGGATTCAATTTCATCTTCCACGTCGTAAACAATCATTTCTTCCTCATCCGTTGTAGACTCATCAGAGGCCGGTTTTAGGTCTATGAGGATTCATTTTTTATGTCTATTATTGCTTCTTTCATTTTTTTTTCAGTAATTCTTTTTTTTCTTTTCCTCGATCGTGCTTTTGCGAGTTTCTTGGCATCCTGTACGGTATTAGAATCAGAGGGTGGTGGAATAACGGACTGTGATGAGGAAGTTGGTATGATTGAGGAAGATGATTCAAGAGGGGTGACCATATTCTTGGAAGGAGCATCAGTACATGTAGAATAGGTGGTTGAGACTCAGAGTTACTAGTGGATATTGAAGAGGTGGACGGCAAGAGTTGAGCTTGGGTGGAAGATGATGATGTAGAAACATCAGGAGTAGATATGGATAAATTTTTCGTATCGTGGATGAAAGGGGTTGAAGTAATTCCAAAGGTGGACATTTAATTTTCGTTATAATTTCATCTGTTTGAGTAGAACTGGTTTTATTAGAGGATTTAGCAGCTTGAGCATAAGTGTGAGACGTTTGTGGGACTATTAATTTTCGGGCTTCTACATATGTTATATTGTTATTAGTTTTAATTGCTTGAATTTCCTTTTCAGTTTTCCATTTAGGACAAAGTTTGGAATCGGCGGTATGAATCTGTGAACAGTTAATGCATTTTGGTTCTAGGGTACAATCCGTAGAAGAATGCCCTACAGCTGCACACCTAGAACATGTGAGTTGTCCGCGGCAGGAATTTTGAGAATGACCGAACCTCTGGCACTTAAAGCAGCGCAGAGGATTCGGTATATAAGGGCGAATTTTACAGTTTAGGTAACCGGCTTTAATTGTTGTGGGTAGTTTAGGTCTATTAAAGGTTAGAATCAAGTGTTTCGTTGGAATGACCGAATTATCTTTTTTATTGTTATTCTTCTGACCTGGATCACACCCTGATCAGAAAATCCATCGAGGATTTCTGCGTCTGGGGTGGTCAACAGATCAGATTCTGAAATGACACCTCTGCAGGAATTAAGCGTTTTGTGCGGACTTATGGTTATTGGAGAATCAAAAAGGATTTGGCAAGTAAAAAGATTTAGTCTGTAGAGCAGAATTTGTTTCTATGAGTAAATCACCGGATCGTAAGCGTTTGACAGAGTTAGGTTCGCCACCTATTCCTATTAATGCTTTGTGGATAGCGAAAGGCGATTGTTTCGACATATCATTGTTTGAGAAGGACAATATTAAAAATCTGGTATTAGCAGCAATTCCATTAACGTTAGATCTAGGCAACACGGGTTCTTTATCAAGGCATGGACGTAAAGAATCAATGACCTGATCATCATGAGTTGAGTACGGTAGAATGGGGGTTTTTAATAGATGCGTTTTGAATTTTTTCTTATATTTACTTATTTTTTTTTTTTTTTTTTTTTGGAAAGGAGGAGGAGAATTCCTTTTGATTCTCAGAGGACCAGTTTGGCAGGGCTTGCCCTAGAGTCAGCAACCAGTAGTGGCCTCGGGAGAGCCCCGCTCTGCAATGCAGGACCCCATCCAGGCACCACCTGGAACTACAAGACAGGCGGGATTATACACCAGCTGATAGAGCAGCCAGGACATGCTGGTTAGGCTGTCCCGGGCTCCTGTACTATCTGGCGGCCTGAGACGCAAAACTCAGCTTTTCTCCTGTACCCTCTACATGGCCGCCTCCTCCAAGACCCCACCTCACTAGTCCAAAGGTTCTTCAAAAGTTCAAAACCCCGCTCAAGTGCCAGGTTTCCCAGGGAGCAGTCCGTTGTGTCATCATACCAAAGTGAAAAAACATCAGACACAACTTCATTCCACTCAGTCCTGGTCTGCCACAGGACTTCGTGGCAGAAAATAAAGATAAGAAGTGGAACACAAAAAAAGCAATAATCGAACATAAAAGAAGCAACAAAATCAAAATATTGAAATGAAATGTAAGCAAATCAAATGAAAAGAACATAGTATAAAATGGAAACCATAAAATGGTAGTAAAAAAAAATCAAATTTTTTACCAGAAAAAACAAAGATGGAATAATGTTCATTGATGAATGTAGATCTGTGGTCTGGACGTGAAAAGAAGAAAAGGAAAATTGGAATGGCAAGAAAGAGGGCCGAAAATAGAGAAGGATCACTAGGGTTCCCCGGGTTCGTGAAGCCCGTGTTTACCAAAGACAGTAAACCCCTAGGGAGAAGGAAAAGATCACTAGGGCACCTCGGGAGCGTGAAACCCGTACTCACCTAAAGAAGGTGAGCCCCCTGAGGGGTGCTTCCTCCGTCGAAGATCTAGAGGAAGCTGATGACAGTTAACATAGAGACTCTGCACCGGTGATGTGCGAAACGCACCCGAGCAGATTCTCAGTGCCATATGGTGGACGGGGTCAAGTTTTTGCAGAGTAGAGTTGCACGCTGATCCGTATGCAACACATCCGTAGTCGATGCGAGAGAGTACGATTGCCTGATACACTCGGAGTAATGATGTTCTATCCGCCCCCCAAGAGGTGTTTGACAACACCTTCAAGAGGTTTAAAGACTTTTCACACCTCTTCCGCAAATGTAAAATATGCGGAAGGAAAGTGAGCCGGCGGTCGAAAATTACTCCGAGGAATCGTACGTCGGGAACTACGGGAATTTGTATATCACGGATGCGTATTTCGGGGTCGGGATGAATACCCCGTTTGCGGCAAAAGTGCACGCAGCAACTCTTGCTCGCAGAAATACTATGACCGTTGGTGTCGCACCATTTTACAATGTTGTTGACGGCAGTTTGCAACTGCCGTTCAATCATGCGCATGTCCGAACCTTCACAACTGATCTGTAGATCGTCCACGTATAGTGAAGCCTGTATAGAGGGCGATAAAATGTTTAAGATGGATGAAATATGACAAATAAAAAGGGTGACACTCAAAATACTCCCCCTGAGGAACTCCCTCAGCTTGGGTAAAAGGAGCAGAGAGAGTGCCACCTAGTCTCACTCTAAAAGTACGAAGATTTAAAAACATTTTAATAAAAGTAGGCAAATTGCCTCTGAATCCAAAATTAAATAAAGTGCGAAGTATCCCATAGCGCCAAGTACGATCATATGCCTTCTCGATATCGAAAAAGATAGAAACTAAATGATTCCTCCGGACAAAAGCGTTTCTAATTTTGCTTTCCAGCTGAATGATGTTATCGAGAGTGGACCTTCCTTTACGGAAGCCACTCTGAAACAGAGGAATGCATTTGTTCTTTTTCTAACTGGTAAACGAGACGGGCATTGATCATACGTTCTAGTGTCTTACAAAAGGCAGCTCGTGAGTGCTATCGGTCGATAGCTGAGAGAGGGTTCTTGGGATCTTTTCCAGGTCTTAGAATGGGGATCACTATGGCTTCTTGCCATTGAGTAGGATACACCTGCTCCCTCCATATTCGGTTGAATAGGTAAAAGGAGACTTACTAGTGAACCCTCGCTCAAATGGCGAAGCAATATATAGGATATTCCATCAGGACCTGGACTAGTATTGTGGGCCGATGATAAGGCTCTCTTCAATTCAAACATGTCAAAGTCACAGTTATATGGTAAAGGTTGTCGGCACCTGAAGTTGATAGGTGTCCGCTCTAAACGATTCTTACTCGCCTGGAATGCAGGGCTATATGAATCGGAGCTGGACACACTAGCAAATGTTTTGCCGATCAAGTTGGCCACATCTAAAGGTGACGAAAACAAAGCAGTAGAAGTTTCCAATATCGGAATGTTAAATTCTCGATAAAGGCCATTCGCTGCTTTGACCTTTCTCCATAACTGTTGACTGGTAGTTGACGATGTGATTGAAGACACATACTGGATCCAAGATTCTCTCTGGCATTGACGACGTATTCGACGAGCTAACGCTTTCGCACGTTTGAACGCTATGAGATTATCAGTGGTGGGGTACCTCCTGAAAATACCCCACGCCCTCCTTTGTTCCTTTTTGGCTTGTTGGCAGGAAGCGTTCCACCATGGTTTGCACAGCTTTCGAGGGGAATTGGATGTTTTGGCATGGCTGCATCAGCAGCATTCCGAATAGCTTCAGTGACATTGAGAACTGCTTCATCAACTGTCCTGTTCTTAACCATTGTGCCTGAGATAATCGCTAACCGTGTGAATTGATCCCAGTCTGCGCGATGAAAATGATAAGTGGGGGGGACGAAAACGTGTCCCCGCACCATTAACATGCGAGACTAGGAGAGGGAAATGATCGCTGTTGTGCAGATCCTTTGCAACCTCGAAATTCAACATCGGTAGCAGAGCTGGCAAACAGGTGAGTACGGGTTTCACGCTCCCGAGGTGCCCTAGTGATCTTTTCCTTCTCCCTAGGGGTTTACTGTCTTTGGTAAACACGGGCTTCACGAACCCGGGGAACCCTAGTGAACCTTCTCTATTTTCGGCCCTTTTTCTTGCCATCCAAATTTCCCTTTCCTTCTTTTCCACCTCAGGGGGCTCACTTTCGGGTGAGTACGGGAGGCCACGTCCCTGAGGTACCCGAGTGACTTTTGAAAAGAAAGAAAACCCCAAAAAAAATATTTGCTTGGTTAGTGTTTCAGTTACAGGTCCATCTTTAACGTTATATTTAGTTCAGTTAGGGGTTGTTTTGTGTGGTTAATTTTATTTTGGATATTTTGAGTTTAATTATTTCTACTGTTTTACTTTTGGTTTATTTCTTTGGGGTATTTAAAACAAATGAATTTTATTTTCGTTTTACGTAATGTTAAGACTGGTTTTTGAGTCTGACCCGCATGTTTGCCGTGTGCGGCGACCCGTACCGGGGGAAAGTGGAGTCTGGGGTTCCTGTTGCGTGCCCTTTGGCCCATGCTTCTCCGTAGACGGGAGGCAGGAGTGAGCCCGCTCCTGTCAATCGGCTGGTGATTAGTTCTGCGGTTTCCAATACGGGTTCTTTTGGAATACCAAAGACGGTTGCTTTAGGGTTAGTATTGCAGTTAGGGGTGCCCTAGGTGAACTGGCGGATCACATCCCGAACCTGTACTACTATATCCCAGTACCACCTCTGAGGTAAGTGCCGTGCCTGACACATGTCAGATGACCGGCGGGCTGCCTCCCCTTGTTGGGCTCCATGGTGGGTGGAGGCGTACTGGGATGAACACTAAAATACTATCATGGAACCCTTTAAAAACTCCTCCTCTATTGAGGAGCAACAAATTTCCACTTGTAAATTTTTCATCATGTCCACAACCGATACTTTTTCCAACGTATCCCCCTTTTTGATTCACAAAGGAATAACAGCTTGTGTAGGTGACGTAAAGACTATTCGAAAACTGCGTTCTGGGGACCTTTTATCGAAGTTACTTCATCAAAACAGGCTTTAGCTCTTGCTAGCCTGCAGAAATTGGCACACTTTGATATTCAGGTTAAACGACATGCCACCTTGAACTATTCTCGAGGAGTAATCTCCGCAGCGGATTTATATAACGTGACCGAAGAGGAAATATTAGAAAATATGGCAGAGCAAAATGTATCCCAAGTCAGGCGAATAACCATAAGGCGGGATGGACAAGTGCTTAAAACAAAGCACCTCATCCTGACCTTCGCTACGCCTGATCTTCCTCAGTCCGTTAAGGTTGCATACCTACATTGTCCTGTACGACCATATATTCCAAATCCGTTGCGTTGCTTTCAATGTCAGCGCTTTGGGCATTCTAAGACCACATGCCGAGGCCAACCAACGTGCGCTCGTTGCGCAGAGGTTGGTCATGACAGCGCTGATTGTAAGGCAAGAGAAAAATGTGTCAATTGCAAAGGAGACCACCCTTCATACTCTAGATCTTGCCCAACGTGGTCCATCGAAAAAGAAATTACTGCCTTAAAAATAAAAAATAAAATCTCCTATCCAGAAGCCCGGCGTATTGTTTCCTCACGCACGCCAGTTTCTGGAATTAGTTATGCAGCTATAACCAAAAAAGTACGTAGTCAATAGCTATTCAAACCGACGAACCTACAACAATTACGCCTCGCTCACCTACACCAGGAAAAATAACCGCCCAACCTAACTTCATTACAGTGGATACAAGTAAGCCGGTATCCACTCCACCCCATGTCAAGAAAACTCGAAAAACTCGAATAAAAGAATCTGGGGTACTAGCTAATAAGAAAAAGAGGTCGAACCTCTCCAAGAAACCCCATGACATGGAGGAGGATGTCATGGAAATCCATGCATCCCAAAGTGACGAAAGTTTACTGGATGATCTGTCGCCCAGACCTTCGTCTTCTGGCTCCTTGCGAGGAGCAAGTGCGAAGACTTGATGCCCTCTTTTATCTCCTGGAACTGCCGTGGTCTAAGAACTCGACTTGATGATCTCAAATCCCTCATATCCACGTACCAGCCCGCATGCGTTGCTCTTCAGGAGACATTTCTGAAGAGTACCATGACAATGCACGTGCGTGGTTATAATTGTGTACGACGGGATGTAGATGGCGATACATCTTCAACTGGAGGTGTATGCCTTTTACGTCCCATCTATATCCCAGTAATGTCGTCACACTGCACACATCATTACAGGCTGTGGCTGTTCGGATTCACATCCATTCTTTGGTCACAGTCTGTTGTGTTTATTTACCACCCAACGATGTTGTGCCACAAGTGGATTTGAATCATTTAGTCAGTCAATTGCCAGCTCCATTTCTTTTGCTCGGTGACTTTAATGGACACAGCCCTCTGTGGGGGCATGATGATACAAACTCTCGTGGGCGGCAGATTGAACAGTTGATCTCGGATCACTGTCTCTGTCTGCTCAACAACGACGAGAAAACTTATTTCCATGCACCCACGAGGACATTTCACTCCCTCGATCTAGCCATCTGTTCGCCAACTCTGCTACCGATGTTGAATTTCGAGGTTGCAAACGATCTGCACAACAGCGATCATTTCCCTCTCCTAGTCTCTCATGTTAATGGTGCGGGGACGCGTTTTCGTCCCCCTACTTATCATTTTCATCGCGCAGACTGGGATAAATTCACACGGTTAGCGATTATCACAGGCACAATGGTCCAGAACAGGGCAGTTGATGAAGCAGTGTTCAATGTCACTGAAGCTATTCGGAATGCTGCCGATGCAGCCATTCCCAGAACATCCAATTATCCTCGAAAGCTGTGCAAACCATGGTGGAACGCTTCCTGCCAACAAGCCAAAAAGGAACAAAGGAGGGCGTGGGGTATTTTCAGGAGGTACCCCACATCTGATAATCTCATAGCGTTCAAACGTGCAAAAGCGTTAGCTCGTAGAATACGTCGTCAATGCCAGAGAGAATCTTGGATCCAGTATGTGTCTTCAATCACATCGTCAACTACCAGTCAACAGTTATGGAGAAGGTCAAAGCAGCGAATGGCCTTTATCGGGATTTTAACATTCCGATATTGGAAACTTCTACTGCTTTGTATTCGTCACCTTTAGATGTGGCCAACTTGATTGGCACAACATTTGCTAGTGTGTCCAGCTCCGATTCATATAGCCCTGCATTCCAGGCGACTAAGAATCGTTTAGAGCGGACACCTATCAACTTCAGGTGCCGACAACCTTTACCATATAACTGTGACTTTGACATGTTTGAATTGAAGAGAGCCTTATCATCGGCCCACAATACTAGTCCAGGTCCTGATGGAATATCCTATGTATTGCTTCGCCATTTGAGCGAGGATTCACTAGTAAGTCTCCTTTACCTATTCAACCGAATATGGAGGGAGCAGGTGTATCCTACTCAATGGCAAGAAGCCATAGTGATCCCCATTTTAAAACCTGGAAAAGATCCTAAGAACCCTCTCAGCTATCGACCGATAGCACTCACGAGCTGCCTTTGTAAGACACTAGAACGTATGGTCAATGCCCGTCTCGTTTACCAGTTAGAAAAGAACAAATGCATTCCTCTGTTTCAGAGTGGCTTCCGTAAAGGAAGATCCACTCTCGACAATATTATTGCGCTAGAAAACAAAATTAGACACGCTTTTATCCGGAGGAATCATTTAGTTTCTATCTTTTTCGATATCGAGAAAGCATATGATCGTACTTGGCGCTATGGGATACTTCGCACTTTATTTGATTTTGGATTCAGAGGCAATTTGCCTACTTTTATTCAACATTTTTTCAAAATTCGTACTTTTAGAGTGAGACTGGCTGGCACTCTTTCTGCTCCTTTTACCCAAGCTGAGGGAGTTCCTCAGGGGAGTATTTTGAGTGTCACCCTTTTTTATATGTCATATCTCTCACATTTTACATGTTTTATCGCCTTCTATACAGGCTTCACTATACGTGGACGATCTACGGATCAGTTGTGAAGGTTCGGACATGCGCTTGATTGAACGACAGTTGCAAACTGCCGTCAACAACATTTTAAAGTGGTGCGACACCAACGGTCATAGTATTTCGGCGAGCAAGAGTTGCTGCGTGCACTTTTGCCGCAAACGGGGTATTCATCCAGACCCCGAAATACGCATCCGTGATATACAAATTCCCGTAGTTCCCGACGTACGATTCCTTGGAGTAATTTTCGACCGCCGGCTCACTTTCCTTCCGCATATTTTACAATTGCGGAAGAGGTGTGAAAAGTCTCTAAACCTCTTGAAGGTGTTGTCCAACACCTCTTGGGGGGCGGATCGAACATCATTACTCCGAGTGTACCAGGCAATCGTACTCTCTCGCATCGACTACGGATGTGTTGCATACGGGTCGGCGTGCAACTCTACTCTGCAAAAACTTGACCCCGTCCACCATATGGCATTGAGAATCTGCTCGGGCGCGTTTCGCACATCACCGGTGCAGAGTCTCTATGTTAACTGTCATCAGCTTCCTCTAGATCTTCGACGGAGGAAGCTGTCTCTTACGTATTATACTAAGATCTTGTCCGTGCCTTCACATCCTCTGCAGAATGTGTATATGAGTACCAGCATGAAGAGACTTTATGATGCACGGCCGTCTAACATCCGGCCGTTTATGGATAGGATGAAGCTTCATATTTCTGAACTCGACCTACCTAACGTGCGTATCCAGCAAAGGAACCTTTTCCTATTCCAACCTTGGAATACGCCACGGTTCCATTATATCAACCCTTTTGCCACTTACAGTAAATCCACTGTAGCGCCTGTCGTCTTTCAACGCGTCTTCGCCTACCACCGCAGTCAGTATAGTCGTTATTCGGCCATCTACACTGATGGTTCGAAACGTGCAGATTACGTTGGCTGTGGAGTCGTGATTGAAGATATTATGCACGGTTATAGGCTCGACACTTCTTGCAGCATTTTCACTGCCGAAGCTGTCGCCATTTACCGTGCACTTCAATTAATCGACTCCACTATGCCCCCGTAAATACTGCATCTATACTGACAGCATGAGTGTACTCGAAGCGCTTGAAAACTACCACGATCGCTGCCATCCAGTGGTATGTACGATACTCGACATTACGAGTCGACTGTACAGCAAGGGTTTCGATATCGTGTTTTGCTGGCTGCCAAGTCACGTAGGAATCATAGGCAACGAGCAAGCGGACAGCGCGGCAAAGTCGGCGACGACGCACCTGCCGCTAGCTGTTCCGCTATCGGATATGAAGCGCGTCATCATGCATCATATTTTTAACATCTGGCAGGAATCATGGAGTCAGCAGTTGGATAACAAACTGCACTCTGTGAAACCTGTCATAGGAGCATGGCCTGTGATGCCACTGCGAAGAACTGATGTCAAATTGACTCGTCTTCGCATTGGTCATACTCGCTTCACTCACAGGCATTTGTTATTTGGAGAACGCGCTCCTGAATGTCCTTCATGCCATGTCTCTTACACTGTTCATCACATTTTAATCGATTGTCCGTTTTTAACCATCATCGCATCACCTTTTTTTCATAAATCTGTTTTAACCTTATCTGACTTGGTGGGGGAATCTCCCCACCAAAATCTATTTGCTTTTATGAAGAAAATTGGATTTTTATATTTCATTTGACTTTTTAAAATGTTTTATCTTTACCTTTATTTTTTATATATGTGCATGCAGGCATGCACATATATAATTATTTTTATATCATTGTATTTTTCTTGTGTATTTTTAACCTAGTTTTAATATTTTAACAAACGTGTGGCGCAGTATAGCCAATTTTGGCTCTTGCGCCATAAAAACCCAAATTCACTCACTCACTCACTGTGACTAAAGAACGGAGGTGAATCCGTACAGCCACAGCCTGTAAAGATGTGTGCATCGTGACAAAAGTACTGGGATACAGATTAGATGTGAAGAGGCATACACCTCCGGTTGGAGACGTATCGCCATCTACATCCCGTCGTACACAATTATAACCACGCACTTGCATTGTCATGGTACTCTTCAGAAATGTCTCCTGAAGAGCAACGCATGCGGGCTGGTACGCGGATATGATGGATTTGAGATCATCGAGTCTAGTCCTCAAACCATGGCAGTTCCAGGAAATGAATGAGGTCATTATTGTGTCGCACTCGCTCCTCCTCTGGAGCTAGAAGTCGAAGGGCCCGATTGAATATCCATGAGATCTTCATCGTCTTCGGAGCAATCTCCGGTCAATGTATCTTCTTCTATTTTACGGTGGAAGTCTCTGGATAATTTCTTGGGGATCCTAGTTAAATGGGGTTTTAGATCCCGTTGACGAGACCTTCGGCTCTTTGGTTTTCGCGGCGAATCGCTCTCTGTCCTTTGAATTATTTTTTTTTCGCCGGAGGTGGTGATTTGCTAATTGGCGTAGCAATCACCTTCGTTCTAGGGGGTGAAATGTGTTTAGATGGAACAATTACCTCCGGTTCAGTGGGTGTTGATGAAACCGAGCTGTTGTCTTTTTTAGAGTCACATTGGATACACTTATCCGATGTGCTCTTGCGGGTGGCACTAGCATAACTCTTACCAGAGACCGGCGTGCGCGCCAAAAACAACACGCCGTGCCTCTGGGTAGGAAATTTTTTCTTTTATTTTGACAGCTGTGATCTCCTTTTCCGTTATCCAAGTAGGACAGGAGCGTGAATACGCCGGATGCTCACCTTTACAGTTTAAACACTGCTCCTTCTTTTTACAATCTGCGCTGTCGTGGCCTGATTCCCCGCAACGAGGGCAGGTAGGCTGGCCCCGACAGACGTTCTTCGAGTGGCCGTATCGTTGGCACTGAAAGCAGCGCAGCGGATTTGGGATGTACGGTCGAACTGGGCATCGGATGTAGGCCATTTTAACGGTCTGTGGGAGGTCAGGTGTAGAAAAGGTCAGGATGAGGTGCTTTGTGTTCAGCACCTGTCCATCCCGCCTAATCGTGATACGCCTGACATCACAGACTTTTTAGGCCTTCATGTTTTCCTTGATTTCCTCAGTCGACACGTTTAAGAAATCCGCTGGCGAAATTACGCCACGCGAAAAATTTAAATTACTATGAGGAGCCACGGTAAGTTCTAAGTGAGCAAGCTTTTGTAGTTTTATAAGGGTTGTCGCTTGATTCGAAGATGACACTTCGAGGAACAAGTCCCCAGAGCACATCTTACGAATCGACTTGACTTCCCCTATAGCGCCAGTTATAGCTTTCTCAATAAGGAAAGGTGAAACATTCGTAAAAGTAGCAGGAGTTTTAAGTATAAAAAAGCAAAACGAATCAGAAAATTGTACGTTACGGTGCTCCAATGAAGGAGAATTACTGCTGGGTTCCATGAGTGTTTTTTTGTGTTCATTCCAGTACGCCTCCACCCACCATGGAGCCCAACAAGGGGAGGCAGCCCGCCGGTCATCTGCCCCTCAGGGGCTCACCTTCTTTAGGTGAGTACGGGTTTCACGCTCCCGAGGTGCCCTAGTGATCTTTCCTTCTCCCTAGGGGTTTACTGTCTTTGGTAAACACGGGCTTCACGAACCCGGGGAACCCTAGTGATCCTTCTCTATTTTCGGCCCTTTTTCTTGCCACTCCAATTTCCCTTTTCTTCTTTTCACGTCCAGACCACAGATCTACATTCAACAATGAACATTGTTCCATCTTTGGTTTTTTTCAGGTAAAAATTTTTTGATATTTTTTACTACCGTATTATGGTTTATATTTTATATTACGTTCTTTTCTTTTGATTTGCTTAGATTTCTTTCAATATTTTGATTTTTGTTGCTTCTTTTCTGTTCGATTCTTGCTTTTTTTGTGTTCAACTTACTATCTTTATTTTTCTGCCACGAAGTCCTGTGGCAGACCAGGACTGAGTGGAATGAAGCTGTGTCTGATGGGTTTTCACTTTTTGGAATGATGACACAACGGACTGCTCCCTGGGAACACTGGCACTTGGAGCGGGTTTTGAACTTTGAGGACCTTGGACTAGTAAGGTGGGGTCTTGGAGGAAGCGGCCATGTAGAGGGTACTGGAGAAAAGCTGAGTTTTGCGTCTCAGGCCGCCAGATAGTACAGGAGCCCGGGACAGCCTAACCAGCATGTCCTGGCTGCTCTATCAGCTGGTGTATAATCCCGCCTGTCTTGTAGTTCCAGGTGGTGCCTGGATGGGGTCCTGCATTGCAGAGCGGGGGGCTCTCCCGAGGCCACTACTGGTTGCTGAATCTAGGACTAGCCCTACCAAGCTGGTCCTCTGAAAATCAAAAGGAATTCTCCTCCTCCTTTTTCAAAAAAAAATTCAAAATAAATAAAAATAAGGAAAAATATCAAAACGTATTTTTTAAAACCCCCAACCCACCCTACCCATCTCTTAATTCTCATACCATTGATCAGATAGCAAGTACTGCACGTTTTTTTATTCTTTCCTTGTCTGACAATAAAATGTCAGAAAAATCACCTTTTGCAATTTTCAAAGCCCTCCAAGCTATAGGCGAGCCCAAATCTGTTAAAAAAATGCGATCCGGTGACCTACTTGTGGAGACAACATCTGCTATTCAATCTAAATCCTATCTCTCTACTAAACATTTTTTGGATTCTACTCTTACAGTTACTCCTCACAGATCTCTTAACTTCAGCCGTGGTGTCATATCTGAACCTGACCTGTTGACCACCCCTGACGCGGAAATTCTTGATGGATTTTCTGGTCAGGGTGTAATTCAGGTCAGAAGAATTACAATTAAAAAAGATGCCACAGTTATTCCTACCAAACACATGATTTTAACTTTCAATAACCCGAATCTTCCAGCTACAGTAAAAGCTGGCTATCTCAACTGCAAAATACGTCCATATGTTCCGAATCCTCTACGTTGTTTCAAGTGCCAGAGGTTCGGACACTCTCAAACTGCCTGAAGAGGACAATTGACGTGATCTAGATGTGCATCTGTTGGACATGCGTCATCTGATTGCACTCTAGAGCAGAAATGCGTCAATTGTTCACAGCCTCATTCCGCTGATTCAAAATTATGTCCCAAATGGAAAATAGAGAAAGAGATACAAACAATAAAAACCAACAGAAACATATCCTATATTGAAGCCCGAAAATTTATAACCCCACAACCATCTCAAACTTACGCTCAAGTTGCCAAATCCATAACTGTTAATAATTCCTCACAAACTGATGAAACGATTACAAAAATAGTATGCCCACCTTTAAAATTACTACAACCATTAATAACCATTTCGAAACCTATTATGTCTCCCTCAATCCCTGAAGTTCTTAAATCTTCTACATCAACTCAGGCAGAACTCGTACCATCCACATCTTCTGTTACAGTTGCATCTCCTTCACAATCTCCACCTCCTAATTCTGTAATAGATACTACTCCCACCACTTCTAATAGTTTATCTATCTCTGCTGCATCTTCCTCATCCCAGTCCGTTATCCCCCCACCCTCTGATTCTTATAAAGTACAGGATGCCAAGAAACTAGCAAAAGCACGCTCAAGGAAAAGAAAAAAGGAATTACTAAAAAAAATGAAGGAAGCAATAGTAGACATTAAGATGAATCCTCATAGACCTAAAAAACCGGCATCTGATGAGTCTACATCGGATGAGGAAGAAATGATTGTCTACGACGTGGAAGATGAAATCGAATCAAATCCCGATTACGTGAAAGAAAATGGCAAGACCTATTACAAGGGACAATTACTTTTAACTCCAACGAAACACAGGAAATAACTTTTTTTTTTTCAATACCTGTCCAACTTGGTGGGGAATTCTCCCCACCAATCTGTATTTTTATCATCTTTGTTATTAACTTTTATATCTATAAATTTTAAGATTTTATAATATTTCTGGTAAAAAATTTTTTTAACTTTTAACGTTTTAACAAATGTTTGGCGCAGTTTAGCCAAAATTGGCTCTTGCGCCAATAACCCCAAAATTCACTCACTCACCGCCGGTCATCTGACATGCGTCAGGCACGGCACTTACCTCAGAGGTGGTACTGGAGTATAGTATTACAGGTTCGGGATGTGATCCGCCAGTTCACCCAGGGCACCCCTAACTGCAATACTAACCCTAAAGCAACCGTCTTTGGTATTCCAAAGAACCCGTATTGGAATCCGCAGAACTAATCACCAGCCGATTCACAGGAGCGGGTCACTCCTGCCTCCCGTCTACGGAGAAGCATGGGCCAAAGGGCACGCAACAGGAACCCCAGACTCCACTTTCCCGGTACGGGTCGCCGCACACGGCAAACATGCGGGTCAGACTCAAAACCAGTCTTAACATTTCGTAATTTAAAACAAATAATTTTATTTTTCAAATACCCCAAAGAAATAAACCAAAAGTAAAATAGTAGAAATAATTAAACTCAAAATATCCAAAATAAAATTAACCACAAAACAACCCCGAACTGAACTAAATATAACGTTAAATATTTACCTGTAACTTAAACACTAACTAAACAAATATTTTTTGGGGTTTTTCTTTTTTTTCTCAAAATTCACTCGGGTACCTCGGGGACGTGGCCTCCCGTACTCACCCGAAAGTGAGCCCCTGAGGTGCATGAAAAGAAGAAAAGGGAAATTATAATGGCAAGAAAGAGGGCCGAAAATAGAGAAGGATCACTAGGGTTCCCCGGGTTCGTGAAGCCCGTGTTTACCAAAGACAGTAAACCCCTAGGGAGAAGGAAAAGATCACTAGGGCACCTCGGGAGCGTGAACCCCGTACTCACCTAAAGAAGGTGAGCCCCTGAGGGGTTAATTTCTTCGGAGTGCAAGACTGTTCTACTAACGATGGAAGTGGACAGCGCCCATCTGATTGATCTCGTGATTATTTATTGACGTCACCCTTTAAATCAATGGGTGAGGGGGTGGAACACCCAAGGGAACCGAACTCGCCTGAAAGGGATTTAGAGCTACAAACTGGGGTACTTTTCCGCTAGCCAGGTGCAAATGCCGCCAATTGTGAACCAAACGCGAGCCAAGTTGCCAAGTGAAGCGAAAGACAAGAGTCGATGGAATAAGTTAAAAACGTTCACCTGTATTTGTATCTAAATTGCTTCACTTCCCAAGTTGAATATTAATAGGGATTAAATTATAACAATCCCTAGAATAATTAATTTCACTGACCTTTCTTGCAAAGTTTACCCCAAATTAGTCTTTCAAGATAAAAATCTTCAAATTCCTGTGATATCCAACCTATTGGAGGATATAGTGAATCATTACTTGCAAAAAAATTTTTATAATTGACACAGATGCTTCAAAAAATGAAAATATAACATCAATAGCAGGCATTTCGAATAATACATCCTTTTCTTATCGGATAAATCCTGTTAACTCTATATTTACGGCAGAAACGCTGGATATTTGTCAAGTTCTAGGTGATCTGGCAGAATCGGACAAATATCTAATTTTATCAGATAGTCAATCTGTTCTGTCTTCCCTTCAAAAATTTGTTTTGGATTTCCAACAAGCATCCATAGATTAGTGAGCAATGTCTCCATTCATTCGAACCTTCGAATCCAGTTAATTTTTCCTTATGTTCCGGGACACTCGAGTTTCCTGAATTGAACAGGCAGACAAGCTTGCAAGATCAGTGGCAGAATCTTATGTTTACATTGACTATATCGCCCCTGAAGATATCAATACTAACAATTCCGAAAAAGAATAGGAAAAACGATTTGAGAATTATAATATCCGCAAATATCACAATACTTTAGGGGGGGGGAACATCCCATCTATAAAAATATATAATTGGAACAATAACGGAAGAGATGCTAGGTATTCGCATTATTAGTAAAATGATTGTAACTCCAGGGCTCCTGCTTAAATATTAATTAACAAATAATCCTTTATGTAATAGCTGCAAAAAAATAACGATTTGAAACACTTAAGGCTATCTTCAGTAAAAGTACGAGAGCTTGAACTAAACGCGAAGCACATTTTCAGACAGAAAAATTGCCTCGACTTCTATGGAAATTTGAAATATTATAACTCGTACCTCTGTTAACAATAGTGTTTTTAAAAAATGCCAAAATATTCCATGAATACTTTCTTTGTTATAAGACATGTAGGCATAGCTCATTTAACATTGCGTATAGGAGAAATGCGCGAAACACATTTAATACCAGAAAAAATAAACTCTGTTAAAAACGGAAAGTATAACAAAATTCTGCTCTCTAAAGGATAGTGAAGTCGGAATATCACATTAACGTTTCATTTCTTTTATATCTTAAATGTTCCAAATTCTGGTCCTATTCTTTAACATTAACCGAATACAGCTTTAATTTAAGACTTTATTCTTCACAAAAAATAACTTGTGGAATATACTGAAGATCCATGCAATAGCATCACCTTCAGGGAACTTTTGAAACATGCAACGGCTAAACATTCAAAGACTTTTGCAAAAGATGAAGTTCTTGAATATTTATTAAAGGAAAGACGCATACAGATATTTACATGGATTTTGATATTCATTTCAAGGAGATAATGGCCTTTGTTGCTATAAAACTTTAACTGAACTGTTCACCTATAAACAAATATTTTATAGTTGAACTTTTATTGCTTACTATTAACAAATATTAATGAATTGTAAGCGAAAGTTTTACCCCAAAAGAATGCTTATAATTATTGGCTTTTCCAAAATACAGCGATGTCCTTGAGAAATTGCTCAAATGGATAGTTAACTCCTTGTCTCCAAATAAATTCAGTGAGGAATTTTAATTTTTTTAAATAAAAAAATTAAGATGGAAGATAGGAAAACGTGCTTTGAATGAATTCAGAGAATAGAGTACATGGTCCAAAACGAACATTCTCCATTAGCCGGGCGCAAGCGAAAAATCGCCAAATAATGTAGAATTCCGCCAAATTTCTTACAACCATAAGTACCCAAACTTGTTCCACGGGAAACAAGCACAACCGCGTTCAGTCTTTATTGAACAAAGTGTTTACTTGCATTCTTACAGTACACAGTTAATTTACGTAATACAAATGCAATAAATAATTGTGTAATACGAATGTACAAAACTAAATAAACATATTGGGCAAGAGAAGGGGAAAGATAGAATTCGAGCAATCTTGCAAATACTATCTCCAGCAGACTCCATCAATTCCCGATAGCGCTTTTTAATCATAATTTATCCTTCAGTTTTAAATAGATCGATGTCGGATATTTAAGAAATGTTTTTGATTTGAGATTTGAATTGGTGGACTACCCGTCAAGAGCATCAATAGAAATAGGATATGCTTTAACTTAAGTATGCTGAATGGATTTCATCTTGATTATTTGCTGGTCATTGAGTGCGCCCCCCCCCGCGCTACTGGTAATAACTGGATCAATTGAAACGGTATACCACGCTTTTTTCAGAATATTAGGATAAGACTTGAATTTAGAGACTATATTGCAATTAGTCGATAACTTAAATTCTTTCCTTTATGTAATTAATACGTGGAGACTCGAGAGAAAATAAATTTTTAAACCTAAATATTTTGCATGACTATATATATAACAATTTAAACAGAACAGTTATTGAATTTAAAAATTGGATTTCTCTTGAAAATAGAACCACCACGGCTATGATTTTGAGAGCAGTTTTTTTCAACTGGAATTTGTGGTTGTACACATTCATTTTTAATCCGATTGATGATATGGTTTGTATTTTGTTAAAGTTCTTTCCTGGTTAGTCCTGTTGGAAAGAACTGCAATATCATTGGGAAAATACCTCTGTTAAGCATCTGTCATTCTTCAAATTTAGAGCAACTAAAATGGATGTTCAGGGTCGGTGAACGCGTCGATCCCTATGGACAACTTCTGGAGTGAGTGAGTGAGTGAGTGAGTGTAGGGTTTAATGGCGCAAGAGCCAATTTTGACTATGCTGCGCCAAACATTTGTTAAGAAATTTAAAATGTTTTATAAATTATGTAAAAAGCATGACACTACACTTTAAAAAAAAATGTAAAATTTAAATCACTTAAAACCGCCTTCAATGATTTGAAGAAACAAAATTTGTGTGTGTGTGTGTGTGTGGTGGGGGATTCCCCACCAAGTCAGACCATATCTTAAAATAAAAGCATTGAAAAAGACAAAGGTTAGTTTAAAACAAGGTTAGATAATCCATGGTATAAAAATTATTCTCTATAGTTCCTGTATCGGGATGGAGTTAATGCACGTAAATAACCTTCAGGAAGAATGAAAGGATCTTGCTCAAGTTCCTCCTCCTCCACGTCGTAAGTTATCATATCCTCGTCATCAGTTGTTATTTCTGTAGGTGTTGCATTTCGAGATCTATGTGGAACCCTTTTTATTTCGATATTTGGTTTCGGTATTTTTGAGCGTTTTCTTCTATTTCTTGATCCCCTCAGGGGGCTCACCTTCTTTAGGTGAGTACGGGTTTCACGCTCCCGAGGTGCCCTAGTGATCTTTTCCTTCTCCCTAGGGGTTTACTGTCTTTGGTAAACACGGGCTTTACGAACCCGGGGAACCCTAGTGATCCTTCTCTATTTTCGGCCCTCTTTCTTGCCATTCCAGTTTCCCTTTTCTTCTTTTCACGTCCAGACCACAAATCTACACTCAACAATGTACTTTGTTCTATCTTTGTTTTTTCTGGTAAAAAATTTGATATTTTTTACTACCATTTTATGGTTTCCATTTTATACTATGTTCTTTTCATTTGATTTACTTCAATTCATTTCAATATTTTGATTTTGTTGCTTCTTTTATGTTCGATTATTGAATTTTTTTTTTTGTGTTCAACTTCTTCTCTTTATTTTTCTGCCACGAAGTCCTGTGGCAGACCGGGACTGGAGTGGAATGAAGTTGTGTCTGATGTTTTTTCACTTTTGGTATGATGACACAACGGACTGCCCCTGGGAAAAACTGGCACTTGGAGCGGGGTTTTGAACTTTTGAGGACCTTTGACTGGTGAGGTGGGGTCTTGGAGGAAGCGACCATGTAGAGGGTACAGGAGAAAAGCTGAGTTTTGCGTCTCAGGCCGCCAGATAGTACAGAGCCGGGGACAGCCTAACCAGCATGTCCTGGCTGCTCTATCAGCTGGTGTATAATCCCGCCTGTCTTGTAGTTCCAGGTGGTGCCTGGATGGGGTCCTGCATTGCAGTGCGGGGGGCTCTCCCGAGGCCACTACTGGTTGCTGAATCTAGGGCTAGCCCTACCAAACTGGTCCTCTGAAAATCAAAAGGGATTCTCCTCCTCCTTTCCAAAAAAAAAAAAATCAAAATAAGTCAAAATAAAGAAAAACTCAAAACGCATTTTTAAAACCCTCAACCCACCTCATGATGCTCATGTAAACCGAACTCTCAACATTGACAAAATTTCACTTTCTGCCAGATTTTTACTACTTTCACTCGAACATAATGAAATGGGGAAGAAATCGCCCTTTTAATACAAAAGCTCTCGTAGGAATAGGTGGTGAACCGAAATCAGTTAAACGATTGCGTTCCGGGGATCTACTACTGAAACGAATTCTGCTCTACAGACAAAGTCTTTTCTTCTAGCGAAAACATTTCTCGATTCACCGTAGAATATAATTCCACATAAATCTTTAAACACATCCCGTGGAGTCATTCGAACCTGACCTGTTGACCACCCCTGAAGCAGAAATCCTAGACGGATTCTCTGATCAGGGCGTTATTCAGGTCAGAAGGATCACAATAAAGAAAAAGATACAGCAGTTATACCAACCCAACATATAATTTTAACCTTTAGCAGCCCCACAATACCTCACACCATTAAAGCTGGATATTTGAATTGCAAAAATCCGTCCATACATTCCGGAATCCTCTGCGCTGTTTTAAGTGTCAGAGGTTCGACACTCACAAACTTCCTGTCGCGGTCAACTTACTTGCTCTAGATGTGCGTCTGTTGGACATGCTTCCACAGATTGCAGTCTAGAGCCTAAATGTTTTAACTGTTCAGAGTCGCATCAGTCCGATTCCAAACTCTGTTCCAAATGGAAATTAGAAAAGAAAATTCAAGAAATCAAAACAAGCAAAAATATCTCCTATCCAGAAGCTCGAAAATTGATACTACCACAAATATCGCAAACATATTCCCAAGCTACCAAATCCTCAACTACAACCACAACAACCCAAACTGATGACAGCATTACAAAAATAGTATGTCCACCTTTAAAACTACTACAACCTTTATCAGCCGTTTTGAAACCAACAATGCCTTTTAAAATTCCTACAGTTACCAAATTATCTGCATCAACTGAGGCACAACTCTTACCAACCACATCTTCTGCGGCAGCTAAATCATCCGAATCTCAACCACCTGTTCCTTCTGTTATTACTACTTCCTCTGCATCTATTAGTTTAATTACATCTACAACAACAATGTTTACTGCCTTATCAAATAAAACGCATCCCTCTGCTCTAGAAACTACCACATCCAATAGTATACCTTCTACTATCATATCCCCTGTATCCCCTGCTTCTACACTAAAATCCCCTCAGGGGCTCACCTTCTTTAGGTGAGTACGGGGTTCACGCTCCCGAGGTGCCCTAGTGATCTTTTCCTTCTCCCTAGGGGTTTACTGTCTTTGGTAAACACGGGCTTCACGAACCCGGGGAACCCTAGTGAACCTTCTCTATTTTCGGCCCTTTTTCTTGCCATTCCAATTTCCCTTTTCTTCTTTTCCACCTCAGGGGCTCACTTTCGGGTGAGTACGGGAGGCCACGTCCCCGAGGTACCCGAGTGAATTTTGAAAAGAAAAAAAACCCCAAAAAATATTTGCTTGGTTAGTGTTTCAGTTACAGGTCAATATTTAACGTTATATTTAGTTCAGTTAGGGGTTGTTTTGTGTGGTTAATTTTATTTTGGATATTTTGAGTTTTACTTATTTCTACTATTTTAATTTTGGTTTATTTCTTTGGGGTATTTAAAACACATGAATTTTACTTTTCGTTTTACGTAATGTTAAGACTGGTTTTTGAGTCTGACCCGCATGTTTGCCGTGCGGCGACCGTACCGGGGGAAAGTGGAGTCTGGGGTTCCTGTTGCGTGCCCTTTGGCCCATGCTTCTCCGTAGACGGGAGGCAGGAGTGAGCCCGCTCCTGTCAATCGGCTGGTGATTAGTTCTGCGGATTCCAATACGGGTTCTTTTGGAATACCAAAGACGGTTGCTTTTAGGTTAGTATTGCAGTTAGGGTGCCCTGGGTGAACTGGCGGATCACATCCCGTACCTGTACTACTATACTCCAGTACCACCTCTGAGGTAAGTGCCGTGCCTGACGCATGTCAGATGACCGGCGGGCTGCCTCCCCTTGTTGGGCTCCATGGTGGGTGGAGGCGTACTGGAATGAACACAAAAATACACTCATGGAACCCAGCAGTAATTCTCCTTCATTGGAGCACCGTAACGTACAATTTTCTGATTCGTTTCGCTTTTTTATACTTAAAACTCCTGCTACTTTTACGAATGTTTCACCTTTCCTAATTGAGAAAGCTATAACTAGCGCTATAGGGGAAGTCAAGTCGATTCGTAAGATGCGCTCTGGGGACTTGTTCCTCGAAGTGTCATCTTCGAATCAAGCGACAGCCCTTATAAAACTACAAAGCTTGCTCACTTAGAACTTACCGTGGCTCCTCATAGTAATTTAAATTTTTCGCGTGGCGTAATTTCGCCAGCGGATTTCTTAAACGTGTCGACTGAGGAAATCAAGGAAAACATGAAGGCCCAAAAGTCTGTGATGTCAGGCGTATCACGATTAGGCGGGATGGACAGGTGCTGAACACAAAGCACCTCATCCTGACCTTTTCTACACCTGACCTCCCACAGACCGTTAAAATGGCCTACATCAGATGCCCAGTTCGACCGTACATCCCAAATCCGCTGCGCTGCTTTCAGTGCCAACGATACGGCCACTCGAAGAACGTCTGTCGGGGCCAGCCTACCTGCCCTCGTTGCGGGGAATCAGGCCACGACAGCGCAGATTGTAAAAAGAAGGAGCAGTGTTTAAATTGTAAAGGTGAGCATCCGGCGTATTCACGCTCCTGTCCTACTTGGATAACGGAAAAGGAGATCACAGCTGTCAAAATAAAAGAAAAAATTTCCTACCCAGAGGCACGGCGTGTTGTTTTGGCACGCACGCCGGTCTCTGGTAAAAGTTATGCTAGTGCCACCCGTAAGAGCACATCGGATAAGTGTATCCAATGTGACTCTAAAAGATATCAGCTCGGATTCATCCACACCTACTGAACCGGAGGTAATTGCTCCATCAAAAACAATTCACCCCTAGAACGAAGGTGATTGCTAAGCCAATTAGCAAATCACCACCTCCGGTTAAAAAAAAATTAATTCAAAGGACAGAGAGCGATTCGCCGAGAAAACCAAAGAGCCGAAGGGCTCGTCAAAGGGATCTTAGACCACATTTAACTAGGATCCCTAAAAAATTATCCAGAGACTTCCACCGAAAAATAGAGGACGATACTTTGACCGGTGATTGTTCCGAAGATGATGAAGATCTCATGGATATTCAATCGGGCCCTTCGACTTCTAGCTCCAGAGGAGGAGCGAGTGCGGCACAATAATGACCTCCTTCATTTCCTGGAACTGCCGTGGTTTGAGGACTAGACTCGATGATCTCAAATCCATCATATCCACGTACCAGCCCGCATGTGTTGCTCTTCAGGAGACATTTCTGAAGAGTACCATGACAATGCAAGTGCGTGGTTATAATTGTGTACGACGGGATGTAGATGGCGCTACATCTCCAACCGGAGGTGTATGCCTCTTCACCTCTATTCTGTATCCCCCTCAGGGGCTCACCTTCTTTAGGTGAGTACGGGGTTCACGCTCCCGAGGTGCCCTAGTGATCTTTTCCTTCTCCCTAGGGGTTTACTGTCTTTGGTAAACACGGGCTTCACGAACCCGGGGAACCCTAGTGATCCTTCTCTATTTTCGGCCCTTTTTCTTGCCATTTCAATTTCCCTTTTCTTCTTTCACGTCAAGACCACAGACCTACATTGGACAATGGACATTGTCCCAATTTAATTCTTTTCTAGTATAAAAATTGATATTTTTACTGCCGTATTATGGTTTGCATTTTATATTACGTTCTTTTCATTTGATTTGCTTCAATTTCTTTCAATGTTTTGATTTTGTTGCTTCTTTTATGTTCGATTCTTGATTTTTTGTGTTCAACTTATTATCTTTATTTTTCTGCCACGAAGTCCTGTGGCAGACCAGGACTGAGTGGAATGAAGTTGTGTCTGATGTTTTTCACTTTTGGTATGATGACACAACGGACTGCTTCCTGGGAAATCTGGCACTTGAGCGGGGTTTTGAACTTTTGAGGACCTTTGGACTAGTGAGGTGGGGTCTTGGAGGAGGCGGCCATGTAGAGGGTACAGGAGAAAAGCTGAGTTTTGCGTCTCAGGCCGCCAGATAGTACAGGAGCCCGGGACAGCCTAACCAGCATGTCCTGGCTGCTCTATCAGCTGGTGTATAATCCCGCCTGTCTTGTAGTTCCAGGTGGTGCCTGGATGGGGTCCTGCATTGCAGTGTGGGGGCTCTTCCGAGGCCACTACTGGTTGCTGACTCTAGGACAAGCCCTGCCAAACTGGTCCTCTGAAAATCAAAAGGAATTCTCCTCCTCCTTTCTAAAAAAATTTCAAAATAAGTCAAAGTAAGAAAAAAAAATTCAAAACGCATCTTTTAAAACCCCCAACCCACCCTCTCCAACTCACTTAAACATTGAACAGATTTCCTTAAATACACGATTTCTTATTGTTTCACTTCCAAATAATGATATGTCGATAAAATCGCCTTTTTTGCTATACAAAAGGCTCTAATAGAATTGGTGGTGAACCGAAATCCGTCAAACGTTTGCGTTCCGGGGATCTGCTAATAGAAACTACGTCAGCTTTACAAACTCAAGTCCTTTCTTCTTGCGAAATCATTCCTTAATAGCCCTGTCACTGTATTTCCGCATAAAAGCCTAAATTCCTGTCGTGGTGTTATCTCTGAACCTGACTTGTTGGGCACTTCTGATTCAGAGATACTTGAAGGTTTTTCTCTGGTCAGGGTGTCACTCAGGTCAGGAGAATCACAATAAAAAAGGACTCTACCATTATTCCCACGAAACATTTAATTTTGACATTTACTAGCCCCACACTACCTCAAACAATAAAAGCTGGTTATTTAAACTGTAAAATCCGTCCATATATTCCGAATCCTCTGCGCTGTTTCAAGTGCCAGAGGTTCGACACTCACAAACTGCCTGCCGAGGACAATTGACGTGCTCTAGATGTGCATCTGTTGGACATGCGTCCTCAGATTGCACTCTAGAGCAGAAATGCGTCAATTGTTCACAGCCTCATTCCGCTGATTCTAAATTATGTCCCAAATGGAAAATAGAGAAAGAGATCCAAACAATAAAAAACCAACAGAAACATATCCTATATTGAAGCCCGAAAATTTATAACCCCACAACCATCTCAAACTTACGCTCAAGTTGCCAAATCCATAACTGTTAATAATTCCTCACAAACTGATGAAACGATTACAAAAAATAGTATGCCCACCTTTAAAATTACTACAACCATTAATAACCATTTCGAAACCTATTATGTCTCCCTCAATCCCTGAAGTTATTAAATCTTCTACATCAACTCAGGCAGAACTCGTACCATCCACATCTTCTGTTACAGTTGCATCTCCTTCACAATCTTCACCTCCTAATTCTGTAATAGATACTACTCCCACCACTTCTAATAGTTTATCTATATCTGCTGCATCTTCCTCATCCCAGTCCGTTATTCCACCACCCTCTGATTCTTATAAAGTACCGGATGCCAAGAAACTAGCAAAAGCACGCTCAGGAAAAGAAAAAGGAATTACTAAAAAAATGAAGGAAGCAATAGTAGACATTAAGATGAATCCTCATAGACCTAAAAAACCGGCATCTGATGAGTCTACATCGGATGAGGAAGAAATGATTGTCTACGACGTGGAAGATGAAATCGAATCAAATCCCGATTACGTGAAAGAAAATGGTAAGACCTATTACAAGGGACAATTGCTTTTAACTCCAACGAAGCACAGAAAATAACTTTTTTTTTTCAATACCTGTCCAACTTGGTGGGGAATTCTCCCCACCAATCTGTATTTTAACATCTTTGTTATTAACTTTTATATGTATAAATTTTTATATTATTTCTGGTAAAAAAAAAATTTAAAATCTTAACTTTTAATTTTTTAACAAATGTTTGGCGCAGTTTAGCCAAAATTGGCTCTTGCGCCAATAACATCCAAATTCACTCACTCACTCACTCTGTATCCCAGTACTGTCGTCACACTGCACACATCGTTACAGGCTGTGGCTGTACGGATTCACATCCATTCTTTAGTCACAGTCTGCTGCGTTTATCTACCACCTAACGATGTTGTGCCACAAGTGGATTTGAATCAATTAGTCAGCCAATTGCCAGCTCCTTTTATTTTGCTCGGTGACTTTAATGGACACAGCCCTCTGTGGGGGCATGATGATACAAACTCTCGTGGGCGACAGATCGAACAGTTGATCTCGGATCACTGTCTCTGTCTGCTGAACAACGACGAGAAAACTTATTTCCATGCACCCACGAGGACATTTCACTCCCTCGATCTAGCCATCTGTTCGCCAACTCTGCTACCGATGTTGAATTTCGAGGTTGCAAACGATCTGCACAACAGCGATCATTTCCCTCTCCTAGTCTCGCATGTTAATGGTGCGGGGACACGTTTTCGTCCCCCCACTTATCATTTTCATCGCGCAGACTGGGATCAATTCACACGGTTAGCGATTATCTCAGGCACAATGGTTCAGAACTGGGCGGTTGATGAAGCTGTTTTCAATGTCACTGAAGCTATTCGGAATGCTGCTGATGCAGCCATTCCCAAAACATCCAATTCCCCTCGAAAGCTGTGCAAACCATGGTGGAACGCTTCCTGCCAACAAGCCAAAAGGAACAAAGGAGGGCGTGGGGTATTTTCAGGAGGTACCCCACCACTGATAATCTCATAGCGTTCAAACGTGCGAAAGCGTTAGCTCGTAGAATACCTCGTCAATGCCAGAGAGAATCTTGGATCCAGTATGTGTCTTCAATCACATCGTCAACTACCAGTCAACAGTTATGGAGAAAGGTCAAAGCAGCGAATGGCCTTTATCGGGATTTTAACATTCCGATATTGGAAACTTCTACTGCTTTGTATTCGTCACCTTTAGATGTGGCCAACTTGATTGGCAAAACATTTGCTAGTGTGTCCAGCTCCGATTCATATAGCCCTGCATTCCAGGCGACTAAGAATCGTTTAGAGCGGACACCTATCAACTTCAGGTGCCGACAACCTTTACCATATAACTGTGACTTTGACATGTTTGAATTGAAGAGAGCCTTATCATCGGCCCACAATACTAGTCCAGGTCCTGATGGAATATCCTATGTATTGCTTCGCCATTTGAACGAGGATTCACTAGTAAGTCTCCTTTACCTATTCAACCGAATATGGAGGGAGCAGGTGTATCCTACTCAATGGCACGAAGCCATAGTGATCCCCATTTTAAGACCTGAAAAGATCCTAAGAACCCTCTCAGCTATCGACCGATAGCACTCACGAGCTGCCTTTGTAAGACACTGGAACGTATGGTCAACGCTCGTTTCGTTTACGAGTTAGAAAAGAACAAATGCATTCCTCTGTTTCAGAGTGGCTTCCGTAAAGGAAGGTCCACTCTCGATAACATCATTCAGCTGGAAAGCAAAATTAGAAACGCTTTTGTCCGGAGGAATCATCTTGTTTCTATTTTCTTTGATATCGAGAAGGCATATGACCGTACTTGGCGCTATGGGATACTCCGCACTCTTTTTTAACTTTGGTCTTCGTGGAAATTTACCTATTTTCATTCAAAAGTTTTTAAATGTCCGCACTTTTAAGGTTCGTTTGGGTGACACTCTCTCTGCTTCTTTTTTGCAAGCTGAGGGAGTTCCTCAGGGAAGCATTCTGAGTGTCACCCTTTTTATTTGTCATATTTCACCCATCTTAAATGTTTTATCGCCCTCTATACAGGCTTCTTTTTATGTCGACGACTTGCAGATCAGTTGTGAAGGCTCAGATATGCGCATGATTGAACGACAGTTGCAAACTGCCGTCAACAACATTTTAAAATGGTGCGACACCAACGGTCATAGTATTTCTGCGAGCAAGAGTTGCTGCGTGCACTTTTGCCGCAAACGGGGTATTCATCCCGACCCCGAAATACGCATCCGTGATGTACACATTCCCGTGGTTCCCGACGTACGATTCCTCGGAGTAATTTTCGACCGCCGGCTCACTTTCCTTCCGCATATTTTACAATTGCGGAAGAGGTGTGAAAGGTCTTTAAACCTCTTGAAGGTGTTGTCAAACACCTCTTGGGGGGCGGATAGAACATCATTACTCCGAGTGTATCAGGCAATCGTACTCTCTCGCATCGACTACGGATGTGTTGCATATGGATCAGCGTGCAACTCTACTCTGCAAAAACTTGACCCCGTCCACCATATGGCACTGAGAATCTGCTCGGGTGCGTTTCGCACATCACCGGTGCAGAGTCTCTATGTTTACTGTCATCAGCTTCCTCTAGATCTTCGACGGAGGAAGCTGTCTCTTGCGTTTTATTTTAAGATCTTGTCCGTACCTTCACATCCTCTGCAGAATGTGTATATGAGTACCAGCATGAAGAGACTTTATGATGCACGGCCGTCTAACATCCGGCCGTTTATGGATAGGATGAAGCTTCATATTTCTGAACTCGACCTACCTAACGTGCGTATCCAGCAAAGGAACCTTTTCCTATTCCAACCTTGAATACGCCACGGTTCCATTATATCAACCCTTTTGCCACTTACAGTAAATCCACTGTAGCGCCTGTCGTCTTTCAACGCGTCTTCGCCTACCACCGCAGTCAGTATAGTCGTTATTCGACCATCTACACTGATGGTTCGAAACGTGCAGATTACGTTGGCTGTGGAGTCGTGATTGAAGATATTATGCACGGTTTTAGGCTCGACACTTCTTGCAGCATTTTCACTGCCGAAGCTGTCGCCATTTACCGTGCACTTCAATTAATCGACTCCCATATGCCCCGTAAATACTGCATCTATACTGACAGCATGAGTGTACTAGAAGCGCTTGAAAACTACCACGATCGCTGCCATCCAGTGGTATGTACAATACTCGATATTACGAGTCGACTGTACAGCAAGGGTTTCGATATCGTGTTTTGCTGGCTGCCAAGTCACGTAGGAATCATAGGCAACGAGCAAGCGGACAGCGCGGCAAAGTCGGCGACGACCCATCTACCGCTCGCAGTTCCGCTATCGGATATGAAGCGCGTCATCATGCATCATATTTTTAAGATCTGGCAGGAATCATGGAGTCAGCAGTTGGATAACAAACTGCACTCTGTGAAACCTGTCATAGGAGCATGGCCTGTGATGCCAATGCGAAGAACTGATGTCAAATTGACTCGTCTTCGCATTGGCCATACTCGCTTCACACACAGGCATTTGTTATTTGGAGAACACGCTCCTGAATGTCCTTCATGCCATGTCTCTTACACTATTCATCACATTTTAATCGATTGTCCAGTTTTTAACCATCATCGCATCACCTTTTTTCATACATCTATTTTAACCTTATCTGACTTGGTGGGGGAATCTCCCCACCAAAATCTATTTGCTTTTATAAAGAAAATTGGTTTTTTATATTTAATTTGACTTTTTAAAATGTTTTAACTTTAACTTTATTTTTTATATATGTGCATACTGGCATGCACATATATAATTATTTTTATGTCCTTGTATTTTTTCTGTGTATTTTTACCATGTTTTTATAATTTTAACAAACGTGTGGCGCAGTTTAGCCAATTTTGGCTCTTGCGCCATAAAACCCCAAATTCACTCACTCACTCTACACTAAAATCTCGCAGAAAAGCGAAATTAAAAACAATATGTAACTTTACAGGTTACCCACTGTTAAACCAAAATAGAAATTAAAATGGCACCCGGGCTAAACTGGAGAAAAAGTTCATCTATTCAAGACACTGACGATGAAGACATGATCGTATACGACATGGCGGAACAAATAGAATCACCGAAGAAAATGATAAATACTCTCTTGTCGGAAGAATATTGAAGAACGAGTCTTGGAGACAGCGGGGATTTCTACACGTGATAACTCCGACCCGTGTTAGAAACAACCAGAAGTAATTTTATCTTTTATGAAAGGAAAACTTGGGTTTGACCTTAACGGTGAGTGAACTGAACAAAGTTTTAATATAAATTTTTACATTTTCAGCTGTCATATTTCATTTTAACTATATTTTCTTACGATATTGTATTTTTAAAAAAATTGATTTTTATATTTTATTTTGTAATAAGACATTTAATAATATATATGCTTGCATGCGTGCATATATATAAATATGCGGATGTAATTTTTATATACTTTTAAAAAAAATTTTTTTCCAACAAGTGTTTGGCGCAGTTTGGCCAAAATTGGCCCCTTGCGCCATTAAACCACAAAATCACTCACTCACTCTATTTCTTGATTTTCGTTTTATAATTTGCTGGGCTTCAGCTGCAGTAGAATGTTCACTATTGGATTCATTAGGGACAGGCATGTAAGTTTTTCAGTTGAAGATGAGCGAATTAAGTTTAGCAGGAGGTGTACGTGAGAACGGGTTTCAGTTTCTAAAGGTGCAACTAAAGTATTCAGGTTATTGCCAGGGGAAGTAGTTGTAGTAGTAGTAGGGATGGGTATTTGTAATAAAGATTCACTTTGTATTGTGGGTAGTATACTAGATGGGGAAGGAAGTAGATTGTCTTGAGTAGATGAAGATGACGTGGAGAAGGTAGAAACTGAACACGAGGTACCAGGCAAATGGATTTTTAGAAGATATGGGTGTTAGGCATTGTAAAGGTGGACAGATTATGTTTGATAGATTTGGATCTGTTTGGGAAGCTGTGGATATAGTTGAAGGTCTTGCAGCCTGAGCATACGTTTGGGTTAACTGAGGAACTATTAATCTGCGTGCTTCAAAATAAGATATGTTTCTATTGGTTTTAAGTTCTTGGATCTGTTTTTCTATTTTCCATTTTTGGCATAATTTTGAATCGGAAGGATGAGATGGTTGCGTACAATTAAAAATGTGACGAACATTTTTGCTCTAGAGTACAATCCGTGGAAGATTGCCCAACTGAACACATCTAGAGCATGATAATTGGCCGCGGCAGGAAGTTTGGGAGTGACCGAACCTCTGGCATCAGTTGAAACAGCGCAGAGGGTTCGGTATATATGACGGATTTTACAATTAAGATATCCAGCTTTGACAGTGGTAGGTAGTTTCGGTTTATTGAAAGTAAGAATTATATGTTTTGTTGGAATAATATTCGAATCTCTTTTTTATTGTTATTCGCCTGACCTGAATGACACCCTGATCAGAAAAACCTTCAAGTATTTCCGCATCAGAGTGCTCAACAAGTCGGGTTCAGAAATGACACCTCTGTATGAGTTTAGGTTTTATGAGGACTTACAGTGACTGGTAGAATTGAAAAGGTTTTGGCAAGAAGAAATGACTTAGTTTGTAAATCAGACATAGTTTCAATAAGTAGATCCCCGGATTGATTGATTGAATATTAACGTCGCACTGTTCAGCTACACGAGGGCTTTTGGCGACGGACCACGGGGCATTTTGAACCATGGTCAAGTGACGTGGACGACACCTGAGCTGGCACCCTCCTAACTACCACACCACACCAACGGGAGGACGTTTCAGCTCGACAGATTTAACGTGCAACACGGCGGGTCTTTAGTGGTACTGGGCTCGAACATTTGTGACAAGGCAAGCCACAGTCCGATACCTATCAAAAATACCATCGGCCACCGCGGCCGTAGATCCCCGGAACGCAGTCGTTTTTGATTTCGGTTCTCCACCTATTCCGATGAGCGTTTTATGAATAGCGAAAGGCGATATTTTTGACATGGTATTGTTCGAAGTGAAATTAATAAAAATCGAGTATTTAGAAAGAGTATCAATGTTGCGGTTGAGTAATACATGCGCATCAGATGTTGGGAAGGGTGAGATGGGGTTTAAAAAGATGCGATTTTGAACTTTTTCTTTTAATTTGACTAATTTTGATTTTTTTTTTTTTTAGAAAGGAGGAGGAGAATTCAGGGCACGTTTTGATTATCAGAAGACCAGTTTGGCAGGGCTTGCCCAATAGATTCAGCAACCAGTAGTGGCCTCGAGAGAGCCCCCGCTCTGGCAATGCAGGACCCCATCCAGGCACCACCTGGAGCTACAAGACAGGCGGGATTATACACCAGCTGATAGAGCAGCCAGGACATGCTGGTTAGGCTGTCCCGGGCTCCTGTACTATCGATGGCGGCCTGAGACGCAGAAACTCAGCTTTTCTCGCTGTACCCTCTACATGGCCGCTTCCTCCAAGACCCCACCTCACTAGTCCAAAACACGTCCTCGAAACCCTTGCTCAACACCCCGCTCCAAGTGCCAGTTTTCCCACTGGAGCAGTCCGTTGTGTAATCATACCAAAAGTGAAAAACCATCAGACACAACTCATTCCTGTCAGTCCTGGTCTGCCAAAGGTATTTACGTGGCAGAAAAATAAAGATAATAAGTTGAACACAAAAAAATCAATAATCGAACATAAAAGAAGCAACAAAATCAAAACATTGAAAAAAATTGAAGCAAATCAAATTAAAAGAGTGAGTGAGTGAGTGAATTTGGGGTTTTATGGCGCAAGAGCCAAAATTGGCTATACTGCGCCACACGTTTGTTAAAATTATAAAAACATGGTAAAAATACACATAAAAAATACAAGGATATAAAAATATTACTATATATGTGCATGCCAGCATGCACATATATAAAAATAAAGTTAAAAGTTAAAACATTTTAAAATGTCAAATAAAATATAAAAATCCAATTCTTCTGATAAAAGCAAATAGATTTTGGTAGGGAGATTTTCCCCACCAAGTCAGATAAGGTTAAACAGATTGATGAAAAAAGGTCATGCGATGAGTATTAAAAACGGACAATCTATTAAAATGTGATGAACAGTGTAAGAGACATGGCATGAAGGACATTCAGGAGCACGTTCTCCAAACAACAAATGCCTGTGTGTGAAGCGAGTATGGCCAATGCGAAGACGAGTCAATTTGACATCAGTTCTTCGCATTGGCATCACAGGCCATGCTCCTATGACAGGTTTCACAGAGTGCAGTTTGTTATCCAACTGCTGACTCCATGATTCCTGCCAGATCTTAAAATATGATGCATGATGACGCGCTTCATATCCGATAGCGGAACAGCTAGCGGCAGATGCGTCGTCGCCGACTTTGCCGCGCTGTCCGCTTGCTCGTTGCCTATGATTCCTACGTGACTTGGTAGCCAGCAAAACACGATATCGAAACCCTTGCTGTAGAGTCGCATCGTAATGTCGAGTATTGTACATACCACTGGATGGCAGCGATCGTCGTAGTTTTCAAGCGCTTCTAGTACACTCTCATGCTGTCAGTATAGATGCAGTATTTATGGGGCATAGTGAGTCGATTATTGAAGTGCACGGTAAATGGCGACAGCTTCGGCAGTGAAAATGCTGCAAAGAAGTGTCGAGCCTATAACCGTGCATAATATCTTCAATCACGACTCCACAGCCAACGTAATCTGCACGTTTCGAACCATCAGTGTAGATGGCCGAATAACGACTATACTGACTGCGGTGGTAGGCGAAGACGCGTTGAAAGACGACAGGCGCTACAGTGGATTTACTGTAAGTGGCAAAAGGGTTGATATAAGGGAACCGTGGCGTATTCCAAGGTTGGAATAGGAAAAGGTTCCTTTGCTGGATATGCACGTTAGGTAGGTCGAGTTCAGAAATATGAAGATTCATCCTATCCATAAACGGCCGGATGTTAGACGGCCGTGCATCATAAAGTCTCTTCATGCTGGTACTCATATACACATTCTGCAGAGGATGTGAAGGCACGGACAAGATCTTAAAAATAATACGCCAGAGACAGCTTCCTCCGACGAAGATCGAGAGGAAGCTGATGATTAGCTAACATAGAGACTCTGCACCGGTGATGTGCGAAACGCACCCGAGCAGATTCTCAGTGCCATATGGTGGACGGGGTCAAGTTTTTGCAGAGTAGAGTTGCACGCTGATCCGTATGCAACACATCCGTAGTCGATGCGAGAGAGTACGATTGCCTGGATACACTCGGAGTAATGATGGTCTATCCGCTCCCAAGAGGTGTTTGACAACACTTCAAGAGGTTTAAAGACTTTTCACACTTCTTCCGCAAATGTAAAATATGCGGAAGGTAAGTGAGCCGGCGGTCGAAAATTACTCCGAGGAATCGTACGTCGGGAACTACGGGAATTTGTATATCACGGATGCGTATTTCGGGGTCGGGATGAATACCCCGTTTGCGGCAAAAGTGCACGCAGCAACTCTTGCTCGCCGAAATACTATGACCGTTGGTGTCGCACCACTTTAAAATGTTGTTGACGGCAGTTTGCAACTGTCGGTCAATCATGCGCATTTCCGAACCTTCACAACTGATCTGTAGATCGTCCACGTATAGTGAAGCCTGTATAGAAGGCGATAAAATATTTAAGATGGATGAAATATGACAAATAAAAAGGGTGACACTCAAAATACTCCCCTGAGGAACTCCCTCAGCTTGGGTAAAGGAGCAGAGAGAGTGCCACCCAGTCTCACTCTAAAAGTACGAAGATTTAAAAAACTTTTAATAAAAGTAGGCAAATTGCCTCTGAATCCAAAATTAAATAAAGTGCGAAGTATCCCATAGCGCCAAGTACGATCATATGCCTTCTCGATATCGAAAAAGATAGAAACTAAATGATTGCTCCGGTCTACACGGACGGGTCGAAGACTCCTGGACATGTTGTGTGTGGCGTTTTTAATAATACCATTTTAAGTTTTAGCTTACATATTTCCTTGTCTTTCTTTAGTGCAGAATTACAGCCATCCTTGTCGCACTTCAGCATATAATAGTTTCTAACCACCGTCATTTTTGTGTGTACACTGACAGCATGAGTGCTCTAGAGTCCTTGCACTTTTCAACAGAGCATAGGCACCCCACTGTGATAGAAATACTTCTTCTTTATGAAAACTAGAAAGGAAGGGTTTTGATGTAATTTTTTCCTGGGTACCTGGACACGTGGGTATACTTGGTAATGAACAGGCTGATACCGCTGCACGATCCATGTCTCATCACATGCAGCGGCCTGTCTGTTACCAGGATTTAAAAACTTCTGCACAGAACTATGTCCATCGTGTATGGCAAGACACTTTGGATCAACAGGTCCTCAACAAACTGCATAGCATTCATCCTTCCACTTCTCATTGGGCAGCACTACCAGTGCGAAGACATGATGTCCGTTTGACTCGGCTTCGCATTGGTCACACTCGTTTCACACACAGGCACCTTCTGTTGGGTGAAAATGCCCCAGAATGTCCCTTGTGCAAGGTCCCATATTCAGTTTGTCATATTTTAATAGATTGTCCTATTTTTAACCGTCATCGCATCACCTTCTATCATACATCTTTTTTAACCTTATCTGACTTGGTGGGGGAATCCCCCCACCAAAATCTATTTGCCTTCGTTTTAAAAATTGGATTTTTACATATGGTTTGATTTGTGTGTTTCTTTATATTTTTAATATATTATATGCATGCGTGCATATACATGTGTACATATATTTTTATACATATATATTTTAAAATATATGACATTCTTTTAACAAGTGTTTGGCGCAGCTTGGCCAAAGTTGGCCCTTGCGCCATTAAAACTCACAATTATCATCATCATCACGAGGGCGAGAAGGGAAGAGCGCAGGAAGGGAGGGCTTAACGGCCCCAAAACGCGTTCAAGGAGCACCCAAAACGCACGGGAAAGAGAATGCTGTTTTTTTTTGCAGCCTAAATGAAAAGGGTCTGCAAGTAAAACTTAGGCACCACAGCAGGTGGAACGAAGCTGGAGCCAGCTTTAACACTGATCCCAGTTCTGATGAGAGGCAAATGCGTTTGAATATTGTAAAGTGTAGCAATTGAGTGTTTATGTTGTGATTACGGCGGTTTCAAGGGCAACAAGCGAAGTAACTAAACTAAAATTAGATGATGGTGGGCGCCGGCGCCGTAGGCTCCTATTCCCAGAAGGATGGGAGAAAAAGATGGACTCTGACTGAAATTAAAACAAATATCGAAATCTCCCACAAAAAGCGGGGAGGGATGACGTACCCCAAAGCACGAGTGTTCTAACGAAGCAGACAATACTCGATATTACGAGTCGACTGTACAGCAAGGGTTTCGATATCGTGTTTTGCTGGCTGCCAAGTCACGTAGGAATCATAGGCAACGAGCAAGCGGACAGCGCGGCAAAGTCGGCGACGACCCATCTACCGCTCGCAGTTCCGCTATCGGATATGAAGCGCGTCATCATGCATCATATTTTTAAGATCTGGCAGGAATCATGGAGTCCGCAGTTGGATAACAAACTGCACTCTGTGAAACCTGTCATAGGAGCATGGCCTGTGATGCCACTGCGAAGAACTGATGTCAAATTGACTCGTCTTCGCATTGGCCATACTCTCGCTTCACACACAGGCATTTGTTGTTTGGAGAACGTGCTCCTGAATGTCCTTCATGCCATGTCTCTTACACTGTTCATCACATTTTAATAGATTGTCCTGTTTTTAATAATTATCGCATCACCTTTTTTAATTCATCACATTTAACTTACCTGACTTGGTGGGAGAAATACCCCACCAAAACCTATTTGCTTTTATCAGAAGACTTGGATTTTTATATTTGATTTGACTTTTTAAACTGTTTTAACTTTAACTTTATGTTTTATATATGTGCATGCAGGCATGCACATATATAGTAATTATTTTTATATCTTTTTTTTTTCTTGTGTATTTTTAACATATGTAAAATATTTTAACAAACGTGTGGCGCAGTATAGCCAAATTTGGCTCTTGCGCCATAAAACACTACATTCACTCACTCACTCTAACGAAGCAGAACGCCGGCGGGGGAAGGGAGGAAACGCAGGAAGGAAGACGGGACGGCCGAAGGCAGTGAATCAATTCGGTGACAAATTCACCTCAGAACTCAGAGTGAAAGATGCAGTGCAATGCAGCTAGGTCATGTTAAGAGTGTGAAAAGAGTGTTTTTTGTTATGTTATGGGGGGCGGAGCGTGTTTCTTCACTTCGTTGAAGAGTATACGTATCCTCATCCTAAAATCAAATATGCAAACAGTGTTTGTGCTTTGATAATTGTATTGTCATGAGATTCAATAGATTTAAATACATCTCTAGAGAGTTTAGTGATGTAATTAGTGATCGGCTCCATATGTAGATCGTTGTGTATCACGTCATTTCGGACGTACCAAGGTGCGTTCGTCATGACGCGGAGTATTTTGTTTTGAATTACTTGAATCTTTTTCATGTGGGTGGTGGCAGCGGCTCCCCATACGGGAGATCCATAAGTTATAACTGGGCGCAGAATCTGCTTGTATAATATTACTTTATTTTCAAGGGATAGAGGAGACCTTCTCCCAACGAAGGAGATGGCTAAATGAATTCTACCCCAGAGTTTCTCTGCTAGAGAGTCAATGTGTTTTTTGAAAGTTAAGCGGCTATCTATGTGTAGGCCCAGATATTTCACCACCGAAACCCACTGAATGTTGTCATCAAAAAGTGTGAGCTGGAAAGGAGGGTCGATCACCTCTCCCCCATTTTCTGAAAATAATTTCTTGTGATTTATCAACATTAATTGCAATTCTCCTATGTGTAAGCCACGTTTCAAGTTTATCTAGAAAGTTTTGTATAGCTTTAATTGTGTATTTCAGTTGGACACCTTGCGAGAGAACTGCGGAATCATCCGCAAACAGGCAAGTACTGACGGTGGAGTGTTGGGGAAAGTCGTGCGTGTAAATGTTGTACAAGTACGGTGAAAGGACAGATCCCTGCGGGATCTCGGAGAGGCAAGATCCTGTGTTAGAGAGAGAGAGAGACAGAGAATGTATTGTTTACACGAACTCTAAAAGTTCTATTGTGTAAAAAAAAATTATGAATGACTTCAACTAAGTAGTCAGGGAACTGTAATTTAAGGGGTGTTGGAAAGCTAAAATCTTATTTTTTTGACAATTTGAGATTTTAACCTTTTTAAAAATACCTTACTTTTACCTCTAGGGTATTTAGAAGCCCTTAAAACGTATTTTTAAATAATCGTTGAATTTGGGCCACGCCGATTTTAATGGCGAAAATTGTAAGCAAATTACTTTGTTTTTGCTTAAAAGTGTAACGACTAATATAAACCAAAACATGTATCTTTTATTTTAAATTGAGCCTTTTATTGTTTTATTTCCTAGCCAATTAGAAGTCTCACTGTATACATTAAAATCAATTTATCTCAATGTAAATTTTAATGTGCGATGTACCTTTTCTGAGAAACTACTGTTCACAGGTTTGTAAATTTTTTATGAATTATTTATAATGATGTCGAATATATACTGAAATGAGCTTTTTGTAAAAAACTCAAAAATTTAATTTTTACAAACTTTTTAAGAAAAAAAATGGGTCAAATTTCGCAATGTTTGATAAAATATTTCATAATTTATTAAAAAATTCAAAATTAGCTAAAAGCTCATTTTAGTATGAGAGGTGTACTTTAATAGTATGAAAAATTTCAAGAATGTACATAAAACAGATTTTGAGAAAAGGTACATCGAAAACAGCCAATTTAACATTGTCAGTATAGAGAGAGAGAGAGAGAGAGAGAGGTTTCCAACACCCCTTAATTAACTTGTACGTGAGGCCATCGTGCCATATTTTATCGAATGCCCTTTTAACATCTAAAAAGACACCTACTGTATAGAATTTGTGGGCACAAAACCCTCATTTATAATGTTTGTAACTCGTATCAATTGGTGCAGCGTTGAATGGCCCTCCCGGAAGCCGCATTGCTCCGGGGGAATACAATCTATCGCTTTGTAGTGAGATTTGATTCTAGTTAAGATAATTCTTTCAAAAATCTTAGCAGTGGCGTTAATTAAGCTAATTGGTCTATAGCCTTGTGGAAATGTTCTATTTTGGTTTGGTTTTGCCAACATGGTAACGTTTGCTTGCTTCCACTGTGTAGGAAAGTGATTTTTAATGAGGCATTGATTGTACAATTTAGTTAAATGAGTAATTGCATTAAGCGTTAAATATTTAAGAGCTATGTTGGGAATTTGATCAGGACCTGCAGCTTTTGTATTCTGCAGTTTTTTAATAACGCCTCTAACCTCAGAAGGGGAAGTGAGAGGGGGTGTGCTTGTTGCGAAGTTGTCAAAAAAGTGATTTACTAAATTTTCGACTTCTATCTTGTCACAGTAGGGCTCTTCACTTTTCCTGAAAAGTGACTTCAATTGTATCTTTGAAAGCCTCCACCTTTTCGAAATCCGTATAGGCCATTCCACCCGAACCATGTAAAGGTGGAAAGGGAGTATGCCACAAGCGACGTGGACCAAGTTTTTGACTATCTTTGTGTGCGGTACTCCCGACCAATTGGGAGGCATCGATTCGGTAGGGGTGGGGCTGATAGGAAGTTAATCTGTGCAGAAAGAAATCTTGAGGCGAAATCAAGGGTGGGAGAGCTAGTCTCCCTAGTGGTTGATTAACTCGCCTCCTATTGGAGGATCGAGTTTTTCGGAAAGAGTTAGCATGTTAAAATGAGATGAAAGAGTTTTAAATTTTAAAAGTAGGATATTTTTTAGTCTATTAAAATTGGGATCGGGGGTGTAGATTTCAATTTTTTTGGAGAGTTCTCTTGTCAATATTTTAAGTTATTAAAGAATTTGGTTGCAATTTTCTTTGATCATTTTTGCACTTTCTAGTGTTGCTTTGATCTTGTAGTGTATTTTTCCCACTATCTTCATGTTTCGGCTAGTGTGAAATACCTGTTACGAAACGCAGCTCGGCGAAAAAAATGTAGAGGACCCCTGAATTTTTGAGGCTTCAATTTTCTTGGCTTCAATATCGCAATCCTATCTACTATTTTGAAACATATTCCTTGTCCTATTTGATTTTTACTCTTTACTCTGGAGGATGTGATTTTCTTTTAAACATATTCATTAAGCTGTCAGTGAGTGAGTGAGTGAATGTGGGGTTTTATGGCGCAAGAGCCAAAATTGGCTATACTGCGCCACACGTTTGTTAAAATATTAAAAACAGGGTAAAAACGCACATGAAAAATTGACACAGAAAAATTATAGATGTGCATGCCTGCATGCACATATTTAAAAAGTAAATGTCAAGGTAAATGATTTTGAAAAGTCAAATTAAAAATAAAAAACCAATTCTCCTGATAAAAGCAAATAGGTTTTGGTGGGGTATTTCTCCCACCAAGTCAGGTAAAGTTAAATGTAATGAATTAAAAAAGGTGATGCGATGATGGTTAAAAACTGGACAATCGATTAAAATGTGATGAACAGTGTAAGAGACATTGCATGAAGGACATTCAGGAGCGTGTTCTCCAAACAACAAATGCCTGTGTGTTAAGCGAGTATGGCCAATGCGAAGACGAGTCAATTTGACACATTAAGCTGTCAGAAGGAAGCTAGTTCTTTGCAGAACATTTTATCATGCATCACTGATTGAATTTCCATAACTGAATATAATAAATTAATGACATGCAAAAATTACTCTCGTTGCATATCTTTAAAAAGCTTTGAGTTTCTATGTTAGTGCAACACACATGTAGCTTTTCTGCATCAAATTCCCTCTCAAGTTATGATTAATCCACTTACGAATTAATAAAGGAACAGAACAAGAGACGCTGGATTATAAACGGCTTTGAAAAATTGGACTTTGAATGTTAAGCAAATCTCATTAACTAAATGTACAATTGCCATATGCTATTATATTGTCTTCATTGATTCTTTTTCATTAAAATATCCAAGGACTGAGGTGTATGTATAAAATCTCGTAAATCGTGGAAGTTGGTGCTCTCCGCTTCCTAAAACCCATCTATCATTTTGCCAGACAAAAATATCAGATTTTATGCAAGGTGGATGACCATTTTACGGTCTGCTGATTTAGAACGATAGTTGTAAGAGTTTTTGGATCAGTTCTTGGTTGACCATACTTTGTAAGGAAGGTGAAATAGGTGTATCGAGACCGGCTTCTCTGTGTCTATTTGTTAAGTTTAATTTGAAAGCGGTCTTTATTGTTTAATACAACGGTAGGCGCAATTATTTCAATTTCCGTGGATTTGGGTTAGCAACCAGTTTATATTTCCTTTTGCATTAAATTTATTGCAGTGTCTAAAGCAGAGTCATTCAATACTTTGAATCAAGGATATAGATGAACCAATTATATCTATAAAGGAAAACGTAATGGATATAGGACAGTGCTTCTCAAACTTTCAATACTGGCGCCCCCCATATCAATCACAATTTTTATCGCGCCCCCCTTATACATTAATAATGCACTGAATGCAATAATAATGCACTTTTTTTTACGCTAAAGCAATAATCTTAATTATATACCGTACAAAAATTCATGACATAAGTATTAAATTTTGTATATGTTGCTTTTAAGCAAAAAAATATTAAGTAATAGGATAATTATTATGTTATTTTTCCTTTCTCTAATTTTTAAATTGGAACATATTGCAAAATGCGGTGGCTGATTAGAAGACAAAATATAGATATCAGCTTTTTTTTTAGAAAGAACTCAGTGGGTCAATTTCTAATCATAAGCATTCCTTTGAAAAATTTGCTCTGTAAGACAAGCCCATGGAAGTCGCTAATACTTATTAAACTTGTTCTTAATTTAGCATTAATTAATTAGTTATAAAATACTCTGTGCAGCACTGATACATTAAAAGTATACCGGCCGAAGTACCCGCTCTTTGCACGAGTTCACATTTATAAGAAAATAAAACATTATTGATATAATCGCTGGATTATAAGGAGAGTAAAGCCAAATGCGCAACAATGTTTACAAAAATGTAAAATGATTTTTTTAAATCGTTGCTCAAATTATAATTAGTTTTGAGTGAACTGTAATTTTAAGCCTCACAGAATTAGCATTTAGAATTGATGTTGAATAATGAACAATAATATAAAATTCCTGATGAAAATAATTGTATTATTTTTAATATTTAAAGTGAAAAGACTTCCACATGTTTTAAACCTGGAGCAGGCACGCACTAGATACTAATGGTCGAGTGGGGTTATTGAGCCACCCCAATCTTTTTTTTTATAATTATTTTTATAGTACACAATAAAAATCGTAATTCCAGTGAATAATTTATAATTAAGAGAAAATATACTCACCTACTTTCAAGAACACAGAAAATATTTCGAAAAAAAGTTATCACACCGGGAACTCAGTCAAAACAAGTACCTTAAGATTGTAAAAAAAACGTTTGTCACTCCCAAAAAAGAGGGAGATATGTGACAAATATATTTTAGTTCACACGTTAAGACTGTCAAACCGGAGGATAGTGTCAGAGCCATTGGTAACAATTAAACAGTTTTGAAAGAATTACCGATTTCGTGCACTCTGTGCTCGGCGTGACAGCTCCGAATAAAAGGGATATGCAATACAAAGGGATATGCATTACAATATGGATGTTCAAAAAAATTATGTAAAACGTTTTTCATTATGCTTTTTTATATGTTTGGGAATAACTCATAGAAATAAATCTTGGCCAAGTAATCCTTCAAAGAGCTCTCTGTGCTTTTACAAAAACCATAAAAATATTTTACAAGGAAAAAATCGCAGCAGAAATAGTTTATTTGCAACTTCCCTAAATGAAAAAACAAATACACATAAGAGCAGGGACGTAACTAACCGTACAATAAAGTTCGAAGGTCAAACCGCAGCAACTACATTCTGCTGCCTACAGCTGATGACAATAATATAACAGTGATGAATGTTTTATCTTACTAAAATTTTTTTTCGATTATGGGTCTGGGTTTTGTTTTTTCTCATTTTGGTTTGAAAAGAAACCGTAATAAAAGTAGAAGCTTTAATTTTTTATGACGTAATATCACAGATATATAAATTATATCAGTGTAAATGTGTATTTTTTTTATTATGTCAGAAAGTATTTTGTTTTACTTCATTCCAGTAAATAAATTTTTTTTAATCTTTTATTTTCGATATGCTCGCGCCCCCCTTGTACGTTCATCGCGCCCCCGGGGGGCGCGCCCCACAGTTTGAGAAACACTGATATAGGAGCATCTTTGTTTTTTGAACCACTAAAAGTGATAGTTAATAATCAGAGCGGGACAACGAAGAGAGTAACGGAAATAAATATTCTACTGGGAAATGAAATACATAAATACAGCTCACGATTGCCAAAATCTAACCTTCTTTTACAACACGCTGAAATCAAGTAGAAAACCTCAAAACACTAAATATCTAATTTATCGTTTACCCGAAGCGGGAAATAAAATTCACCTCCAACGAACACCGTGTGGGCGGCTCAAACTTTAAGTGTAGACACTATTTTTAACATCGCTGTCAAGGTGAAAATAATATGGGAAGGATTAACTTAAAAGTTTTTTTCTTCTGAATGATATTCTAAATAACATACCTTTGGCGGACTAGAGCTACAAGAGCTTAAAGAGCTACAAGATAATAATACAGAGATAATAGAAATAAGACGTTTTCTTAAGGCTGTTTTCGGTTAATGCAAAAGAATAGGACCCGAATTTGGAACATTTTTCAGATATAAAAGAAATAAAAAATTAATGATATTCTGGCTTCACTATCCTTTAGAAAACAGCATTTTTTAATATATCCCATTTTTAACTAAGTTCCATTTTTTTTTCTGGTATGAAATGTTTCGCGTTTTTCTTCTATACCGTTATGTTAAATAAACTATCCCCGCACGTATTCAAAAGAGAAATAGAGTATTCATTGAATATTTTGAAATTTTAAAAACACTGTATTAAAACAGATGTACGCGTTATAATGTAAAAATATCCAAGAAAATTTGAGGCATTTATCAGTCTGAATGTGGGCTTCGCGTTTAGTTCAAGCTTTCGTACTTTTGACGAAGACCGCCTTAAAGTAATTAAGGTAGAATTTTTGAAATACATAACTTAGAAATAGATTTATCCATGTTTTACGACAACAGAGGGGATAAACTTTAAGAAAAAAACGCCGATAATGATTTCAATTGGTTGTAACTTTTCAAATAACATGAATTTTTCAAAAATCATAGTTGAGCTTCTGTACAGAGGTCTGAGCTAAATACAGGCAAAATATTATAGAAGCATTTTTCACAAAAGGAGAGCATTTTGAAAAAGGTTATTCTAAGTTAATTTTTTGCCGAAATATTGTATTTAAATTTTTTTTGTCGAAATGTCCTTAAAACAATTTATACTTGTATTCTAATCTGAGTGACACTAAATATCATAAAAATCATCCATTTCTGCACTTTTTTAAAATCACGCTTCCGAACGTAGTCGGATACCTTAATCGGGAGTTTTCTCCAGTTTTAATATCAATATTAGGCACTAATTTACCGGAAAATGTAAAACTCTAGTTTTTTATACTAACCACCATATATTTTCATTCATAAACTTAGACAGCTTAATGATTGCTTTAGTTTTCTGCATCCATTATGCATGCTGCTGATCTTTGGCAGAATTTTAAATTGTGGAGTATCCCTTGTAGGAGACTGCACAACCCTGTAAACTGCACAAACTGTAAAGCACTTCACCCAGCTAATTCACAAAGCTGCTCTGCATACATTAAAGAAAACGTTAGAATTTAAAGCCAATCAGCACATAACTTTCGGAGAGGAAAGATTTCGAGACGACACTGACAGCAACTTTAACATCGTGAAGGGTTCACCACCTGGACCAAGTATGAAAGAATTATTAGAAAAGAGGTCAGAAGACATGCTAAAATCTTTCAAAGAAACTTTAGAAAAGAAAACTATATTTATTTGACATTTTTTTCTTCAAAAAAACAATGGAGGTGATGGTTACCTAGCTTAGTAGTCTACTTGAAAGGAAGAGAACCAGCAAATCTCCTAGTAGGAAAAAGAAATCAACCTCCGTATGAAAAAAATTCAATAGTCGGATATTTGGGGAATCTAGTAAAATGGATCTTCCCATAAACACATAGAAATGAGATGAAAATGGAACACATATAGTACAAAAAAACTTTATAATTTCTCAAATCATACGTTTTCCTCTTTATTTCCTTAAGAGAAAGACAAAGATGTACGTGAATTATTCCCTTTAAAGGTTTTCTGCAATAGAATTGCAGAGGCATTAAATCAATATGGTTAAAAACCTCTTTTCTCTTGCTGATGTAGGGATTTTTCAAGAAACATTTTTTATAGAGATGTACTTAGCTTCCCTGGGAAAAAATTACAGAATGGATAGACGAGGCACACAGGGGCCAAGAGGTGGTTTAATTATTACAGTTTCAATCTATTTTTCAGTTCGACAAATCCCATTAAAATTGGATCAAGCCAAAGACGTAAAAATCTTGATTACAAAAATTAATAAAGATTTTTTTTCGTGCTATTCAATGTTTATGCTTCCCAGGGTATCGACATTTTATTAAATAAAACCATTTTAGAATCTCCGACAGACTCTGTTTTTATGTTTGGAACTTTCAATCTTCATCCGATTTGGGGATCCGAGCGCGTTTCAATCCTGCAGGGATTTCGTAGATCGATTTTAATTTTGCTATCTTAATACAATCCCTCCAACATACAGAAATGCAGTAAATAAAGCTTCGCTAATAGATCTCACGCTCTGCTTTTCCTCTTTTAAGTAATACTAACAATTACATTCTACATAGTTCCTTTGAAATTGATCATTGCCCCGTAATCACCGAATTATCCCATCTAAATCCTCATAAACTAACTTCAAAAGAAAATATTAGGAGATGGTAACGAAAGAAACGTCTTTAGTAAGTAATGCAGAAAAAAAACAGAAGTCTAACTGATAAAATTTCTACAATCATAAAGAAATAGAGGAGAGAAACCAAAGAGTTTCCAACAGATCATTCTTACATTGGTAGAATTGTGATTGCAATAATCTTTACAAGCTCAAAGTATTACCGTAAAAGAGCTCTATTCCCGAAATCTCTACGCAATTATTGAATAAATACAAAGTATTCAAGCAAACTCTGATTTAACATTAAAAAAAAACAAGATTATTCGTATTCTACTTGTAAAAACGTATCTATATTCCGAAAAAGTTTTTGAGTAAAACTTTAATATTAAAAGTCCAGATTCAACTTTAAATATTCTTAAAGAACCAATCACTGATTTATCACACAACCTCAAATTCAAGCTAATATTTTTGCAAGTTCTTTTGCATCCAATACAGCTTCTCGAGCCACTGCCTTTGGATTTCGTCATCATAGAAAACGATCTTAATAAACCGTTCTATATTTGAATGGATGGCTCCATTTAATTATCCAGAAATAAAATTTCGGGTTCAGATCAAATTGCAGTATTGTTTTTCAAAAACTCTGGATTGTAGTGAAAGGATAGATTCTCAAATATATATATATATATATATATATATATATATATATATATATATATATATATATTCAGTACCTATTTGACAATGCAGTAGTGCTCGATTTTTGGATACATTCCTTAATTATCCCAATTCCAAGCCCTGCAAAGACAAATCTACAGTCTTTTCATATAGACGAATAGCTCTTCAGTCTTTTCAAAAATTTCCGAAAGAATTTCAGCTGGCTGTATCTGATTTTTCACAATAGAACAGACTTGATCCTTATTTTGGATTTATGCCATTTAAAGACATCAGAACCTCTAGATATATCATTAATAAAACAATCATAGATGCTAAAGCACAAGAAATATTTTGTAGGAATTAGACTAGATATTAAAAGTGCCTACGATTCCGTATACTTAGATGGTCTTGCATATAAATGTCTCCAATTAGGGATTACAGGAAAACAATGCACTATGGATAAGAAACTTCCTTTCATACCGATCTTTACAAGTTCGACGGAGGGGTTGCCTTTCTTGGAGGAAGTTTGTTTCGAAAAAAATACCTCAAGGTAGTGTCCTTCCTTCTATTTTATTTACCATATTCATGTTCGACTTTGAAACACTAGAAACGGTAGTTGAATGCTCAATATATGCTGATGACATCCTTTTTTCCACTGGTCTTTTGATAGTATCTGTAAGACATTGCCGCGAGCGGTCTAGATGGAATATCACAATGGTGCAATTACTGGAAACTTTAAGTCCTGACAAAGACAATAGAACTTTCAAACAAAAAGAATAATAGCGTTTCCAGATATTAACAGGGTTCACACTTTCAAGACAAACCTGTATTAAATATCTAGGTGCGTGATTAAGCGGAAATTCGGTCCTGGTTGTGTTGGCATTAATATACAAAAAATGACATTATTAAACGCATCGATGCAGGTAGTTATGAAAGTTATAGTAACGGCGTTATATAAATGTTTATGTGTGTGTAGTATTAATGACACAAGTGTAATTCTACTAGAACTTTTTAATTCAAATAATTTGCCTTCTGCATTTAGCTAGATGCTGTGGACTTCCACATTTTCATACAGGGTGCAGAATATTCCAAATTACATACTTTTAATGAGGGCAAATTTTCAGATAATCTATTGTTACAGCCACTGTTAACAATGTGATTATATCTTGCAAAAAGACATCAAATGTAAAGATCTTATAAAAGGGAAAAGAACCTCTACCGAACGCAATTCAAGACAACAGTGAAAGCTGAGTAAAGGGATTGAAGTAGATGAAGGAATCGAAATTAACCTGCATTTGCTTGTTTCAACGCCTACTGTTGAAAGGAAACTGCGCAAGTGATAAATTTATTATCTGGGTCAAATACTACCACAGTGAAATACCCTTAACGCGAAAACTCTTCAGACATTGTTTACATTAAATAATACAATTATCCCAACAAACTTATGCTTTTCATGCATTTTTGCCTCTTATTACAAAACACAAGTCGCTTAACATGACAATATTTCCCTAATGTGAAATCTGAAATTTTCTATGTTATTGGACTGTCCTGTACAACGGAAGGATTAGTTACTGTAGTTGTGTATACAGCCCCAACTTTAGACATTTTGGAGTTTGTTCAAAGATAAAAAAAATAACATTGATGCAGATTTCGGTGACGAAAATATAGCTCCTGTTCCCACGTCATCCGAAATGAGGAACATAATGGTGTCTTCTAGTTTGTCTATAAGAAATCTCATGGGACATCTTTTCTTCCAACGCTTAACCAGTGACTGCTCTATTGTCTGCTTTTTTGATTTACCCTCCTTCACTAGAGTTGTCACGAGCCCGTTTCGACCTATTTTTACTCGACGTGTCCGTCTTGACCCCAACCTCACTTTCCTCCGGATTGATCCTCCTAACCCAGTGCTTCTCAAACTTTCAATCCCCTCAGGGGGCTCACCTTCTTTGGGTGAGTACGGGTTTCACGCGCTCCCGAGGTGCCCTAGTGATCTTTTCCTTCTCCTAGGGGTTTTACTGTCTTTGGTAAACACGGGCTTCACGAACCCGAGGGGAACCTAGTGATCCTTCTCTATTTTCGGCCCTCTTTCTTGCCATTCCAATTTCCTTTTTTTTTCTTTTCACGTCAGACCACAGACTTACATTAGACAATGAACTTTTATTCGAACTTTGTTCTTTTTCTAGTAAAAATCTAAATTTTTTTTTTACTATAGTATTATAGTTTACATTTTATATTATGTTCTTTAATTTGTTTTTTTCTTATATTTCTTTCAATATTTTGATTTTGTTGCTTCTTTTATTTCGATTATTGATTTTTGTGTTCAACTTATTATCTTTATTTTTCTACCCACGAAGTCCTGTGGCAGACCAGGACTGAGTGGAATGAAGTTGTGTCTGATGTTTTTCACTTTTGGTATGATGACACAACGGACTGCTCCTAAGGAAAAACTGGCACTTGGGCGGGGTTTTTTGAACTTTTTGAGGACCTTTGGACTGGTGGTGGGGTCTTGGAGGAGAGCGACCATGTAAGGGTACAGGAGAAAAGCTGAGTTTGCGTCTCAGGCCGCCAGATAGTACAGGGCAGGACAGCCAACCAGCATGTCTGGCTGCTCTATCAGCTGGTGTATAATCCCGCCTGTCTTGTAGTTCCAGGTGGTGCCTGGATGGGGTCCTGCATTGCAGTGCGGGGGGCTCTCCCAGGCCACTACTGGTTGCTGAATCTAGGGCTAGCCCTACCAAACTGGTCCTCTGAAAATCAAAGGGGATTCTCCTCCTCCTTTCTAAAAATCAAAATAAGTCAAAACCAAAGAAAAAACTCAAAACGCATTTTTAAAACCCCCACCCACCTCATGATGCTCATGTAAACCGAACTCTCAACATTGACAAAATTTCACTTTTTCTTGCAGATTTTTACTACTTTCACTCGAACATAATGAAATGGGAAGAAATCGCCCTTTTTAAAAAAGCTCTCGTAGGAATAGGTGGTGAACCGAAATCAGTTAAACGATTGCGTTCGGGGATCCCTACTTGAAACGAATTCTGCTCTACAGACAAAGTCTTTTCTTCTAGCGAAAACATTTCTCGATTCACCTGTGAATATAATTCACATAAATCTTTAAACACATCCCGTGGAGTCATCTCTGAACCTGACCTGTTGACCACCCCTGAAGCAGAAATCCTGAAGCAGATCTCTGATCCCAGGGCGTTATTCAGGTCAGAAGGATCTAATAAAAAAGAAAGATACGAAGCAGTTATACCAACCCAACATATAATTTTTAACCTTTAGCAGCCCCACAATACCTCACCATTAAAGCTGGATGTTGAATTGCAAAATCCGTCCATACATTCGAATCCTCTGCGCTGTTTTTAAGTGTCAGAGGTTCGGACACCTCCTAAAGCTTCCTGTCGCGGTCCGCTTACTTCTCTAGATGTGCGTCTGTTGGACATGCTTCCACAGATTGCAGTCTAGAGCCTAAATGTTTTAACTGTTCAGTCGCATCAGTCCGATTCCAAACTCTGTTCCAAATGGAAATTAGAAAGAAAATTCAAGAAATCAAAACAAGCAAAAATATACTCCTATCCAGAAGCTCGAAAATTGATACTACTGCAATATCGCAAACATATTCCCAAACTGCAAATCCTCAACTACAACCACAACAACCCAAACTGATGAGCATTACAAAAATAGTATGTCCACCTTTAAAACTACTGCAACCTTTATCAGCCGTTTTGAAACCAACAATGCCTTTTAAAATTCCTACAGTTACCAAATTATCTGCATCAACTGAGGCACAACTCTTACCAACCACATCTTCTTCGGCAGCTAAATCTTCCGAATCTCAACCACCTATTCCTTCTGTTATTACTACTTCCTCTGCATCTATTAGTTTAATTACATCTCACAACAACAATGTTTACTGCCTTATCAAATAAAACGCATCCTCT